>OZ035960.1:51888705-53088705 GCA_964034945.1 Chrysopilus asiliformis
CTTTCTGTGTACGCGGCGATATTTTCGGTAAATATATGCATTTTTCCATTTTATCTGCAGCCATTTTTAGATATAAATTATTTAACGCGATTGAAAATATTCCGCAAAAGAATTCAATTTTCACGTTTTCTTTACACTTTTATGTCCACAAAATACTACACTTTTGCAAACACCGATTCTACAATGTATAACGCCGAAAATATTTATATGTGAGTGTCAGCGATGCCAGCGAATTCGTTCGCGTAGTTGAGGTCTGAACTACACGCGAGCGAGCTTAGTCCGCGTCGCCCATGACTACGCGATGTAGTTTCATAGTTTCGCTGAAGTGTGCGGTCGCCAATGCAAATGCTAAGGATTTTACTTTCAGTGAGAAACTTAGCTCACGTAGTTGAGCTCGCTTAGCTGAAGTGTGCGACCGGGGTTAGGGGGGGGGGGGGGGGGGGACGATATCATCGATAATGGGTGGATTTGGACTTCGCACTGATATACTTCTTGATAATTTAGAAATAAAAATTTACATCCACAAAAAAACTACCGCACTAATTACTCGCGCGGTTTTAAAAAAAACTGCACATGTACCACCAGTGGTACACGATGTCACGAACGTGTTAAATCAGACAATTATCATTTAATTAATACCGGGCGAGAGTCAGTTAATAGTAAAGTGCTAACGGTAAGAGAATACTTCCTGTTAAATGTGAATTATAGGGCAATTTATTTGAAGATATCTTTTAAAACAACAAAAATAATAGCCATTATGAATAGTCTTACATTGAAATATCCCTTTTTTAGCTTCTGAGTTTTCTCAAGTCAGACTAAATTAGTCGAAAAAGATCAAAAGCGGCAAGGGCTGACAAAGCAAAGTGAAAATGACGAGCAAAGTATTTACTAAGAACTCAGCAAGTCATTCATGCATGATATCCTCCAGAGACCCTTTCGTGCACCTTATTTTTTTCTGTTTTTTTTTTTTTCAAAAGTTCCTTTAGGAACTTGTCAGACAGTTCACAAACAAAACATCTCGAAAAAATGTGTTTTTACCCAGCGTAATCAAACACTTCTACAAATCTTAAATGACGAGGGCAAAACGGTACGCGGCCTTATTTCATTTTTCGTCAGGGTTTTTCGTTCCGTCGACCGACCGACTGAAGTGATGGTGTTTTTATCAGTGTTTAGAATTATAGGGACGACAGCAAAGGCGGCGGCGTTGGCGGTTGCCATGTTGTTGATGGTGGTGGCGACAACCGACGTCAGCGATGTTAAAAAGTGGTGGCCGGTATCCTTTGATGTTCGCCCATTTTCATCTCATTTGCCACTTTTCGTCGAGTACACAAGTGCCATCCATACACCTACATTTGTATTCGTTGACTTCTTTATTTTCATTCGTCGGTTAACTCCTCGGGTGATGCTCTTCAAAAATTCAAGTATTTAAACATTAAACGGCGGTATTTCAACGTTCTAATAACGTTTTTTATGGCCGGGTACTATTAAATATCTAGCAAGTACAAATATACTGACAGAAATCCCAGAAGATCCGACTCGCAATGTACGTACCTTACAATATCTACTTAAGTATCTACCCATGTTACTACACTACGACGTGTAGAGGGTCCAATAGAGACAGAAAACATTTTCTCAAGTTTTGGGGTCGCTTAAGCATCTTCACCGCCAAAGAAAATGAAATGCTACCATCGGCGATATCGTCACTACCCTGGCCTGGATATCCTGGGGGTATAAATGCACTAACACAGTTCGGTCTAGGATCATATATTATCAAGAGAAGGAAATAAAAAAGATAAATTAGGTAATTGTGAACCCCATGCAGTTAAATGGCGTTATATTATGATCCAAGACAATTCTGTGGAAAATTTATAGTCCATTTTAGTTGAAATGAATGGTATCGTTCGTTTCCGAGGTTCTGGTTTTGTTCTTCCTCACCGCGTTGTACACGTCCTCATATATATATGAGTTTTTTTTTCTTTTGTTACAATTTATTGGGGTCCGCAAATGTATTTTTAGTTTCTTTTACATACACAAATTTCTCTTTTATTTTTCGTATTTCAATTTTAATCAAGTTTTCTTCGAAATCTTAGGTCGTTTTTCGTAAAAGTATGGTAATTAAAACAGTGATGTGACGACGTCAATTTAATTTATTGATTGACAAAAATATTTTATTGGGTAAATTAATATTTTATAGTTGTGGGTGAAAATATTTGGGCAATTAAGTATTATTATGTTGTTTTTAAATTACTCAAAATTAAACAATAGACGGAGAGGAATAATAGGACAGTTTCCTACTAAAATTGGATTATATGAGACAGTGAAATTTTTTGGTAATGACTCCCAAACAAAAGGGAATCCATGCCAAAAAATAGGAAATTTTCCCAAAATTTTAGGAATAATTCCCTGTTTTTTTGACATTTTCACGTTTTTTGCACATAGTTTCTCCGTGTGGTGCAATATTTTAAAATATTTTTTCCCCGCGGCGCATTTTTTCTTTTGTTTTCACAAGCAGAACATTTTTTGTTCCTTCTGCCGCTCAGGACATTTCGATTTTAATCGCTCGAGCCAATTTCATTTTTGTACCTACTTATTTATAATCGAGGGGTACCAATACGCCACAGAACAGAGTCGCTATCCTTATATATTACTAGCTTGCGTCTTTGCCGGGTTAAGTTTTCTCTCTATATGTTGGAGCTGGACCCCCGACGAACATCTATGCCACATTCCAGGCCAATCGGTTCAGGACTTTCCCCGTGAAAGAGTAACATAGAGCAAAAACTAAGTTTCGAAATCACTTTACTCCCTCCCCTTACGCCCCCTACCCCTCGCACTACTTTTCCGTATGCCTATGTTGGAACCAGAACTACCACAGACACTCATGTCAAATTTCAAGTCAATCGGTTCAGCCGTTGCGAGGAATGTCTATCTGTCTGTCTACACAACGATCTCGAAAACCCGCCTAACGATTTTCACGAAACTTGGAGGTTACGGATTTTCGGGGACAAGGAATCGATAGATCTCACCTCTGAGAAATTTCGCTTCTCCCCTCCCCTCGATACCCCTCGCCTGGTATCTTCGAATTGGGTGCTCCGATCTTAATGAAACTTTATAGTATTACTAAGGGGGCTAAGGGCTTTCGATTTTTCCATTACAAACCTGACTTTTCCCTCCCCTCGATACCCCTCGCCTGGTGTCTAAAAATTTGTTGCGCAATACCAAAATGCGTATAATATTATAATTTTAAATTTTTATGCGCAATACATACTGACGCAAAAATCAATTTGTGCAAATTTTATTGCACAATTATAACCAACCCGTTTGGCTGAATTCAAGCATCTCAAAAAAGCGACCAAAAAATTCCCAAAATGTTACCGAAAATTTGTTGAAAAATTGCCGAAGATTGAAAAATATGAAAATGTAAGAACTTTCACATTTTTATATGTCACTTATGCGGCGGTCACACAACGCTGTTTTGCCAGCCGCTGGCTGCTGTTGGTTAGCAGCGCTGTCAAGTAGCAAAACAGTGGTTTGAGATTTTAATTTGGGAGATTTTTTAAATAATAAACGTAACACACAAATTTAAATAAATAAACGTAAAATAACAACTTATAATAAACAAACTTTACCACTTATCAGAGTTTTGGCAGCTCAGAAACCATGCGACAGGGTCACGTGATCCCTAGTAGCGCTGGCAAAGTAGAACGGTCTCTACTTCACTAGCGCTGCTAAAATCATCACGCTGCTGGTGGTAATAGCAACGCACTAGGGTTCACTGAAACGACTGCTAACAGCCAAACAGCCACTAGCGCTGGCAAAAGAGCGTCGTGTGACTGCCGCATTGCCGAGCAAAGCTCGGGCCCCCGGTACTATAATCTTAAAGCGTTACAATGGACATCTACTTGCAAATTCAAATGGAAATGATTGCAATGGAAAAAATACAGAAACACATTTTGAGTTTTTCTCCGTATAATTTCGAATTTTCCAAGCCAAAAACATAAGTGAGGTACTATAGTTGTGGGTTTTAGCCTAAATTTTCTGAACTATTATGCTATATATTTCTCTTTACTCACATTCATATACCTACCTAAAATTTCGTGATTTTGTGATATGACGACGATTAATATGACTTTCACCAAGATATCCCACTATGGTTGCCACTTTAAGAATCAATAGGTGGCATCAGCATGATATCAGTTGTCTTCTGTAAATTAGAAGGTGGCCATCAAAATCAAATGAATTGATTTTGTTGGCTATCTTCTAATATACACAGCCAACAAAAGGTTAATGGTCGAAGCCATGGGATATAATGATGATGTTTAAGTAATATTGAGTCGTATATATTCTAAGTATTTTTGCTGATTTATAGAAATCCGTTTAAATTAAAAGTTTAAACATCCGACCACGTAGTGAATTACATCCCATTCCATTTAATTAAGTTTTACATTAATTTCATGGGGCTTACAATTTCCGTCATTTTTTGTTATATTTTTCTGATAGAAATAATGATAAAAGACTATATTGGGTTAAACTTTATTAGGTCATGTTTTTAGGATTGTTTTTAGGAAGTCGAGTTTGAAGTTTTTTTTTAAGTTTGTACCAAAATAATGTGGACAAGTAAGAACTGGGGATGCATAAATAAAAAAAAATTTTACGTTATAAATTTCGTTATGTAACGAAATTGAAATGTTGTTTCGTTACGGTATTTCCCGAACTTTCCAACTTTATTGTATTTTTGCTTTATTTTATTTTTCATTATTTTTTTGTGAAATATTCAAATATAACCCCACAGACCTACCACCTTCATAAAATGTAATTAAAAATATTTGTGTAGTATTTTTAAAGATATTTTGATTCTAAATCGAACTTTGTTTTGGCCAGATTCACTCAATTTCTGAAGAGACGAAAAAGAAATTCTTTTAACACGTTGACTGCCAACTACAAGTATACTCGTAGTTGGCTTCTAGGCAGGGACGTCAACTACGAATATACTCGTAGCTGGCTTATCATTTTTATGAGCTAATTTAATTTGCGTGCCGTAGCGAGTTAGACCATAATTTTTGGTTTGGCAACAGAGAAATTGCATAAATGAATTTAATTTAATACATGCACACAAAATCCCACATTTTAATTTTTATACTCGTATGGTGAAACCAAAGGGTATACTAACTTTGCCTTACCGTTTGTAACACCAAGATCCCGTCATCACACACAAAAATGAATTACACCAGTGTGTTTAGAATGATGAAAAAAGTTGAATTTAGCATGTCCGTCCGTCCGTCTGTCCGTCCGTCCGTCCGTCTGTCCGTCTGTCTGTGGCGCGGATTGCGAACGCACGGATTGAACTAGAGACTTGAAATTTTGCACAGGTCCGTTTTTCGTAAAATGCGAGGCTAAGTTCGTTAATGGGCAAAAATGGACCATTAGGGGGGAACGAAAATGTTTTTCGCGAATATCTCAAAAACGGTGCATGCTATCAAAAAAGTTCAAGAACAAAAGTTGTTTAGGACATGATTCTACATTAAAGTTCCATATATCAAAATCCAATTGGAACAAGTTTTAAAAAAATCTTATTGGAAAGTTTGACTTCTTACTGAAATTTTCATACACCTGTTCGCCGTTGACTTAAATCACCATACGGGTTTTCAATAATTGCCAGATTGGCAATTATAGCTTTTGTTATGTTTTTTTATACAATATTTTATGAAAAATTGATGTTAGCAAATAGCGTGCGAACAACAAAATGTCTTAAGCAACTTTTTTGGTATCGCAAATATTTTCCTTTTGCTATCTCGTCAAAATTGCCTAAAATTCAATATCTTTGATATTGACACTTGGTCAATTTTTTTTAATTGTCATTTTTTTTGTCAATTTTGTCAATTTTTTTAATGAACAAACGATTTTTTATTCTTTTCAGTTTATTATTGATTTTTAACTTAAGAATCACTATTTAGTTTTTTTTTGTATTTTGTTTTAAGTTTTAATAATTTTTTGTACAGAATTTCATTTAATGAAAACTGAACTGAATTACTTTGCGATAAGTAAACTATTACTGGGGTGCATTTTTTTTAGTTTTCGGTTTTAATACAATGTGTGACTAAATAATAACGTTATAACGTAACGAAATGAAATTTTTTATCGTTACAAAACGAAATAACGCAACGAAATCAAATTTGAATTTCGTTACATAACGAAATATATAACGTTACGATTTTTTTTTTCGTTTGCGAGTTGTTAAAATAGACAAATTTTATAAAGTCCTATTCTGCATGTTAAATTTTAGGTTATGGCTTACAACATAAAATTTTTCCTGTTATAGGGTATAGCATAAAAGATCTTCGGCAGACAATTTTATAGCCATTTTAATATCTTATATGAATATAATTTGACATTTGCGTTATGAAATTCGTGTTCTAAATAGTAGAAGCGTATAAAAATTATAAATAAAATGTCGAACACGCAGAGATTAATTACTTTCTCCGAAATTCCGGAAATATTATTATAATTCGTAAAAAAAAATTATGTTGCCACCCCAGAATACAAATTTCAAAAAACTTTTATTTTAATTTTGTGACGAAGAAATACAATCTTCATAAAATAACATAAAATATTATTTTATGAAAAAATAGTTTGCATACCCGCCGTTGCCGGGTTAAGTTTTTTGTGTGAGTTTTAGAATACGAAGAAAACTGGAAAGAACTTAAAAACTTTTGAGAAAAATACTCTCCGTTGCGAGTTAGTCTAACACCAGATTCGTGACCAGCGACCCCGAAAACCCCCGAGTGAAACTTTTCAGCCTCCTATTGAGCAGGATTCATGGCGAAAATTAAGGTTTAAAAACACCCAAACCCCCTTTACCCCCCGTTTACCCCCTTAGCGACAACATTTCGGAAAACCCCGCCTTAGTGAGCGACTACGTGATGGTTGGGACATATTATGAAAGTCGCAAGTCTCTAGCGTCAGGGGTTTGGGCTGGGCGTTGATGAGTCAGTTAGTCAGTCAATCAGGTTAAACGATTTTATATATATAGATTATAGAATATCTAATCAAATTAATTTTCATAGTTCTAAGTTTTACCATTTTTTTCTTCTTAAATTTTAGATGAAAATTTCATGTACGACTTCTTCGTCGTTCAGTGTGCTCTTTCACAACTCCACTTTGCCACAAAAACCGAAATCTTCAAATTTCGTCCTTCAGTTTTTTTATACCCGTATGGTGAAACCAAAGGGTATACTAACTTTGCCTTACCGTTTGTAACGCCAATATCCCGTCATCACACACAAAAATGAATTACACCAGTGTGTTTAGAATGATAAAAAATGAATTTCTGGATGTCCGTCCGTCCGTCTGTCCGTCTGTCTGTCCGTCTGTCTGTCCGTCTGTCCGTCTGTCCGTCTGTCCGTCTGTCCGTCTGTCCGTCTGTCGGTCTGTCCGTCTGTCCATCTGTGGCGCGGATTGCGGGCGCACGGATTGAGCTAGAGACTTGAAATTTTGCACAGGTCCGTTTTTCGTAAAATGCGAGCCTAAGTCCGTTAATGGGCAAAAATGGACCATTTTTACGAACGAAAACGTTTTTTGCGTGCATCTTATCAAAATCCGCAAGAACAAAAGTGCAAGAACAAAAGTTATTTAGGATATGATTCTACATAAAACTCCCATACATCAAAATCCGATTGGAATAAATTTTAAAAAATCTTATTGGAAAGTTTGACTTCAAAGTGGAATTTTGGTATAACTGTTCGAATTTTGATACGAATATCACCATACGGGTTTTCAATAATTGCCAGACTGGCAATTATAGCTTTTGTTATGTTTAAATTTAAATCAGAGTTTGATGTTAATATTTTCTATGCTAAAACAAGAACTAACTCAACCAATTTTGCAAAATAAAAAATTCTAACAGTTAAATAAAACCGTGTAACAAAGAAAAAACGAAATGTTTTTCAGTTTTTGTAATGTTTTTGGATATCGTAAGGGAATTCAATTTCTATGTAAAAATAACGTAATTGTGAAGATAAAACCGGAAAATCATTTCATTATTGCGTTACGTTACAATAACGTTTTACATCTCTGAGGGCTTTCCCTCTACTCTTCTGCATTAACGTATTAAAATGAAGAAAATCCTTTTATACAAACACAAAACCCAAACTTCCAACTTTTTCAGATGTAAAAAAATACGTTTTGAGCGGATGTCTGAAAAATTTAGGCCATACTGTGAAAGGCTAAGTTTTGCTTGCACCCCAAATAAAAAATAACATAGGGTTATTTTATGATTTTTCGTAAATACCTAATAAACATATTTTCGAGACCTCATTAAAGGAACAAAAGATAGTCGACTTTAAATGATTTTATTATGGAAATACACCACCCACATTGAAATATGCATTTTTATGGACCGAAATAAAAATTGGCACCTTTTAGTTAGTCATACCGGCAATTTTCATGTTCAGTAATATTCAGGGTATTCACTTAAATTTTAAATTTCTTTTAAATTTCGAGTAATTTTACCGCTAGGTAATTCAGTCAAATTTAACAGATTTTTACCGAGACGGTAACTTGGTTCATGTAAAAATGAATTACCGGATTCGGTAATTGTAGACATGCCTTGAGTCGTGTTTTCCGGCCCGATTATTCGGTATCAAGAATCAACCGCGAGTGGCGCTAGTAATGTTTTTAGTTGTCAAATTTTCTCGCTGGTTATCTCATCGGACTGCAAATTTTTTCAATTTTGATAGCCGTTGCCACAATAGAAATTCAAAAGAATACATCAAACATGGATTTGAAGGTATGTGACATATTTTACAATCAAATTCGCAGTTCATGATTTGGTCACGTATCCAATAAAAGCGCTGTTCTCAAATCTGTGCTATGGGATGTTCACAGCAGAATATTTTCAGTCTTTTAATATTACCGAAAACACCGAATACCGAAAATTAAAAGAGGACTGTGAATACCCTGACTATTTCTTGCTTTAAAGTGATACGTGTTGTATTTATATGTTTTGTAAATTTAATACCCAGTCTTCAAAGTCTTCTAGTTTTAACATGCAATTTAAAAAAAAAAAACGTTTTTGAAAAAGCACAGGAAAAATATTCTTTATTTGTTTTACATAAAGGCGATTTAATGGACGAGTTGCTTGTAAATCAGGTATAAACTACCTCAATTCTGTTGCCAACTATATAAATAATAATAACATTTATTTAACAATTTCCGCACGGAACAAGTACTTTTTCTAACTAGCAAACTATGCAACTACAGCCACATAAATAAGAGACTAGTTAACAGAGAATTTTCCAAAGATTCGTGCAAGAATTTTAGGGGTACAAATCCAAAAACTTAAAACTCTCTAAAACTAAATAATCAAACGCCGAAAACTTTACAATGCCGTAGTCTGAACTTTATTACAGCCCCAATATAAGTATGTATAAAAATTATTGTTTTTCAGTTGGTACTTCCTTGGGCTTGGTGGCTACGTAAGTAGGAATATTCTCCGGTATTCATTCTTTTCAACCATACGAAAGAACACACAAATTTTCCACAATCTTCAACGTCTCAGTTAAAGTTTTTCGGCTTGAGCAAAAGAACCGGCAAGCAAAAGGACTATATTTCGACATTGTTTGGGTATTGTTGATGAATAAATATCATAAAAACAGAATAATGTTGTTGCTATTATAGCAGTTGTTGCAGTTTTATAACTTTTATTATGCCCCATAATTTTTATTTTTTTATAACATAGGCGGCAACAGCAATCGCAACTATTATCATCCGTTTCTTCACACATGCTGGATGTTTCTTGTGTCGAGCCAAAAAACTGCTAAAAATGGATTCATTTTGGCTCTTTTATGGTTTATGCGATCCATTTTGTATGTTTCCATTGTATGAGTTTTTATGGCACTAGCAAAAGAGGGACTTCTGAAACTTTATTACAATATGTGACCTGGAAATTGATTTCAGTTTTATTGTAGCATAATTTTAAGGTTAGGATAATGAGCAGTATTGCAGCCATTCATATCTCAAAAAGTAAAATAAAAATATGTTTTTAAAAATTATTAGCGAGAAATGTTTTATTGGGCGACGACTTCATAGCTTTGTAAGTGGTAAAGTATGTTCCATATTTTATTCATATGAAATCTCGTTTTGCTTGCTAAATTCTAGTATATATGTATGCATATGTCAAGAAAATAGATATTTTCTGGGAAATAGATATTTAAAGTCAATGTTTTACATATAAAATTGCGTATCTTGCATACCCAAGTAACAAAAAACTGTTACATACCAGTTACGCGACTATCGTACAACGTGCGTTGCAAAATATATGGAGTAGCAAATTGGTTGGTGCGACGTCAGAAAAGCGTTGCTGGAACATTTATGCAACCGTGATGAATTAGGGGTAGGAGAGAAGCAGATCAAATGCGACGTGATTACTAATTTACTGACGCTCAAAGAAAAAAAAAACGATTGAAACAAAATCGTTACTCGAACACTGCATTTTTACTTGTCGAAATCGTTTTACTCGTGGTAATCGTTTAACTCGTCGTAATACATAACTTTTTTGTAATCTTTTCTCGATCCCCGCATTTTTACTCGTCGTAGTCGTAATAATCATGCATTTGGTATATTCGCAAGATTACATGGAATTGTGGGAATATACCAAATATACTTACTCTCTCTGCCTGGACAGAACAATGAGAACACAAAGCATAAATTCAGATTTTTTGTGTTTTTGATTACATCGGTCCTGCCATAGATATACTAGATCGCTCGATTTGCTGTCTCAAATGGTCCCATTTCAATACAGTTCAGTGAATCAAAACGAGTCAAGTAAGAGCAAATTAATCGTATGAAAATAAATATAGCCCTCTCGTTTAAACCGTGAGCTGTCAAAGGAAAATAGACTTTCAGAATGGTGTTGGCGCCTAAAGTTCGTTTTTGACGCCTAAAGTTAGCCTGAAACTTGTGAAATTTGAATTTCGCGGCAAACTAGATTTGAATTTCGCGACCTTATACAGTTCAGTGGATGCGTTCAAGTACGATAAAGAGGGGAATACTTTTGGGACCATTTTTCAGCACAGTTTTGTATGTTGACAGTTGTTCTATGTTATATAGTTCTGTGGGTCCTGCATTTTCCATGACAAAATTATCTGAAGAGAAGAATGAAAACTCAGAGCACAGATCGTGATACTTGGTTTGCATTTTTACTCGTCGAAATCGTTTTTTCTTATTCTACCTCTTTGATAGTATTGTCATAGAATAAGGAATATATAGAAAAAACTCTGCCGAACAAATTTTTGACAAATTTCCCCTTTGAAGGGGGGAAAAATGTCCCTATCATTCACTAGCTACGGCCTAAAAGTTAATTACTTTTAGACTAGGGAGCACGAAGCAGACAGAACATTTTCTAATCATTTTCGTCGTATCTATTCAATGAGATGGAGGAATCGAATGGATAATTTTTTCCGTGTTACATCGGATCCTCTTGCTTCATCTCACAGTGGAAAAATTTTCTCTAAAAATTTGTTCTAAGAGTTTATTCTCTAGATTATTTGTTCTCTGGTATTGTTGGATGGACGTAAAAGCCAAAGTAAGTTTGAGTTTTGATTTGTTTTTGTTTAGCGTGACTCGTCGTGGTGGGGTAACTTGTAACGAGTGAGTAATCGAAAATAAATCTTTAGCAGTGGACTATCGGTTACAAATTAATAATATTTGCCATCACTAGACAAAATGTTTATTTAAAAAAAATTAATTTGTATAGGTGAGGGGGAAAGGTATGGTCCGATTGGATTTCGATGTATGGAACGGTTATGTAAAATCATATTCTCAACATATTTGACCTTTATAACTTTTTCGATACGAAGCAACGCTTCCGAGAAAACAGGAAAAAAGTATTCCATTTCTATAGAAGAGCGGGGAAGCAGTGGTCCGATTGGATTTTGATGCACACATTTTACCTTAAGAAATTTTTCAATATGACTCACCATTTTTGAGAAAATTGTAAAAAACTGAACCATTTGTATGGGGGAGGGGAGGAATGGTCTTATTTTGCCCGCTCAAGAACTTAGCTTAGCGAGAAATGCAACTATACAAAAATTCAAGTCTCTAGCTCAATCCTTATGGTATTCACGGGCCGACAGGCAGACGGATGGAGATGAGGAATTCAAAATCTTTTGTCATCCCTGACACCCTGGTGTAGTTCATTTTTGTGTCCGATGATTGGTTCGATGCGTTACAAACGGTATACTAAATCGGATATGATATAGAGCAGGCCTGCCCAACCTTTTTGTACTAAAGTTCGACTTTTTTTAATCCAACTACATCGAGATCTACCCATATACGTGTGGTTACACGGCCAGAGCAAAAGATACTCCACGTACGGTGCCGCAGTAATCCTGAAAATAAACCATTTCACGTTTGCGATAACATGTAGCGTCTCGCATCGCCTAATGTGAACAGGCTCGTGAATTCTAAATCGAAACTAAACTATTGAAACAAATTTTAAACATGAGTCAAATTCAAATAAACCGCGAGAATCTAGTACTTTTCAAGTTTTCAATGCCTACTTAAAATAGGGAAGTAAAATAAAATTTAAAATAAAGTATTTATAAAGTATTTAAATAGACCACTTGCTTTAACAGCAAAAAAACAAAAAAAAAACGGAGAAGTAGATAGTGTGATTACTTAATTTTCACTTTCACTTTTTTTTTAATATTTGTGTTTACAAAAAAAAAAAATTTTTAACATTTTCAGTCTGTAGTAGAAGATTGACCCAAATTCGTGTGGAGTTCGACTGGTAGATCGGGATCGCCTGGTTGGGCAGCACTGATATAGAGTATAAAAAGAATAACTAGTGTGTTTGTGTAAAAGTCATAATATAAATTACATTTAAGTTTCTTACAATTTTTAAAAATTACATGTCTGTTTGAGTTTTCGCGTCCCCTGTGTATTATTCCACAATAGTGTACTCAGAAATCACTGCCCTAGGATTTTAATTATTTCGGCGTTTTTTTTTCTAGTTTTGAAAGTAATTATTGCTGGTGTTATTTCAGGAAAAGTCATTTAAACTTTTAGACATATAAAATATATTCGACCAGTATTTTTTTTTATTTAATCAGTAAATCGGTTTAAAAGGGGTTTCCCTCTTAGGGGGAAAAAGTTTTTTGATAATTACTCGAAAACTAAAGGTTCGATTTTGATGAAACGTAAATGTAAAAATGAATAAAGGATTACAAAAAGGTTTTCTATGTTATTTATAGTTGAAACCATAACAATATTTTCACCCCTCAGTAGAGTATACCCTTCAATAACATATACCTGTCTGATCTGATATTGGTATACGGTATCGAGGTTTCAATGTATCTTAAAAATTATAGTTCAAGTTTTCCGTCTTCAGTCAACTGAAGACAGAACACTTATACTCTAATACGGTGGTCACACGACGCTGTTTTACCCGCGTTAGTGGCTGTTGGCGGTTGGCTATTACCAGCCGTTTCAGCAGCGCCGTGTGAACCATAGTGCGTTGCTCTACCAGCAGCAGCGTGATGATTTTAGCAGCGCTAGTGAAGTAGAGACCGTTCTACTTTGCCAGCGCTACTAGCGATCACGTGACCCTGTCACATGGTTTTTGAGCTGTCAAAAGTCTGATAAGTGGTAAAGTTTGTTTATTGTAAGTTGTTATTTTACGTTTATTTATTTAATTTTGTGTGCTACGTTTATTATTTAAAAAATCGCCCAGATTCAAATGTCAAACAACTGTTTTGCTACTTGCCAGCGCTACCAAATATTTTGAATTGATGAGAAAATTTCGTTGGCGAACAAATTATTTCCTATGAATAAAGCCGTTCACCAATTACAAATTTTTCGGAAACTTGTGTTTCAAAAAAAACGTTGATTTTGATTTTTTTTTGTTTTCATTGCGTTGGCATTTGACAGTTCGTTTGCACCTTCGGTTTCAGGCTAACCTTCGACTTAATTTTGGCCGAAGCCGAAGTTTTTCCGAAGGTGTGATTTTTGGCCAAAAGTGGCCGAAGCCGAAGCTGATTAATCGCTCGGACTCTAGATATTTATTATAATTTTGCACCTCCGGTTCTATAATATTTTTGTTCAGATTTTTCCACACCTTTTATCAATAACGGAGCATTAATAAATATCTAACAATAACATCTAGTTGCATAAATTTCTCAAACATTTAAGAAAAATAGTCAAAGTCAATTTTATCGACTTGTAAATAAAATTTAATGTGAAAAATGAATAGCAGTAGTATAGGCTTACATAGTTTTGGGTAGGTCCAGAGCAAAAACATCTCAGACTATCCCCAAAAATACATATTATGATTAAAATCATGAAAATGTTTAATAACAATCGGTAACCAGCTATAAAAGACATATCGCACACGAGGTTAAGTAGAAGTTACGAGTCGATATTGAAATAATAAAAAAAAAATGAATTTCTTTTAATACACAAATTTGAAATGGCTATTACTTTATCAGTCAATTGCCAACTTTCGACATTTAAAATGTTCAAAAAATTCATTTTAATGGAAATCCTTTGAGTTATGAATCTTAATAAATTCAAACGCAAAACCAAAGAGCATAGAGATTGGCCGACCAAACCAGCTGATATCTACTTAAGGTTATCAAATAAATAACGCCATAATCCAAATTTATAGATGCGTTTAACAAAGCATTAGCCTTCAGATAGAATGTCTTCTTGTGTTTTGGTCAAAGATGTTCATCGTCGTGTAACTAGCAGTCGCACATAAATAATCGCTTTCAAAAAGACTCACAAAGTCCCCCCAAGTTAAAAAAAAGGCACCGAAATACAACCAAAACGATATCAAATAATCGTCATTAAAGGAGAGGCAAGGGAGGCTGAAAAGTATACTACTTTTATATATTAATACGAGTCTGGATTTAAAAACTAAAAGCCCCATCGAACAGAAAATATGTTTCGTGTTCATTTTCATTTACTCTTTTTTATTAGTTCTTTTTTTTCTAAAACGCTCAAGTTTTTCAAAAGAAGCCAAAAATTTCTGTAAAAGAAATCTCATCTTCTTGTGGTCGGTAAAATGGCTTTTGATCTTTGAAGCATAAGATTTAATTTGTGGACTTTTAAAACTTTATTTGTATTGGGGTATGAGCCTTTTCAAATCACGTTGTTTGTAAACATGTGATGTGACTTTCGACACACAAACAATTCGTTTTAAATCCTTTTCTGATGTTCACTTTCGTAATGTCAAAATGCCAAGAATAGCGTTATTGGTGTGGTAACGAATAATTTTAAGTGTAAGGGTAAAATCGTACCCTTTAAGCCAAAGAAAATATTGTTAAGTCCGAAATCAAAGGTACCGGCATTTGAGCTCATCGCGAGGATTGACAAGCCAACAGTAGCGTCGACAAAAGACACATTTTGATAAATAATCAGCTATCACTATGTTTTGTGAGAATTCGGTCTTTCTGACGGATGTTTATCTTTTACGGTGCACTAAATAGAATTATTTCAACAAATTAAATCAGTCGGAGAAGATAATATAAACTATATAAATAAATACAGAAGATTAGTTGTAATATTGTAAATTCAATTATAAGAAAAAATTGCATAATTTGGCGAACGTGTTAAAACTTTGAATTTGATTTATTACTCTTTCATAAGTAGGTAGGCCAAACATCTTGGATTAGCAGGGGTAGTCCCGGAATCAGGTATTGTCCCGACGTGCTGGAAACTGAACTTTTGTCCCGGATTGTTTACATATTCTACTCCGGCTGGTTTGTAAATTATGTTTTTTTTTCACGACTTTTTTTAATACGGTGCAAAAATGGCAAAACAAAAATTTACACAAAAATTATCTACACTAGGCTGTTTATGATGACAAAAGATTTTGATTTCAGCATGTGAACACCATTTCTTTCAAAAGAATTGAGCTAGAGACTTCGATTTTTATTTAGCTTGCCTTCGTGTCTGTCTGTCTGTCTGTCAGATCAAATCTTGCAACCCAATTTTGACCCACTTCCACTTGTCCGATTGACTTGAAATTTTGCACACTTATATAAGTCCGATGACAATACAATATTTTCACTACTTCGTCCTTGTAAGGATAACGGAAGGTCCTGTAAGGATAACGTGATTATCCTTTTCTCCAAATTTTCCGGAAAAAATCTATTCTGGGGGTTTTTGGGGTCGCTGAATACGATTCTCAAGTTAAAAAGCCTGTAAGGACATCTCAAATGTAAGGATATATATTCGAAGACTAAAAAGAACAAAATAAAAAAAATAAAAAAAAATTAAAAAAAAGCTTTTATTAAAAAAGAATGCACTAAAAGGAAAAAAATAATTTTCTGGACGCTGTGTATCACAAATATAAAAGCTTTTAAAAAGCGAGATAAAGCATAAAACAATAAAATAAAAATTTATCTCGCTTTTAAAAAGCTTTTATATTTGTGATACACAGCGTCCAGAAAATTATTTTTTTCTTTTTAGTGCATTCTTTTTTAATAAAAGCTTTTTCTTAAAATTTTTTTTTTTATTTTTTTTTTTTACAGTAACGTTTCTCGGTAATGGCAATGCTGAGTTCTTAAACGGGAAAATCGGACTATTCTTTCCCTCCTCCGCACATGAAAGAATTTTTTGCGATTTTTAACCCTGGACCCGTGTACTATAAAACTTCCATTTATCGTGTACTTGGGCACTCAGTGCCCAGATGCAATTCCAATAGAAAATGTATGGCTGGTTTGTTTAAAAACCATAAAAATTGGTTTATTCGTTAAACAAGTAGAAATACAATGGGAAAATATAATTTGCTAAAATCGACTGAGAATATAGACCACCTTGTAAGCTCGCGAATCTGGTACTCGATTTCTCCAACAAATCATGTACTCCACGAAAGAAAATGCAATACATGACAACAATACAATATAAATATTATAATATAAATAATATAACAATACAATATAATATCTGCATACAAGAAAAATCATAAAAGGGGAAAAACCCAAAGCTGTAATCAAAATAAAAACCAAATTCATACAAAATGTACTGACTTGGGCACTGAGTGCCCAAGTACACGATATTACGCTTTTTTTTGACACCTTCCACAACCCCCCCGAAGATATGTAATTTGGATTTTTTTTTTGTTTTTGTACTCTAAATTTCAGTATCTTTCAGAAATATATTGCATTTCATCATATTCTTTATTAAAAATATGATTAATTTCGGTTTGAAAATCGTTCTGGGCACTCAGTGACCAGTACACGGGTCCAGGGTTAAAGGAAAAATGTATTCAGAATACGCTTTCACATAACTCTTTCATACACCAAAATTCAATCGGACCATCCTCTATACAAATGGCATTTTTTAAAAATCAAAATTCGATCGATCCTCATATAGAGCGTATAACGATTGCTCCCTGGCACTTGAGGGGTTTGCAGCAAGAAGGGGGTAAGTCCAATTTTGGCCATTTTGAGTTAAGTCCACTATCTAAATAGTTTAAAAAAAATCACTCCATCGATTGATGTAACAAGGCCATCCCGAGCTGTGCTTCGGCATTAAAGGGTTTTCCCCTAAGGGTTTGATTCTCCATTATTCAGGATATGGAGTTACCGCCACCGGTACATTGGGGCAAGAAGGAGGTAAGTCCTGGATGTATAATTTTAAAAATCCCATAAATCTACTTCAACTTGAACCTATATGATGATGCAATCCCACTAAAGGATCCCAAATTCAAAGATGTTATGATTCTGACTCAAAAGTACGTCGGTCAAAATGAAATGTGGTTTTATAACGAACTGAAATCGGACATAACACATTACTTAAAAAGAAGAAAAAGACTATGTATTCTAATGCTGAAAAAAAAAAATTTTTTTTTGTTAATAAAAAACTTTATTTTAACTATTAAAATACTTTCTTTCAACTCAATTTTGTAGTATAATTAATTGATTCATGCCAAAAAATTATGGGATAAGAGGTTTAAACTTTAGTTTGGGGCAAGAACGAGGTAAGTCCACAATTTAAAAAGTTCTCCCGTGGTACTATTGTATGATTATGGTGCCAAAATATGTGTAAAGGCATATACCATAAGTGGTAAAAATTTTTTTGATGAAAGTTGAAAATAGAATTTTTAAAACGTTTTTTTTTTAATTTACCAAAAAACCAAAAAAATGGACTTACCTCGTTCTTGCTGCAAGCCCTTCAATTATAGTTTTTCTATTGTGTTTCTATTATATTAAGGGTATTCTTTCTTTATCGTAGTTCATTGTAAACTCGTAGAATCGTAAAATTGGAAATAAAATCGTAGTTTTTTGACAGTTCTCCATATATTTTGACAGTTCACGACGAAAACTACAATCTACTACACCCGAAGGTATCATAGAATAGTAGTTTTTGTCGTAATTCTAATAAAAGTGAGGTTAAGACATGTTTTGTGACATTTCAACTTGGTTCGAACTCTAAAATGGACATTGGAAAAGTAAGTAAATTATGATTTAGTATAAATTAAGAGTTAAAAAATGCTTTAAATAATTTAGGTAAAAAAAAATAAATAAAAGAGTTTTGAAGAGCAAACAAAAGCGATGGAGTGGGGAAGAAACTGCCAATATTTATCCAAAAGTATCTCTATACATTACCTGGTGATTGCAGTAGTTCCTCAATATTAATTTCTGCATCTTTATTTAATAAATTCATCAAAATCTCTTTATTTGTCCTCTGTGGCATCCTTACTTTTCGAAAATAATTATGTCAGCCAACACGAATTATTTTAAAATAACAAACTGTCAAAAATTTACGACAAAACCCAAAACCTCTAGTAAAGCGCTGCTCACGCTTCGTTGTACTTTTCCATCGTAGATGTACATACAGTACAATCTACGATTTTACTATCTACGATCAAGAGCGAATACCCTTATTATTTCGAATCAACCGAGAGAAGAGATTTCAGGTGAAAGGACATTAAATTTGTTTCCAGATAGAAAATCACTAAATCTCAAGAATTTATGTATAAAAAGCAGAAAATCTTTTCCATAATTTTAAGAAATTATTATCGACATTTTTCTTGTGAAATATAATACTGGCAATGGAGAAATTGAGCGGATTTAGAATTAGCGGTATTTCAGTTCTTTAATTTATTAGCAAATATCTATAAGCAAAGAAATATTGCAAACTTAGTACCCTTGTTGAAATACAGGTAGTTTTGTATAAGTAAGCGCTTTACCTGTGATATAGGATTTACAGTAAGTGACAAAAGGTGAAACATTAAAAATGTCATTTATCAAAAGGCAGACTGAAAGGCGAATACACACGGTAATAATTCTATATCCCGAAGTTGTTCGCATATACAAAAGGTTTAACAAAAGCCATAAGGCTCGACCATAAAATTTACTGCCACATTTGCTTTTGCATTTAATGGTCGGGTATTGTTCAGTATGCCTAAACCATAAGTCATAACAACACAAAAAAATGTATGGATATAAAAATAAAGAAAACAAAACGGCCAGTAAAGGGAAACATAAATTATGCTCTCACTTGGGGGACTTTGCCAACTTTTCTATGGGTTTTTTTTTTTGTCTCATTTCAGTTTTTTTTTCAAACGTGTTCGATATTTTTCTTCCTAGAATAAATTGTATCAAAAAATGCAAGGGATAAAATTGCTAGTTTAGATGACATTTTTAGTGGTAGAAATTTATCGGCTACACATTTCTATATAATTATTGTAAATTCTATTGCAAAGATCACATTACAGTCATGAGTTATTAGTTTTTCTTTCAAATATAATATGATATCGATTAAATATGATTTTCGTTCTTTTTTCAGAACTTTGAACTTGAAAATCGTAGAATTATTAGCGCCAGCCAACATCAGGATTTTTAAAACTTTTATTTAGTTTGTCTGTGAGTTAGGGTCAAATTTTGCAATCTAAATTTAACCCATATTCCGATTCACTTGGAATGTTGCACACATACGTAAGTCCGATGACAATACAATATTTCCACTACTTCGCCCTTGTAAGGATTAAAGAAGGCCCTTTACGGATAACGTAATTATCCTTTTCCTTAAATTTTCCGAAAAAAAAAATCTCGTGGCGGAAAAAAATCTCGTAGGATAATGTGATTATTCTCTTCATTAAATTTCCGGGAAAAAATATCATCTGGGAATTTTTGGGGTCGCTTTATCCGATTCTGATGTCAAGAAAACTGTGGCGATCACAAAAAGGTCTGTAAGGATAACGTGATTATCCTTAAGCGACCGCTACACGTTCAATCTTGCAGTCAATCATGCTGCCACAGCAAAAAGCTTATTTGCACTAGACGCTCAATCATGCACGCAAGCATCACTTATTTCGAAACAGCCAAACCGACAGCACACAACACTTAATATAAATTTAAAAAAAACTTTATATAAAACAACACTTAATATAAATTTAAAAAATCTTTGTCCTTATATTTCTCGCTTTTCGTCATCCAGAACTCACTTCTTTGTCTATATAACTCGAAAAAGGATTCCCAAAAAACTTTGTCTTTTATATGCCACATCATTTCACTACTAAAAACTCCCTTGAAATGACGAAATGATTAACAGCATCGCCATACATGTTCAAGCATGCTGTCATTCACAAAGCTCCCTTGAAAAATATCAAAATGATTTTGATATCGGCCAGCATGCTGTCAATCATGGAATTTGCATGACAGCATCACCATAGACGTTCAAAATGCGATGATTGACTGCAAGATTGAACAAAAATTCTCCGGAAGCCTGTAAGGATATTTTAAAGGCAAGAATATATATTCGAAGACTAAAAAGTATAAGCAAACGTGGCGAAAGACTGACGCCATTTTGAATTTTTAGTCATTCAAATCAAATACAAACAGACTAAAAATGAAAAAATTAAAAAAAAAATTTAAAAGGCTTTTTTTTACAAAAAAAGACTAAAAAGAAGAAAAAATAATAATGTTTTGGCATAAAAAATAAAGTAAATATTTATTTTGCGATATACAGCAACCCCAATAATCGGGCGAACCAATTATCGGACACAAAAGTGAACTACACCAGAGTGTTAAGGATGACAAAAGGTTTTGATTTCGGCATGTTCGTCCGCCCGTGAACATCACTTTCGAAAGGATAGAGCTAGAGACTTGAAATTTCGTATAGTTACGTTTATCTTAAATAGCTAATTTCTTGAACGGGTAAAATTGGATCATTCCTTCGCTCATCCCCCGTTTTACAAACGAAACAGTTTTTTGCAAATTTCTCAAAGACGGTGAGTCATATTGAAAGTATTATTAAGGTAAAATGTGTTTAGAACAAGATTTTGGATCCAATAGGACCACTCTCTTTCCCCTCCCTCATACAAATAGAGTAATTTTTTTTCGAGAAAAATCTTATCCTTGCAGGATTTTCCGTTTCGAATTAGTCTAACACCAGATTCGCGACCAGCGAGCCTGAAAACCCCTAATGCTAATTTTTCCCGGGAAAAACGAAGAAAAGGATATTTGCATTATCCTTACAGAACCTTTCGTTAGGATTTATGAATTTCTAACATCGGATTTGTGAACAGCAACCCCAAAAACCCCCTAATGCCATTTTGTTTTTGAGAAAAACGAGGATAAGGGGATTTGCGTTATCCTTGCAGGACTATCTAATTCCATTTTTCAATTTCTAATACCAAATTCGTCAAAAACCGACCCCGAAAACCCTCTAATGCCAATTTTTCCCGAGAAAAGCGGGAAAAATGATATTTGCGGTATCCTTGCAGGACCTTCCGTTTTGAAATTCTAACATCGGATTCGTGGTCAGCGACCCCGGAAACACCCGAGTGATACTTTTCAGCCTTCTAACGAGCAGGTTTCATGGCGAAAATCAAGGTTTTAAATCACCCAAAGATCTTTACGCCCCCATGACCCCCTTAGCGGTAAAAATTTGAGCGCCTACGTGATGGATGGGACATACTGTGAAAATTTCAAGTTCCTAACTTGAAGGGTTCGGGCTGGGCGTTGATGAGTCAATCAATCAGTCAGTTAGGTAGTCAATCAGTCAGTCAGGTAGTCAATCAGTCAGTCAATCAGTCAGGTTAAACGGTTTTATATATATATATATATATATATATATATATATCTATATTTGATGATTGGTAATTGTGGCTTTTCTTATGTTTAGTACATTTTTTCAAATAAAAGCTTTTTTTTAATTTTTTTAGAGCCTTCATGTTTTTAAAAACATTTTCGCCCTCAAATATGTTTTGTAGGAAAAATCATGTGCTTACTTGCGGAAGACATTATTTTGAAAATATGCTTCAAATTTCAATGCCATTAAAAATTGCAATTTTTTAATGGCCTTCTATTTTATATTTAATTTAATCAAAACTTATGATTAAATTAAGTTAAATATAATCTACAACATGTTTCAGAGATCTTGTTAGTAATTGAGTGTCAAAAGTCACGACGTGTTAAATTTTCGCAATTATACTTACTAAAAAGTGATTTGAAGAGTAAATTTTCTTTCAGACTTGTAACAATGATGAAAGAACTAATAGATAAATCTCGAACCCAGTTTCTCGTGCACTCGCGGTAGGCAAAAGAGCAACACTATAGAAAACGAAGAGTTTCGGAAATCACATGAAATAGTAATCCCTTTTACTCCTTTACATCTAAATGAATTTCACGAATGAGACAAAAACACTGTCGTTTTCGAAGATTCGTGCAGGGTCGATCAAAATCAATTTCACTTGATACCAAAAATCAAAAATACCCACCAGAATCCATTGATAACCCTGCACAAGAGTTCTGTCAAATGACACACATACCATGAAATCACGCCAGCGTTATGTTTACATTTTCGTATAACATTGGAACGGGGCTGCATTGAGATTTTTTTAACGCTGGTTTTCTTATAATATAATGCACTGAAATGCCCTGAAAAGAGTTTTTGATAAGTTTAGTTAGGGAATGTTCCACAGATTTCACTAAAACCCCGGAAAGAACATTTTTTTGGCTCCCATCGTCGTTGGAAAGGTAGCATTTTGTTTTTGCCTGTTAAATACTCGCCTCAAACGAATGTCAGGACTACAAAAAACACTTTTATAGCACTGCTCTAAACACTTTTCATAGCACATAAAATTCCTCCGAGAATCAAATTTTGTAGCATTAAAAAACACGATATTTCAACAAACTTTACTTTTTGGCATTTTTCTCTTTTTAGAATTGCCAGCACTTCTAAAATGTGCGATTGACCCTCTTTTTGATTTTAACTAGAGAACCTTTATAATCGTCAACTCTTTAAAAATAAATTTGAATTATTTTAAATTTTTTTCATGTTTTTAAATAATATCGCGCATATTGTGTGGTTTAATAATCTTTTATAATGTTGTGTGAGTTGTATAAAAATTAAAATCGTCGAAAAATCAAAATTATTTATGCAATGCGATGGGAAATACCATATCATGTAGGTACTCTACTATATTGAAATTTAATAATGCTTAACCTCTGAATATTGAGATATGGCAACTCCCCCACATTGTATACACTAAACATTTCGTGTACCGACGAAGGCAATGAGACAGGCCTATATGTCACTGGGTGGACTCTTCATTGCTTCGAAATTTTATCAACCGTAATTTATCTATAGTTCTCTCATCATTGCTTGTAACCTTAAGTTTAATTTCAAGTCTTTACAATTTTTGAAAGGAAAAATTCTCTGAATAGAAAGAACATGGCTGGGATTTAGTGAACTTCTTGTTCTTGTATTCCGTTCCGTACATCATGTGCATTTTTTTTTTGTTTAGCGCAAGGAAATGGTTTACACAGCGAGAGAACTTTAAAAGCTGGAAAATGAGAAAACTTGTTTATGACAGTTGTCGCTTCTAATTCAATTGCTCTTTCATGTCTGCATTTTCCACATTTCTACATAGGATATCACAATCAGACGAGAAGTTTGATGCTGTGCGGTTGAATGTAAGTCAGCTTTTCGGGCAAGCTTGAATATGTCATCAACTTTTCGTAAAATATATGAGTTCCTTACCTACTATCAATAAATATATATAGATACGAGTAGAGTAAATACGTTATGCACAAGCAACAATTAAGGCATGTTAGAACACTCAAGGCAAATAGACTATCATAGGTATGCTACGAATATTTTGACATTTGAGCTGTGACGTCACACGGACCTGGTTCTCTGAACAATATATGAAGATATGATTGGAATAGTAGAAAAGCTTTTGTGCTCAACTTGTTTCATTGTTGAGCATTGATTGATTCAATAAGGGATTAGTTCTGTTCATAACGTATTTTTTGTAGGAATGAAAAATTTCCAAATTTTGTCCATTTTAACATTTTAAAATAAATGTAAATCTCATCCACTTTCAATCGTCTTTTATCGAGAGGAGTATTGAGCAAAATATCCTGCAATCTATAGTCGGCGTCTGTGAAGTTGCGGGAACAAACTCTTGAAAGCTGTGATTTTATTTTGGCACCTTTTCCACAAGCCACTCGCCACTTTTCTTTAATATCTTCACATTTTGGGAAATGGAAATATTTAATTGCATGTCCATCACATTTCTTCCCTTGATAGTTAATACACCCCACTACAGCACACTTCATTTTGGGTGCTCTAATAAAGCGACGCCACTAAAGTAATTTCTTTTTCAATTTCCCCTTTCCTTTTATCACTAAATTTGTCTTTCAATTTTCTTTTAAATTAAACTGCTAACCGATAATCCTATTGAAGTTTAAAATTTTCTCGGTTTGATCACAAAATATAAAAAAACAATCCAAAAACACCGAAAAAAACTCACCATTAAACAAAACACCGAACAAATTTCGCTATTTGTGAAACTCATCGACCTGAATGACGTCACAATAAATAAGAGAGAAAACTAAACGCGCAAATGGAACATACCTAGTGTTCTATTTGCCTTGAGAACACTCACCGCAAGGAAAATAATTGAAAAAAAAAATCGGGTCATTTTTACCCCGGAAGGGTACGGTGGTTGCTATGGGAATTCGAAGTGGGTGTGGAGTTTCTCTTTGGAAGAGTTTTTTTTTATAAAGTCGAGAAATACAAAGTTTGTCCTCAATTATTTAAACTCCTGAGAAAATCTAAAATTAAAAAAATCACCCCTTTCCCTGTTACCCCTCCTCTGCTATCTCCTGAACCATTAAAGCATGAGACTGAAGGCCGAAAACGATGTGAAAAACACAACCCGACGGAACAAGTAGGTCGTAGGAACATTCTGTAACACAAACCGTACTCAAAGATTCTGTGAGAACAAAACTATTTTTTTTCAAAAATTGTTAAGAAAAGCATTTTTGATTTTTTTTTCGGTATCTTTAAATGCATTTTAAACGGCCAAAGATGCATCCACACTCTAGCATTATTATGAAGTTGTATGAAAAATTGTCTCATTTCAGTATGAAATTTTTAGCATGTAACAGAATTTTTTTGGCCCGATCCATAAAAAAGTCTCTATTATGAGTCATCATTTTTTCTTTACAAAATTTCGCAGATTTATCCACTTGGGCTTAGCCTGATCTCTACTAAAAAGCCACCCGAAAACCCGTAGTGAGTAAACGCTGAACTAATTATCACTAAACGTCGCGTGGCGCTTGACACTGGACGGTATGTTTAAATATTTAAATTATAACAAAGGTATGTAAAATAAAGTCCTTGATTCAGAGCATATTCGAAGTTTTTTTCAATTTATCCATGAGAAGCAAGTGTGACTGACGCGATGGGTCAGATGGACACTAATTACTTCTTGAAAGAATTATTTTTTTGATCCTGAAAATCAGACCCCAAAACTAACATAATTTATATTAGTGTTTAATATAAAATTTGTGGCTTTTCATTTGACTTAGATAATGGTTTTGCTGTTTGGGATTTTCGTTTTTGAATCTTACTCCGAAAGTCTGTATTTATGTACAAATAATATTGAAATGTTTGCTTGAATTCATGTACAAAATTTCAACCCTCTTCGGTGTATGAATGAAATAATAAAATTCTTGACATTTTAATATTTTCACTCTGACATATTCGTTTGTTTTGTACCAGCAACATGGAAGAATGTGAAATTATTTATTTTTACATTTATTCTGTAGCCTTATAGAATGTTCGCACGTCGGTTCATAAAATTTGTTGAAATGGCACATTTTTAAATCATATTTTTTGAAGGCTGTTTTGTAACTTTTTAAATTATATCAAAATCATGAAAATCCAATAAAAGTAATTACCCTGATTCTGGAAATCTACGTTGCGTTAGTATGTTCCATTTTCCTTTGATGGAAGGAAATCTATTTTTTTGAATTCCCTGTGGTTCAATCAACGATTAATGTTTTGTTTGATTGGATATGACTAGTCCTACCAACTTTACTTTATTATAATGGATACTCCTTTTTTTATATCGGTATCCTTTTTGATTTGGTTCCTTTTTTGGTTCTGTTTCGGTCCTTTTTTTTACTCGAAAACAGTATATAAACTTTTTTTTGGTTCGAAACAAAAATAATTTCACACTCGATGACATATACGCTACAAGTTTCTGTAAAGTTTTACAAATTAAAAAAATACAAATATAAAGAAATTAATAAAATCCATCCACCAATTCAAAATTCTTATTTATTATTGTAGTTCAATTTGAAACTCATCATCATCAGTATTTCCGTAATTTATTCGAAACATTTTATTGTGGAGCAGATAAAACTAATGAGGTGGAAATTTTTAACCGAAAAAAAGCCCTTTGAGCAATAGCAATAGGTAGTATTTTCTTGAATTCTACCTAACATACCTTACCTTAATCATTTTGACACGACTTAACTCAAAAAATACTTGACCGATTGGATTGAAATTTTACAGGATAACTCTTGAGGATCTTTGCTACAAGCCAAGGAAAACATGTATTACAAAATTATAATAAATTCCAAATTTTTCAAGCCACTTTCGGAATTACCGTTTTTTGATTATCTTTGAAGCCTTATAACTAGGATCTGAGTTGACCGATTTCCATAATTTTTTTTAAATTGTGTGTAGAATTACACTTAAATTTTTTGTGGCTGGGGTGTATCACACCCCAGTATACGGTTAGTGTTAGTTTTTCAATCCACATAGTGAAGGTTAATACTTGTAGTTATTTTAAGGGTAACCCTTGAGGAAGTCAATTTTAATTTTTGTTTTTAATCCGCTTATATTTTTTTTGAATGTGGGCTCATTTAGTGAACTGAGCCGCTCAGAAGTTTTTTGAGCAGCTCACTGGCTCAGTTACTGAATGTAACCATTCCTTCTGAGCGGCTCAGCTTTTTTACTGAGCGGCATAAAAGTACGCTCAGTTAGTGAGCGGTGAGAAACGTCAAAAAAATTTCAAACATGACTGAAATAATAGATGACTGAAATTGTTTATTCCACGGAAAGTGTGGAAAAATTGCTAATGGAGGTGGAGAGGTAATAGGATTTGTAGAAGCGCCAGGTAAGTGTTAGACAGTTGATAGTTCGCGATAAGCATGCAGTGAGCAGTGCGTTCAGGGCATCCTGAGCGGCTCAGCTGAGCACTTTTTTAACATCTGAGCGCTTTTTTAACAACTGAGCGCTTTTTTAACAGTTCACTGAATGCACCCATTGTGTTTCACTTTTCTTATTTGTAAAAAGAAGATTTCGAAAAAATATTACAAATGGAAATATTTTTTTGAGATTTTCTTGAAAACGGAAAATTTTAACTATAATTTTACACAACTTTTTCATACATCAAAAGTCGATTGGACTAGTATTTTCCCCTTTTCTTGTGCTGGCAGTAGGGTCAGGTAGGGTGAAGTGGTCCACGTTTTTATTATTGGCCATCAAATGGTAAAAAATTGGAATTTTTGCATGATAAGATAGTCAAATCGCAAGCGCAGGACCTAAGCTAACTTTCTGCATTCACAGATTGCCAACTTTTTGACATTAAATTTAATTTTTAGATATTTATCGAAAACTTCGATTTTTCGATTTTTTCGAAATGGTAGGGAGAAGTGGTCCACGCTCAAAAACTTTCCAGAAATCACATAAACATAAAATTAAATAACAAATAAAAGTATAATCATGAAGTTTGATCAAAAATATGGTTTATTCGAAAGTAACAAATGAGCGTTTGGTCTGTTTTGGTGTTGGTTTCTTCGGTGTAGTTGTTAGGCGTCGTTTTCCGACGACTTGCTCTGCTACTCTAATTCGGCTCGATTTTTGGGAGAAGTTATAATCGAGCTTCGCATCGATTTTAGGCCACGATTTGAAACACTCAAAGTAACTTGAAAACACGAAATATGGCATTGACAGGGTGGACCAATTCACCCTACCAAACGTGGACCACTTCTTCCTACCGACGCTATTTTGCGCGGAATGACACTGCTTCAAAAATTGTAGAAAAAAGTGCAGAAATTCGGTGGATTTACAAAGTTCATAATGTAAACAACATTTTAGATTAATTAGCTTATTGAAATTGATAAAGAATTCGTCAAAATGTTGTTGAATGTGAATATTTGCGAAAACTTTCAACAATATTTTTTGGCACTGGTCTGTGAGAGTGAGTAAATATACGTCTGCACACTTCAAGGACTAATAAAAAACAAGCTGTCATCAAGAGCAACCGATGAGAGTTGCATATTCTGTTCTAATATCACTATTACTAACAAAAATGGTGGTGGACCACTTCTCCCTACGGACCACTTCAGCCTACACGACCCTATTATAAAATTGCAATTAAACTTCCAGTAATACTCGATTTCCATTCAAACGGACCAATGAAATATTTCTGAACCACCCATCTAACAAACCTGACTTTGCACTGTCACTCTTTATTAATTTTCATCTCATCTTAAAAATTAAGACATTTAAATTATATCATAAAGATGAGCCTGTTTAATTAAATCGACTATTAAAGAAGGAAATTTTACTAAATTATGCCAATTTAATAAGTTTAGCATTTAAATATAAGTGAGACTTTGCGTGAATTTTGACTTTTTACTCCATCCTACAGTGTCAAACATTTAATCACTTTTCACCATTGAATTTTGTTCGTGGTTTTCCATTCAATTTGTTTGCGGAACATCCTGAGTCTGCACTTTTCCCCAGATCGTCGGAAAATTGCTGTCGCAGCTAGTTCGGGTAAATTCAAGCGCAGGATTTCGTTTTCCTCACTGTTGTCATTGATTTTTAGATCCTGACAGCATTGCATGATTGTGTGGAGGACAAGAAATTTTATGGCAGACGGTGAGGTGTTAAATATTAGCATTGAAGTGAAAGAATATCATTTAACTTATTTGACTAACCAACCATGTTAAAAAAATGTGTCTACCTCAGATTGTAATTCAGTTTTTATTTACATTTATGGTTATGTCACCACAGTTTTTTCCATTAATTCCGTTTCGCTCATCCTCATTATATCTGTAAGATAATAAAAACAAAAAAGTTCAAAACTCACTGATGGTTATATTTTATTTCATAATTTTCAGTTTTTTTCTCTCCATTTTTCATGTTTCTGGTGCAAAGTTTCTTAAGGTTTTGCATGCCTTCGTAAACAACATCGTCAGCACCAGTCATTGAAAGAAAACTACCACCGCCCGATTTGTGCCACCCACCATACATTTTTCCCAGTCAGTCAACAAATACCAGAAGGCGGAAAAAGTTGTACAACTGAAAATTTGTCGACGCGACCGAAGAAATCCAGCAAACTCAAACATCGTTATCCTGGGAATTCTTGTTTATGACAGTTGTCAGAATGAATTGAAATTTTCATGTCTTCAACAAGAAATTATGTCTTTCATGTTGCTGCCTCTTGTTTGATTGTCTCACATAACAATGAGGGTGTGCTGAAATAAGGGAGGATTTAAGATTGTCAGGTGGGAGTTGCTCCACAAACAAAACAGGTCGAGTTAAATTTATAGAAAGCGATTTCCACTCTTCACATCAAGAAGTCAGGAAGGCTAAACATCTACTCAAGGTCATTTTCTTAATATCATATCGAAATTATGGATTGAATTTAGTAGTTGGATATCGGAATACTTCCCATTCAATTGATTAGCATAGAAGATGTTTGAATTGCATTGAAAAAGAATGCGATTTAAGAAAGTGTGACTGACAGAAAACTTTTTGAATTCTCGGAAATAATTGAAAAATGTACACATAATTTGCATCTTGTTTTTATATTCCCCTTTTTGTCATTTAACTGCCATTTCTTCTCTTTTTGTGACATATCTAAATGTGTATACATGTACGTGTCTACATTTGGTTACAGACATGCTCACACAAAAAGTTGATATTATATAAAGGGGAGGAAAACAAGTTAACGATGTCGCCTTGATGGATGTGCAAATAAATGCGTAATTGCTTGGTTGAGTGATCGGCTGTCATACATTTATTTACATTTTGAAATTCTATACGTTAGGTACTTTTTGCAGTGAAATTTCGACATCTACAGCATTTCGTTGTCAAAAAAGGAGTTCCTGCAAAACAATTGCTAATTGAGTGGTTGAAAATAAGGATGAAATGTGTTTAGAATATGATTTTACATAACTGTTCCATACATCAAAATCCAATCGGACCACTCCTTTCTCCATCTCCTATACAAATGGATTTTCTTAACACTAGATTGCCCAAGCAAGTCATATTGACTGCTTTTTAATTTCAATCAGAAAAACAATTATGTATATAATGACACAATTTGTTAGAATTTTGTGACTTTTTGTACAACATATAAATGCGTTTATTAATAATCGTAGTTACCTCCCCCCTCCTTCATTTCCGGTATATGTTATACCTATATTGCCAAAAGCAGTCATTTTGACTGCTTGACTTCCTTGGGCAATCTAGTGTTAAATAAACATTTTCTCTGTCATCATCATATAGAGTATTTGACGATTGGCCACTGTCAATTATAGCTTTTCTTATGTTTTTACTCTCGTTTTACCTGAAATGGGAGTTCCACCAACTTTTTCAACATGTAGAATAAATTACAGTGTAAACGGCAGAAAACTTTCATCTAAAATATCCCTCGTAGATGTTGTGTAGAACTCTATGGTAAAGTTCTATATGGATGTTTACACGTCTCTAGCTAGACATTTCTCAAACTCTCACTTATTTTCTGTACATATGCCTGAAGAGTTTGTCTAATTTATTTCTGTCTGTTGTTCAGCTAAATCTATTTTAAATCTCTCAAGGTGTTTCCATATCTCAACTCTTTGTGATCCCCCGACCCCACACTTCCCTTTTCTATTCAAGCAAAAATTGGTCATCCTATGCGTTAGTCAGTAAGACTGTGTTTACATTAGGACTCACTTTGAGGCGGCACGTCATTCGCTCCGGCCAAGTGAGGGTGAGGGACGCTGTGGGGAGGGAAACCAAAAAGAGCGAACGAAGTTTAGATTCACTTAAAATTATCGGTCGCAAACCAGTTTTTGAGTCTGGTCGTTGAAACCCGTCGTTTAGTTTTGTTGATGAAACCGGTTTATGAATCAAGATAAAGCGAACCGTGTGCAGAAAAGTGACGAAAGACGTGCCGCCTCAAAATGAATCGTAATGTAAACACAGTCTAAAACATCTGTACACCAATTCTGAGCATAATCGAAACTAATTGCCAGTGGAATATCGAAAAGAGGGATTTTTTTTTAAAGTTAGGAAATTTTCTTGAAGATCCGCAGCGATGAAGAATTTTTTACCTACCAGATGTGAATTTTATAAGTTGCAAGTGTAATAAGCAACCCAAAAAATCTCGATTTGACAGCCGCAAATGTACCGCGAAAAACTTTAGATAGTGTTTTTAATAATTTACCAAAGACAATGAATTCCGCAGTACCCGTTTATTATTACTTTAGGAGGAATCAAATGCGAATAATGAGACGAAATCTACGGGACGCGTCAAATCCTTTTCCGATACCCGAAGAAAGGTAAAAAAGCATAATTTATGTATGTTTAAAAACTTTAAATTTATATGTTTTGTGGGTTTATAGAAATATATAGGCTTCCACAGGCAGTGGCAATGGAAATAATTGAAAAGTTGACTCCGCACATGACTGAAGTGGGGCCCAATCGAACTTTAATATCGCCTGCTCTTCGTGTTTTGTGTGCGCTAAACTTATACGCAAACGCACTGTTTTCAGTACCTCATAAAGCAAGTGATATCCATTGGAAATGTCGATAAAAACGTTGGAAATGTGGAATAGATTTCTAGACGTCAAACCATTAGTGTTACCCGAGTGAAGGAAATCGCATTGGAAGTCAAACTTGCATTAGTGTGCTGTATCCACCAACACAATTAAAAGAAAGTTGAATATGTGCACATAACTCGCATGTCGATAATTATCGACAGTTCCCTCAGAATCCCTATACTTAATTACCTAAAATATAATTCGCATTCTCAAAAATACATCAAATCCCAAGTTTGAATTAATCCAATTTCAATTACAAAATAACTTTGGAAATGAACAAAATATTAAATAAAAATCACAGTTGGACGTACTGTCCACTACATTCATAGTTGGTGTCATTGTGATCCATGGAAACATGTAAAATTAATCAAAAACGATATTTATTTAACGGAAAACAGTAGATGCAGCCATGGTATGAGACTACTGCGAAATAATCGAGTATGTGACCCTTTAAAATATCTTCAATGTTGACAAGTTGATAGGTTGCATAATAGATAAAGAGAACTGGTTAAACACACAAAGTACTTGGCATAGGTGAAAATACAATAAAATAACTGGAGAGTAAAATGACAGCAGCTTTTCATATTAGCAGCCTTTTGCGGTAGAAAGGGTCTCTATGACACTTGAGACATAAAAGAGATACATACCGATCAAATCGCACCGTACGTATACCTACGTTATCCTTGACACTAATGTTTGAATCGGATATGACAGAGGTAGTCAAATACGTGTATTCGAAAAAGGGTTCCATAACGCATGGATGGTCCATTCATAGTACTTGAACTGAAATTCAACTACCATTTTTGATGTGTCTCCATTTTCACGTTATTTCAATATTATTTTATTCATTTTCCCTTTTTTTCTATTCAAGCAGTTTTTTTTTAACAAAACAAGAAGTGCGACAACATAGAAACCAAAATGTGAAATTAACAATTGATTTGACTGACAGGAGGGCTGGAAAAGATTACACTTTTTTATGTCCCTATATGAACCCTTTTTTGTCAAATGAGATATGAACACGGCCTATTTAACACGACATTATTTTCCCATGGTTTTTTTTATTTGATTGCTGTTTGATTTTTTTTATGTTTTCACACAAATGCTATATAGGGTATTTCTAAGTGAGTTGAAGATTAATCTTGACAGAAAACAATCATAAAAGACCGTCTTTTAAATAAAAAAAAAATCCCAGTAACTACTTTAGATAACAATAAGGAAAATGATTAATTTATTTCTACAGCTGCTTTTTATATGTGAGTAATTCAAGCAGCACATTTGTTTTCAAAAATTGAAATATGCTTAAACGGTTAAAGTAAGTCGAATTTCAAGACTAACATAAAGTAGAAATAAGAAAACATTTTTCGAATCTTGAGCAAAAATATTCCTACGTAGCTTAACTATAGTGCGTACCAAGAGTTTAAAATACAGTCTATTCTGGGACCGTCCACTTATAAAGGTTCCCAACTTATCCGACTTCCACTTATGGAGGTTCCCAACTTACCCGAGTTCCGCTTAAAGAGGTTTTATACATAGTTCTAAGTCCCACTTATAAAGTGTATTTCAATTGGGACTACGCATTTTTGCAATTTAATAAAAATACTTGTATAAAATATATTGAGCTCATTTTTGTTTCATATGAAGGGACTATCGATAACCTTTATTATGGAAAACACCATCATTCAAATGTCTTCCACAAAAGCGCTGGCAGGAGTGTATGCGTTGAACCTAATTTTACATGACTTTTTCGTTTGAACCGGTCGACATCCCAGAAATTTCGCGCTGAATGTTGGTCCTGAAGTCGTCTAAAGTTTCCGGCTTGTTGCTATAGACACATAACTTCAAAGATAAAAGTCTAGAGGTGTTAAATCATACAACCAGGGCGACCAATTGATTATGCCATTTCTGGAGATAACGCGTAGATTGAACTTTGATTTCAATAACTTGACTGTTTCAACCGCTTTGTGGCGTGTGGCACCATCTTGTAGAAACCACATATGCTCCAAGTCATTTCTTCGAATTGATCCCAAAAATAGTCAGTTAACATGGCGCGGTAGCGGTTTCAATTACTGTAACTGAGTTTCTGGCGTCGTTCGACAATAAGTACGGCCGAATTACACCTCCAGCATGAAATCCGCACCAAACAGTAAGTTTTTGCGGGTGTATTGGCATTTGTTGGTTGGCTTCGGATTGCTAACTTGACCAAATACCACAATCTTTGTACAAGACGCTCAATTGTTCGTCTAGTTGCACGGTTATTACGGCCGAAAAATGGAGTTAGCGAACGTAAAGCCACACAACCGAACGCGAACTTTGATAAAAAATTTAAACTATTTGTAAACGCTTTTGATATGTGTACTGTTCCACGATTAAATGTTATACACTTTTAGAGATTTTATTTTTCAAGGGGAGATAAAGAGACATTTTCAAGCCCAGGTAAAAACTTGTCCCACTTAAAGAGGTTATAGAAGTTTCCCACTTACCCAAGTCCCACCTATCTAGGTTCGACTGTATATTTATGTACAGCTGCGTTGTTAGTACACATAATAAACTCGAGTTTTTATACTCTATATGATATATCATACAGGAATGTATTATATTTAGTATACCGTCTGTAACGCATCGAACCAATCACCGAAAAAATGATCATCAGTGTGTTTAGGATGTCAAAAGATTTTGATTTCCGTATGTCCGTCCACTTGTCTATCCAGTCCATCCATCCGTGAACACCATAACTTACGAAAGAATTGAGCTAGAGACTTGAAATTTAGTATAATTACGTTTCTCGTAAATGTCTAGGCTAAGTTCTTGCACGGGTAAAATTGGACCATTCCTTCTCCCCTCCCTCATGGAAACGAAATAGTTTTTTTTTGTGATTTTCTTGAAAACGGTGAGTCATATTGAAAAATTTATAGAAGTAAAATGTATTTAGAATAGGATTTTACATAACTCATCTATACATCAAGATTCAATAACATCACTGCCATACAAACGAAATACTTTTTTCCTATTTTCTCGAAAACTTTGCATCATATCGAAAAATTTATAAAAATGAAACGTGTTTAACCCTTCTATTATGTTCAAAAAATACACACCAATAGAATGTTTGGGGTAATAAAATTACCCACGTGTATTTCCCCTTATAATGCATACAAAATAATACCTAATTACAATTTATACATGATATTCGCAATATGCGTTTCACTGTGTGCTCCAAAGTCCAAAAGAAATTTGAATTCACAGAATTTTTAATAACGAAAATTTGGTTTTTTCTTTGGGTCATGAAATGATCCGAACGTAATAGAAGGGTTAAAATATGATTTTACATAACCGTTCCATTCATCAAAATCCAATCGGACCACTCTTTTCCCCCTTTCCTATACAAATGGATTTTTAAAAAAAAACATTTTGAGTATTTGACGATTGGCCCTGGCAATTGTAGCTTTTCTTATGTTTGAGAAATACATTATGGAATTTTTTTCTATTCTTTTTTTTAAATCAAAATCAAAAAAATATAATCGCTATTACAAAAATTTCAAATTAGTTGTAAGTCTATGGTTGTCGCTTGATATATAAATTGTAGTATAAATCATTTGGCATAAAATAATCTGTAGCTTTGGACCAGATTTCATTAAAATAAGTTTAAAGGTGCCGATCCATATGAGAGTAAATACGCGAGTAACTCTCAAAAACTCTCGAGAGTTACTCGCAGGAGGTTGTCCATTTGAGAGTTAACTTCGGCGTTTTTTCTATCGCGAGCTCTCGGCGAGTTTCTAGTTCGTATCTGGCGGGCTACTCTCCGAGAGTTCAGTGGGTGCGTGTCGACTAGAGAGTAGAATCACTTTTGACAGCTCGCAGAAACTAGCTCGCGAGTTTTTGTGAGTTTCTGCGAGCGACTCTCAGAGACGTGTCAATTTGTGAGTAGCTGGTATCGAGAGGTTCTCGTCGGCATTTACTCTCATGTGCAGCGGCACCTGTAGATGTTTTTATGTCTGTATAAAACAAATACTTCAAATTATAAATTAATTTTCCTTAGAAAATCCGAATGTTCACTCAAATTCTAGTAAAAAACTGAAAAAAAATCTCCAAATTTTGTGAATTTTTCAATGGTATTCAAAAACTCTGGAAAGTCATAAATTTTCTTTGATGAATATATATTTATGTGCGTTGAAAATCGACAAAAAAATATAGCCTAGAATGGATAACATAAACACGCTTATGCTCTACAGCAATCTTACATCAGATTTTCAGTTTCAGATGCTTTTCGAAGTACTGCGAAAACTTGATTAGAATTTCGTTACAATAAATCCGTTTTGCTCTTCATCGTAAAATTTATTCTTAAGAACTCGATGCAATAATCATTTTCGTTGACAGTTTTTAAACATGAAAAATCATAAAAATAAATTCCCAAATGCAATTAGCGTTTCCCAATTACAGTAAAAAATGTTTTCGCTCGCATATAACCAGTCCTGACAAATACTTAAAATTAATTTTCTTTCACAAAAGAGAAGAGATCTCGAGGGCATATCCAAGAAAATTTGCGCAAACACTCAAAGTCTCGTTAGAAAGATTGCAGCCATTTGTAAACATTGTCGGTCTAAGGATCTGCACATATTTCATTATGCCAAAGTGGAAGGACATAAATTATAATTAAGTGTCCCTTTTCATTCTAGTACTTTGTATATGTATGTATATTTAATGCTTCCTTTTCAACTTTTTTACTTGTATAGATTTATATTTCTTATACATATGCATAGCGAGAGGACTAAACGGCACCATCTTCAGATTATGTGTATGGAAAAGCAGAATTATTGTTCCCAGCAAGTTTTCTGTTTCCTGTCGCCTTTAGATGTCAAGTTTATATCCCTACATAGAATAGATATCCTGATGGAAGAAAAACATTTTTATTCTACTATTACAGTGAGACCGCGTGATTTCAGATGATTATTTGGGTAGAATGTGTACTCGTATGGGTAAGTTTAATCCGTTTTCAGAATTTTCTCACAAAGCTGTTGATATTTTACCCTGCACTTTATCCCATTCAGCTAAATGTGTTTTAGTAAAAACCATTTATGTTAAAATTGCGATTTGGTCGTTGTGAAAAGGTTTCCAAAAGTTGATCCTTATCGTTTTTCGGTTTTTTTTATGTTATTCTGTGCAGTGTTCTTGGAAAAACAAACTGTAGTATAAATAAAGAAAAAAACATGAAACGATTTTGTTTGAAAACATGATATGTTATTAAAATATCACATTTTCACTAGAACTGCACCAAATCTGCATGTAAAAAATTAATGTGTCTCAGTTATAGTGGATTTCAAGAGCAATTTTCGCTTAATTGTATTTCTTTTTTGATGTGATCCACAGAGGCAAATCAACAGAAAAAAAAATCAATCACGATTGCAGAGTTAGAAGTGGAGAAACTGGCTAAAACAGCCTACACAGACCCGTCCAAGTGCATATCAGCAATATTAATCAATTCATTGCTAATTTTAATTTTCATTCAACACTAATCACAATTCACAATCATTACTAAATATGCAAAACATACTCTACGCTGGAAGTAACTGTAAGGGAGATGTCCCACTGGCGAATCAGCTCCTGCAGCTGCCTGATCCTGACATCAGGTCGCGCAGCTGCAGGAACTGATTCGATCAGTTGACGTGGCAAACTGAACTGGGATCAGCTGACCTCAAACGTCAAAATGTCAGACTGGGAGGAAGAACTTCTCCTTATTTCTCTGCTAAAAAAAACTGAATCTGTGCAATCGTACAAGCATCTACCTTTTTCTACAGCTTGTACGATTGCTGTGTTTAATTTCTCCTCTGCGATGGACATCGTATTTATTTTCACTTGTTCAAAAGTTTATTAGTTAAACAACTTGTCAAAATTTTATGATGTTCCCAAATAGTAATTATTTTAAAGTCAACATTATATGAAGTAAAGAGCCTATAACCTAGAGAGTGGCCACGCTACCTTAATAGACTGTGGTACTGATGCAATTATTACAACCAGACGAAAAAAAATATTGAAAATTATCATTTTATTTAATTTAATCTAACAAAAATTACATTAGAAACTACCTGACATGTTCCTGATATCAGCTACATTTACGTCAATTCAAAAAAGTCAGCTCTGTGTCCCAGACATGCAGCTGCACATTTTTTGCAGTGTGCCATGCGCCATTGGATTACATGTGCAACTGATGTCGGGATCAGTCAGCTGCAGCAGCTAATGGCCAGTGTGACATCTCGCTAAATGATAATATTATTTTCGCTTGCGGCGTATTTCTTAAAATATTTTCCACCTACAGCAAATTTTTCTAAAAAGTTTTGGCCTGCGGTGAATTTCGTTTTATTGGTATTTTTACCATTTTAAGTTTTTATTAAGTTTTTCTTCCGCTTGCGTCTATGCAGCCCTGAATTTAAATCTATTCGACGCTTAATTATATATTTTTGCCAGTAGACATAATTCTGTTTTTACACGAACTTTATATACACCGAAATCGTGTAAGACGATTTGAAAAAAAAAAAAATTTCATTCTCTTTTTCCACGAGTTCTTTTTATTTAACACGATCAACTCGAATTCTAAGTTTTTTTTTGTGTATTAGATTTCTTACAACTCCTCAAACACTTCACAGAACTTCACAATTCGTCGGGCTTTTATCTGATTGTGGTCGTGACATTCGCAATTTCTATTTGTGAGGAATTTCCCGATTTTTATAAAGGTGCCGCTCCACATGAGAGTAAATGCGCGAGTAAATCTCAAAAACTCTCGAGAGATACTCGCAGGAGGTTGTCCATTTGAGCGTTAATTTCGACGATTTTTCTCTTTTCAATACCAATATCTTGATTTTTTTGACATCTTGCTTTGGCGAGTTCTCGAGAGCTACTAGCGAAATTCAAACGCCGTTCGTATCTGGCGAGCAACTCCCCGAGAGTTCAGTGGATGCATGTCGACTAGAGAGTAGAATCACTTTTGGCAGCTCGCAGAAACTAGCTCGCACAAACTAGCTCGCAGAAACTAGCTCGCGAGTTTTTGCGAGTTTCTGCGAGCGACTCTCAGAGACGTGTCCAGTTGCGAGTAGCTGCTATCGAGAGGCTCTCGCCGGCATTTACTCTCATGTGGAGCGGCACCTTGACATCAATATGGAATTAGTTTTGTCTGCATTTTGGGAGTAGTGTTAAAAATGAAAACTACCTTTTTGATGTTGAAAATATTAATAAAAACTAAAATAAATTTTAAGATTTTGCCGAAAGCCAATAAATTGTAAGTTATACTACAACATTTTCAAAATTTTGTCTTATTAATTTCAACTGAAATATATTTTTCACACAGTCACATAATTCTCGAATTCAAATGAAAAATTACTTTATACGACACATTTTTATTACATGTGCAATCTTCAAGAAATAAAATATACAAGCACGTAAAAATAATAAGATTTTAACATGAAAGTCTTGTATTATTTTTGACGATTTTTTAGGTTCGGAACCAATCTTTTATTTTTCCAAAAAATACACCATATTTTTTACACGATTTTTTTACACGCACTGTCCAGGAACGTGTCTATTGTTTAAAAACAGAACTTGGTGTATTTGATTTCTTACTCTCGTCCAAGTAATATTTTACCTTCTTTTTTCGATTCCTCGTACGATTTCGCAAAGAATTTTTTTCAATTCTACACTCAGAAAAATGGAGACTAACTCGACGACCTACATACGGCGTAATTGGCCTCGGGCAGGCGTGCGTTCGCCTGCATGTGGGCAAGTAAAACTGAGTTGACCTGTGGTCGGAGAAATTCTGAAATTAAGCCACCAGCGGGTGAAGTGGGGCATTGGGAGCTGCACGAGTTGACCTTAGATAGGTTAACTCTGACCGCTAGCTGGCTTACAGACACCTCTGTAAGGTCAGAGTTAACCTGACAAAAAGTTGACCTGGACATTTTTCTGAGTGTAAAACGAATGTTATGAAAGTTTGAAGTTCGAGATTTACATATCATACTAATATATAAAAATGAGTTGGTGTCTGTCTGTCTGTCTGTTCTTCTTTCACGCAAAAACGGCTAAACCGATTGACTTGAAATTAGGCACGAGTGTCTGTGGTAGTTCTGGTTCCAACATAGGCATACGGAAAAGTAGCGCGAGGGGTGGGGGGGAGAAAGGGGAGGGGGTAAAGTGATTACGAAACTTAGTTTTTGCTCTATGTTACTCTTTCGCGGGGAAACTACTGAACCGATTGCCCTGAAATTTGGCATAGATGTTCGTCGGGGGTCCAGCCCCAACATAGACAAATTAAAAAGTTTTTAAGTTCTTTCTGCTTTTTTTGGTATTCTAAAATTTAGACAAAAAACTTAACCCGGCAACGACGGGTATGCAAGCTAGTTTTCTATATTCAAAATTATCACAAAATAAATATCGTCTCAATGTGGATTTTGACCATGTTGGCATTTGCATTAAACTTACATTTGAAATCCTATTTTAATAGTTTCCTGTGTGCCATTTTAAAAACAATCGGGTTTGAAATCGCTTTTGGGTTTGCTTGCAAACAAAATATTTTTTGAAAGTTTTTCCATCAAAATTGCCGTAAAGTGCAATTTTTGCCCTGAAGTACTTCTTAATCTTAAGTGATCCCTGTCACCTTATCAGAAACGATATAAATCATCATTATTTGAGCAAAAGGAAATTATTACAAGAAACCGACACACTTAACTTGACACTTCCTTAACGCCAAGGAATGAGTCTTAAAAATGACACAACACAACTTACAGCATCCACCGCAAATGGACAACACAACCGTGTAAATAGAGTTGAAAAATGATAGGGGAGAAACTAACAAAAGATAAACAGACGTGATAAAATAAAGAAGCAAGAAACATGTCTGTATAATAAAACATAAATTAATTTGTCTTGAAAGACCTAAAAATTATCTCATAAATTTTATTTTGTAAGATATATACAATCTTACACATTGAAACCAAATATTACCTAACGTTTGGATAGATATGAGCCTTAGCTTTCAGTTTGACAATGTCAAAGAATACACCATACTTCCACACAGGTGAGTGAAGTTATGGAAACCAAATAAAATACGTGTCTGACTTATACCTAAAAGGTAAATTTTCGTAATAAAAAGGCGCGGCACTCAACCATATAATATTATAAAATAATATCTTTTAAAATGAATAAAAGGCAGCAGATGTTAGTAGTGGTTCGTGCATGGTTACCTGAAGAATATCAAACTTCTTAGAATATGAGTTCTTTATTAAATAGCGGGACAGCATAAAGGCCCCCAGTCAACACAAAATCAAATAAACACAGTAAAAAACAACTATGGAAAAAGATTTATTCTTGCCATCACCAACTGACAACATTAATTCTTTTCGACGATCTCTCAACTTTTATGTTCAATAAACGTGTGAGATAATCAAACGGTAGCCAAACAAGTTTTCAAACACGGGACAAGCATTAAGTATTGTATGTAACAATTTTTTACTATAATCAATTTTGATATTGTTTATTTTTTTACATTTTCAAGAAATTGTGTTTATTATTTTATTTTCATTTAATTCTGTGTGGCAATATTTTTGATTCGGGCGAAAATCTAAGATACTTAGGGCCCGATTATATTTTATATTTTTACTACGACACAAAATTAAACAACGAAACAAAAATCTGAAATTTATTCCTGAAATACGCTCGAACTCGAATTTTTTACAAAACCCGCGAAATAAATTCAAATTTTGACAACTTTTGCTAACTGAAAAATAAATTAATAAAATTCGCGGAATAAATCTATCTATATATATAAAAATGGATGTATGTATGTATGTAGGCCGACGGGGGCAGGGAGGCCGAAGGCCGACCTGCGGAAGGGGGATGAAACGCGAAGCGGTTCCGGGCGCAGCCCCTAGTTCTGAATAAAATTTGCGGAGAAAGTAAAAAAAAATTGATTTTTTCTTCAATTTCTACGCGATTTTTATTCAAAGTGAATTCCGCGATTTTTTTTTCATCTAACCCTTGGAGCACAATGAATGCAACCAAGCCGCAACCATCACGCATCCCAATGTCACTTACGAGTTTATTTCACAGAAATGCTTTTGATTGAGCACAGTGAAAGCATTGAACGCAACCATCGACCCAAAAGTTGCCAAACTTTAACGCAACACGCAACAAGTCTGCGTTGACAGTTCATAAAGTGAGGTTGGGGAAATGTCGTTCGAGGAAAAATTGATAGCCTTAGTGCAATAACATACAAATATCAAAAATAAAGACCAACAAAGCAAATTATCGCTTCAAAATTATCCATTTTTTATATATTTTCCTACTTTAGTTCACTTTTAATTTTTCTGTATTTGTCTCACAACGCAACAGACGACGCTTCTATTGTGCTCAACCACTCCTGAACTGCGTTGCGTGACAGTTCGAAGTGTCCTTAGTTGCGGCTTGGTTGCGTTCATTGTACTCCAAGGATAACGCAGAATAAATTCACTTAGCAAAAATTGTCAAAATTTGAAATTATTTCGGCGATTTTGTATGGAAAAATTCCAGTTCCGACGTCTTTCAGGAATAAATTTCAAACGTGTGTGCAACTTGAATATTTGTCAGAGAATAATTTTCAAAAATGTCATACCCAAACTGTTCCTTAGATCATACGAGCAAAAATAATCGAAATACATCGGGAGCCATGCCAAAACATGGAAAATATGCACATTACTCTTCTTATTTTTCGTTTCATTGAAATTGAGTAAGAATTATCTCTGTGGTGTGTTTAACTAATAAATCTTGTATCGCACATCTGTCCATAAAATAAATTTCGTTTGTCAACAAGTCAACAGAAAATTATCGAAAGACCAAGACCAAGAAATGTCATATTTATGTCAACCCTACTAGTGGTGTATTTTCAGATTACTTGTTATTCATGTGCACTTGACTGCTACGACCTTTGCATGTTAACTCAGCGCAAACAATTTCGTTTGAAGAAAAACTTCATAGAATCTTAAAAACAGTATCTTTAAGAAAAACGTACCGGGCCAGAATGTTTTCAAATGTCTGAGATTTCGTTCATATTTATAACCTTAAATAATATATGCATAGGGGTAATTGGGATTAGTCTTGCCTCGAAGAAAATAGCTTAAAGGAAAATAGTGCAGCGAAAATGCTCTGAATTGCGAAAAAATGCCTTGGTTTCCAGCGAACATCCAGCCGCTTTACGTAAACCAAAGCACTCACTTCATTGTTTCGAGTTCTAATAGTCGAGACAGAAAAATCTCAAGTTTAATTTAAAAAAATATTAAGGGATAGTGTAAAAAAATTTCATTTTGTCTCTAGGCCACATGCTTTGTGAGCCAAAGTTTCAACACCATCGGTCGAGTAGTTTTTTAAAGGCTTTGCTACCAATCATGACCGAAACTTTTCACATATCCACGTAAGTATTACATACAAGGATGTATTGTTGGGCCCATCGTCGTGTGGATTCGTCGGTAAGGTTAGAGTATTTTGTGGAAGTTCTAGAAACAAAAAAAATCCAGAAAAAACTTTCTTTAAAACTTTGAGAAAGTAGCTACACAGATAGAGGGTAACCAAACCATATTATTTATATGAATCCTGGACAGATTACCCCGAGATCGCAAAGAAGGGGACGAAGTGTGGGGCAATTTTCAATGCTTCTCAATTAATCGTAAACATTTTAAAAGCCCAATTAGAATGAAAAGGTGTGCGTAAAAATAGTTCGATTTAAACATTTTCTTGATCAGCATCATTCACACATAGTGAAGCTAATTTTTAGTTGACTTATATAGAGAAATTCAAACTCTCCTCCCTCGTCTACATCCTTTGTGGTCAGGTCAGTGACAGAAATCTATGGCGTCGCTCTGCTGAGATCCAGCCATTAGATTTTCGGGATTGAAACTTGATGTTTCCTTTTAATAAAAATTAAGTTTTATTGAATAATACAATTGCGGCCAAAATAAATCTGGCACTTGAATAGAAATGGTCTCAATAGAAATAAAATATGATCTGTAGATCGAAATTTTTCAAAGATATTATAAATTCTGGAGGCCGAGAAAATTAGATAATTACGAGTGTAGGGGAGAGCGGGGCCGATAGTTCCGATTTCGAAAAACTTGTAAAATACACCGATATAACATAATGCAATCAAATTGACTTCTAGAAATGATAAGACTATAAGGTCTATAGTTTATGGATTTAAAGTCATTTTAGCTTTATTTTTATTATTTTTTAGTACACAACAATTTTTGTGAAGCAAGTCGGAAAGGCACAATTTGCCCCAATTTGGGGTCAATTGTTCTACTGCTGGGGAAAATTGTTCATACTAATCATGTAGCTATATTAAAGGGAAATGTGCATTTTTTTTTAATTGAAAAAACTCCATTTATTTTATTGATTTCGTACATTTATTTATAAAAATCAACTAAAGCAAACAGTCTTCAAAAAATGTAGAAAAAACAAGCTTATATTAAAAGACTTGAACCAAATTTTAAAAACTTAAATAGAATTCAAATAACTTTAAATAAAATATTATTCTTTTCATAGCATCTAATGCTATTATTTTATTTTACAGTCTATTATGACTGAATTCAGAATATTGTGACTAAACAATATAAAAATAGCCAGGTAAATTCAGATTTCATTAGTTAAGTGACCCATTTGAAGAGGTATCTGAAAGGCAATTGGGGCAGACATAACATTCTGCTGCCTTATATCCAACACCGATAGATTCAGGAGGTCTGTCACAAATAGAAGGGTCTTTAAATTTAAAGCACGGAAAAACAAACATCGGTGGTAATGAGTTTCCTGTTGCTTTTGTTGCCATGGCAACGGTGACTAAAATGACTGAAAATCGTGTAACCCAATCGGGATCTGCTTTGTTATTTACATGTAAAGAAGGTGAAATGCCTGTTACATTGAATTTGAAAAAATAGTGGAGCTTTTCACAAGATATTCTACTAGTATTGCTTTTTAGTCATTGTTGAAAACGGTTACTGGCTTTTCTCCGGCTCTCAATTTTTCAATAAATCTGAACAACGTCATGTGGCAAATACACAGCTTTTACTTTCTGCCCCTCTTTAATGACGGCGTTGGCTCGTTTACACGGGATTTCAGTCGAAGCTATGCCTCTACTAGTTTTTCGTTTCTATGTCCGCATTTTAAAAAGATTGATCGATTTTGAAATCGAAAATCATGTGTAAATAGTAAGAAGAAATACTATGGGCTCTGTTTTTCCTAGTCACAACTAGCCCCAAAGAAATGGATCAACTAGCCCCATTTTGGTGGGTACTAAACTGGCTGCCAAAGATGCACAGTTACTTGACATCACGTGACGTTTTTAAAACACATACCTATCTCTTTTCATATTGGCGTAATTTCGATCGGAACAACTTACCACGGGAACTTTCGGCCCCGCTCTCCCCTATATAAGTGTTATGCGTCCTTTATGTTTTCAAAATATGACAAAAATTACGCCACTAACCAAACTTTTAGAAAAAAGCATGTCATTAATGAAAATTATCAAATAAAATGTACAACAATTCTTTTAAGAAAAGTACCTAGACACAGTTATTTCTAGATAAAAAGCATCATGCGAAAACTTTTGGGTTTCGAGGTGAATTTTTTAAGTAATTAAGAATTTCGGGACAAAAGTTTAGTTTCCGAGACGCCAAAATTACATGCCCAAATCCAGGACTGTCCTGGCCGTTCCAAGATGTACGGTCATCCCATTTAAAGACCCTCGGGTAAAAATTTCAGATTTTTGACATTAGATCAGTGGCCTCAAGAACACCGTGATCGTCATGTTCCCGAGAAAAGAATTGAATAACGGATACTTACCTTACAGGAATTTAAAGGACCTAATGCGATCGTTTTTCCCTCCCTGAAAATATTATGGAAATAATCTGTAAGAATTTAGGACCTTTTAGCGCTCTTTATACCCGTATGGTGAAACCAAAGGGTATATTAAATTTGCCTGACCGTTTGTAACGCCAAGACCAGTCATCACACACAGAAATGAATTACACCAGTGTGTTTAGAATGATAAAAAAAATTGAATTTTGCATGTCCGTCCGTCTGTCCGTCCATCCGTCCGTCTGTCTGTCCGTCCGTCTGTCTGTCCGTCCGTCTGTCTGTCCGTCCGTCTGTCCGTCTGTCCGTGGCGCGGATTTCGGGCGCACGGATTGAGCTAGAGACTTGAAATTTCACGCAGATTCGTTTTCCGTAAAATGCAAGGCTAAGTTCGTTAATGGGCAAAAATGAACAATTAGGGGGGGTACCCCCCATACGAACGAAAACTTTTTTTGCGAATATCTCAAAAACGGTGCATCTTACCAAAAAAGCGCAAGAACAAAAGTTATTAAGGATATGATTCTACATAAAACTTCCACACATCAAAATCCGATTGGAATAAATTTTAAAAAATCTTATTGGAAAATTTGACTTCAAAGTGGAATTTTCACCATACGGGTTTTCAATAATTGCCAGATTGGCAATTATAGCTTTTGTTATGTTTTTTACTCTCAATATGAGAATCATCAAACCAATCGTCAGACACAAAAAAGGAATTACACAATTGTATGAAAGGTACCTGTTGTACTTTTTCAAAAGTTGATAGAAAACTACGATTTTTATAAAACTTATTTACAAAAAATCTCAAGTTGCTAGTTTAACGCGTTCTCGACTTATTTAAGTTACGCAAAACGAACAGACCGACAAATAGATGCACGGACATCCTCATTTTTTTATACCCGTATGGTGAAACCAAAGGGTATATTAACTTTGCCTTACCGTTTGTAACGCCAAGATCCCGTCATCGCACAAAAAAATGAATTACACCAGTGTGTTTAGAATGATAAAAAAAATTGAATTTTGCATGTCCGTCCGTCCGTCCGTCTGTCTGTCTGTCTGTCTGTCCGTCTGTGGCGCGGATTGCGGGCGCACGGATTGAGCTAGAGACTTGAAATTTTGCGTGGATCCGTTTTTCGTAAAATGCGAGGCTAAGTTCGTTAATGGGCAAAAATGGACCATTAGGGGGGGTACCCCCCATACGAACGAAAACGGTTTTTGTGAATATCTCGAATACGGTGCATCTTATCAAAAAAGTCCAAGAACAAAAGTTATTTAGGATATGATTCTACATAAAACTCCCATACATCAAAATCCGATTGGAATAAATTTTAAAAAATCTTATTGGAAAGTTTGACTTCAAAGTGGAATTTTGGTATAACTGTTCGAATTTTGATACGAATATCACCATACGGGTCTCCAATGATTGCCAGATTGGCAATTATAGCTTTTGTTATGTTTTTTACCTGAAACGGATTTCGCACTGATCAGAAAGTGTATATCTGTCCCCGTTCTCAAGTCGGTCTCCGTTATGAATACAATAATTTCCTTCTATAGCAGAGGGAAGTAAAAATCTAAACAATAAATACCGGTCTTCCCTACAATATATATCGTTCATTTACATTGTCATCGCAACATAATTCCTGCATATTTATACTCATAAATTGAATTTGAATTTTTAGCGATGGAAATGATTTTGGAGCTGATAGTATAAGAAAATGTGTCCCATCTTAATAAAGTTATATGTCACCTGCTGCTGTAGGCAAAACGTGCTTTTTACTCAAATTCAGCGGTGAATGTCAGAGGCAAGTGTCAAGCGCAGACATTTCCATATGAAAAACTTCTGACAATTTTGACAGCGCCATGAAAATCAATTTGCAGTGCGTCAATCGTCAAGGATACAATATGTCCCTTATAAATGTGGCATGTATCGGATGTTTCGAAGCATGAAAATGGCATAGATGACAGCCAAACGATGAATATATAGAGTACTTAAGATTTGTGTAACACAGTTGCTTGATACAGTATTTACGTACGACGACGTATTTCACTAGATATATGATGCTCGCACATTGGAATTAATGTGCCAACAACAGCAACACCGGACAATCTCGTTCTCTTACATGATTTCAAGAAGTTTTTTTTTACATTTAAAGATGCAAACAAGATTCCTTTAGCCATCTTCGACCTGCTGCATATTAGTATTGAACGTCACTCTCCTTCTATATTACGATGCGATACAATTTTATGCAAAAGCAAATTGTTCCATAAGAGTCTGACTAAGGCGACCAACGAAGACGACATACATATGTTTTCCTTCTAAAGAGTTGATTAGACTTGGTCGATCCACTCTATAGACGGGATTCACTCTACACGGAGGTGAAATGAATTTTTCCTAAGTATTTTGTCTTGGCATCAGTTTTTTTTTTGATCGTAACTCCGTACTTTTGCTGACATGCCGTATACGAATTTACATGGATATGGTCTGTGAACCATGCATGAAACTGGCATGTGTGATTAAGTGGTTTTTCTGGTTTCTGCGTTAATTGAAATGTGATTATAGTTTTCATTTATGGCGTCGAAAGTTAATTGGATTTTTGTTCAAATCTAGTCATTTTGCACTGATTGAGGCTGGCCAAGCTGTTTTATCAATAATAATGTTGACATGTGAAAGCCATAAGCAATATGATTTTAACGATCAATTCATTAATGTTGATAAGGATATTGTATTATAGATTGGCTCCGATTTTATTAAGTGATTGAACTTTTAAAATGTTTGATATTTATGCAATGTTAACACAGTCATTATGAGAAATTTGTAAAACTTTTCGTACATAATTCAAGGTTAATTCATATTGTCAAATATAATGCATATCTATTTTGTTTCGGCTTTCCCTATCATACAGCGACTGATCAATAAAATAGAGCTAGCCTTAATTTTCGACATTTTCCATGGTTATAGTTAATTTTTTCGACATTTAAGTTATAAATTGATGCTCCACGCACTACATCCCTACATCCTAAAACATTCCACTACATCCCAAAGCTGGACTGTTCCTCCTCAGTTTAAGATATCGAATACAAAATTTTTCGTTCCTGCTACCTTCATCTACCGTTTTACATTAATTGCGAGTCACGAATTAAACGCCACATTTGTAAGGTTGACAGACCCAGATTTTATTCGAGTCTATTGCCTTTTCTTACATGGTCAATATTTTTGCTTCAATATATTAAAGGGTATTCAAAATCGTATGATTCGCTTCAATAAAGTCGTTACACGATCAATATATTAAACGAAATGAAAATATTGCTCAACATATTGAACGTGTACGGTGCTATATTACTTCTGAATAATGTACAAAAAGTGACAGATTAAAAACGCAGCTATAGATAAAAATAACGTTCAAAAAGATTCCAAATGTCGGCCTGTATTTCTATCCAGTCACATTTAAATACCAATTCTTATTTACCAGGATTTTCAAAAAACATAAGAGACCTACTCGCTCATATATTCAACGTTCTAAATAAGTGATTCAATTAGAATTATTGAAGAACACAATTAGTTAGTACTTCTTCGAACAAGCGAAACAACTTAATTTAAATGACATTGCGCTCAGGTATAGAGAATAGACTGTAATTCAACAAAACAAACACAATTGTTCCTAAATGAGGTTTACACATCACGGTATAGTATTTTCATTTTTTCAATTCATTTTCCGCATTGTTCGCACTGGAGACAAATACAAAAGTCAGCACTCGAATGCCAAATGCGATGGCTTCCAACAAATAAATAACCGAGCATCCAACTAACCCATCTACCAGACTGCAGAACAAATAGACTCATTCATTTTGCACGTCTCTGCCATGGCAAACAATACGTAGGATTCTTTGGATATTAAATGATCACATTTTCAACTAGGAAGATGGTTTGGGGGACATGTAAGGTGCGATCCTCTTTATCCAAGAGTACGATTTTGGTATTCGTTTTCTAGCCATTCCCAATTGAAACCATCGAGGAATGTTCATTATAATAAATCCTGATGTCATTTATTGTAAGAAAATGCTGCCCACCTTTTAAGTGAGTACCTACTGACAAGGAACCTTTTTGAGGTGTCCGCCTCCGATTCTCTTCGCATTCACATATGTTATAGTACTCAAAAAACTAAGCGACACGTATTTTTTTATATCTGCGGATATTCGGTTTTAAGGGGGGAAACCCCCCCTCGAAAATCCTGCGAAAAATCGATTTTTGGCCATAACACGGCAACCAATAGTCCGATTTGAACGAAACCAAAACGAAAAGTTTTCTTTTTGCAAGAAGAATGAAACTGCGAAAAGAAAAATTTAAAATTACTATGATAGGGTACAGGAACCAATATTCGACCATGATTTTTCAGCCCCCCTCCCCCCTATAATTGCCGCGCTTTAAAACTGATTACATATTTTGAAAGGCCTATCAAAACTAAAGTTTACCTGTTTTTGCATTTGACCGGAAAAAGTAAAATAATAGGGTAAGTCACCCTGTTTCCATCCCTTGTCAAACTAATTTTTTCACAATAAATTTTCATCCAATTGGTAAAGAACTTTCATGAGCAAGACGTGTTTTTTATATCGATAGACATTCGAGTTTATGGCAAAATTTGGGAGGGGAGGCTTTCTGAACCGTGTACAAGTAACGTTCACTTAAAAGCAAATTCAAAAACTGCAGCAAATACAGCACTGATTTTTGTTCTCAAGGTAATTAAGTATTCTTTCGAACGGCACTACAATCCTAAATACATATTATGCTTTTGGGTTAAAAGGTGATACAAAAGAGAATTTTTTTTAAATTTTTCTACTTTTTTATATATTTTATACTTCAGCGAAAAAAAATCTTTTTTTATGAGTTAAACTTACACCTAAGAAACAACATAATTAAATTACAATCACTGGTACATAACCAGTTATCTTCTCCCAGATTTATAAACTTATTTCGATACTCTTGGTATAAAAGTGGTAACATTTCCCAAATGCCCAATGAGTTTGAAAATCTTGTAGACTTCGCATTTAAAAAAATTTCCCAGCCAGTTGTAACTTGGTCATGGTGTAAGAAGTCATTACGCTTCAAGCATTTTTTTTGACGAATACCACTTTTGCTCAAAATATGAAGAATAATAAGCTTTTTTAGTTTGATCAGTATCAATTATTGTTATCAAATAAATTAATAAAAAAATAAATTGAAATGATAAATAGAAAAAAATAATACTAGAGGCCGTTGTTTTGATTTCAAGGTTCGAAGGAAAGTTTGCAGTAGACAAAAAAAAAACTTCAATTGGATTTCGACAAAATTTTTATATTTTACATATATGAAAAAATTAACACATTTTTTTAGACCATAGCTCAGCAATCACAGCATCTAAAATGATGATTATGCCAGTTTTTGAAAGCTAATCTTCTTAGTTTCTTAGGAAAAAAGAGCATCTATAAAAATGTATCGTTTTGTGGATTTTTTTCGCTGAAGTATAAAATATATAAAAAAGTAGAAAAATTTAAAAAAAATTCTCTTTTGTATCACCCTTTAACCCAAAAGCATAATATGTATTTAGGATTGTAGTGCCGTTCGAAAGAATACTTCATTGCCTTGAGAACAAAAATCAGTGCTGTATTTGCGGCAGTTTTTGAATTTGCTTTTAAGTGAACGTTACGTGTACACGGTTCAGAAAGCCTCCCCTCCCAAATTTTGCCATAAACTCGAATGTCTATCGATATAAAAAACACGTCTTGCTCATGAAAGTTCTTTACCAATTGGATGAAAATTTATTGTGAAAAAATTAGTTTGACAAGGGATGGAAACAGGGTGACTTACCCTATTATTTTACTTTTTCCGGTCAAATGCAAAAACAGGTAAACTTTAGTTTTGATAGGCCTTTCAAAATATGTAATCAGTTTTAAAGCGCGGCAATTATAGGGGGGAGGGGGGCTGAAAAATCATGGTCGAATATTGGTTCCTGTACCCTATTATAGTAATTTTAAATTTTTCTTTTCGCAGTTTCATTCTTCTTGCAAAAAGAAAACTTTTCGTTTTGGTTTCGTTCAAATCGGACTATTGGTTGCCGAGTTATGGCCAAAAATCGATTTTTCGCAGGATTTTCGAGGGGTGGTTTCCCCCCTTAAAACCCAATATCCGCAGATATAAAAAAATACGTGTCGCTTAGTTTTTTTAGTACTATAACATATGTGAATGCGAAGAGAATCGGAGGCGGACACCTCAAAAAGGTTCCTTGTGAGTCCTTTTCACCATTGATTTGGATATGGGACTTCACTAGGCGATTATTCAATATAACGTGGATGCATAACATGACAATTAAGAATGCTTACAGTACTGTATACCACCCGATAGTGTATACCAGGAATTTTGTCTAACGTCACACTCACAACCGAACCTACGGAAGTGTCACTCTCCGATTTCAACGAAACTTTGCACATTCTTAGAGCTATGAAAAAAATTCGACACGTTTTTTTTATTTAGGCATTAATTTGGTTTCAATGGGTTTCCCCTTAAGCCCAGTTCAGACTAATGATTGCGATTATGATTGCGATTGCGATTGCGATTACGATTACGATTACGATTACGATTACGATTACGATTACGATTACGATTACGATTACGATTACGATTACGATTACGATTACGATTACGATTACGATTACGATTACGATTACGATTACGATTACGATTACGATTACGATTACGATTACGATTACGATTACGATTACGATTACGATTACGATTACGATTACGATTACGATTACGATTACGATTACGATTACGATTACGATTACGATTACGATTACGATTACGATTACGATTACGATTACGATTACGATTACGATTACGATTACGATTACGATTACGATTACGATTACGATTACGATTACGATTACGATTACGATTACGATTACGATTACGATTACGATTACGATTACGATTACGATTACGATTACAATTACGATTACGATTACGATTACGATTACGATTACGATTACGATTGCGATTGCGATTACGATTGCAATTACGACTGAGCTTCCTCGACCAATGACGTGAAAGATTTGAATTCCCTATCGTTGAAAGCTTTGATCTCATTAGTCGAGAAGCTTTAATCGTATTCGCAATCGTTAGTCTGAACTGGGCTTAAGGCGGACCCTATTGGAACCGAATTACTGCCTAAAAAAGGCATGTCGAATCTTTTTCATAGCTCTAAACAGAACGTTACTGATTTAAATCTAGAGCTTCACAATCCTAAATGAAAAGTGGGTTTTTTTTCGAGCTTTCCCGCGTTTTATAAATAAACTAGTATGCATACTCGTCGTTGCCGGGTTAAGTTTTTTGTATAAGTTTTAGAGTACGAAGAAAACCGGAAAAAACTTAAAAACTTTTGAGAATAATCTTATCCTTGCAGGACTCTCCGTTGCGAATTAGTCTAACACCAGATTCGTGATCAGCGACCCAGAAAACCCCCTACTGTCATTTTGCCCCGGGAAAAATGGGAAAATGATATTTACGTTATCCTTACAGGACCTTCCGTTTAGAATTTTGAAAATCTAACACCAGATTCCTAATCAGCGACCCCGAAAACCCCCGAGTGAAACATTCAAGCCTCTTATTGAGCAGGATTCATGGCGAAAATTAAGGTTTAAAAACACCCAAACCCCCTTTACCCCCCGTTTAACCCCTTAGCGGTAAAATTTCGGAAAACCCCGCCTTAGTGAGCGCCTACGTCATGGTTGGGACATACTGTTTCTAGCTTCATGGGTTTGGGCTGGGCGTTGATGAGTCAGTCAATCAGGTTAAACGATTTTATATATATAAAGGGTGATCCAATAAGAGCTTCCTGTTTTTTTTTTAAATAAAGCACATAATAATTAATATATTGAGGAAAATCTTTATTTAAGCTGTTAGTTTGGATGACCAAACATGAGCCATTTAATGTTTAAAGATAATTTCCTTCAAATGTTGCCCACGACTAACTCTTAAATGGTTCATTCTGTGGGTCCAATTTTCGACCACTTTTTCAAGCATATCTTTCGGTATTCCGCGAATAGCACGGGGCTTGTTTGCTTCCAAAGATGTAATCGTTCCGGGTTCATCGACGTAAACAAGAGATTTCACATATCCCCACAGAAAGTAATCCAATGGTGTCAGATCACAAGATCTCGGTGGCCAATTAACAGAACCATTTTTTGAGATGATGTTTTCATCGAACGTTTCTGTCAATAAAGCGATTGTATCGTTAGCTGTATGACATGTAGCGCCATCCTGTTGATACCACAAGTCAGCTACACCAATATCTTGAATTTTTGGCAACAAAAATTCATTGATGATTGCTCTGTAGCGAGCTCCATTGACAGTAACACGAACTCCTTCAGCATTTTTAAAGAAATACGGTCCGATGATGCTCTCATTCCGATGATATTCTCATTACTACGGGCTGTACGCACTCTGGTTGACGATAAATGCTCTACTGGTGAAAATGTTGAAGATATATGCACCTAGATAAAAATACGTTGAAAAATAAGAAAAACTAAGAAAAAGTTGGACTTATCATCCATAGTATTTTTCTTCTATCGAAACCATTTCTATTCAAATACCAAGATTTATCATGGCCACAATTGAATAATAGAATGAAATTAATTTTTGGAAAGGAACAAACTTTTTTGAAAAAAAATTTTGATAGGAAGCATTAAGTTTTGGTTCCAAGAATTCAATGTGATCAGAGCAACAAATTGCATCTTTGTTAGTGACTTGACTGCGAAGGATGGGGACAGGCAGGAAAGTCAAAATTCTATATATAAGTCAATATTCAATTGACTTTTTCTATTTGTGAATCCTACTGAAGAGTAAATATTTTAGTTGAACTTTTTTATAAATTTTTTGTGAGGAATTGGCTTGGTTCTAGGATCAATTTTAAATGTCAATTCTAGATCTCGTCTTTCGAATACTTTACTATGAATAAATGTGGCAATGAGAAATATGTTACTTGAATAGAAATGTTTCCGATAGAAGCAAAAATATTCCAAAAATGGCCTAATAACCCGAAAATTATCAAAATTAAAATTAATCTAACACACTACTATATAATTCCTTTATCTATATATATATAAATGGAAGTTTGTTGGTTGGTTTGTTGGTTTGAGATTACAAAACTCAAGAACTACTGGACCGATTTTTACGCGGTTGTTTGCGAAATGATCTATGTTGCCAGGAGCAGGTTTTTAGCTATGTGGATTTTCAAAATTCGAAACGGAAGGTCTTGAAAGGATAACATAAATATCCTTTTTTCCATTTTGCCCCGGAAAAATTTGCATAATGGGGTTTTTGGGGTCGCTGATCACGAATCCGGTATTAGTTTTTCAAAATTCGAAACGGAAGTTCCCGAAAGGAAAACGCAAATGTTTTTTTTCCAATTTTTCTTGAAACAATTGACACTCATGCTTATTCACAAAAGCTATTATTACTTGTTAATACCCATAACAAAATAGAAATCGGTATTCACATTTCACTTTGCTTGCTATGATATTTCGATAATATTGTTAAGCTAAAAATTGTCAAATAAAACCGTATTCAGAGTGCACTATTGCTTGTTAGAAATGGTTAAAAGTGTTGTTACGATAACAAAAATAAATTTTAGTTGTTTGGGAAGAAATATTTTTTTTTTCAATCAAAAAAATTGATTTTATAATTCCAATTATGGACATTGTGGCGGAAGAAGAACGGTAAGATAAAAGGATGTGATTGAATTATCCATTGATACAGTAAAACACACTTAAATGCAACACGCTTAAATGCAAAGCTCGTGTAATTGCACGCAAAATTTGTGCCTAGAGGATTTTAAAGCATTTTTCATATGAATATATACACACGCTTAATTGCAATACTTGCTTAAATGCAACCATTTTCATACTGCAAAAGTATAAATTACATGAAATTTTATACGCTTAAATGCACATGTGCAAAAATAAAATGTAATCACACCAAAAAAAAGTGATTTTTGTTATTTTTATGTGATAAAATGAATTCTTAATTAGATTCTTTGTTTTTGTGTAGCCTAATTGAATTTAAATGTTTATTCTAGGAATATTAAAGTTGCATTTTATATTTGACTCGCATAATTGCACATTAATGTGTATTACTCCGTGCTTCCGTGCTACGGGTAAATGCAAAACACGGATAAATGCACATTAAATTCTGCGAAGTTCGATGTGCATTTAAGCGTGTTCTACTGTGTTGCTTTTTTAAAGACATTATGTTGAATTACCACGTGGATTACCAAGTCAAGTTCTTCGCGATACCAGCGATCCGTTTTCCATAGAAGAAAACAGTTTTAAAAAATATTTATCGTCTCTCCGCAATGCAATACAACAATCCCCGAATGCAATACAACTGCAACTATTAAAATAATTCACAAAACTATTGCCATAACAACACAACGAACATTTTTAACGAAACTTTTTAACAAGCAAAATTATGATTACCATTTTCTTTATGGATTGCTATGAAATTTATTGTTACTTAACAATATTGTTAACTAACAATAAATTTGTGAATAAGCATGACTAAGGGGTTTTCGAGGTCGCTGAACGCGAATCCGGTGTTCGATTTTTCAAATGCTAAATGGAAGGTCCTGTAAGGATAACGGAAATATCCTTTTTCCAATTTTTCTCGCAAAAACAGGCTTTGGGAGGTTTTCAGGGTTGCTTATCACGCATCTGAAGTTGGAATTTCGAAACGGAAGGTCCTGTAAGAATAACATTTTTTGCCAAAACTTTTTAAGTTATTTATGGTTTTTTGGCATTCTAAAATGTATACAGAAAACTTTTAGCTGCCAACGTAGGGTCTGCTAGTATATTATGAAAATGCGCCATATTTGAAAAAAAACAAGAATTTTTTCAGCCCCGGCTCAAGTTAGTCTCGTTTTTTAGTGTTTAATAACTATACCCCTCAAATGAGTAATTTGGGGCAAAAGTTTGTTTTTCAAGACACCCGATCATCATCATCAGGACTGTCGCGGGTGAATTTATTTTCTATTTATTTTCTAAGTAATTTCTCTCACGCAGCTAAGCACCGTAAAAGGGTACACGCAGAGAAAAAAAGTAGTCATTCTTAACAACTTTTCAATTATTTAGTTGTTCGAATCGGGAACATTACTTTAGTAGTAAGTTTTATTTTTTTGTAGTTAATTTCAACTACACGAAATAATTAAAAGAACTAAAAAATACCTAATATTTACTAAGAAGTAATAAGATTTTACTATTTTTTATACTTGATTGCATTACAAAATAGTCAAAATATAGTACCAAAAAAGTCATTTTCAATTATTTTGTTGTCAAATCAATTAAAAAGTAGTTACAGTGACTATTAAAATAGTTATTTGTCAATTGTTTCATAATTACATTCGACTGCAAAATAGTTGAAAGGTATTATCGAAATAATACGTTTTAATTATTTTCTTGTTGAAGTGACCATAATGTGGTTGAAAGTGACTATCAAAACAACCATTTTTAACCATTTTGTTATTTGTTCGACTAGAAAATAGTTGAAAGTTACCAGTTTGCAATTATTTTGTCGTGGATTCAACAAGAAAATAATTAAAACGTATTATTTCGATAATACTTTTTAACTATTTTGCAGTCGAATGTAATTATGAAACAATTGACAAATAACTATTTTAATAGTCACTGTAACTACTTTTTAATTGATTTGACAACAAAATAATTTAAAATGACTTTTTTGGTACTATATTTTGACTATTTTGTAATGCAATCAAGTAGAAAATAGTAAAATCTTATTACTTCTTAGTAAATGTTAGGTATTTTATAGTTCTTTTAATTATTTCTTGTAGTTGAAATTAACTACAAAAAAATAAACTTTACTACTAAAGTAATGTTCCCGATTCGAACAACTAAATAATTGAAAAGTTGTTAAGATTGACTACTTTTTTATGGGTAATGATTATTATAAGCTGAAAAAAATATAAGTTGAAATAAGAACAATTGTTTTTGAATCAACAGAAATTTATTTCTCCAATAAATATTTTTACATAAAAATAATATTTACTAAAAAAGTGTTATTGCAAATCATGTTAAAGTAATTTTAATATTAATATTTTACATCTTGAAAATAAAAAAATGACTTAAATGTGCTTTAGTTTAATACCGTATTTTGTATCTAATAAGATGTGTGCATGCATTGGGAAAGTTGCAAATCGTTCTGCAAACACTTGGAAATTTCACTCCTAAAATATATGCTTGATAGTGTTCATTAAAACTCTCATTTTCGTATTCGTTGCAAACAAAAAAAACTTCTTTGTTTTCGAAAATAATAATGGTTTTTAAATCAAAAATTCTTAAATCTGTTTCATAAAAAGTTAAGAAAAATCCTTACTATGCACATACTTTAAATGGAAAATGAGAACTTCTATAGAATCAAACAAATTTTCGTACAGAAAACAAACGAACATTTTAAGTCAAGTCTGCAATTAATGCAACGATTTTAGATGGCAAATTAAATTTCTTATTTAAATTATTATAAAAAAAGGTTTCAATAAAGATCCACACAAGTTCGCTTTCTAGAGCGTATTTTAAGTTGAAAACAGTGTAAATTTTGAAACAAGCGTCCAAAGATTTTACAAAATTACTGTTTGTATAAAATATCTTCTAAAACAACATAAATTTTTTTTTAAACTATGAATAGTTTCACCAACCGCAATTGAATATGGCTGACACCCCAATCCAAGATCTTTGTAAAATTTAGCTCGCTTCTCCACAGTTGGTATACCTTCAGGTTCGGCCAAAACATGGATCAGGAAACTATTTAAAAAAATTCAAAAATAGCTTTTCAATTTTTTAGTAATTTTGTATTTGATTACCCAACTAACAATTTTCGTCTCATAAGACTCTACTAGAGTCTTTTGAGAGTTTTCATACAGGGCTATTTCACCCTTGTAGAATGCTACAACTGTTTTATGAGTGGCTCATGAGGCTTAAATGGCGCACTTATGAGAACTTTTTTTATTTTATAACAAGACATCAGTTCTTTTTGTAAGAGTCACGAAAGTCTCATAAAAACACTATTTGAATTCTAATGAGAGTTTATTGATATTCTCATAAAACTTTCATAACAAGTACTTTATGCTTTGCTAAAAAGAGAAGAGTATATAAAAATATCTAGCCGGTTTTATTTTTGAAGAGTTAAAGTAATTTTTTAAAGAGTAAAAGTTATTTTTGAAGTGTTTATTTATTTTCGGATCCGAGTCATGTCTACGTTTGCGTATGATAATATTGTATTAGAATTTCACATGACATAGATTTTAAATTCTATTTTTTCGGATATATAGACAAAAATTATATGGTGAATGCAATTTTACTGATAATATAACATATTTTACTTCGAAAAAATGCGAAACCCCTCAAAAAAATCGAAAATGTGAGATATTTTAAAAATCACAAATATATAATATGGACAAATTAAATTTTTAATATAATTGATCAAACTGTTTCAATTGTTTTAATGCGTTTTTGTTTTTAATGAAAATAGCTTTTTGCAGTGTTTTTAGGTCCTAATTTACATATATAAGCTGTTTTTGGAATTTCAAAGTTTTAGTGTTAAAAAAGATCAAGGGAAAATATGGCGCCTGTTGACGAAGATTTATTTTAAGAATAAAATTCTACTAATAAGAACATAAGCTCGCGCTATGCGAGTTTAACTCTTTATGTCTCATATGAGCATTTTAACAAGTATTTTTATACTTGAACTTTTACAAGCGCGTTTTTATGAGAATCATACGATTTAACTGCTCATAACATTTTTATTTAAGATTTAAACTCTTTAAGTGTTAAAACTTTATAAAAAATATACAATGAGAACATAAGTTTTTAAAGGCTCGCTACAAGAGTTCAAAAATCGCCTTGCTATAAGCGTAAAAGATTCAGTAGCTCTAGTAGCGTCATACTCTTATAAAAAGAACGCTATCAGAAAAAATTAGAGTGTCATTACAAGAACTATGTTATGAGAGTATCCAGTGTGTTAAGAAAGTTTAATGAGAAGATTTCAAAATTCGTAAGAGTTTTGGTCTGGAGAGTTTGTTAGTTGGGTAGTAAAACTAAAAATCAAAAATGATGTCTACTCAATGACGCTTTAAAACTGCTCCAACGGTTCCGGAAATAGTTGAAGAGGGGGTTGACAGGCAGATTGCACACACACATTTTGAATTCTGTGGTAATTTGCCGAAACTTGATAACTACATTTTTCAAATTTTGAACGAAGCAATTTCAAAATTAAAAAAAAATATGACATGATCAGTTTGTTTGTTAATTAAACATTTATTTAAACGTTAATTTAAAATTTAAAATAACCAGCCAAAGGAAAGTTTTATCATGTCATATTTTTTTTAAATTTTGAAAGTGCTTCGTTCAAAATTTGTAAAATGTAGTTATCAAGTTTTGGCAAATTACCAAAGAATTGTCATCGGACTTTCGTATGTGTGCAAAATTTCAAGTTAATAGGATGATTGGAAGCCGATTAAAATCAGATTCCAAGATTTGATCCTGACAAACAGACAGACAAACAGATACGAAAGTAAGCTAAATAAAAGCATTTTATAATTAAATTTACCTTCAGTACTCCTTTCATTTATTTCTTGAAACAGACTTTGGTTGTATTTGTCTTTAATTTTTGAGGAAATCGATGGAAATTTTAATACAAATCCTGCCCATTTATTAGTCAAAGACATAGACGCATTTTCACCGAATGTTTGATGAAAATCTTTACATATCTATAACAAAAATTATTAGTTACTTCATTAATGCAAACAGATAAAACCACTTTACCAGAGTATGACCAAGGCTGTGCCGCAAAATTGGCCATTCATTTACTATCGCTTTTAATTCCACGTTAGTTTGCAAATATTTTTGCCTGTGAGAGTATAAAATTTCCCATTTGCTTACACAAGTTGTCCAGTCGCCTTGGTGATATCTTAAAAACTTTTTGTTGTTTTCAATATCTTCATCTAAACATTGAGATGCGTTATTTATAAGATTTAATACTATCAATAATTTGTACCTACCGTTTAAAATCCCCTTTGGAGGCTGGTTCTTTATTCTCGGAGTGAAATATATATTCTAAAGGTATTTAAAATCAACTGTAGTGGATTCATAAAAAAATGTTTTGTTATAACTTACTTTGTCCTCTGTTGGAAATTCATTTACTATGTCATTGCTTATTGCATCAATTTGATTTGTTGTTGCAGTTAACCCGGGTTTAAAAAACATTTTCCAGAATTAAGTCTACCAGTTTGTCACGTTGACTGTCATTCAATTTGTTGTTTTGATTATATGAGTCGACAATTTGGTATCCGACAGAGAATTTTAAAATTTCTTTCACATTCAAAAAATATTTAAAACTCTAAAGTATAATAGTTTTGAAAAGAAATTGCAAAGTGAGAACACAACAAATCTGAAGAATGCTTCGAAATATTGAGCTCTGCTAATAACTCATGGATTTTGGTAGGAAAAATGTGTTACCGGCAGATTTTCATTTTTACCTGTAAAGATTTACTATGAACAAAATTAGGCGGATTATTGTCAGAATCTGATATCCAGGATACCACTTTTCCTATTGCAGCTAAACTACCAGCACCAGGTAAAATTTCGTCAAATCCCTAAAAGATTAAGCAAAAAATTAATTAAATTAAATCAATCATAATTACAATTTTACATTTTTTTTTCGCCAAATCCGCAAATTTCCTTTAAATTTCACTTCAGTTCCATACGATTCTCCTTCAGTTATTTTTGAAATGGCATGTAGAGTTAAACATTTTAGGCAGTCATAATCTATTCCAAGATCTGAAGAGAGAAACTCGAACGAATTAAAAAAAATTTGAGATTTTGAAAACTTAACAACTAAGTATTAAATTTTAAATATAGGTAGATAACGAATAACGGTAACAATGAAGCTATGCACAAATCGGACCTGCCCGGGAGTGCTCCGAAAATATTTTTAGACAAAATTAAGAGGTTAAAATTTTTTACGAATAAATTTCGTTTATGCACTATGTACTTCGCATAAGACACTAAAAACGCACACTTTTTCGCGAAGGGCTTAAAAAACTTCACCGGGAGTCGCAAAGGCTGAAGAAATATATATATATATATTTTACTACAAGAAACTTGCGAGTCGAATTTTTGGTGATTTTTTCTTGCAAATTAACTCGGTTTGTGCGATTTTTCCGTTCAGACGAGAATGGGACATTTAATTTATGAACGCTTTTCACTTTTATTTGGTTTTTTTTTAATCTATTTAAGCACATTCTTACCTTGAAATTTCCTGTGCAATGCTTCCAGATTCCAATCCGTTAAAACTTTATACAACTGATCGGGTTGTGCCGACTCATCGATCATTTGGTTGTAAATGATGAAAGGTTCATTTACGAACACACTTTTCGCCGCCATTCTTATGCAACAATTCAACAATTTTCTATAATACTTTAGAACAATTCACTGTACTTCGAAACTTCACTGAAAATGGCGCACAAAGTGACAATCAAATATTAAAAAGTAATAGTTTTTTACTATTTGTTTGTTAACTCTATTACTTTTTAGTCAAAAAAAGTATGGTGGAAATATTATGGAGGCAAATTGGAACAACAAAATTGTTGTTTTAATCACAAAATAATATAAAAAAAACTTTTTAAAAAAAAGTAAAAAAAACCGACTTAAAAATGCACTAAAAAGGAAAAAATAATTTTTTTGGAAGTTGGTGCCAAAATAGAAACTTAAAGAGGACTTCTATTCATATTTCTTGAGTGTTACAAATAATTTTATTGTAACAAGAATTGTTAAGACAATCAAAAGCTTTTTACAGTTGTCGAGTACTTTTATGTACAATAGACTCGCGGTTAAAATATCACAATGACTATAATTTTTACATCCCGCGTTTCGTTTAATGCATTGCAAATATTCGATGTGATAAAAATAAATTTTTTATAGTGACAAGAATCGATATTCAAAATTTGGGGAATATAAAACCCATTCAATATGTATTTTAATACTTTTAGATTGTACAATAAAAGAGAGCAAATTGTTTGTTTCTATTTTGGCACCAACTTCCAAAAAAATTATTTTTTCCTTTTTGGTGCATTTTTAAGTCGGTTTTTTTTACTTTTTTTTAAAAAGTTTTTTATTTTATAATTTTTAGTGATTTTTGGTATATACATTATATAGATATATTTAATGTTAGGAAATGGGTAGAGCAAGTAAAGCCGCAGCCCGCGTGCGAAAACGGTGTTACGAATCGATAGCCTTCAACCCCCTTAGTGACACTGGAAAGTTTCATTAAGATCGGACCACCGAATTCGAAGATACCAGGCGAGGGGTGTCGAAGGGGAATTTTCTCAGAGGGGATACCTATCTAGATCGTATTTTTGTCCCCGAAAATCCCTAACACCCAAGTTTCATGAAAATCGTTAGGCCTGTTTTCGAGATCCATTGTGCAGACAGACAGACTGACAGACAGAAGGACGACAGTCCTCGTATTATATTATAGGATATACCTATTTAATGTTAGGAAATGGGTAGAGCAAAACTTTGATCGTTCCAAACAGCGAATTTTTAGGGATGGCAACAGTAAGTTGTAAACTAAATTTTAGAGGTCGACAGCAAAAATTTTGGGGGTCGTCACCAACATTTTTTAGATCGACAGAAACCTTTCGTTAACCTTACAGACTTCTAAACATTAGAATTGGATTAGGCGACCCTAAAAACCCCCATATGTGTTTGTTTTTTATCTGGAAAATTTGAGGGTTGAAGGATTCGCTGCCCCCCAAAATATACGCATAAAAATTTTCAGACCGATCGGACCATCCGATTAGGGGACAGGGGAGGGGTTAAGAAGCGAAAGGGGTAGGGGAAAATAGATAAGGGGAAAACACTAGCCGTCGCCCAAAATGTGAGCATACAAATTTTCAGATCGATCGGACCATCCGATTGGGAGTTGATAGGGGAGGGGTTAAGAAGCGAAAGGGGTAGGGGAAAATAGATAAGGGGAAAACACTAGCCGTCCCCCAAAAAGGTACGCATACAAATTTTCAGACCGATCGGACCATCCGATTGGGAGTTGACAGGGGAGGGGTTAAGAAGCGAAAGGGGTAGGGGAAAATAGATAAGGGGAAAACACTAGCCGTCCCCCAAAATGTACGCATACAAATTTTCAGATCGATCGGACCATCCGATTGGGAGTTGACAGGGGAGGGGTTAAGAAGCGAAAGGGGTAGGGGAAAATAGATAAGGGGAAAACACTAGCCGTCCCCCAAAATGTACGCATACAAATTTTCAGATCGATCGGACCATCCGATTGGGAGTTGACAGGGGAGGGGAAGGCCGGGAAACGTCGGAGAGAAGGGAAATTAAAATGGGACCAACTAGGGAGTGAACTCTGTCATCCACCAACGTTTCAACAAAATCCATGCAACGGCACCCAAGTACTGCGTGAACATACAGATATAAAATAAATAAATAAATAAATAAATAAATAAATAAAAAAAAAAAAATAAATAAATAAAGTTGGACCAAAACGAATTGATAACCTCCTCCTTTTTGGAAGTCGGTTAAAAATAGTAAGAAATAGTATTTCTTTACTATTTTGTGATTATTTTCACTAGTTACTAATAATCTTTACTATTAATTAATTAATTTTCAACAAAAAGATAATTACATTTTATTATATTATAATACCATTTTATATAGAGAATAACTACTAAATAATTGTTTCATTTTGATTTCAACCCATTTTGAATTTTGATTATTTATTGTAGTCAAATTTGATTTTTTTGTTGTAAAGGATAAAATAATGGCATGCCAGGGTTTCTACTATTTTGTTACTATTCCTTAACAACTTTTTACTATTTTCATGAGTTCGAAAAATGCAAGCCATTTTTCATTTTGACTACTAAAAATAATCAAATTTACTATTTTTTTTCTCTGCGTGAGTTCAGGATAGAACATCTAATAATATGTGAAGAAAATGACTTAATAAAGTAAAATTTCGTGTAAAGAACTTTATCTCTAAGTTGAAAACCACCTCTTAAACAAAACCGTTTATTTTTTATTTTCTTCATTTTTACGTAAATGTTTTTCTGGTGCTTTTTCATGGTTTTTTACAAAATTAAATCTCACATATCAAAAAATAAAAAATTATTTCGGGCCTGAATTGCATTTCGACTTTGTTTTTAGACAAAATTTATAGCAAAAGCATAAAGATGGAGCAGATGCTGTTGACTTCTACCGCAATCCTAGTGTAATTAATCTTCATGAATTCAAAACTATATGATGAATAAAGGAGAAATCACTCCCTAGAGGTCAAATTCGTATATTAACGAGATGAATAGTGGCAGACTAAGGCTAAGACATAAAATGTGATTAGTTTTGAGCGTATGTCTTGATGATACTTTATACCGACGCCACCACTACTATTTATTCGTTCTTACGGTTCACAATAATAGATGTTCGTACGGAGATGATGATGATGACTATGATTACGACTGGGGTTTGTGGTTAAGGGTGGATAGATACTTCCTAATCACCCGCTTTACCAGGATTGATGCTCAGTCATATTGCTTGCACAGATAGTTTTAGTGTTTCGCATGATTCTTTCAGAATTTCACGTTATTGTGGAACATACGTAATAATTAACTACGGTTTTTACATTAAAATAATTTCTATGTAATATTAGCAATAATAAATAACAATTATTTGTCTGTGAGTTTTAAAATTTCATATCTATGATTTTTTTTTCTTGTTGATACATTGTAAAGATATCAATGACTGAATGTAGTGGTGGTGATGAGTAAAAGAAAAATAGCCGATGGAAATAAAAGAGATCCATCTTTTTGTGTGCCAAGTCCAACAGGTCATTAGGCACCTTCTGTATGCTTAGTCATTTTAACCGTCCACTATATATACTCATTTATTAATGTTAACTTTCAACCGGGCGGACACCCAAATAGACAGAATGATGAATGCCCCCATAGGCCTCTGCATATCAATCGGCTTTGACAGATGTAATACATTTATTAAAATGAATAATTATGACTCGTCTCTGAGTTTTTCATTTTGAGCAAACCCGACAATACACAGCCCGCTGTGATTAATTACCTGCCTGTCAGGAATTTTTCACTGCCTAGCTATACGTTATACGTTACTTGCTTAATGCGTAAAGAAAACAGGCTTATACACAGCTATAAGTATTCATTTTACAAACACCTAATATTTATCGGTAGAAATATCTAATGCTATTTTAAACATCTAATGCCACTTTCGAAGGGGAATTGATTTTCGCAAATAAAAAATTGTATACGAAAAGGCATGCAAGGAATTCGTATATTTATCTACATGTTTTACAATTGTATTTTTACAGCTTATGGAAAAGGTTTATTCAAATTACAAGAAAGATATAATATTGTTTTTTCATCTCCGAAATAATAAAGGAAAAATTTAATGACAGAAAATTAATTCAACCCTCTGAATTAACCTATTATACAATACAATGCTTCAAATAGCAGCTTCCCAAGGTGGGGTGAGATATGAACATTGTTGGGCTTAAAATTCTAGCATAAAACGCAACATTACATACAAACATCGGAAATTCTAAAAATGGTTATTGGAAATCAGAAAAATGACCTCGCCGTCCAAAAATTGTTAGGGTAATAAATCTCGCGCACAAAAATTCAAAAATCCTCTACACGCAGAGAAAAGATGATAAATTTAATTATATACAGACGGACGGACAGACGGACAGTCGGACAGACGGACAGACGGACAGACGAACAGACGGACAGACGGACAGACGGACAGACGGACAGACGGACAGACGGACGGACGGACATGCAAAAATTAATTATTTTTATCATTCTAAACACACTGGTGTAATTCATTTTTGTGTGTGATGACGGGATCTTGGCGTTACAAACGGTAAGGCAAAGTTAATATACCCTTTGGTTTCACCATACGGGTATAAAAAAGGATTTGTGAAATCGCTTCGTTATGGAGATCTGCCAGACCGATTTTAATAATTTCTTGTTTCATCGAAAGCTATATCAAATTAGGTTTGCGCACAAATCTAAAAACCTCTGATTTTCACTTTCGTTCACTATTTTGCGGAATTCACTAATTGCAGGATTTTTACCAATGGCCGCGTTCTCACGTAGGTGAAATCAACCGAGTTACTCTGGGTGAAAAACTCTGCTTGCGTTCTCACGTAGAGTTTTTCAACTTTTACGCTGCAGTGTATTTACACATGCTATGTCAATGTGTGCGTGTAGCTAGGAAAATTTTGTGAACCCCCACCATTAAATTCTATGTGTGTATGTGTTTTCAACCAAGTTCACCCGGCCTAGCTAGCAGATGAATTCCCCGTCTACACCCGATAGCGTCTGGCCCGTAAAATCGAGTGGAAACTTGATGAAGTCAACCAGTTTCAACCTCGTCTGAACGCAGGCAATGATAACAAACGCCAAAACATAAAAAAAATGCCACAGATTTCATTATGGTTGCGAACACAATGAATGAGTACAAGTAGTGAACCTTGAAACTAGAGATATATACTAGAGAGCTCAATCGGTCATTTAAATACTAAAGAGCCTATTATCTAATCGGATGTGGGAAAATGAATGTCAATTTGGAAAACGAAAAACTTCAAAAATTTGATGATCATTGTTACAATTAATTGTAAAATGATTTAAATAGGTTAATATAAGTAAAACCCTCATGTCTGAGGTATCAAAAAAATTGGGAAGTCGTAGTTGTAATAAATTGAAAAATTATTCACATATTGTTCTAACCTGGTGAAAAAAAAAACTGTTCTAACTGGCGTAATAAAATGTTCTAATTGGAGTTAACAGACTGTCTTACGATTGTAGACTGTCTAAGTTATAGGGTCTCTAATCTGTATACATATATAAACTTTTGACGCATTGACTGACTCATCAACGCCCAGCCTAAGCCTCTAGAGCTAGAAATTTGAAATTTTCACAGTATATTTTTTCATTACGTAGACGCTTACTAGGGCGGAGGCCGAAATTCCACCCATAAACGGTGAATGAATGGGAGTCAAATCTTGATTTTCAGTATGAAGCCTGCTCACTAAGGGGCTGAAAATGTCAATGGGGGTTTTCGGGGTTGCTGATCAGGAATCTGGTGTTAGAGTTTCAATATTCAAAACGGAATATCACGTAAGGATAACGCAAATATCATTTTTTCCATTTTTCTTCGGAAAACTGATATTACCCAATTGACCAATGTTGGAATTTTTGTACTGTGTTCAAATGTACCACGCAATTTTCCTTTATAAAATTTAAGAATATTTGTGGGAACATTTGGAATTATGGACCTTATGGTACAAAAAGGACCATTTTCACAGGAAAAAATCTTGGATCTCTAGTCAAAATTCCATAAATCGTACCTTCGGTACTTGGTACAAGATGATTGGAAATCCAATTGGTTTTCCAACCAATTTGGTCAATTGGGTAGGAGTTTTCGAGATCGCTGATCAAGAATCGCGTATTAGAATTTCAAAATTCGAAACGGAGAGTCTTTAAGCGATCACGCTTTTTTCTCAAAAGTGGTTTATCGGGGCTTTTTTTGTGCGAAAATAACTTTTGCGAAAAAACTTTAATCCGGCAATGGCGGGTCGGCATGTAGTTCTGATAATAAATCAGGATAGACTGATCTGGTCATAAAATGATACTTAAATTTCGCGAAACGCCTTAAAACGATCGACCATATATTTCGAATGGTTACGGTTCAAAAGGCTATATACAAAAACACACCCAACAGAAATTCACCGTAATCCCGACAGGGAAATTCAACAAAATCCAAACTCATCAAAATGTAATCCTCCCACCTGACGCCTTTTCCTTTCTGTGAATTTTCTTTTCGGTAAGATTTCTTTTCGATGAGTTTTTTTCAGTGAATTTTCGTTTTGTGAGTTTTTATACGCCTACATATTAATTTCGCCGAGCTTGAAATTTTACAAAATTGTCAAGTATTGTCAGAGCAAAAGAATGCATCATTGCATAATATATCATATAGCTTGCATACTCGTCGTTGCCGGGTTAAGTAGTTTCCCCGCGAAAGGGTAACATAGAGGGAAAACTAAGTTTCGAGATTACTTTACCCCCTCCCCTTACTCCCCCCACCCCTCGCGCTACTTTTCCGTATGCCTATGTTGGAACCAGAACTACCACAGACACTCATGCCAAATTTCAAGTCAATCGGTTCAGCCGTTTTTGCGTGAAAGAGGAACAGACAGACAGACACCAACTCATTTTTATATATTAGTATGATTTACGAAACCACATAATTTTAGAAAAATTGGGCCACGAAAGACACCTTAAAATATTTTTTTTTCCTTTTAAAACAAAATTTATGCAGGAAAGGTTTCATAATTACAAAATGTTTTTTTGTTGTTTACATTATTTACGTTATTTACAATTAATTACTTCTCCCATGACTGATCAATAACACCGATTCTGAAATTTTTAATTTTACTCCTTTCAAATTTCTTATAATCTCTTTCCTTAATTTTGTTTTTCAATAATTAGTATCCTGTTTGACTATACCTTTAAATCGAGAATAATCACAAACACAAACCAATACAGATTATCGAAAAAAAATATCTCCAGAAAAATAACAGAGTCTGATTTATACCGTACCAACACAAGTTTATTTACAGTCACATTCAGAAATATCCTGAATACGTTTGTAGATTTGGGGCCAAGTAAACTTACATCCTTCGGGAAGAAGTTTTTTGCAAAAAAATCTAAAGAAAAAAGAAAAGCCGGCGTGCAAAAGTTGGGTATATCAGATTATACGGCGACGGGAAATGGGAGGTCATGCCTTTTAGATTACAAGAGAGTAAGGTGAATTGATGGTGTGTTCATTTGAAGTCTTTTGTAAGCAATTTGTTGTATTCAAAGAGGGTGAGTTTAGTCCTAACAAGAAGGTGGTGGCATAAAATGGATAGGACCAAAAACTTGTATACGCCAGACACAAGAAATGAAAAGAAGATAAATGGTGTCAAATTTTTCTTTTAACTTTTTTTTAACGTTTTTCGTTTTAATTTTCACTTTATTTGACAATAAAGACAGATGTTAAGTGATTTATCTAATAAGCAAGATTTGTTTAAGTTTGTTAATGGTTAGACCTTCCGTGAATGACTTCGATACGCACACTGATTTTTTATTTTGAGTTTTTTTTTTATTCTTTTCTCCCGTGAGTTCGCCTTTTCACATTTTTTGTATGAAATTTTCTGTGAAATATTGAGAAGCCATGATTGTTTATTGCATGGGACAAACATTATAATAACAATAATCATTGTGTTTCATGGGAAATAGTCACATTTTTTATCTAATTGGTTTCTTTGTCTGTGCGAACACTAATTTATCATGAGGATTTATTGACATTTTTAAAATTTATAGTTTCCAATATATTACCAAATGCTTTTAATAATGATTTTTTGATCATTGTAATATGTTTGTATCTAACTCAGACTAAAAGTAACGGTTTTAAAATGTTCAAAACCCACGATTTTTTAATAAAATAAATTATTTATCGAGATTTGAAACGATTTTTTAATAAAATAAATTATTTATCCAGATTTGAAAAGTAACTGATTTACATGGTAAAAAATTTAAGAATTATATGAATAAAATATTGTTAGTAAAAATCTTTCACACAAAATTTATATTAATTCGCATGTTTTTATCAATATTTGGTGTGAAATGTCAAAACAAATATAATTTTTTTAAAATTTAGACTGATTATATGCAAGTTGATACAAAGACCAGAGAGGGATAACAACAAATAATTTCCCAAAATTTCATTCCAAAAAAAAAATGAACCGTTAGAAAAAAATATTTTATATATTAAAAAAATAAAAAAATATTTTTTCTAACGGTTCCTCACACTTAATTTTTTCTGTAATTTCCTCACACTTAATTTTTTCAGTGATTTTTTTTTGAAAACTAAGACGAAAAAATTGCGTTTTGTTTCATCAAAATCCGTTAACGCGTTATGGAGCTATAATTTTTTTTAAATATATATTTTAATTTTTTTCTCCAAAACTACTAATTTTTTTGGACTGAAATTTTGGGGAAATATTTGTTGTGATGGTAGCAACTTACGAATAAAATTTCAAGCTTATATCTCTGAGAGCACTTTTTGTTGCCTTATCTCTCTATGGCTTTTGGTGTGAAAGATCTTGATAAAAACATGAACATTTCAATGATTTAACCTTAAACTCAAAGTTGGATTCCAAATTGAACGATAAAAACTTTCATCTGCTGCGCATTTGTTTTTAAGGATTTGATTTGTGTCATTTGTCTTAAGAATTTCTCCTGAGGCGCATTTTTTTTTATAGATATTACAATTACCAAGTAGTCTTACAGTTGGAAAGGATTCGTTTATACCTCGAAACTTGTGATCGCAATAGAAATTTTTTTCGTACCTCGAAACTGTGATCGCAATAGAAAAAAGATTGGGTGCCACTGCATCATAAATGATAAAATTTCTATAAAGATCGTTACCGGGTACGAATACTAAAACTGCCATTGGTTTCAATTTAAAAATTTTGTAGTATGTACTAAAAATAATAGTGCAAAAACACAGCTTTTTAAAAACCAGTGTTGTAGAGTAAACTGAAGTGAAAAAATTTCTCTAATGGCCCTTTGTAGTGCACCATATAACGATTTAAATTTTGCATTCGCAGGCTTCACAAAATTGGTTCTGGGGTGTGAAAAATTAATTATCGAGGGGGGAGGTGTCGAATAATTTTCATAGTTGCACAAATGCGGAAGATTCCATTCAAATCGGACAGTGACACTTCCATATGTTGGCGTGTTAGTGGTGTATTACATATAATTTTACAGGGGGAGTTCCAAGTGGTACAACACAGTCAAATATGTGATAAAACTGTTCGCCTCGATATATATTTCATACACACAAACATAGTTTTAACCATATAAACGTTAGATTTTGTAAACATGCTGGAAAACCACCATTAAAATATATATTTAAATCTAACATTTAAAAAAAAACTGTTTGTTTACATAAAATATGAAAAACATCAAAAATAAAAATTGCTCACTGGCAACCCTGAATGTACCAAGTATAATCTTTTTAACACCTTTGTACACTAGATTTTGTTTATAATTTTAAAAAAATTGTTTTTGTAATTTTGTGAAAAAAAATTTTTCGCTATTTTTTTTTTGTTATGACCCCTATTGTGTTATTCAGGAGCTCGAATCGAAAAGCTAATCGACTCGATGAAATTGTATCTGGTTTTCTAGAACTCGAGCGAGCTCTCGTACTGCTTTAGTTTCATTTTATTTGATCTAAAATACATCTGAAAAATAATGGTCTTATAATTCTAAGAGCAAAAAATAAATAGTATTTACATATTTTCCCAGTTGAATGATTTTTTTGTCGTCGCCCGTTTAAATCGCACAAGGAAATGTAAGTTCATAAGACCGAAAGAAATTGCTCGAATTCGGGTTCGTGAATCGCATTTTGTCGGACTCGAAAAAAAAGTTTCTGAATAAGGCCCAATGTCTCTTAACCCTAATCAGCTCAGGCTTATTTTTCCCTTAATCCACACATGTGGTGACTCACAGTCACCATGCCGGAAAAATAAAATAATTTAATAAAAAAAAAGTTTTGTAAGTTCGCAGTTTTTAATTCACATTATTCGAACTATTTACAATTGTAGCATAAAATTGATTTTTAAGAATGTCCGTTACAAACATTTTTTTTGCATTTGCACATATTTGCTTCGAAGCGCGACCTTAGCAATGGGGACACAGGAAGAAACGTTTTCTCTTTTGGGAAGTGCTACAGTTAAATAACCTTTCTTTGCTGGTAAAACTGTTACGGTGACTGTTATGCGGCAGTCACACGACGCTGTTTTGCCAGCGCTGCTAGATATTGGGTTAGTAGCGCTGGCAAATAGCAAAACCGTCGTTTGACATTTGAATTTGGGCGATTTTTTAAATAATAAACGTAACACACAAATTTAAATAAATAAACGTAAAATAACAACTTATAATAAACAAACTTTACCACTTATCAGACTTTTGGCAGCTCAGAAACCATGCGACAGGGTCACGTGATCCCAAGTAGCGCTGGCAAAGTAGAACGCTCTACTTCACTAGCGCTGCTAAAATCATCGCGCTGCTGCTGTTAGTAGCAGCCTACTAGGGTTCACACGGTGCTGCTGAAACGGCTGCTAACAGCCAAACAGCTAAAAGCGCTGGCAAATCAGCGTCGTGTGACTGCCGCATTAGGGACCGCCTGCGCGGATTAGGTATGAAGCGAATAAAAGCAAAACATTATTGTTGTAGTAAAAAATTTCAATTTTTTTCGTTTTTAAATAGTATTGGTAAAAAAAAACAAAGTCAAGGAGCATGAATGCAATAACTTTTTTAACATTCGTAACAATGGGCGCATCCAACTACCAGAGCGGCTCAGCATCGCTCTAGAGCGAAAAAGGTGCTCAGTTACTGAACGCAATCGCTACAGAGCGGCTCAACTGAGCAGCTCACATTTTTTCTGAGCGTAAAAGAACTCCGCTCAGTAGCTGAGCAAATGTTAAATGAAGAATTACAGAACCTCAATTCATGTTTAAAAATGACGACGGAAATACATAAATGGTGTTATTTATAATATTTATAGTTATTTATGTTATTTATAATACGGGAAGCCTCATGGAAGTTCTTGCTGAGCAAACGGGAATGGAAATAGTCGGCGTTGCGGAAAATGTTGGCGAAAGAGTTCGGGAGTGTACTTCGGTATAGTCACCTCAAAATAATCCCGGTTTCTTTCGGGTGCCGCATTCCGGATTGGGGCGACTTCAACTGAAGTATTACACTCTTCAACCAAAAGTGAAACAGCTTCCAGATTTATCGTATCAGAAGCACAAATTTCTAACATTACGGAGATAATTACATCGCGGTCCATCTTGAACAATAATTTCTTTGAATGACAGCTCATATATAAATGAGCGGTGCATTCAGGACACAAAATGCTGCTCAGCTGAGCATTTTTTTGACAGCTGAGCTTCGCTCCAGAGCCGCTCTGGTAGTTGGATGCGCCCAATGACTCTCAAAACTGAAACACTGACTCAAAGTCACCGGGTGTGCACATTAGGGTTAAAAGCGACTAAAGCCCGATTCCGACTAACGATTGCGATTTACGTCTCGACCAATGAGATCATACAGGAAAATGAAAGCTTTGATCTCATTGGTCGAAACGCTTCAATCATGATTGCAATCGTAATCGCAATTGTAATCGTAATCGTAATCGTAATCGCAATCGCAATCGCAATCGTAATCGTAATCGCAATCGTTAGTCTGAATTGGGCTTAATGCTGATAAAAGAATGGGATGCACTTATGCAAAGACAGCTTGGACAGAAACGGAGAAAACAATAATCCTACAAATTTTGTCGTCTTCTGCAATTCTATAAAGTTCTAATTTTCCCAACCGATTTTCGTAGATGATTCCACTCAGCAACAAATGAACTTGTTCGTATGATTTCTGACATTTTCATCTACAAATGCATACTGGCACAATAACCGCACACGAGACCGTATAGCAAGATATGATTGGAGATTGAAGTAAGGAAATTTCTTTAAAAATCAATACTCTACTACTAATTTTACAGTCAAAAATGTTAAAAATGGCATTTCGTATCGAAAAAAAAAAACAAAAAGTGTATAGAATAATGATTTTACATAATTTTTCTATACATCAAGTTCCAATCAGTATAACTTCAAAATTTCAACTAGTTTTAAACAAACTCCAATTGAAATTTCTTCCAGTATTCCGATTGTAGTTTTCATTTTAAAATTAATTCATGTTGAATCTTTTATATTTTACCTTAATTTATATTTTTGATCCAATTTGCAATTAAGTGGGTAAAAATGTGTAAATCGAGCGCAATTTACTCAACCGGCTACTAAGCGGGCTTTTCATTAACGTGGATTGCAATTGTAAGGGTACTAAATACATTTGAATTTATGGGAAAAATTTTGGTGTTTTTAAATCTTGTGCAAAAAAGCGGTTTGTAAAAATGAGTGGACTGCTTCACTTATTGCCCAGTAGCGAGCAGCGTAAATGAAGCTTAAATTCAGAAGAAACTTTTTAACGAAAACCTCAGTTACCGCCACCCTCAAAATTGAATAATACTTTTATCGAATATAAAAACTCGCTTTGGTCTGAGGGTGATGTCAGGATTTTTTATAGAAGATGTAGTAAACATATAATTTGATGACGAACATAAATATCGCAATATATCGCTTGTCTTAGCTTATTTATTTCTAAAAGGGAAAATTTCATTAGAAAAGGAAACAAACACATTTCGTTGAATAGAATAGAAATTGGTTTACAAAACGTTTATATTTACTAACAAACATATCTGTCAATTTATCACACTAACGACGATAATAATTCACATAATTCATCGGTGGCCATAAATTAACTTTAGTTTCCAATAAACACGACATGGTAGAAAACTAAAAAATGTCAAAGGAGATCTCTCATTCAAGATTTTATGTCACCATACGTCAAAGAAAGAAGTCAAAGGAGCACGCAATGGCTCAATAAATCAACCACTTCCTAGGAAAACGTGTGCCCGGATCCATACAATACTAAATCGTTGTCCCGAAAATCCAAACGAACCGAAATTGAACTAAACTGTACTGAACTGAAACGCTATATAAGCATAACAATAACAATAAAAGTAAAAGAAAAGGCAAAATGCCATTAAGTATTCAATTGATGTTGTATTCAACAAAAGCCAACCAGGATGAGGTCCTTAATCCACCATAGAAATTAGGGGTGTCATTTTTCATGACAGCCAACTGGTTGGCTATGTTATAGGCTAGTACCCATACTGACTGATATTTGCGGTATACGCAGCATACAATGGTGACAAGCTGAGCATTAGGACTATGACAAGAGAGAGCAAGGGATTTCCCTTCACAGGTAACAAGATGTCCTCGATAATTTCATGGTGGCCAAAACAATAAATTACTTTGGAACAATTGTCTTTTTTCTATTATTTAATGCTTGTGAAAAGCTAGAAGAACCGTCCGATTGTGAGTAATGACGTCGTCCTTTCACATCAGCCGTGACGAAGGACAAAAGTTTGAAAATCGGTTTGCGACATCTGCAAACCCTGATTATCCTGACAAAAAAGAAAAAAAAATCCAGGCGAAAAAAAGAACAACATCTACCTTTTTGTTTGGAGATTCGTAATTTTAGTGATGTTCAATCCATTTTCTTTGATTAATGCCCTCGCAGCCTTGAATGTTGTCGACCATCTTTCAAGTGATCTCGCAAATCATGCGACGATTCCGTTTACACATTGTGGTGTCAGGACGAATCCGTGTCCTCTGATGGGGTAGTTTACCTTTTCGCTCTAACAGTTCAATACATTTAGTCGGTGAAATGAAAATTATAATGACATTTTCACTCGGCTGACTGGTGCTGAGTGATTTATCGTTCCAACTGAAAAAAATGTTGCTTTGTTGCTTGTTTGTCAAATTGTTTTGTAAATTATGTTTGACATGCACTCAAACGTTGGAATTCAGAAATATCGAAATACTGATTGGAACACACTTTAATCTAGGTTAGATAAATATTTTAAAATGCGTACAACTGATTTTTCTATTGTCAAGAATGAGGGTTTCGTACTAAGAGCACTAAAGCGATTAGATAATAATTTAATTTTTTTATGTCCTTACTAGCATTTATTGTGTATCGCACGTGTCTGCTACCAGATGTGTATCTATTTAAAAAAAATCATTGAATCAATTCAAATTCGCGTTTTGTGATGAATTTAACTTTTCAGGAAGATTTTCCGAGTTTAAAAGAGTCCAAACGATGTCACACATTTAGGGTATTCACAGTCCTCTTTTAAATTGCGAGTAAATTTACTGCTCGGTAATTCAGTCAAATTTAACAGATTTTTACCGAGACGGTAACTTGGTTCATGTAAAAATGAATTACCGGATTCGGTAATTGTAGACATGTCTTGAGTCATGTTTTCCGGCCCGATTATTCGGTATCAAGAATCAACCGCGAGTGGCGCTAGTAATGTTTTTAGTTGTCAAATTTTTTCGCTGGCTTTTTGTTAATCTCATCGGACTGCAATTTTTTTCAATTTTGATAGCCGTTGCCACAATAAAAATTCAAAAGAATACATCAAACATGGATTTAAAGGTATGTGACATATTTTACAATCAAATTCGCAGTTCATGATTTGGTCACGTATCCAATAAAAGCGCTGTTCTCAAATCTGTGCTGTGGGATGTTCACAGCAGAATATTTTCAGTCTTTAAATATTACCGAAAATACCGAATACCGAAAATTAAAAGAGGATTGTGAATACCCTCATTATTGAATTTCAAACTCTTTTAAATATAACTCGAAAAATCGTCATAAACATAAGAAAAACTACAATTGCCAGGGGCAATTGTCAAATATTCTATATGAGGACTGAAAATTTTAAAAAATAAATATATTTGCATGAGGGGGGGGGGGGGGGGTGGTCCAATTAAGTTTTGATGTATGGATTAGTTATATCAAATTGCGTTCTAAACATTTTTATTAAAAGCTTTTATTTAGCTTGCCTTCGTGTCTGTCTGTTTGTCTGTCTGTCAGATCAAATCTTGCAATCAAATTTTGACCCACTTCCACTCATCCGATTCACTTGAAATTTTGTACACTTATATAAGTCCGATGACAATACAATATTTTCTCTACTTCGTCCTTGTAAGGATAAGGGAAGGTCCTATGAGGATAACGTGATTATCCTTTTCTCCAAATTTTCCGGAAAAAAATCTATTCTGGGGGTTTTTGAGGTCGCTGAATCCGAATCTGTCATAAAACAATAGAACAATAAACAATATAACAAACAATATAATAATTATATTTGTTTTATAAAGCAAAAAACAATAAAATAAACATTTATCTCGCTTTTTAAAAGCTTTTATATTTGTGATACACAGCGTCCAGAAAATTATTTTTTTCTTTTTAGTGCATTTTTTTTAATAAAAAATTTTTTAAATTTTTTTTTTTTTTTACCCTTGCAATTGTTCCGGTTCAAGAATTTAGTGTCCCTATTTAGCAGAAGCGCAACAGTAAAAAAATTCAAGTCTCTAGCTCAATGCGGACGGTCAAGCGGACAAACAGAAATCAAAATCCTTTGTCATTCCAAACACCCTGGCGTACTTCATTATTCTGTCCGACATTTGGTTCGCTGCGTTACAAACGTTGTACTTAATCTAATATCCTACGACAGTGAAACCTGTATAAGCCGAACTCGCACTGGACCAGGAAATTGTCCGGCTTAGGTCGATTTCCAACTTATCCAGGATCCGGCCTTTAAGAGTTTCACTGTATATGATTCTTAAACAAGAGTATAAAAACTCAACTACTCACACAGTCAAACTAGGTTCAATTTGATAAATTCCGCTTTAATTGGTTCGATTGAAAAAAATAATTACTTAGGCCACATGAAAAAAAACGTTGCCTTACATGGGCAGACATTATCATCTGACACATATATAACAAAATAAAATAGCGTCTTTCTTCTACGAAACTTCTAAAATATTGCTTTGAAGGGATCTTTCTGATGATGTCATTGGTGTTTCATTTTTCAAAACCCACGTCATGATTCTGAGTCTTATGAATGCAAAACGTTATGTATGGCGGAAATCTCATTCCCAATTGTTTTGTTTTCACAGAAAAGGAAAATAAATGATTTTCGATTTTCTGCTATTCTCAAATGCATACATATATAAGTATAATGTAGGTACTTTTGACGGCTTAGTTGTTAATACTTGTCAGAAGAGTTTTTCCTTCGCAGCCCAACAAATAGCGTTGTTAATGCTTCGGATAGAATTCTTATAGTAACTTTGTTGGCAGTGACTCCTTTAAGTTTAGTTTTTCGTTATAAACGAAGATAAATGTGCAGCGTGAATACATCAAACACTTCAGGCAGGACTAGGCTTATTATTATCATTAGGCTAAGAGAAAACTAATGAATAGGACATGACTTTCAACATATGGATGATGTTAAGCTTATCGACTTCAATGGCACCCTTAGTATATTCTAATATGGTTACTAAATATCATTTATTATCCTTGTTAGGTAAAAAAAACAGTGTCCCGGTCGAGTGTACTTCATTAGTCGGAACAGTGGCGTAAATATAAGTTTGTCCACCTTCCTCCGCTCCCGTAAAAACCCGTTGCAGCTCCGCAACTTTTAAAACCCTAATTAAAATCGTCTTTGAGTGGTCGCAATTAATCTTTGGATGGCCGATATTTTGGGGGCTATTTTTAAGGAAGCACTTTTGGCGGGGCAACAAAACCTCGAATTTTTTTTTCGAAAATATGTACATAGGTATTATATAAAATTAAACAACAAGAATTTGAATTTTCAAAATAATCGTATTTTTACTTTCGTCTTCTACAGAGAGAAAGTATTGTATTCATGACGGAGACAGACTCTAGAACGGGGGCAGATAGAAACTTTCTGATCAGTACGAAATCCGTCAAAATTATGGGGATGTCCGTGCATCTGTCTGTCGGTCTGTCCGTTGTACATATCTTAAATAACTCGAGAACGCGTTGATCTAGCGACTTAAAATTTTTTGTAAATCAGTTTTACAAAAATCGCAGTTTTCGGCCAACTTTGGAAAACTAACGGTAGCTATAACGGTTATTTACAAAAAAAAATAAAGGCTTTTGAAAATTTATCGAAACCTATGCGCTATTTGGAAAAAAATGAATATAAAAAAATTTAAAGGATATAAAATTTTCTACATTTTTTGCTTGAAAGGTTTTTTTTTGTATCATTAACGGTTCTCAAGATATTTGAAAAAAATCATTTTTTCAAAATCTCTCTGAAACTATGCGCTGTTATGAAAAAATGCATAAAACAAAATTCAAAGGAAATAAAATTTCCTGCATTTTTTTCTTTAACGGTTTTTACGTATATTTAACTATTCTTCAGATGTTTGAAAAAATATTATTTCACACATATTTTTTCCTGAAACTAAATATTGCAGAGGAATCACACTTGATATTTTTCAAGTTAATTTCTTTTATTTCACAATTTTTTATTTATTTCACTTTCTAGCTTAAAATCTTTCAACAAAGGACCCATTTTCGTATTTCGATAGACATGAAACTTGGCACATTTATGTAAATCCGCTAATTATACAATATATAAATAACTCATATTCTAGAAAAACCAAATAGAACTATGAACGCGATGAAGTCTAACAGCCGTATTCTGGCGTTGTGATACTTAAGTCACAAGTCACAAGTCCATAGAATTTGAGGCTCTTGTGACCGAGTTGTGACTAGTGACCGTAGCTAGAATAAGGCTGTAAATTGGTGTTGGGTCTTAAGGTCAATCTCCATATAGTGGACTTCTGGCGGAAAAATCAGAAAACCAGATAGAGACAAACTTTTGTAATTTTCTGTAAGAGTGACCGAATAAAAGCAGTCAGAACCTCCCAACCACATTTTAGGAAATTAGGACTTCTTTCTTGCCTTTGATTGAAGTCGATTGTATACTAATTTCAGCACTGACCCAATGGCATGCAAATAAACTTCCAATCACATTTTGCTATAAATAAATTGCTTATGTGTGACGGTTATTGTACCAGTTAGCATTTGCAGATGATAATGTCAGAAATCAGACTGACTGCGGAGGGGAATCATCTGCAGATCGAAAATCGGTTGGGTAAATTAGAACTTTGTGGAACTGCAGAAACGACAACATTTGTAGGATGGTTGTTTTCTCCCTTTCTGTCCAAGCTGTCTTTGCATAAGTGCATCCCATACTCGGATGTATGGAGATCGCACCTCAAATGATTTTGGAAAATTATAGATAAGGTTCTATTTTTTTTCTCTATTTTTAGTATTTTTATTTTTTTAGTATTTTTTTTTTCTTTTTTAAATAATCATATCATCATGCTAATATATAAATATCAGTTGTGGTCAACACAAAACTTTCTTCTACAAAATCTACGACCCTGTGCAATTTACGCTAGAGCCCTGTCGTATTGTCAACCTAAGACGACCTCCCAATAAATTCTTGATTTATTCACAGATATCAAAAACGTACAAAATTTGAGATAACTTGAGAACGGTAAAAGATATCAATTTACGGTAAATGGCAAAAATGTAGAAAATGTGAACAAAAACCGTTAGTTTGCAAATTATTCGCAAAAATATGATTTTTTACATATTAATGAAAATATCTCAATAACGGTAAAAGATAACGGATAACGGTAAGAAACAAAACTGTGCAAAATGCCATTCTCATTAATTCACTTCATACATTCAGTTAGCAAAACCCCGTTAGTTTTCGAGATAATCGCAAAAAATTGTTTTTTTTTTGGAAATAACGGTTTATCTCGATAACAGGTTGAGATATCGAGTTATAGCTAAAGACAAAAATGTGGGAAATTTCATTTTCTCCAAATTTTGTCATACTTAAGGCCACTAAAAAACGCGTAGTTTGGGAGTAAATCGAGAAAAACGAAATTGCGATTTTTGAAAAACCGCCATTTTGGATACTTCCGGTTAACGGATTTTCACCAAAAGTTGATAGGATCGTCCCATTTCAGGACCCAACATGCCTATAAAATTTCATGGCGCTAGCTCTATTAGTTTTTGAGAAATCTTGTACACAGACTGACAGACAGACTGACAGACAGAATGACATTTTTTAAATATGACTCCAATCGACTCAGGAGTGATCGGGAAATGTTTTTTAGGCAAAATTAAGAGGTCGAAAATTTTCATGAATACAATACTTTATTATACTCCGTAGAAGAAAGTAAAAATGAGTTGGTGTCTGTCTGCCTGTTTATTTTTGTAAAATGTTTATTTTATTTATTTTGTTTATTTTTTATTTAGCCAACAGGTACAATCCTAACAGGCTGATTCCAACAAAAAAAAGCAAAATAACAATATAATTTAAAAATAAAAAAGAGAAAAACAAAATAGCAATATATAAATAATATGTTCACTATTGTTCACTAAAAATTATAACTTACTCTTGATAATTCTATTGCGAAACATTTCAGCTGACACATTGAAATCAAAAAATCTTGAAAATTTATTAAATAAATGGCACATATTATTGACAGGCTCATTAGTTCCATAAACAGTCCTGTGAACTGGCACGGATAGAAAAGGATGAGACCTTAGAGAACGGGACGGAACGTTAAAACCAATTTGGGACAAAATAACAGGCGAATCAATAAATCCTGAAATAACATTATAAAGAAACAGGGCACGTAACATGTCACGACGAAAACTTAACGAATCCAAGTTTATTAAAAACTGTCTGTCTGTCTGTTCCCCTTTCACGCAAAAACGGCTGAACCGATTGACTTGAAATTTGGCATGAGTGTCTGTGGCCGTTCTGGTTCCAACATAGGCATACGGAAAAGTAGCGCGAGGAGTGGGGGGAGTAAGGGGAGGGGGTAAAGTGATTTCGAAACTTAGTTTTTGCGCTATGTTACTCTTTCGCGGGGAGACTACTCAACCGATTGGCCTGAAATTTGACATAGATGTTCGTCGGGGGTCCAGCCCCAACATAGACCCATTAAAAAGTAGCCCGTGAGGTGGGGGGAGTAAGGGGAGTGGATAAAGTGATTTCGAAAACTTAGCTGTTGCTTTTTATTATTTTATTTTTTATCGAATTAAAAACTAAAAATTAAAGTTTTAACCAATAAAGCACCGGACTAAAGTATACAATATAAAAATTTACATACAAGTATTTCGTTTTAGCAATATCTGTTCTATATCGAATTGTTTGACTTAGATTTGCTTTTAACACATTTGCAATACTAGTTACTTCCGAAATTGATTTTCGAAACAATAGACGTTCAAAAGCAGACAAGTTTCTACCTTTGAAAATGTGTGTACACTTGACCGACGCGTTTTATATGTCAAATGCATGGTGTACGAAATGCAATCAAACCGTTTAATCAGTTTACTGATCGACATTTTGGGCTGCAATTATGTGGCAGAAATCACTCTCATAGTCTGTTTTTAGGATATTAATATGATTTTGCACATATACAAAATCATTTTAAATTCCTATAGAAATCTAAGACCAAAATAAATTTGATTTATCAGAAAATAACAAGAAATTTGTATAAGAAGACACTTTTGATCCTTTTTTAGTCGTACGACTTAAATACCTACACTATTTTGTACATATTATATTCATCAATAAATGTAATAAATTGTATCAGAGATTGTGTTGTACAGAATTCACGCAATTTCACATGGGAACAGGGGGGCCGGTAGTTATACCCCATCTCCTGCTTGACAAGTTTGACTGAACCTAGGCTGATGGCATCCATGAGGTGCACTTTGCTACGAAATCATTAATCACTTTTTAGAATTGACGGTGTTTGACGTCGTCTGTTTTGTACTCATAATAAATGGATTTTCTGCCATGTCGTTCACCATGTGCTCGCTTCTTTCTTTAGTAACGTTCTGTCATATCCATCACAATCAACTCGACAGTCATAGTCGCCTTTTATCATCGTTCTTCAAAATAAAGTGTCAAGGAAAATCTTTAGTTTCGCCATGACCGTACAAATAGCGGATGTACAAATAACAAAAACAGCCATTTCTATAATTTAGTAAAATCATCCCATATATCGGGTGGTAATTTTTACGCTTTCATGTGAGTAACATCTAAGGATAGAAAAACATTTTTCTGCCTGATTGTTAAAAAATAATTTTTTTTTTACATTTTCTTTACGTTTTAGATTATTTTAACACAGGAACTACATTAGGTTTTACTTCTTGGTAGGTATACCAGCCGGTAAGCTTTTTAGTCGCAGTCGATCAAATTTCCTTGGTCGGCAAATTCTGGTAAGACAGTTCATTAAGCGAAATGTCAGTAATCAGGAAACAACAAATTATGACTGCCAAAATATTGAATTTAAAGCATCTGGTCGCGGACGAATCTATCGTCCACCCTCTCAAATCTACCCTCTGGTAATATTTTAAATATGCATTCCGTATAGGCATTCCGTTTCTCATAAGATATCAAATTGGTGCAATATATCAATTGTCGAAAGATTCCTCGATTTCACCATTTAAATTTTGTTGTGTGTCAAAATTTGGTACACCAGCCCTGTCTACAAAAATGATATTGCAGTACTATCTTACCAGTAAAACTGTTAAACCCTTTTATTTTGCTGATACACCAGAAATAAAAGCCAATACAATCCCTGTGTAAGGTTACATTTCCATTGAAAAAAGCTCGAAAAGGTTTGGCTCTCAGCATGTCATTTCACAAGTAAACGCCTAAAATTCGTAAATTTAATGTTAGGTGTATTTACTCTAACTGATTTGATTTTAGCTTAGAGCAAAATTTTCGCAAGATTTCATCTGTGGAAACCTGGGGTGGATTCATGTAACTTATTTTCGATCGACTAACTAGTCGAAGGAAATTTTTATTCGACCAAAACTGATTAAACAGGTCGACACTCATTCTGGTTGACACGATATAAAAGTATTTTCTGGGTCATTTGGGATCGCTGGATCCGAATCTGGCAGTAGTTTGGCTGTACCAGCTCTACTTTTTCCGATATGGCGGGTAATTTATAAATTAGTTAAAATATTTATACACGGAAAAAACATATAGGAACCATTCCACCAAAATCGCATACTCCAGTCCACCATAGATGGGAAAAAACGGCATAGTGGCCAAATATGGGAATCATTCCTATAAAAAAGGTGTAACAGCTCCCACATTTTTTAGGACACATTCCAACAAAAAGTGGTCGTATTCTTTTTTTTTTTGTGTAATCATTCCCAAAATTATGGCAAAGACTCCAACGTGTTACATGGGAGAGATTACTATATATGTTAGACTGGTTACGACAAAAATATGGCGACATTCCCTTTTGTAAAGGACTCAATCCTATAAAACGTAATGTCTCCATTGATTATTGGATTCTCTCCTATATATATTCGCAAAATTCTAATTTGAAATAGGACACGTTCCTATAATTATAGCACCAAGTCCTATCTGTATAGGACTGGAGACTTTTTTTTATTGGATCCTGTCCAATCTAAAGGGGACAAACAAAAATTCGAGTTATCGAACATTCGAGATAGGGAAGTCCGGGGCTTGAAAATATTCGAGATATCAAATAGCTCGAGTAAAAAAAAATTTCCTGTAATTAAAAAAAAATTCCGACACAAGTGTTGGAGTGTGGCACTAGGCAGGTCCAAGCTATATATACTCCGAGTTCGCAAACCACGTGTGAATTATAATCGAAGAAAAAATTCGGCTTGAATTATCATATTCGCTGAATCCTATTTGCATAGGAATGAGTCCACCAAAACTTAGGATTCATTCCATTTTTTTTGTAGGACTGAGCCCTACATAATATTGGAGTCATTTCTAAAAACAGTGGGAATGATTCCATTCCATAATATAGTAATGATTCCACCTCAGATTAACAACGTCTCCAATGCAAACTAGGGACGAGTGCTACTTTTGTTGGAATGTGTCCATTCTTCTCTCAGCCCTATTTACATAGTAATGATTCCCCGAAAAGTAGGACTAGTTCCAACATTTATTGAAGCCTTTCCTACAAAATGGTGCAATGACTCCTATAATCGCTTTCCACCATTTTATAAGAACGATTACTATGTGGATTTTTTTCCGTGTAATGAGAACCAGAGCCAGAGGAAACCTTCTTAGGCTCCAAAAACTTATTCAAAACATAATTTTGGTAAATTTTTATTAAACGGATGTCGAATGAATATCACTAATCGTTTAAGTTCGAATCGCAATAAACAGCAAATCAGGTATAAATGAAAAGTGTAATAGATTTATGTGCGCAGGGAAATCCAACACGAACTCCGTATAATCCAGGCCAGTATCGACCAGTGCAGTCACTAAAGGTGCCGCTCCACATGAGAGTAAATGCCAGCGAGAACCTCTCGATAGCAACTACTCGCAAATGAACACGTCTCTGAGAATCGCTCGCAGAAACTCGCAAAAATTCGCGAGCTAGTTTCTGCGAGCTAGCATAGATTAGAGAGTTACTATAGATAAGAAACAAGGAAGAAATTTTTTCCTGAAGAAGAGTACTTTGCATCTGTTTCATGAATTGCTTTTCTGTGAGAAATGGTGTAAAAAACTTTCTTTTGGGATTTTTTTTGCTGTCCGCCGAGCATTCCCTAACAATACATTGCACATATTTTTTCGCGGACATTTTGCGTGCTATAAAAACGTTAATAAAAGTAAAATGGAAAACCTGTGCGCCTATGAATGATTCCCATCGACGAATGTAAACAAAGCGCTGGCCCCGGATATGTTTGTGTTTGTGTCGTATGAGTCAATCTGATGAATTGTGTTGCTTATTGTGCATTCCAATTGAACGTGAAGGAGTGAAAAGGAATACCGATGTCATCAGAAAATATTCCACTAGCGCAGCTATTTACTCTACGTAAGTATATGGGAAAATGCGTTTTCTTCTCATCTAAACTAACTCTCTAGTCTATGGAGCTAGTTTCTGCGAGCTGTCAAAAGTGATTCTACTCTCTAGTCGACACGCACCCACTGAACTCTCGGGGAGTTGCTCGCCAGATACGAACGGCGTTTGAATTTCGCTAGTAGCTCTCGAGAACTCGCCAAAGCAAGACGTCAAAAAAATCAAGATATTAGTCTTGAAAAGAGAAAAATCGCTGAAAGTAACTCTCAAATGGACAATCTCCTGCGAGTAACTCTCGAGAGTTTTTGAGAGTTACTCGCGTATTTACTCTCATGTGGAGCGGCACCTTAAAATTTCCAGTAAATTTTTGATGTTGTTTTTTGTAGTTCTTCTCGCACTTGACGATTATCTAGCATCTAGCAAGACATATCGTCGCCTGAGAATTTAAGTGTCGTATGTAGTTTTTTTCCAGTTTTGAATTGGGATAAGTTTCTGAGTTTTTCAAAGCTGCTTTTAAATTTGGTGCAATTCATTTTTAATTTCTTTAAAGACAAATGCTAATTCTGTATTCGATTTAAATTTGAAAAAAATCGGTCCGCTGGAAAAAGAGTTATGATACTTTAAACTCAATTCACTCAAAACCAACGAAAGTTACATACGACATTTAAATTCTCAGCCGACGATATAGTATCTCGCTCTGTTGATTAGTACTCAAATCAAATACTCGTGTGTGGAAACACAGCATTAAGGTGGGTTTAGAAACACGAGCATTTTCATTTTTACTGGCAAAGTAAGCGGGATAGCGAAATTCAAATTTACGTGCGCAAAAAGTCGATCACATCAGTGTCTCACACGTACTTTCCCTTCCACTTTATGGCGAACTGTCACTGCACATCACCTTCTCGCAGCAATACGTTTGTTAGCACTTCAATTTCACCTAACAAAATCATTTTGTGTGATGTTATAATTAATAACATAATTATTATTACCTCCCGTTTCCATTTAAAATGCGTAGCTTTCAAATAAACATCGAACTTAACCTTACTTTTGCTGGCTGCCATAATTCCCCATAATTCAGGGGTAACATTTTGCTGGCAGGGCGGGGAAGTCCAATGTGTTTGTTGTTGTTTACTGCCATAACTTTCCTATCGTCGACGAAAATTATGGATAGTAAAACCACTACATGCAAGCAAAATTTCCAGTAAAATTTTTACTGAGTGGTTTCCCGTCCCTTTCCCACTTGGTGAAAAAGTCATAAGAAATCTGGCATTTCACTCACTTTGCCAGTAAAAATGAAAATGCTCGTGTTTCTAAACCCACCTTTACATTAAGTGCCTGTTTACATGAGAGATATTTAGTCGGTCATGTAAACAGCATTGCGTTTGGTAAAACCAAAGGGTATATTAACTTTGCCATACCGTTTGTAACGCCAAGATCCCGTCATCACACACAAAAATTAATTACACCAGTGTATTTAGAATGATAAAAATAATTAATTTTTGCATGTCCGTCCGTTCGTCTGTCCGTCCGTCTGTGGCGCGGATTGCGGGCGCACGAGCTAGAGACTTGAAATTTTGTGCAGATCCGTTTTTATTGGAAAGTTTGACTTCAAATTGGAATTTTGGTACAACTGTTCGAATTCTACCCTTCAAGGGTAAACGTGGGTAGGGGTTGGTGTTTGGAAACAATGATTTTTGCCATGAAGCCTGTGCGTCAAAAGGCTGAGAAATGTCACTCGAGTGTTTTCGGGGTCGCTGATCACGAATTTGTTGTTGAAATTTCAAAATTCGAAACGGAAGTCTTAAAAAGAAAACGTTTTTTTTTTCAACAGTTTTTCAATTATTATTATAATTTTTTTTCTTGAATATTTTTATTATAACTTTTTTTTAATTTTTTTTTTATTTTTTTTTTTCTTGAAAAAAGTTATGCGAAAAAACTTTAAACCGGGATCGACTGGCATATAAGCTAGTACTCTGTATGAGAACAGGCCGAATTTTAATAGAAAATTTTTGATTTGTACGGGTGACGGGAAAGGAGTGGTTCGATTTGATTTTGATGTTTGGAAGAATTGTGTAAAATCAATATCTCAACATACTTAACAAATTAATCGATCGCGAAAAAAAATTAATATGAAAGTGAAGGGATGGAAATGTCCGATCTTCAAATTTTACAAGAAACTTATTTATTCAAAATTTCAGGTCTCTAGCTCAATCCGCTCGGAAGTTGTCGTGTTCACTGACAGACAGACTGCACCACTGTTTAAAATACAAATTCAATTAAAAAAAAATTATGTATGGTTCGACACAAATATCTTAAAATAACACTGATCTCCATAATTAAGAGAAAAAACATGCAAATGGCAAATAGAAAAAAAATATAGCAATTAGTGTTTACCTTTCTAATTATGTAATCGATATTCTGTGAACTGCTTGTGATTCCTAGGCATTCAAAGGGTAAATTTACACTACCAGTAGCTAAATATCGTGTAAATAGCAATACTGCGTGAACTAAGGTATATATATATATGTATATATAACATTCATAAAGGGTTGAACGTAATTTCACTCACTCTTAAGGGCATTGGTTTCTTATTGTTTCTTAAACGTGTCTAGTATGTAAAAGGTGTGGTATGCGCCAGCCTCGATTGCTGCCGTGATATGGCTTCAATAATATTTTCTGGCATGTTGTGGCACAGTAACAAAAATTACAGTTAACAATTATGATGATTGTTATTGCTTTAAGTTCCCATTTTGGGGTTGTATCAAAACAATATAATTTTGTAATTATTCTGACTAATAAAACAGTCTAGGATATATCATGGGATATAATTGATGTTAATTTTGTTTGGCGTCATCATCATCACATACCGCCAAAATGCCACCCATTGTTATAACGAAGTTATACATTTTTGAAACGTGATACACAATCAAATCAATTCAGAGGTATTTTCTTTGATTAGACGTATTAAAATTCTTAAAGTCTGTAATAGTGAACAATAAAATTATGATAGTACCTGACAATTTTTTCATTACATTTTTTTAAACATAAAGCTGCATCTAGGTATCAGCCTAATCTTTCCATTGTGTTGTAAATTTATTTTTAAAACCATCAATTAGTATAACACAATTGACAATAAAATAACAATCAATCGGTTTTTTATTATTTGATGAGCATTTCCATGTCACAACAGTATAATTTAATGGCAAGTGTCAAAGCTTTTTTTTTTTAAAAAACAACTCTAACGACATGAGGAAATTAGTATATGGCAACACTAATTCACAGATTATATTTTTTTAAACAGTCATTGCTTTCAGTGTTAATTTATTATTGCTATATAACTTAATTTTGAGCACACAACCAGTTTGAGCGGCACCATTTTTCTTTTCTAAAAGACACTACAATCTCTTTGATCAGCCCAAGAGTATGTAAAAACCAACCATAAAAGTCAGCTTGAATTCCAGGATAAAGATTTTACTATGTTGAATCTAAAAGAGTTATAAAATAATAAAATAATTAACAATGCATTCACAATGAACCATAAATTTAAGCTCCACCTTTGTATTCATTCAATAAAGTGAATATAATCACAATAAAATAACTCCAAGTCGTATATTTTTAAATGAAATTTCTATCTATAAATATTAATTTAGACATGGGTTTGCCTTCCAAAATACATTTTTGGTTCGTTTATCATCATTTACATTAGCTGACCCAGTGTCATTTTGAACTGCATCGTATAAATCTTATTCGTTTCAAGTTTCTAATTAGGGTTCGGCTGCTTGTAAACTGATCTGAAGTATTTCTCAACATTTATGAGGTTTCTATTTTCGTATCCGCATTTAATTAGCACCATTTTTTTTTAATTTCTTGAAACAAACCCCTAAGGAAAGAGAATATATTTGGAAAAAATCCTTGGTTTTGTTAAAAAACCAAAAAAAAACTTTTTAAACTACAATTTTTTTTCTTTTTGTCTGATCTCATAAAATCGACAACACCATTTTGACCTCTGCACTAGAACTTTTAGCTTTATGTGATCATACTCTATTCAGGGTCTCCCAATCTTTTTCATCTGCGTATCCCCTATAGCGAATTAGTATTTTTTCTTGTGCCGCCTTAACCCTATTCCTGTCAGGCTGTGAATTTCGAACCAATATAGATGATTTAATACATGTTTTAACGCAAAATCAATTTAATGTATTTTATTATTGGTCACTACGCTATAGCGTAGTGACCAATAATAAAATACATTAAATTGATTTTGCGTTAAAACATGTATTAAATCATCTATATTGGTTCGAAATTGAATAGTGACTCACAGTCACAGCCTGACAGGAATAGGGTTAACAATGTTATAATTCAGAGCAAAAGTGGCCTAACCCACATAATCGAGTTTTTAAAGATTATCCACTTTTGTACTATTATTGACTGTAAATTTTTTGAAAAAAAAAAAAATGGTCTGGCCTATTGAGTAATAAAGAAATATTCTTTTGTGCATCCAAACATTTTTATCTAAGAACTCACTCGCAATAGTGATTCAAACACAAAAAAAATTCACGATTTTGACATGTGGGTTGGGCCACTCTTGCTCTCAACGCCTCAAATATGGTCTTAAACGGTAGCGCTGTAGAAAAAAGACGGTGCTTTGAGACTATACTGTTTGTTTTTATCCATGAGTTTTACTTGACCAATTAGCATTTAAATCTATTGGAATTACTCGGCTTACTGACTATCACTTCTCGAATAAAGACGATTAGCCACCTTCAAACCAGAAGCAGGCTCCTGGTGTGGATTTCAGTGTGGATTTCAAACCAGAAGCAGGCTCCTGGTGTGGACATGCTCAGGCATGTCGAGCTCTTTCGAGGCATTTCCGGATTTGAAAATACACAAAAAAATATATATATTGGGTCTTTCAACAAGGACATAACAATTTTATATTTTAATAAAAACGCACCCTAAAACTTTTTTTATGATCTGGCAATGCTAAAACGTCAGTCAAAGTTTACATTTTTATCATGGTCAAGTTCACCAACGAGCAACGTTTGGAATTTATTAAAACTTACTACCGAAATTCTGAGTCCGATGAAATGATCATTAAAATGATGAAATGAAATGATGTATGAAATGATGAATGAAATAATGTATGAAATGATGAATGAAATGATGGTCCAGTCGAATGGCCACCTCGCTCATGCGATTTAACGCCGTTGGATTTATTTTTATGGGGTTATGTTAAGTCGTTGGTTTATGCCAACAAGCCAACAACGTTATAGGAGCTCAGGAACAATATCAAATGCGAAATTTCCAACGTTCCGGCCGATATGTGTGGAAGAGTGGTGGAAAATTGGCTCCAAAGCATCAATCTGCAAACGTGCTCGCGGTGGCCAAATGAACGACATCGAATTTCATACTTAAATGTAACATGTCCACTACAGCTGGAATAAATTTCAGCCCGATATCTCAATTATTCTGTGTTTTATTTAAACACAAAATTGTTATGTCCTTGTTGAAAGACCCTTTATAACATATTGTTACATTTATATGACATGTAAGCTGAGAAATTTTTATGTAATTGTGATTTTTTTTCCAAAATTAACGATATGATAGCTATAAGAAAGAAATAATAAAAGAAATGCGCCGCAGGGAAAGATCGCATCGTCAATATGCAGCCATTCTGCATCTTTAGCTAGCTGTTAACTACTCGCAAATTTAGAGCAAAATATAGTAAAATTGTCTTAAAATAGGTCAGTTTTGCTAAATACATTTGTTGCTCCATGAAAAATTTGAAATATTGCATTACGTGTGTACAAAGCTGAAGCCAGTTGCGTAGCACTATATTTGCGGAGTGTGTGATTTGACATATAAATATAATACGGACTTGATGTATTCTAAAGTAAATACTAAACCGAATATTTTCACATTAATATTAAAGACAGTTTATTAATCCTTCTGGCAACAATGATTATAAAACCGTTCCACCAACTATGTAGGTCTTCATACTATTTGTATATGAAATAAGTAAAAAAATGAATTACACGCAATTTTGTCTTCTGTTTCATAGATTTCTTTCTTAAGACAGTTCTATATTTTTTTTTGTACAAATTTTAAAAACATTTTAGTTTAGGAAATTTTGAAGTGTCATAAAGCTATACAATATATTTTTGTAAAAAAATTGCGTTCAAAATTGCAAAAGGCCGGGCAGACCTGATGGTTGACAGAAGGGTTTATAAAAATTAGGGATATGAAACATTATCTCGAAATTGCGCTAAAACTTTATAGAAATTTAGTTCCGTTACAATAACGAAAAACGTCACGAAAACCGAAAAACATGATTTCGTTATTTAATTAAAGTTTATTAAGTATAACCCCACAGATCTACCACCTACATAAACTATAATTAAAAATATTGGGGTAATATTTTTAATCATATTTTGATTCTAAATTGGACTTTGTTTTGGCCAGATTCACTCTTTTCTGGAGATACAAAAAAGAAAATCTTTTAAGAAACTTTTTTGGCATCGAAAATATTTTCTTTTTAGTGTATCCAGAAGTTGACACAAAAAATGTCGTTTTTGTTGGGCAAACTTGGTAATGAACAAAAGTACCATTCTTTCCACCCTCCCCATACAACCGATCCAGTTTTCTGTCATTTTCTCATTGAAAAGTCGCATTGAAAAATTCATCAATTTAAAACGTGTTTAAAATATGATTTTACATTACTTATCCATACATCAAAATCCAGTTGAACCACTCCTTCCCCTCTCCGTTTTACAAATAAAAATATATATAGTTCAAAATTCAACACTTCAAAATTCAATCGGACCAATCCTTTCCCCTATTCCCCCTTTCCCCCTTTCCCATACAGAGTATTTGACGATTGGCCCCTGGTAATTGTAACTTTTCGTATGTTTTTTCAAGAATTTTTTTCGTGATTCGTAAACCGAATGTATTTTCACAAGCTCATCATAAAGCGAGATCACTCTTAACATAAGGCAAAGCAAAAAAATTTCTTTACTTAGCTCGAAGAATTTCTATATTAACTTATTTTATAAAACTGAACTCAATATTTTCTATTTTGTACATCCGATATTTTTCATTATGAATAAAAAAAATGAACATCATAAAAAAATATTTCCTAATATTAAATAAAAATATAATTTAAATCTGTTATTTTTACTATATGGTAAGTAAAATCTCCCAAATAATATATAATATATAATTATAGTTGATACTAGCAATAACAGCAAATGATGTTAATCATGTTAAATACTAGTGTGACAACGTAACATAACTACCGATGAATGACAATCAAATGATTAATTAAAGTACTTTTTCGCTGACTAAACGAATCTCTGACTGACAGCATGTAATTCTGGACGACAAACGTCACTCAATCTAAATGCCTACGCAAAAGTCGGACAGGTTGCAACAACTATAACTACTCGTATTATTAAGTTGGATTTCTGCCATTTCAGATACCTCGGATGCTTTTCAATGCAGCTAAAATATTCTGATGTCTATTACATTATGAGGCAGTTTCATGACCAGGCCTAATACTACTTTACTGTGAATTTATACGAAAACAGACAAACCGAAAGGTGAAATCAAAAGGAAATATCTGCTTTAATATAAAATATATTTTACTTTTCGATTAATCTAATATCTCGCCAGTTCGTTTCAGATCCTTAACAGTGTACGAACATAACTACATCGAATAACATTACATACTCATATATTTGTACATTCGCATAAATTTATAACATTCGTTGTTATGTTTAGTGTAGAATCCAAACCGACCACATACTTTTCTCGAATAACCGCATTAACTGTCAGTCCATGTTAAATCAGAGCTGTCACTTTACCTGACATTCCGATAATAATATTCAATGATTGAAGCTAATACTTTTGTACAATCTGTCAAGCCGTGTCAAGACATATCATCTGTACAGCTGGATGGTTGGTTAGTTGACTGGTCGGGCCTGACTTGCTGTTTATGTTGTGTTAAATACGAATATATACTCGTAGATAGATTGAAAGCATATAAAACGTGATTAACATTAGCACTCTCCATAGAGAGGTGTTGATCGTATACTCGTATAAAACTACACGCTTGCATATAGAATAGCTAAAGGTACAGAAAAAAACACTCATAAGCGAATCTACCTGTGAGTGTTTGTCATACAAGTAAATTAAAACAGCAAAATCAACTTTAGCTGAGAAAGGAGATATGAAAAATTGCACACGTACCAAATGACTGACATTAAATAAGCGAACAGTGGCATTTCTTAATGGGTGCGTGCAGTAGCCGTTTTCATTTCGATTATATTGAGTAGAGTGTAGATAACCCAAGCAACCATTTGTAACTCAGGTTACAATGTGACCCTAGTTGCAAAGTTCCGGTGGCAAATCCGTTTATGCGACGTTTGATTTGTGACCGGTCATGAAATCGGTTGCAAAATGGTCACATTGTGACTGGTAACAAAATAACCGTTGCAAAACAACTACTTTGTGACCGGTCACAAAAGAAGCGTTGCAAAACGGTTACTTTGTGACCGATCACACAAAATAACTTGTTGCAAATTAGTTACATTGTAACTGGACTCAATGAAACTGGTTGAGATTAAAAAACTCAAAAACTACTTGAATGATTTCTACGCGGTTTTTTGCAAAATGTTCTACGTTGGCAGGAGCAGATTTTTAGCTACATATGTTAGATTTTCAAAATTCGAAACGGGTATTTTTTCTCGTTTTTGCCGGGAGAAATTGGCATAAGGGGGTCTCCGGGGTCGCTGATCACGAATCCGGTGTTAGATTTTTAAAATTCTAAACGAAAGGTCCTGTAAGGATAACGCAAATTTTCTTTCTCGCAAAAACTGGCTTTGGGAGGTTTTCAGGGTTGCTTATCACGAATCTGGTGTTGGAATTTCAAAATTCAAAACAGAAGGTCCTGTAAGGATAACGTTTTTCCCAAAAGTTTTTAAGTTATTTGTGGTTTTTTGGCATTCTAAAATTTATACAAAAAACTTTAAGCTGGCACCGAAGGGTCTGCTAATATTTATCTAAAAATTATCTAGATAATTTGGCTTTTTATCTTATCTTATCTATTATCTTTCAAATTTTCATTATCTATTATTTTATCTAGATAAACATTACGAGCATTTATTTTTATCTTATCTAGATAAAAAAAAATTATCTGGCCGCAACACTGAATATGGCCTTAGCAAATGTGCCTGAGTATATCAAGGGAATTTTTGTTATATTTTTATGACAAGGAGGGCAAGAAATCTACATTCTAAACCAGACGCGCTGTAAATTTATTAATTTTACTGGGATTTCACTGGAAAAAACAGTGAATTTGGTTTTTTAATTTTTTTTCCCAGTAAAATTTACTGAACGACGGTAAAATTTAGTGAAACACAGTAAACTTTACTGAAAACATAGTATTTTTTTTACTGAGGAATTACTGATTCCCTGGATTTTATATTGCTCCCGTTTTCGAAAAAAGTTTACATACATCAGACACTTTACTGTTTTACGCCAGGTAATTTTCGCATTGTTTCGCCCCATTAAAAGCCACTTTTTTTCAATTGGATCCAATTGTCTACGGCAAGTGAACTAGTCTAAAAACACAGAGTTTACGGTTTCGAGCCTCAACAGTGGTAAGAGGTTTTTCAGCACATTTAAAGTACATAAAATAAAATATTAGTAAAAAATTAAAATTTATTAGGTTTGAAAAAAAGTGTTTACCAAAACCCCTTAAAAACTTCAAAAAGCATTTTAAAGATTTTGAGATTTTACTGTAATTCCGGTAAATTTTACTAAATCCATGGTAAATTTAACTAATGGCCTGTTATTCCAATTCGTTCCTGTTTTTCAATATGGGAGTTTTACTGGAGATCCAATCCAACATTTAGTGGAATAGAATAGTGAATTTTATTTACTACGACTGAAGAATAAAATTTACTGCGTTTTTACTGGGCTTCCAGTAAAATCTGGGTTAGAGTGTAATTAAGTTATTGAAAACATAAATGGCTCAAAACAATGTTTGCATATTATGTATATGGAAAAGTCATAAAATGTAATGTTATCTTTTTATGTTTGTTTTGCATGCATCTCGGTCAAAAAACTTTTTGGTGTGTAAATAACACTTCGGTTTTAATTTTTCGTTCCCAACGATTCGGTTTTATTTTAAACCATCTTCAGACGAAAAACTATAAATGTATATTTAAAAAAAAGTTGTGATTTAAAATGGACTGACAATTCAAAAATCTTTTTATAGATGTTTCAAGCCAAACTCCATAAAGGAGAGTAAATAATTTCATTTAGCAAAAAGTTTAATATATGCGACTCCAGAAATTACTTGTATTTATTTTCGATCGTTTAAAAAAGGAATCAAAAAATTAAATGCTATCCGTCTACCCAAAGTTTCTTATATATCAAAAAGAGAATAAAGAGCAAATTACAACACAACTGACAACTGTCAATTGTCTCTGAATTTTGTTCTAATTTATGACGCATTCTTGTCAAAGTGATGTATAATACCCTGCTGCTGTCGTCTTGAAAATCTCAAGGAACAAAAACGAGATATAGCTGAATAAACAATTCACAACAAAACACAAAACAGTTGACAGAAGATTGATGACATCGGGTGGATCTGTCAGTTGGTTCCTCACATTTTCTACAGTGTTGAGTCTTTAAGCGGAGCCGAAGAATGAAATTATGCTGACATGCTTTACGGTATGCATGGATATAGAAATATAAATAAATACACCTACATAAACTTGTACCTGAGAACAGAAATAAGAAATATTTCACGCTATTTGTAAAAAATATTTGCTCCGTCTTTTCATGACTTCAAACATTAAAGGAAAATAATGCCAAAATTCTTTAAAACAGCAATCTTTGAAAATATGATTCTATACTACTTTTCTCACACATCACAATCCAATTGGAATGGGTTTTAAAAAATTTCAGTTGAAACAATTTCATTTAATGGGATTTTTTCATCTACCTGGTATTTTCAAATCGTATCATTCAGTAAATGATTCCTTGACAATGAATAATAAATAAATAATAATAATAATTATAATAAATGAATAATTGGTTATTGGTCCACTGCAATAACCATGTTTATACCCGTATGGTGAAACCAAAGGGTATATTAACTTTGCCTTACCGTTTGTAACGCCAAGATCCCGTCATCAGACACAAAAATGAATTACACCAGTGTGTTTAGAATGATAAAAATAATTAATTTTTGCATGTCCGTCCGTCTGTCTGTCCGTCTGTGGCGCGGATTGCGGGCGCACGGATTGAGCTAGAGACTTGAAATTTTACGCAGATTCATTTTTCGTAAATTGCAAGGCTAAGTTCGTTAATGGGCAAAAATGGGTCATTAGGGGGGGTATCCCCCATACGAACGAAAACGATTTTTGCGAATATCTCAAAAACGGTGCATCTTATCAAAAAAAAAGTGAAAGAACAAAAGTTATTCAGGATATGATTCTACATAAAACTCCCATACATCAAAATTCGATTGGAATAAATTTTAAAAAATCTTATTGAAAAGTTTGACTTCAAAGTGGAATTTTGGTACAACTGTTCGAATTTTAATACGAATATCACCATATGGGTCTCCAATGATTGCCAGATTGGCAATTATAGCTTTTGTTATGTTTTTAAAATCAGGTTGAATAACTGAAGATGTACCTTTTCATTTTTTCTGAACTCGCGTGAGTACGAACGGGACATCTCTTTATGTGTAGATGTATAAATTTTCGGAGTTTCCTTTCAAAAAGTGGAGAGCAAAATTTCTTAAAAGGTGAGATACTCGGTATTTTGTCAAGAAATTATAAATGTTAAAAATTATTTTTTTTGACGCTTTAGTTATTTTTTCTATACAGAATCACATTTTTTTCTGTACGGAAAATCATTTGTTTTTTTTTACAGTTTTTCGCCCTTACACATTTTTACGTGATTTTCACCATTTCTGTTATTTTTAGCAAAAAAAAACACTGTTAAAATTTCCAACTTTGAATGTTGAGGCATGTTTTTAACTGTGTATGAAATATCCTGTGTGCTGCAGTTGAGTGTGGGTCCGATTCTTAGAGGCAGTTATTCATACTTTTAGAGGGAGAGGAGTGTATGACGGCAGTACCAAACTCCATGTAAAACGTAAAAGCTGTATCAACGCTGCGTGGCGTATTTTCCGAACAGCCCCCCCCCCCCCCATATAAGAGGTCACAGACTGGGCGCTGCGACTACAAAGTCAAGGAACGACGGTAACATTTACTGAACAATTTTTTTTACTATTTCACCCCAGTAAATTTTTGTAAAGGGTGTTTTTTTTAAGCCCGATAGAACTTCAAATTTTAAAAAGTAACACAAAAAATTAAAATTTATTCAAATTTTTTTATTTATTCGAAAGACCAATACATGGCATTAACATTTAAAAATTATTTCGGGCATATGGCCACCGCGGCTGTTCTTGACGAAGCGCATTTTGGACGTCCAATTTTGGGCCACTTTTTCGAGCACTGCTGGCCGTATGTCACGCATAACACGAACAATGTTGGCCTCCAAGGCGTCAATTGTTGCTGGTTGTTCAGCATAAACCAGTGACTTCACGTAGCCCCACAGGAAATAATCGAGAGAGGTCAAATCGCACGACCTTGGAGGCCAATTGACAGGTCCATTTCTCGAAATCAAGTTATCGCCAAATTTTGATTTCAATAAGTCGATGGTTGCGGTCGCCGTATGGCACGTAGCGCCATCCTGTTGAAACCACATCTCGTCCAGATCAATGTCATTCATATTTTCAAACAAAAAATCGTTGATCATGGTGCGGTAACGATCTCCATTGACTGTAACGCAAGCTTCGGCCTCCTTTTTGAAGAAATAAGGTCCGATGATGCCACCAGCGTGTAAACCGCACCAAACGGTGCATTTTTCAAAATGCATTAAAAAGTTTTTGAGATTTTACTGTAATTCCGGAAAGTTTTACTGAATCCACAGTACAAATTACTGTTAAACGAGAGTTTTACTGGGGATACAATCCAATATTTACTGGCACTGAATTTTACGTAAAATCTGGTTTAGAATGTAGCTTATTTTGAAATGCCCGAAGTTTACATAAAACCATTCAAACATTGAGCTGAAACTTTTGCTTGTTTACTGCAAGAGAAGTCAGGAAAAATTTATTCAAAATCATGTGTTTTCTGAGGCTGCCTCTTTAGCCTTTCCCAGAAATTTTTCCTCTATCTTCTGAACATTTATTGATCCCTTCTTTCACGATGGTAGTTGGTGATGTTTTTTATTACTTTTAGAGATCCTAAATTAAACCATAAATTTTTGTTGTGGTTTTTCTTGTAAAAATTAATGTCCAAAATTTCAATAAAATCCAAGTGTAACTTTTATAGAACCATTTTATGAGTTCTTTTCTGACAAGATTTCAATTTCGATTGACAAAACAGGTAAAAAAAATAAAATCCAAAATGCTTTCAATTTCTGAGAAGAAAATTCGATACGCCTTCCTGATAGTCGTTGGTAAAACGTGACAAATTTCTCCAAAATCTCAAAATACCTAGCAATGACAAAATAAGAGTTTATCAAATTTATGTCTAAAATAAATAACTTCTCTGATACACATCTTAGAAAACAGTAGTCTTGATGGTATTTTTTTTTAAATTACATACAAAAAAAAATAGAAAAAATTCCCTTGAAAAAGTAGCTATACAAAAGATCAGTGTTTTTCGATCTTACAGGGCCCATATGGCAGTTTGTTATAATAAAGGAAAGGAAGTGTCGAAGTGCCAGTGATTTTCTTGTTTTTGTTGAGGTTAACAGACATGTTGGCTTGTTATTTAATTTATTTTTAATTTTGATGCCTTCCAGAGTCATGGAAATAAAAATGACAGCAAGAAAAATAAACAAGAATGACCATTAGATGAAACGCATGGGGACAACCAACAACGAATAGGTTTACGAGTATCTATAATAAGCACTAGCATATAATATCTAACAAACGTATAATAAAGCACCGCATTGGACCAACATTGACCTGCTGTTCCCTGGCTATAAATTTCAAACTCACCAGAAGTCTATGCTGAAACATTCAGAGGCACAATTTAATGTCCACCAATGACAGGAACATTAATTTTACAGTTTTTTCATATATCTTTTAGTTTAGCCTTTTTGGTATGGAAATAATAAATCCATCGCCAGTGTCTTGTCTGCTGGAAGTTGGTCTCTTGTTATACTCGTCGCCAGATAGTATAGTAGTAGCACTTTGGAGCCATTCACTATAAATGTGCATGCAGAGCCAAGTATAACCATCGAAAAGTGAGAAATATTTTGGTAGACCAGGTAAGCATGTCATATACGGGTTAAACTTTCAAGCCAGATGGATACAAGTATAATATCTGACTGAATTTTAGAATGGTTTGTAGGTAGCAAGCAATCAGTTATAAAAGCACATGAATATGCACATGCCGGCCGATGAGGTATAATAAGAATTAATCACAAATACTGACATACATTTAGTTATTATCCAAGTCATATATCTCCACTCTCGAGGTACAGACTTGTGTCTGATGGTGTATTTTAGTAGTTGCTGCTTTAAACTCACATCTAGACACAATCCTTGCCGGTTATCTCGATTCTTGAACGACTTAGATTCGGATACGGATTCTGGTTGAATGGCTGTAAAGAAAGAGGTTTTCATTTCGTTTTTTTTTGTATATAAATTATATCTTGAGGCTGATGGTGGCGGCGGAATCTCCGCTCGCTGTCTTAATAGTCACAATCACAATAATATAATTTACTTGAGGAAGGTAAGAAGTTTATAACTCAATTAAGAATTCACCTCATGTTGGATTAACTTGAACGGATGACTGAATGAGTGGCGTGGCGACACTGAGAATGATATATTTATCTGAGATCGGATATTTCAGATAAGTCACGCCTCATCATATTTGATTAATGTGTGTGGTTGAATTGTTCCTGGGATTATTAAATTGATGGTTGGGTTTCGTTTTGTCTTGGCATTTTACCCATTTAGATATCTACCAGATACATGCTCTACCATTCAGAAAGTGATTATAATTCGGCTTGCGGTGGGTCATTGGACGTTGCAAGGCCGATGTGAATATAACTTTTATTAATAGGTAGATATACAAAAATTATACACTTTAATGGCTGTATACGACATGGTGGTAAGGATAAACAGGAAAATTTGTTGTAATTAATGTGGGCTTAGTGAAATGTGAAATTGTAGAAAATTTTTCATATCTGAAAACGTACTGTTGTCGGAAATAATGTGAGGGCAAATGAGAATTTGCGAAAATCACGAATGTTATTGTCTGTGGTGAATATTTTTTATGATTGTAAAAATGTATAAAAACATTAAAAGTGTAGTCATTACCAAAGCGAGATAACCTTCAGATATGACGTAATTGCAAAATTTCAAATATGAGAGACAATGTAATACGATTCAAATATTCCGATTCGAATTTTGTAAGATTTGTATTGGGTTTTTATGTATGGGAGAATTATGAAAAACAGAGTATAAAAACTTCTCACACGGATGATTTTTATAAGGTTTTCATCATTAACACGTTAGCTGGAGTGTGACCCACCGGTCGTTTTTTTAAATATGAACCCGCGTGTACCGGGTCACATGCATACTTGATTATGTATGAGCATATTTCAGGACATTCTATACACCACTAATAATCATTATGAAACGTTATTTACAGTTAGGCACTTAAGTAATGATTTTATTTTTATACGGTGGCAGCCAACGTGTTAAATAAAGTACTGCTAGAGATAGAGTGACCATAAACCCCGAATTCAGGCATGTTGTCTTGACGTCTCGGAAACGAAACTTTTCTATCATTTTTTTGCTATAATTCTTCGATAGCTCGAAAAAATCAGTGGCAGTGGTCTCGAAATTATTTTTAAACCTATACGAAACCCTAGAATTGAGGGACCCATGGCAGCATAACCCAAAAATCAGCATCGATTTTTAAAAACAAGGATTGGTAAAAAAATTTCGCCTCAGGCGAATTCTTCTTTTATTGTTTTTGAAATCATATTAAGCTCCTTCATTATATAGGATATTTAAAAAGCCTTGAGTTGGAATATGATATGGAAAGGTTGGGGAACTTAGAGAAATTTTTCCTTTGCTAAGAGCCTCAGATTGTCTAAATACGCCTCCTGAGTTGAAGATTGCTGTATGTTAGATTTTCATCGCCTGTGGCGCATTGTTTTCAACAATTTTCACGAAGGGCGTATGTATGTTAACAGATTTGTCCTGTGGCTTATTTGTTTTTATTGACATTTTTATCATTTCCGTTGCGATTGTTTATGGAATGTAAAGAACGCGAAAAATTAAGTCAATTTTCCTTTGGAACTGTTCAACCCTTGATTTCAGTGATTTCGCCCGTATTCTGTTCAAAGAATTTTTTCCATGTCCCAAATTGGCCTAAACAAATATGTTCACCTTGCTTAGAGAATATATAACCTCAAAGAAATCCAAACCCTCTTTCCTTCCTTTCGCCTCTTTTCTTCTATATCTTAAACCAAAGAACTGTATAGCGATTATTCCAGAAAAAGTGAGTATTCTCACATGTGAGAAGAATATTTTTGAGGTTGCAACACTCTACTTGTTAAAAGGAATTTTAAGGGAAATTTATTGTATGTTTTGCTAAGGTGGCAATGCTGCGGGCGTTTAAATTGTGTTTTTTTTTCGAAAAAGTAGTTAAAGTTAGAATTGAAGATGATCCCGCTATCAATAATGGAATATTACATCCGAAAAAACCACATGAGAATTCTAAGAAGACAACTTAGGGACGGAAGCGATCCATTTGCAATTTCTGAAACAAGGTAAATTTAAAGTCTGTGTTGTAATTAGAGCGACTGGTTAATGTTACCAATATTTGCAGATTTGTAGAAATTTACAGATTTCCAAAATATATTGCTGTGAAACTAATAAGCATTCTGAGTCCACATTTGAAAACGACTTTCAGTGTTCCTGAATATATACAAGTTCTTTGTGCCTTAAATTTTTATAGCAGTGGCAGCTACCAGCGTAGAATTGGAATGGACCATTTCTGTGCACTAAGTCAGTCAAAAGTTTCTAAAAATTGTAAATATACTCACTTTAGACATTTTTATTAGTGTTTATATTTTCTCACCAAGCAAAATTACAGGTGGAACTTTGACAGTTCAAAATGAGTAAATAAATGGGGTTGCCACAACTAGAGGAAATGTTCACAAACCTTACAAATGTTCATACAAATACTATCTTCCAAATCCACTAACACAACAATTCAAATTCTGTGTTCCTACAGGCTTCTCACATGGGAGAATACTCACTTTTTCTGGAATAATCGCTATACTGATTTTAAAAGTGTTTTCTATACTGATGTGGACTATTACGAGAAAAATAATATATTAATTTTTCCAGTAAAATCACCTGTCTTTAAATCTAAATAGGATAGAAAATTTAATTTGAGTTTATTATAAAAATATTTACTCAGGGGAAAAATGAGCACGATAAGGACCAAAACGATAAAATCCTAATTATAGCACTAAAAATTCCAAAAATAGAAAAGTAATAAACAAAATTCTAAAAGTATGCGATTTATTGCAAAGTCAGCTCACAAAAAAAAAATTTGAAAAGTAATATGAAATTTTCTGAAAATAATTACATTACACTCACGATTATATGAGGCGTTAAAAGCTAGAGTGGACCAAGCCACATAATCGAGTTTTGGAAGCTTTTCCACTTTTGTACTATTACTGACTGTAAATTTTTGGAAAAAAAAATTCTGTGGACTTTATTACTCAATGTTGAAATGTTCTTTTGTGCATCCAAACATTTTTATCTAAAAACTCACTCGCAATAGTGATTCAAACACAAAAAAAATCACGATTTCGACATGTGGGTTGGTCCACTCTAGCTTTTAACGCCTCATATGAACATGAAATTTTAAGCTGTTCATATAACAGAGTATTTAATCTCAAATATTTTCCATACAGCCATTCATATAATAGAATTTTCATATAATCGCGAGTCTACTATATATCCCACAATTTCTCATAGTTTATGAATTGCATAAAAAAATGAAGAAAATAAAGAAACTTTTAAGAAAATTTCTTGCTGATTAAAGCTTTTTTTTAAAACAAAATGTTTTTTTAATCGGAAACCGCTTGTAAAATCCATCTGTTTCTCATGACTACTACACTCAGAAAAATGGAGGCTAACTCGACGACCTACATACGGCGTAATTGGCCTCTGGCAGGCGCGCGTTCGCCTGCATGAGGGAAAGTAAAACTTGTGTTGACCTGTGACCGGAGAAATTATGAAATTAAGCCACCAGCAGGTGAAGTAGGGCCTTGGGAGCTGCACGAGTTGACCTTAGATAGGCATTTCGAGGATGTAATGTCATGTAATGGAAACCTCTGTCAGCCAGCTAGCGGTCAGAGTTAACCTGACAAAAAGTTGAGCTGGACATTTTTCTGAGTGTGCATAAGAAGAAAACCATCGATAGTCGCCATCGAACGATACTTCGGGGCGGACCATCGATGGCGAGAAAATGTCGATCTTAGTCATCGATATTTGCCAACAGTATCGATGTTTTATTATAATAAAGTATCTTATTTAAAAACCACAGCCTTTTAATCACAGAATTTCAAACTACGTTATTAGCCTGAAATAATTGATAATTCATTATCAATACATGTGCCCATTGCAATCGATTTGATAGGCATTTTGCTTTGTACGAAGGATTTATTGGTCCTCGTGTTGTCCGAACGACTCATTCTCGGGCATCACGACTGAAACCAAGTAATCAGTGCCTTATCAGTGTTACTTGGGAAGTACCCATTGTTGTCAGGTAGATTTTGGCTAATCCCGATAGACATGGGCTCATAAAAATTGAGTAAAAGTCGCAGAGTTACGTATGGCGCTGGCTTCCTACAGGAAAATTTAGTCTATGGTAGAAGCGTTAAAAAAAGTAAAAATGTCCCAACCTGTGGCGGAACAAGTTCATAAATCAAAACTGCAACAAGTAAAGTAGTAAGGAGCTACACGGGTTGACCTGAGATATGTATTTCGAGGATGTGATCTCTTGTACTGGATAACTTCGTCTGCCTGCTACAGGCCAGAGTTGAATTCTCAAAAAGTTGACTTGTCAAAAAGTTGACTTGTTAAAAGTTGACTTGTCAAAAAGTTGACTTGTCAAAAAGTTGATTTGTCAAAAAGTTGACTTGTCAAAAAGTTGACTTGTCAAAAAGTTGACTTGTCAAAAAGTTGACTTGTCAAAAAGTTGACTTGTCGAAAAGTTGACTTGTCAAAAAGTTGACTTGGATGAGCTTTATTATTTTTCTGAGTGTGACGTATGACGTAAACAGCCAAAAAGCTAGTGCATTTTGTTTCCTTTTTCGATCTTGGATGATTTCCACCGAACCTAATCGATGGTAGAAAAATATCGACGCCCAACCGTCGATAGCAGGCAATTATCGGAACCGAACCATCGGTGGCAAAATCATCGATGTTTCGATAATATCGGCAATCGATTGACCGCTGCCAAAGGTGCTTTCTTTTTTTTCCAAAAACAGCAAGTGGGCGAAACTGTTTTTTTTTTGCTTCTGAAATTTTATAACAAGAATCAAATTTCCAAACCTTAAAAAATTGAAGAGAAGTTCTTATGGAGAAAAAGATTTTGAGTTTTTAAAAATTTGTTTTGTTTGTTTTCTTTGCTAGATATAGGTCTGTTTAACACACGAGTAAGTGATTTGGAGAATGTCAATAATTTTGAGTGTTTGGCGACAGTACAAGAATAAAATTCAACAAAAATATATTCCAATACAATGTTTTCCTTTCACTAAAATATTATTGCAATATTTTTCTGTTTTACAATGAAATTAAAATCAAATAAACAAAAAGTCAAAATCAATCGGGTTGTTTGGGGAAATATCATGAAAGATCGATTGGTAAGAACCTAGAACTTCGATTGTAATTTATTATGATAAATCGAAACCATTACAACCAGTATAATAAATTACCCGGCATGTCTGCAAGTACCAACAGAATGGAAATCCAACTGCGTGGCAGATTAATTTAGACTTGAAAAGAAGCTAGAAAAAAAATTCCACGTTCCCGATCAATCAACGGCTATGTCAGTCGCCATCAATTTAGCAGCCTCAAAAAAGCAACAAAGTTTCATAGCTTTTTGCTGGATGAACGATTGGACGGATGGATCGATGGCTCGGATAGTCGGATAGATGGCTAAGAGTGGATGGATTGGCTTTGGTTGCCCAAAGCCTAGAACCCACATCCTGAAAGGACAACCGAAAAATCCCTTTGGCGTTAACACCCCCCAACAGTTTTACCAGCGATAAACTCGTACGATGACGAAAAATGTTGCAAACGCTGATATGAGAAATAGCCAGTAACCACCATCGTCAGAGCAGCTATAGGAGCAAATGATTAATTTGAAGGAATAGTATGGCGACGATTTATTTGTATTTCATCACACTAAATAACATTATGTTCAAAAATAAATAAAAAATAAACAATCAAGTTTTTTATGCTTTACTAGGAAATTGACATTTATCACTCTCAAAAATCCAAAAATTGTTTTGTAACACATCCTTTTGTGCATGCCATTAATTCAACAAGGGCAGGTTTTTAATTTCTTTTTGAATTATCACCCAATAGGGGCGTGTAATTTATCTCGTATGGAAATTAAAATGTGCGATTATTATTAATTACCTTATGAGTGATAATAGTAAAAATGTAGTCCAAATAATATCAGCCCCGTCACAAAAACAGAAAATAATATTAATTGATAATTGTTTCATGGGAAATAAATGAGGACTTTTAACCATGTAGGACCGCTATCAATAAATATCTAGGTAGATATTATCAATTGTTATCGACCAGTTAGCTATCAAAATGCCTGAAACGAGCCTTTTCACAATCAATTACACTTTTCCGGCATTTTTTTTTCATTTCTGGGGTGTTGTTTGTTTTTGTGCTTTTCATGCTCCAATTTTGGGGGCCACGATAATGTTGATGATGCTGGAAGAATGAGAGTTAGCCTTCTGCGTGAGCCCCGCCAATGATTTATTTTAATTTTCAGTTCAATTAATTATGGGCCCTGTCAAAAGTTTATTGAAATATTTTTTTCCTCTTCATCATTTTTTTCCCCTCCTTTGAGTTTGCAGCGCACTTTTCTCCGTTGTCAAAAAATAATGACAGCAGCCCAGCAGCAACAAAAACTGTCCGTACTTTGAACATGAATATGAGGGGAGAACAAAAAGTCATTTATTTCAGTTTTGTGTTTCGTTTCGCTGTCAGTTAATCAAAATATATATAAGTTGACAGCGTTATTAATCATTTGCTCAAAAGTCGTTAAAGCATTGTTTTTTTTCTGTTGTTATATTAATTTATTTTATTTTTTTATAGTGGGGTTCAAAAATATTTTTAGCATTTTCACGATATTTCATTTAGTTTGCTTCTGTGTTGTTAACTGACCAATTTCCGAATAGTCACTTGCTTTCGGACATAATAAATTTAAATTAATTAGTTGATTTTTGTCTTTCATTTGTTTTGTCAGTTGATATTTTGTCTTTGGCATCAACAAGAGGTTGTGTTAAAGATGAAAATGTGACTAATTACAGAACATATTTTTGTTAATGATTAACATTTTTTTGAAAAAAACAATCTATTTCCAAATGTCACATTTTCTATTTAAAATTTATCTGATCTTTCATAGTTTCTGACTTAAGGAATGCGTGATGTGACATTTTGTGTATTTTGCAAGGCTTTATCAGATTTGCGAAACTATCTTAATTTATCAAATTCCCTGCCAATATATCGGGTCTTTTGTGTTTAAATAAAACAATTTTGTGTTTAAATAAAACACAGAATAATTGAGATATCGGGCTGAAATTTATTCCAGGTGTAGTGGACATGTTACATTTAAGTATGAAATTCGATGTCGTTCATTTGGCCACCGCGAGCACGTTTGCTGATTGATTCTTTGGAGCCAATTTTCCACCACTCTTCCACACATATCGGCCGGAACGTTGGCAATTTCGCGTTCGATATTGTTCCTGAGCTTCTCTACCGTTGTTGGCTTGTTGGCAAAAACCAACGACTTAACATAACCCCATAAAAAGAAATCCAACGGCGTTAAATCGCATGAGCGAGGTGGCCATTCGACCGGACCATTTCTCGAGATTACACGATTACCGAACTTCTCCTTCAATAGATCAATTGTTTGACCAGCTGTGTGGCATTGCTCGTTCGTGAACTTCACCATGATAAAAATGTAAACCTTGACTGACGTTTTAGCATTGCCAGATCATAAAAAAAGTTTTAGGGTGCGTTTTTATTAAAATACAAAATTGTTATGTCCTTATTGAAAGACCCTTTATATAAAAATAATTTTTTAGTCATTTGTTGCCACTAAAGCCTAATTCAAACTACACTCTCAAAAAAAAACCCGGGAACGAATTAACACCGCCTTAAAAAATATCTAAAAGTAAGCGGAAAAAATTAACACCGTAGCGCGGAGTTATTTTGAGATTTCTGTTTTAACAAACTAAATATTCATTTAAACACCGTTTTGAGGTCTTTTAAAAGGAGTCAAAAATTCACTCGAACTCCTTTTAGGAGTGTTTACGTTTAGAAGAGTCTTAGCAATTGACTTCCATAGCCTATTGGAAAGGCAAATGCTTTACAAACGAAGAGATGCCATGTTCGAGTATCTGTAGAGAAATGTAAGAAAAGTTCGTGGGGTAAAATTTATTTATTTTTTTAACTACTCTAATGAGTTAGTTAACACCGGAAAAGTGTTAAAAATTAACACACATTTAAAAAAATAAGACAAATCAAGTGTTTAGAACATAAATTTACATAACTCTGCCATACATTAATATCCAATTGGACTCAATATTTATAAAATTTGAAATTTTCAAAATCGAAGAATTCTATGGGACGATAACAGCTTTCAAGTGTAAAAAGCCATATCAAAATCCGTGAAGGTTTACGCGTAGTTCAGACTTCAACTACGCGAACTAGTTCGCTGGCATCGCTGACACTCACATATAAATATTTTCGGCGTTATACAGTGTAGAATCGGTGTTTGCAAAAGTGTAGTATTTTGTGGACATAAATGTGTAAGTGCTAATTGCATACAACTGATGGCATACATTTATTTAAATATCGCCGCGTAGTTTAGCTCAAGTGTGCAACCATGTTAGCTAACCCAGCTTAGAGAGACAGCAAAAAGGACTATTGCAAAACGTTTTAAAGAACATTTGACATATATTAAAAATAATCAAGCGACAAAATCAGCAATTGCTGAACATGTACTGACGAATGGACATGATGTCAATATAAACAATGTTGAATTTGTAAAACAAGTTAATGACGAAAAATTGCTGGATGGCTACGAAAGCTTTTATATTAAAAATGACCGTAATGCACTAAACAAAGACAACGGTAACATAGATTCCTATCTATTTAAGGAGCCGCTCCATTACCATGACTTTTTACCATGACAAAAAAAATGAGACACATTTATGTGAAGATGCCTTGGCGAGAAAGGGAGATAAGAATCAATTGCAAAAATTTGTCGGCAAATGCAAAAATAATTTCCCCTCTTTTGTTATGGCGATTTTATGGCGATTTCTACTACAACCACACATTGTCCCTGTAAGTGAATAGTAAGCACGGACACATTCAAACTGTTATTATAGCGTGATGTCATTTTTAAAGCTTTTTCTCCTTCGCATGCATAGTCAAAAGCTTTGTTACCATGCCAATTTGAACATTATATTCATAGCATAAGGTTTGCTATGATTGCTATAAAGTTGTTAAACTGGAAGGGAAAACGTTTACCTTGTATTCAGTCATTCCTTTTTAGATCTACATAAGTCTATCTTGCTCTAGTTTCCTGCATTTTTTTGTCATGGTAAAAAGTCATGGTAATGGAGCGGCTCCTTTACTTGCCGAAGGATGGAATGACTGACGATCAATCGCGATGCTGATGATGAATCGAACAGATTCGAAATGCATTCAAGGTTAGACCGTAATAGTTTTTATGTTTTTTCGTTTAATTTATTATTCGTGTAAAACTTATTAATTGTGATCGGAAAAAGTCCAGTGAAATCATTAAGGTGCAATCGTTTTATGTGTATTGTTCGGATTTCACGCGTGTTCATAAAATATTTTATACCAGCTTAGAGAGCCTATAACCTAGAGAGTGGCCATGGGGACATCTAAAAATGGCCGCCGAGCTGAAAAACGAGCGCGAAAAACTTTAAAAATTTGATTCATTGTCAAAAATAATTGCCAAAATTACTGAAATCAGTTAATATAATTAAAAAACTCTTTTCCGAGGTATTAAAAAATTTTAGAAAGTCGTAGTTGTTTTAAAAATCGAAAAATTGTTTATAGACTGTCCTAATCAGGAGAAAAAGCTGTTCTAACTGGCCTAATATACAGTTCTAATTTGAGTTAATAGACTGTCCTACTAAGTAGCACAGTCTATTAAGGTAGCATGGCCACTCTCTAGGTTAAAGGCTCTCTAACCCAGCTAAGCTATGTAAATATAGCTAGCCTCGCACACATAGCTTAGCTCAAGTGTATGACGGCGGTTACTGTCTGTTACACACATTCATACACACACGGACATATCACGAATTCATCGAACTGAGCTGATGAGTATGCCTGGGAGATGTATCCTGTTCTGATTTTATTTATATAGTTTCAGCCAGAGCTTAGGGGAAGACTCTTTAATGCCAAAGCACAGCTCAGGATGGTCGGAAGAACTGAAGTTTAATTACTGAAGTTTTCCAGTAACTCTGTAAAAAAGGTAAACATTTTTGAAAGGGTCCATAACTTTGCATTGTCCAAAGATGATATTTTTTTGGAAATTTCCATGTTTTCAGTATTAAATTCTGTTGTATTTTCGTTCTTCAATAAATCATTTTTCTTATAATATAACAAAAGATATGCTAGGCTACTTTTACTGCTCTGTTTTCATACTGCAGTTACAAAAGTAGCGTCCAGTGTTCACCCAGAATATACAAGTAGCGTGCTGTGCTATCCAACAGCTTGCATTCTTGCAAGCAAAAACTTGCAATCGCAATCACACAATTCTGCACAATTTTGTTGCTTTACAGCACAGATTCGCTGTTGTGGTTGACAGGTCGATTTGTGTTGGCCCCACCTGGAAAATATTTTTTCAAGTTTTTTTCAAGCCTTTTTATGTTATAAAATATTTAAAAATAGTGATTCAGTGGTGAGGAGAAAACGCCATCGTCGGATAAAATCCTAGGAATAAAACAGAAGACAAATTTTCCGCTTTTATCGTGCTTGCTTTCAATCAGTGTTGTTCCTCTACGCGTAGACTTTAATTGTCTACACTTCAGCGTAGACAATAGCGTAGACAATAGCGTAGACAATAGATTTTGGGTAGACAATGTAGACATTGGCGTAGACAATGTAGACATTGGCGTAGACAATGTAGACTTTCTCATATCTGTCAAAACAAAGTCATCAATGGGTCATATATCTAATACTATACTATATAGGAAATGGCCAATTACAAGAAATGGCGAGGCGCTGGTGTCGCTAATGAAAACTCGCTAACTGGGCTCCTCAGCGACACCAGCGCCGCCCGTGCCTTTAGATTGCATGCATAGAATTAGAATTGCCATTAAAGTTTGCTCCGAAGTTCTCATGTACAGCATTTGGCGATTGCTTCCTGGAAATTATGCTTTATTATGTTAAAATTTATTGAAGAAAATGAAATTTTAAAAGTAAATCAGCTATCCTTTATTTTATTGATTGTCTACATTGTCTACGCGTAGAGAATAGACCATTGTCTACAGTAATAGTCTACGCGTAGACAATGGTGTAGTCTACATCACGTAGACTACGCGGCACAACACTGTTTTCAATTAAAATAATTTTGGAAATGTAAAAAAATGCGTTCGGAGTGTTAATTCCTGTTGGTACTTCTGTTTTATACCATACTTAATATATGGTCGCACGTATTCGGGAGGTCCAATTGTCGATGACTTTGTCGCATAAATCTGGCTGAATTTGCTGGATGTCGTTCGTTATGTTGGCTTTGAGGGCATCAATTGTTTGCGGTTTATTCGCATAGACCTGCGATTTAAGATCACCCCAAAGCAAGAATTCTAAAGGCGTTAAATAGCACGATCTCGGTGACCATTTCACGCCATCGCCGTGGAGAATGTCCACCATGGCATGCGCTGTATGGCAGTAGCGCCGTCCTGTTGGAACCACATGTTGTCGATATCCATAGCATCTACTTTACGCCACAAAAAGTTACTTATCATTGATCTGTAGCGCTCGCTGTTGACTCTCATAGGAATGCCAGTTTCGTTTTGGAAGAAGTACGGACCGATGATTCCGCCAGAGCAAAATCCGCACCAAACAGTGACTTTCTCGGTATGCATTTGGTGCTGGTGTATCTCGCGTGAATTGGTATCGCCCCAAATCCGACAATTTTGCTTGTTCACATATCCATTCATCCAAAAAAAGGCCTTGTAAAATTTACAAAATATAATAAAATTTCGTATGATTTGCACACGTTGTTCAACGCTGTATTCTTCCATGGTGATTTACCACACACTATTGAACAATTCACAACAAATTTGATAGATGTTGTTTAACAACATGGCCGCTATAACCTAACAAACTTCGAGCGTCCTAATTGAAAGATCTTTTATAAGCCAAATACCACTGACTTACTAGTATTTTATACGCGTTTAAAAACGCGTTTAACCCTTTGATGCCTAACTTTTTCCTGCACATAGAAAAAACTTTTTTAGTCTGTTGTTGTTCTTAGTCCTATAGAAGAACCATGGAAATTTTTAAATTTTCACTTTCTTATGAAAAATTATTATAAAATGTTGCTCATGAGCAACATCGGTCATGATATTAAGTATAAACTTCGTACATACATCTGTATGATGACAAATAAACATATTTATACCACATTAAACTGAACAACACATGCATGTGCAAAGCACACATAAGTCAAGCGCTTTGGGGTATATGCAACCGACTAAACATGCTATTCCATAGAACGTAGGTACCATTAAATACCAACGTCCAGAAATAATGCGTTTCTTGACAGACAAAACGGACAGACACTTGACTGATATATGGCAATGAATCAACGGGAGAGAGGTTCGATCATAAATTTTGCAAAAAGCCACACGAATAAATCAGTGGAGGGACTTGCATGTCTAGTCCTAAATGAATATTTGCGGAACTGTCTGCATACTGTCTGAAGGGCTATATGAGACCTCTTTCATTTTAAAGGAAAACCCATATGTGATAAACTCTTTATGCTTTAAGCTGAAAGATTTAACCAAAGCAATACAACGGAGTGCACTGGAATTATTACGCTTTTAAGCCATAAAACAGATAGGATTGCTGATGAACTTTGGAGGTTATGAGCATTCATGATAGGACCTACAGATTCTCTTTTATAATGCAGCCCAGATGCCATTTCTGCGTATCCATCACTTGGTAAACGGACAACTGACACATGAAAGTTGCGACGGATTTAAAGGAGAACCACACAAAGTGATTGATGAAAATTGAATTCAATTTTCTGCGTTTTCCTCACAATCAATTTTTGCTTCATCGGAACCAACGAGTCGGTAGGTATAGTTATTTTTATGCCTCTTATACTATAATCAATCGAATATTACATAAATTTTTAACATTAGTAATCAAAATAATGAGGATTTCAAAAAAAAATTTAGCAGATTTGATTAAAATCGGCTGAGGTGTTTTGAAATATATTTGTTTTAGAAGACTTTTGTTTAAAATAATTTGTTCCTTATTAAATAAAAAATAAAACAAGTATTTAGAAAATGTTGTTTTCTGCTTTTCAGACTATTTCTTGTTTTTAGAGTATAATTTTTAGTTGTTTCTTTTAATTTTCAAATGCCTTTTTTGACCTTCGGAGCGCCCCGTTGTGTTTTTTTGAAATTTCAGGCTTATTTAATTACGTCATGGACAAATGTAACAATATAATATATAATTTATGTCAAGCAAAGCTAAATTTACAATCCAAAAGACCATGGCGTAAAGAACATTAATCATGACAAGACAATGAGAAGTCTTTTCACCTTAAAAGTCCAACTGTCGCTCCAGCTTTCCTTAACGACATTTTATACTGAACATCCGTTTTATCTCGACATAGTCGACATCAAGTGATTATGAAAATGACTAATTAACTTGCAGAGAACAAAACATGATTTATGTCTACACAAGAAAATCCTAAAATATGGCAGGCAGTATCCCCTGTTTTTATATCACCAAACCCTTTTCACCCCCAAAAAGTATATTATGACACCGGAATTGTAAGTATATATGTTGCCCGCCCAGAAGATTCAAGGATAGTACTAGCTATAGATATCTGAGATACACTTTCAGACAACTATATTAATCTTAATATACAAACAAGCAAACAGCAATCATATTAAATAATGATTTGGCATCAGCTAAGACTGTAATTAGTTACGTCATAGAATTGTAATAAATTTGTCTGTCTGCCGACAAGAAAGGGGGTTTAAAAAAAGGGGAAATTTAACCTTTCTAGTATTCAAAGAACAGCATCTCCAGCAATGAATTTAGTGATGACAGACTCCAAAAATTGAGTTGGTTTTCCAGATAAACTTTTAGTACTATATCTTAAGAAAAATGTTTGGAAAAATACCTCAACCAATTCCTGCAGCGGAACTGGCAGCGATCCCACTCACTAAGTTTTAAATGAAAAAAAACTTTATTTCGTACTAAAAACTATTTTACATTAAAACAATTTTGGAATTAACTGAGTTAAAAAAAAGATTTTTATATTAACTTCACGTTGTGGCAAGTATGTTTTAAATACTCTAGCATACTTTTGACCCACTTCCACGTATCCGATTTACTTCAAATCTGGCAGACATTTACAGTCTGGTGGAAATACTCTGTTGTCGAAATTTTAAAATATGGACCCGAGGATACTGAAGAATAACGACGTGATCGTTTTTGGAAAAATTTCCAGAGTAAATGCATCACACTGCTTAGTGTAGAACTTCAGTTGCATTCCCTTTTTGTAGAACAGTGTTAATGGATAGATAATTTTGATAAAAAAACAAAAACATTGCCGAACAATGTTATGTCTACGTCGTCCGTCGTCAAATTTTTGTAGTAATTGATCTTCAAAGGATTTATAATTCATAAATTCACGGAAATTCCTGTTATCATCGTGGAAGGGTGTTCGTTACGAAATTGTGAATGTTACGAAATTAAATGATATATTTTATAGTATTTTTTAGTAAAATGTGCCGGCTTAGAATATTTTTGCGTAGGTTGAGATATTAAGTCGAAAAAAGCACACTTCCATTATCCTTTTAATACTTTTGGGGGGAAATATTTATGACAGTATTTTTAAATGATAGCAGAGCTCATTATATTTAAAATAAGCTAAAAATTTCTGTGAATTTTTGAATAATAAATCTTTAGCACTCTAGCTGCCACGTCGGTCAAAAAGACCTGACACCTAACTGTACACAACGGCCACAATGAAAATTATTAAAGTGTTCGCTGCAACCGCAACGATTTTTTGTAGTTGCACACATTTTATGGTAATAAAATAACATTTAGGTATAATTTTGTTTCATTTTTTTTTCTCTTAGTGCCTTTTTGAATGACAACAATGTAGGAGATTTTATTATTGTAGACTGAACTGGTCCAGCCTTTTGTTAGGCATTCAGTTAGATTATCCAGTTAGGCTTTCTAGAATAAGCGAATAATTGTTCACTCTCGATTCGTCATTAAAGCGTGCTACATCAGATTGAACTTTGTGTTTTATTTCATTACGGCCAGATACCCCACATTTTTTCAGAAGTGGAATCGATTCATAGTAGAGTAGTTTTTATGTTTTTATGTGCGTGCTGAAAGAGTTGGCTTTGTAAGAAAATTGGTGCCTGTTTCTTTAAGAGTAAAGATGCCGAGAGACAACGTGCTTTCTCGGATGCAGAATTTTCTGGATCGTGCTAAAAACGATGAGCTGAAGGCTCAGTTAGAAGAATTGGGTCTTCCTACTGCTGGAAATAAAGCGTCCTTAAAAATACGCCTGGAAGAAGCTTGGAGGATGTTGTCTGACGAAGAAATTTTATCACATTTGCCCGAGGAGGAAGAAAACGTGGAAAACGTGGATGCTAGAGGTGATGAAGACGGTCGAGAGGTGGAGAATTTGAATGTAAGTAGCACAAATATAGAAAGTGAAGCAATAAATCAAGAATTAGAAAATTTACGCGAAATTTTGAGAAAGAAAAAAGAAATTTTCGAGCTTAAACAACAGTTAGCGCAGTTAAGTGTGCAGTGTGACGCATCAAAACCGGTTCACTTTCACTTTAAAGACTTCGAGGATTCAATTCCGTCATTTTCTGGTGACGATAACTATCCAGTCAAAAAATTTGTACAGAATCTCGAAGAATCAGCCGAAATCTATAGATGGGATAGCCGCACTTTATTCATTTACGCCAAACGGTTTCTCAAAGGCACAGCTAAACTGTTTCTTCGTACGGTTTTAGTGAGGTCATGGATGGAATTAAAATCGGCCTTGTTAAGAGAAATTGATAAAAATGTTACGCGTGCCGAAATTCACATGATGTTGCAATCGCGAAGAAAAAAACCTGACGAAAGTTTGCAACAGTATTTGTTAGCCATGCAGGAAGTCGCTACGTTGTCCGACGTTGACGAAGAGGATCTGATACAATACGTGATCAACGGGATCAAAGATTCGACAGTTAATAAAACAATTTTGTATGGGGCGAACAATATGGCGGATTTCAAGGCAGCCATTAGAAAGTACGAAAAAATGAAAAGTTTCAACTGCGTTCAATCCGAGTCTGACAAACAAAGCAAGAATTATCAAAAGACGCCGCATAGTATGAATATGACGAAGCTACGTTGCTTTAATTGTAATGCGTATGGACACGTTATTGCCAAATGTCCTAAGCCAAAAAAGGACAAAAATACTTGCTTCACTTGTGGAAAGCAAGGACATCGATCTTCAGAATGCCCCAACAAAGCTAATGTCATGGTCGTCAAGGAGTTTCATTCGCCTGAGCAGCCGACAAGCAGTAAAAATTTTATGCAACCACCAAGATTCGTACCTCACGAATTTGAGCAACGAGTAAGTTATCACTTCCTACATAACAACGATGAGTGTGAGATACATCCCGCAAATCTTCTATCACTTCTGGACTCTGGATCTCCGATAAGTTTTGTTCAACAACAGTTCCTGCCCGCTGCTTGTGTTAATCTGGTCAACGAAACGGAGAGTAACACCACTCAATATTATGGCGTCAACAACAGCAAACTTCAGATAATTGGTACCTCAAACTGTATCGTAAGTTTTAAGAATAGTTCAGTTGATTTATGTATTTTTGTAGTTTTAGATGAGAGCATGAGGTATCCAGCAATTCTAGGCAGAGATTTCTTTAAACTTTGTAACTTAGAGCTAACAATTAAAGAAAACCTGGACCAGAGTAGCGAAGTTAAAGCTGTAAGTAGTATCAGTAATCATGTCCAAAAATCTAGTGAAAACTTTCCAAATTGTCATTTTGACCCGTGCGATGATGTTTTTAAGCAAATACTTGCAATAGATATGTCCGATAATAGTTTATCAAATCTGCCGACGCTGAATATAAACAACGCTTTACCGTTCAATGCAAAAGAAAAAGTCAGAAAAATTTGTTTAGATGCTTCGAGAACGAATGGTAATCAATTATCAAATCTGAATTCAAATATAGAATTGCATATTAAGCTCAGCAAAGATATTCCTTTTTCTTGTCCGCCTAGGAGATTGCCGTACAGTCAGAAAATTGAATTGCAGAAGATAGTTGATGAACTGTTAGAGAGAAATGTCATTCGAGAAAGTAGTTCACCGTACGCATCCCCAATTGTCTTATTGAAGAAGAAGAATGGCGAAAGTCGATTATGTATAGATTATCGCGACCTTAATAAATACACCCTTCGCGACAACTACCCTTTGCCTTTAATAGACGATCTTTTAGACAGATTAAGAGGAAAGCAATACTTCACAATTTTAGACCTCAAAAGTGGGTTTCACCAGGTCAATGTTGCAAGCGATTCTGTCAAATTTACATCTTTCGTGACGCCAATCGGTCAATACGAATTCCTAAAAATGCCTTTTGGAATAAAAAACGGACCGAGTACGTTCCAAAGGTTCATAAATAACATCTTCAAAGAACTTTTACGCGAAGATAAATTATTCATTTACATGGATGATTTACTAATAGCAACAGAGACCCTTGAGAAACACTTTGATATACTGGAAAAAATTATGAATACTATATCAAAACATTGTTTAGAGCTGCGTTTCGATAAATGTCAATTTCTTTTTCAAGAAATTGTTTATTTAGGTTATACTGTTAGTTCCCATGGTATCCGACCAAACGCTGAAAATTTGAAAGCGATTAGAGATTTTCCCATACCGGTAAACGCTAAGATGGTACATAGTTTCGTAGGACTATGTTCCTACTTTAGAAGGTTTATTTTAAACTTTGCCGTCATTGCTAAACCTTTGTACGATATACTCAAAAAAGATGCCCAGTTTAAATTCGGTCCAAAAGAGTTGCAAACTTTTGAAATTTTAAAAAACAAACTTGCAGAGTCTCCTATACTATCTATCTACAGCCCCCTAAACGAAACAGAGTTGCACACAGATGCTAGCTCTTATGGGTTCGGGGCAATACTCCTCCAAAAACAGGGAGATGGAAAAATGCACCCAGTATTTTATTTCTCTAAGCGAACAACGGACGTAGAGTCCCGATACCACAGTTATGAGTTAGAAACCTTGGCTATCATTTATGCGTTGAGACGATTCAGAATTTATTTGATTGGCATAAATTTTAAAATAATTACTGATTGCCGGTCTCTAACTCTCACTTTATCCAAGAAGTTGTTAAATCCGCGCATTTCAAGGTGGGCTTTAGAGATGGAAAATTATGATTATAAAATAGAGCACCGGGGTGGAGATCGTATGGGTCATGTAGATGCCCTTAGTCGATGCACCAACATTTTGATTATCGAAGATGACTCCTTCGAATTCGCCCTGGCAGCAGCTCAACATCGAGATCAAGAGATAAAAGCTTTGGCATCGTCTTTGGAAAAAGGCGACAATACGCTGTTTGCACTTATAAATGGCTTGGTTTACCGGAAAACCAAAGAAAATGTTGCATTTTATGTGCCTAAAAAATTGGAGGATCGAGTTATTCAAACTCATCATGAGGCATTGTGTCACGTTGGCACAGCAAAGTGCTACGAATTCCTTAAAAAGTCTTACTGGTTTCCCCAGATGAGGCAAAAAATTGAAGCGTGCATTAATAATTGCTTGAAGTGTATTTACTTTTCGCCAGTTTCTGGTAAGGTTGAAGGACAGCTCCATAATATCCCGAAAGGAAATGTACCTTTTGAGGTTCTGCACATTGACCATCTTGGTCCACTTCCTTCATCGCGAAATAAGAAACAACATATACTCGCAATTATTGATGGCTTCACTAAATTCGTAAAGTTGTATGCCGTAAAGTCTACAAAAAGTCAGGAATCAATTAAATGTTTAGAGTCATATTTTGAGACATATAGTAGGCCCACAAAGATAGTTTCTGACCGCGGAACATCTTTTACGTCGCAAGAGTTTTCTAAATTTGTCCAGAACAATAACGTGCAACATATAAAGATTGCTACTATGTCGCCTCAGTCTAACGGACAAATAGAACGGGTCAATCGCGTAATAATACCGATGCTGTCTAAAGAATGCGAGTCTCATTCTTCTGGCGATTGGAGCTTACATTTACCTAAGATAGAGTATGCTATAAACAATACCGCGAATCGAAGCACAGGCTATACTCCCAGTAGACTCCTTTTCGGCGTAAATCAAAAAGGCCAGATATGTGACAAGATTATGGAATATATATCGCAAAATGTAGAAACGAAAGAACGGGATTTAGTTTCAATTCGCGAACAAGCATCTAACCATATAAAGAAAATTCAGGACTATAACAAGAGTTATTACGACAATAGACATAAACCTCCACACAAATATCAAAAAGGGGATTATGTTATGCTAAAACATGTATCAAGCTTGCCGGGTATTAACAAAAAGTTGTTGGCAAAATATAGAGGACCTTATGAGGTCGCAGAAGTATTATGTAATGATCGGTATCTCGTAAAATACATTGAAAGCTTACAATTATCACGAGTCCCATACAAAGGCATATGCTCACCAGCCAATATGAAAAAATATCTTACAAATATTGATTAAATTTAATGAAAAAATATGTATATGTTTGGACATGATTTCTTTTACGAAATGAAGATAGGATTTATATTATTTTACAGGTGTTTTGTATTTGTATGAAAATGTTATTTCATTTTAAATTTATTTTGACGAAAATTTATGATTTTATTTTGAATACTGATGATGTAGCGTAAAGAACAAAGAATTTTTAATTTGACTATTTACGAACAATTTTTGTATATTTTTGAATGTAGAAAAGAAAGTCTGATAAAGAAGTACCAACAGGGAAAAATGCAATATTTAAGAATAGTTGCTGTCGAATATTTTAATTGTATGAAATTCTAATTTGGTTATTTGTATCGTTAGAAATGTTGGAAACGACATTTTCGATTTTAAGTTACATTTGATATTATACATATATCGTTCGATTTATTTGAAAAAGAATTGGTAACGTAATTTTCTATAAGTTTGTAATAAAACTATGTATAATAACATAATCCAGGTGGATTATATTGTCAGGATGGTCGAATCCTGTAGGAGATTTTATTATTGTAGACTGAACTGGTCCAGCCTTTTGTTAGGCATTCAGTTAGATTATCCAGTTAGGCTTTCTAGAATAAGCGAATAATTGTTCACTCTCGATTCGTCATTAAAGCGTGCTACATCAGATTGAACTTTGTGTTTTATTTCATTACGGCCAGATACCCCACAACAAAATATTCGAAAAAGGCTTAAAACTGTCGTGGCAGTTAGAGTGTTAAGGACCAATTACTAAAAAATTGGATGACGTAGACATATGCATAATTTGGGAAAGTTTTTCAGTTCGAAAATACCTATCACAATACCTTCCCTCTATAAAAAAGGAAAGTAATAGACGTAAAAATAAGTTTTTTTAACATTATAGCTCTCTACTCATTAATAGATGTGGAAACAAATTTTTTTGTGGCGATATTTATTATCAATGACACCTAATTTACGTCGAGTCTTTATAGGCAAATAAATAGTATACGGAATTGAAAATTTCGATTTTTTAAATTTTTGTGCAAATCTACATAATGATGCTTTGGATTAAAAAAAAGGATAAAATGAAATCGGTTCGGTAGAACTCCAAAACTAAAAAATTTCTTAGAGCGCAATAACATAATCAACGATCGTCAATATGGCTTTCGTGCGCGCCGCTCCACAGGCAATCTTTTGGTCTGCTTGACTGAGCGTTGGAATAAAAGTGTCCATAATTTTGGCGAATCAAAAACAATAGCTTTGGACATCTCCAAAGTTTTCGACAGTGTTTGGCATAAAGCTTTGCTGACAAAGATAAGAGCTATCGGTCTAAATCCTGCTATCTCCAAATGGATTTAGAGCTACCTTTCTGATCGTTCAATACGGGTTGTATTGGATGGATTCAAGGCTGATTTCTTCAAAATTAACTCTGGTGTCCCTCAAGGATCAGTTCTAGCTCCTACGCTCTTCTTAATATTTATCAATGATCTAGTGTCTCTCACTCTCGATCCGCTATACTGTTTCGCAGATGACAGCTGTCTTGACGCCTCCTACCATTTTAGCGTACCTGCAGAATCGAACGCCATTGTAGTTCGATCGAGACGCAGTGAGCAAATTAGATCTTTGAATTCTGATTTAAACACAATTCTGGCTTGGGGCAGAATCAACCGTTTGGAATTCAACACATCTAAAGCCCAATCAATGCTGTTGACGATGAAATGCGAAAAATCCCCCGAAACGGTCGAATTTATGAATGAGTCTATTAATGGCTCTAAAATTAGAATGCGGGGCATCAAAATAAATGAAAAGCTCCAATGGAGCGACCATATTTTTAAAATAGCAAAGGAAGCGTCGCAGAGCCTAGGCTTTCTGGGACGCTGCAAAAAAATTTCTCCGAGACTTGAGTACAACTCGCACATTCGGCCGGGAGCCCCAAAAACTGTCCTGCAACTGCTGGATCGAATTCAAAAACGTGTGATCCGACTGATTGGAGACAAGTCTTTCACAGTTTTATTACCGTCTCTGGAGCATCGTCGCTCTGTTATATTCTATAGATATTTCCATGGGAAATGTTCCACCGAAATTTCCCAACTTATTCCTCCGCGGTATATTTTCCCTAGACCCTCTCGTGCAGCTGCACGTGCGCACGACTTCTTCCTTGAGCCTCCCCGTTTTCGTACAGTAAAGTTTAGGGGTTCCTTCATTCTGCGATCAACAAGACTTTGGAACGATTTACCATACGATGTGTTCCCCCCAGACTATAATCCGCAAAAGTTCAAGGAGAACATAAATCGACATCTGGTTTTGGCCTTCCGACCATCCTCATCTGTGCTTCGGCATTAAAGGGTCTTCCCCTAAGCTCTGGCTGGAACTTGTAAAAAAATGTATGAAAGTCCTTTAATCTATAAAAATTAAAAAAAAGTAAGCAAAATCGTGAAAATAAGATATGGGATCAAGTTAAGAACCCATAGATAGCTGTGCTAAATTACCCAGCCTGTAAAATACCCAGGCTATGGGTTTAAATTTCAGGTGTACTTTGTAGTTATAGTTATTGCTTGGTTATTTGAATTTCTCGACCATATGAATTTTTAATATTATTTTATAATTTTCGAGCTATCAGTCATATTGGATTATCTTCGCTTCTATCGAAACGATTTTTATTCAAATACCAAATTTCTTAATTCAATAATACAATGAAATTGAATTTTGCTTGGTGTTAATCATACTAGCCGTCTAGACTACTAACGCGACCGCTCTTTTGCATCGAAAGCCTTACAAATGTTGCAGTTTACAAATGGTTCGCAGTTCGTGTAAAATAGTATTTTAGGTAAATGAGCCGCAGGCTTGAAAAAATGTATTGTAGGTAAATGCGCCGCAGGCATGAAAATGTGTTATGAAACCTTAAAAAACCGGTCCATTAGGATGTAATGCAATAGATAAGATTATAATTGATAAAATGTTCAACAAAATTGTAGCTAAAACCGCGAAGCCACAAAATTATTACCGTGCAGAGCGAAATTCCATAGTAAAAAAATAATGATACACTTTCCGCAACTATAATATTACACATAGAGCCAAAATGGTAAATCTAACTATTTTATAATTTCAATTATAAAAATACTAAAAATTGACTATTTTTAAATTAAATTTGATTACTTCGTAGTAAAATTTACTATTTAATGGTTAAATTGACTATTTTTGTAATTAAAATTAACTGTGTTGTGATTGAAATTCTCTTTTTTGGCAATAGTCACAATTCACCATTATAAAATAGTTAGATTTACTATTTTCTTTTCTCTGCGTGCAAAAATCAGGTAGGACGAGGGCCTACTGTTGTCGTTTATAAACTCAGTTTGATATGCAATACAGCTTCAATAAAACAATACGTCTAGCTTGCCACATGATTAGCATAAATGCGTGTGAACACCAAGTATGTAAACAAATTAAATGTAAAGGTTTTCAGATTATTTGACCAAAACTTATCCTGCATAAGCAAAGATTTTCAATTCCACAAAGGTGATAACTTAAAAATCAGACCATAAATAAGAAACTAAATCGGATATGGAAAGGAAAACAGTTACCAGAATTTACTTCAGTCTGTCTGTCTCTCCGTATACCTAAAAGTCTGAAAAACGTATGATTGGGCGAGGTTGAAATGCAATCAAACGAATTCCGTCCAACATAAACTGCGGCACTGACGACAGACAATGCCAGATAAACAGCTGTCAATCAACGATCAAAATGTCTTTTGGGTTAACTGATGCTGTTTTTTGTTCAATTTTATATATGAGTCTATAGTATAAATGATCTTACGGCAGCGACAACGACCAGCAGCAGTACCTACGATATACGAAATACCAGTACCCACCCGAAGTACCTACAGAATATTGACGTTCTAGTAAATCTTGCAATGATCATCATCATCATCGTCCTCATCACTGTCTTTCGTCGTCAATGGATTTCATGAGATTGGAGCCTTTACGTTAAGACCATCGTAGACGACAGTAGAGGTAGTTACCAGCAACATAGCTTGACACTCGATTTAAATTGTCTCCGGCATTTGCATCCAATTGATGTACAACCGACAACTCTTTGATTGGAAAACCAGTGGCACATCTCATTCTTCACCGTATAACATATTATAGCTAACAGTCGCCAAAGCATCCCGAAAATGCAATGCATATCAAAAATACTCACATACATATAAGCATAGAAGGTTTCCTCCTGACGGTTTCCCAATAATTTGATTCGATATATTTTGTTTGATGTTATGGGCACGAAGAACAACAAACACTATCACTACAGTTGTTGTTGTTAGACCTTTGTATGCCGTGTTTTTGTTAAAAGTCTGTTGTGTCGGAAACTCGTTTTTTTAATACTTAGCAAGATGAAAATTTGCATTTAAACAAGAAGTTACACATCAGAAGGGACTACAGAGAATAGGATTGCGTAATTTGCATATCAGAATTTGATAAGACAAGAAAAATTTTTCTTTCAAAGAAAATAATTGGTTGACATGAAAGGGAATGCAACTGAAGTTGTTTTACATACCCGTTTGATAGCAAACGTTGTTTTATTCACAATGAATTTTCTTTGGATCGAGTTTTTAATGATTGAAAGAAAACGAAATTTGTAAATAAATAATTTGAACCAAAAAATCAAGATATTTTTAACAACAACTTTGAGTTGCGGAATATCAAATCTTGCATTTTTTTTTTGAACAAAAAAAGATTTAACTGGAAAAATTTCATATTTACCCAGAGAAAAATTTGGTGTGGATTTGACTCTAAAAGTGTCTCAAAAACGCTCATCTTTTTGGATAACTCCATCTTCTATCCATTTGGGTGAACACGAAAAAATAAAAAAATATGTTTCTAAATTCAGACCTTTTTTGTTTCAAAAGTTATCCACTTGAAGTTTATAATAATCCCATTTGGAATTTAAAATAAATTTATTTGCTTGAAATTGTATGAACCAAAACCCTACAAATGTTAGATTTTTTACAACATTTGTGAGATATTAGTGGTAGTTTAAAAAAACAATTTCTCCATTTTGGCTGGGAGATTTTTTAATTTATTTTATTTATAATTTAAGTTATTTGTTTTTTTATTTTTTTTTCCCTAATAATAATTTAAATTTATATTTTATCTTTATATGTATATAAAATCGATTAACCTGACTGACTGACTGACTGACTCATCAACGCCCAGCCCAAACCCCTGACGCTAGAGACTTGAAACTTTCACAGTGTGTCCCAACCACCACGTAGGCGCTCACTAAGGCGGGGTTTTCCGAAACTGTGCCGCTAAGGGGGTAAACGGGGGGTAAAGGGGGTTGGGTGTTTTTAAACTGTGATATGAGGCTGAAAACTTTCACTCGGAGGTTTTCGAGATCGCTGATCACGAATCTGTGGCCTATTTCACCAAACTACAAATTACAATTACAAATTTGTACTAAAGCAAAATAAGCCAACAATTTACAAGTTTTGTTAAAAATCACTTGAACAAAACTTGTAAATTCAAATTTGTAAGTTGGTGAAATAGGCCACTGGTGTTAGACTAATTCGCAACGGAAAGTACTGCAGGGATAAGATTTTTCTCAAAAGTTTTTAAGTTCTTTCCGGTTTTCCTCGTATTCTAAAACTTATACAAAAAAAAACTTAACCCGGCAACGACAGGTATGCAAGCGAGTTTGTCTATATATTAAAAAGTCAAATACCACTCACTCATTCCTTCATCACAGTATCTCCCAATTCCCTAAGCCGATTGCCATGAATTTTTGGACACAAATTTACCTTACCTTACGCTCTCTAAGAAACGGTTGTTCAAAATTTAAAAAGGAAGGTTCCTGTAAGGATCAACGCGTATACCCTTTTCGCATTTTTCTTCGGAGAAACTGGAATTGGGGGGTCTTCGAGGTCGCTGATCACTAATCTGGTGTTGGAATTTCAAAATTGGAAGCGGAAGGTCTTTTAAGGATAACTCAAATATCGTGTTTCCCATTTTTTTTAGGAAACCTGGGTTTACGGGATGGTCTGGTGTTAGAATTCCATTATTCGAAATAGAAGTCCTGAAGGCATAACAATTTCTTTTTCAAAAGTTTTTATGTTATTTTTTGGTTTTTTGGTACGAAAAATCGTATGCAAAAAACTTTAACTCGGCAACGACGGGTATGCAAGCTATTTTATTTACAAATTTGTATATTTCGCATATTTATCACAATTACATATTACAAAGATAAACTCTCCCTGTGCATCGGCCCTGGTTCGAACGCATATACATACTTCAGATTTCAACTTGAGCTACCATCCTCGTCAGACTATTGAACTAATTCAGGGAACCTCTTCTAAACATGAATACGTCTTGTAAGCATAAATAACTCCAAACGGAGTTTTTTTTACAGTAAACCGATTTAAATATTTCATTTTCCCAATGCCATGAAATTCTAACCAAATCGGATAAAAAAATATCTTAAAATTGCTATTTTATCCAGCTTTTCGGTATTTTTGCTCAGTTTTATCCTTTTGGATATATTAGAAATTTTATCTAGCTTTGTGTAGTTAATAAAGTAAAAATAAGTCCATTTGGATTTAAAATTTTAAAATAATCGGATAAAATTGAGTTTACATCGACAAATTGTGTATAGTGACAAAACGCGGTTAGAAATCCTGACAGTAGATCAGAAACAGACCTTGGCTCCTGTTCTCTGATATACTGTCAGGATACCTGCCCGACTTTTACTGCCCAATTCGTCGGTGTAAACTCGATTTTATCCGATTGTTTTAAAATTTTAAATCCAAATGGTGTTTAAGGCAGAGCGAAAGTGAAAACCCCAAAGCAACAAATGCTATGACCTCATTCACACAATAAGTTTTTTGATTAATGAGAGCAAAAAGGACTAGAGAAAACGGATTTGCAATAACTTATGGTGAATCAAAAGTTGATGATTCGCCAACTTTTCGCCCCTCCTACATCTCGCCCCTCTTGCCATCATATGGCCGTGACGTGAATCAAAAAATTTATTGTGTGAATTCCGACTATCCTATTGAATATCATAACTAATCATGGAAAATGATCCGAATCGGTTCTGTGGTTTTCGTGTAGCAGAGGGTCACTCCGGGAACATGATAATTTTCCCTCCCCCTCTGAGCCAATTCTCCAAAACCTTGCAATTTTTTTTCTTGATTTTTTTCGTGGATTTTTTTCGGAATTTATTCCACAAAGTTTATCTATCTATCGCAGCAAAAAATTCACTTAGCAAAAGTTGCCAAAATTTCAATTGTTTCTGTCTCTTTAGGGGCCTACACACGTTCAATGTTACATGACAATTTTACTTGAATGACTCATGTTTCAAGTAACATTGTACGTTTGGATGCTCTTCAATGGTCTTGTCAAGTAAAAAGTCTACATTGACGAAGATCAAAATTATTTTGATTTTCATCAATGTTCATTGACAGTAACAATGATGGTTTAGAGCATTCATAAATGTTACTTGTCAATATAGCAGTTGCTGTCTGTTATTCAAGGAAATATGTCCGATATTCGGCAATGTTCGCGGGAATTCCTCAGTGAGTTCATTGACATTTACTGGAAAAATGAGTGTCGATGGAAAGTAAAATCTATGCGTTATATTAATAAAGATTTTAAACATACGCTTTCAGTATGAAAAACTACTAGATAAATTGAGAGAAGTGGGTCCTCATCCCACAGTTGATACCGTGAAAAAAAAATAGTTTGCGAATAAATTTTAGAGCTAAATTAAAAAAGTTAGAAAAATCTAAAAAATCGGGATCAGGACAGGACGAAGTTTATCAACCATCATCGCTAAAATATACGAATGTACTGACCAAAATTTTGACGAAAATATTGTCAATGTTCAATGTTACGTGTGGAGGCAATTTCCATCCATGTTACTTGACGAAAATTTTCATCAATAATACTTGTCAAGTAACATTGAACGTGTGTAGGCCCCTTTTTATATAAAAAACTCGTATTCTGACATCTTTCAGGAATAATTTTTTGAATTTTCGTCGTAAATGCAACAAGAACTTAGCGTCGGGGAACATAAATGCAACAAGAACTTAGCGTCGTAAATGCAACAAGAACTTAGTGTCGAAATATAAAATTCGGGGAACAAAGTGTCTTACACTGACAACAGTCAGCCAAAGCTGTCAAAATTTGAGGTTATGTCGGTGATTATAATTCCAATTTCTTTCTTTCTAATTTTTTACTTTTTATTTGCTTATAGGGAGTGAAATTCTTATACGAAGTTCTTATACGATTCATAATAAAGAATTTTAGTTATTAAAAATTTCGACTTCTTAATTTTACCTAAAAACCCTAAAAAATAATTGTGTTTTAGCGAATTGTTCGCGGACTGTTCGTGAACTCCGGTGTACCTGGCATAAGATTTTCCTTTACCTTTTTCTTGAGATCCCCGGAAAAATTTGATACTACAAATTTAAATTATATTTGCATAGATATACATACCAGAGATACAAACCGGTTTTTGAACCGAACCAAAAACCACTGAACCATTGAAATTTTAGTGAACCAAAACCAAACCACAAACCGAACCTCTCTGAAAAAATATGGCCGAACCAAACGAAAACCAAACCATTTTTGAACAAGCTGATTGAACCGAACCAAAAACCAAATTTTATTTTATTGGTTCGGTTCGGTTCAGTTTATATTTAAATATTTAGGATTGACATTTTTTTATTATCGACCATATAATTTTTTGAAGTTCGTGCTGTCGGATAAACGGGCCAACACTGAAGATGTTCTGCTTGAAGATATCTTATTAATAAATTTAAATAGCAAATAAGCAAATAACTGAATGTTAATCCATATATCGATATAAAATATCAAATTTTACGGAAGAGCTAAAAACCTTGTTAAATAATTTTAATTCTCATTTAAAGAAAACTGAAAATTGACTGAGAATTAAATGAAGCTTACACTCAGAAAAATGTCCAGGTTAACTTTTTGTCAGGTTAACTCTGACCTTACAGAGGTGTCTGTAAGCCAGCTAGCGGTCAGAGTTAACCTATCTAAGGTCAACTCGTGCAGCTCCCAATGCCCTACTTCACCTGCTGGTGGCTTAATTTCAGAATTTCTCCGACCATAGGTCAACTCAGTCAGTTTTACTTGCCCACATGCAGGCGAACGCGCGCCTGCCCGAGGCCAATTACGCCGTATGTAGGTCGTCGAGTTAGCCTCCATTTTTCTGAGTGTAGTTTTCTTTTAATGAGACTCAGTTTTCTTTAAATGAAAATATAAATGATTTAACAAGGCTTTTTTGCTCTTTTGTAAAATTTCATATTTTGGACTTAGCACAAATTCACTTTAACTCTAATCCGCACACCCGGTGACTTTGAGTCACTGTTTCAGTTTTGAGAGTGATTGTTACGAATGTTAAAAAAATTTATTGCATTCACGCTCCTTGACTTTGTTTTTTTATGCCAATACTATTTAAAAACGAAAAAAAAAATTTTAATTTTTTTACTACACCAATAATGATCCGCTTTTATTTAATTCATATCTAATACAGTCACCGTAACGGTTTTACAAGCAAAGAAAGGTTATTTTGGTATCACTTTGCTTCTGTTTCGCAAAATATCGGACCGTAGTAGGGGATAATAACTGTAGCACTTCCCAAAAGACAAAACGTTGCTTCCTGTGTCTCCATTCCTAAGGTCGCGCTTCGAAGCAAATATGTGCAAATGCAAAAAAAATGTTTGTAACGAACATTCTTAAAAATCAATTTTATGCTACAATTATAAAGAGTACGAATGATGTACATTATATATAAATAAATATTATTAACTGAATTAAAAAATGCAAACTTACAAAATTTTTTTTTATTAAATTATTCTTTTTTTTTCGGCATGGTGACTGTGAGTCACCGCCTGGGTGGATTAAGGACAAAATTAGCCTGAGCTGATTAGGGTTAAGCTGACGATATATCACATCCATATACTAAAGTTTGAATTGCTTATTTTATTTTGTTAAATAAGACTGAAATGTTATTTTTCTGTGTTTTTTTTTTACTTTTTTAAAATAAATTTTTTTAATCAATTTTTTTGTCTGAACCAAAACCGAACCAAAACCAAGCCCTTTGAACCAAAACCGAACCAAAACCGAACCAAAACCATAAATTTCAAAACATGGAAACCAAAACCAAAACCAAAACCAGATATCGAAATAGTCCCTGAACCAAAACCGAACCTTTTTCAAAAAACATTTGGTTTGCATCTCTGATACATACATAGTAAGATGTTTAAAAACGTAAAAAAACACGAAAAAAATTTAATTATTTGAGAAAAATCAAAAACCAAACTTGAATTCATTAAAACTGAGAAAAGAAAAACTAACTAAATATCATTTAAAGTATATTCCTCGTTAAAAGGATTTTTTTTCTATCCCAGCAGGTATCAAAATCACGCTTTAATTTCTCTCTCGCAGAAACATAAATTTTGTAGATGCTTTTTTTATGTGGTTTTACTAATTGATATTAATATTTTGTTTTTGTTCATCAAAAGTTTTATATGAGCTACTTATTCGTACCTCATTATAGAGTTAACGGGTATAATTTCGTTTTTATAGATTTTGATTTCCGAAACGGGCAAAAAGTCGCAAATGGGTATCGAATGTAGCAATGTTAACATGTTACCGGCCACTTGTTTGTTGTAAATTGGCATCTGTCAATCTTAAATAACCCAATGTCAAGAAATATCTCATTCCTTGACTGTTTGGCGTTTTCCATTTCTTTCTTGCTAAAAAGTGCGTACATTCTACCATACCTTCACAGTTCGATTCAGTGCAGTCGCTTACTACTTTTAGTCGTTGTATCATATATTGTGGGTATATATATAAATATATCTATGTATCTAATTCAGTTAGTACTTATCCCATGTATCCTGAATGGTTGACTATAGAATCATCAGCATTTTTGTTAACTATACGCTGTTTTTATCCCAATTTTTATCTCTAAAATACCGAATAAATTCCATATATTCTTAGATATTGGTTTGATATCAGGTATGGACACCAGCCCTCTTTCTCTCCTGTCTCTTTCTCTGTCTATGTCTCATGTGGTGCTTCCGAATCCATCTAAATGTTGTTAGTGTGTGAATTTTTAAACTGCTAAAATAGTTTTGCGGCATTTGACTTTGATTTGGCATTGGGAATTAATTTAAATGCAATTGACATCGACCTGTTTGACATTCCGTCTCTCTTTCGTCCAATTCACTTCACCACTGAAAAAGATTGACTTTTCCTTCTTTTCGGCTTGGCATCCATCAATTGCGACGATATTCAGTGACATTTCGATGACTATAACGTCCTTCGATTGACTAGTGAGCAATATCTCCCTAACGTCGCGTCGTACAGATACCGCAGCATGATTCACTTTAGTTGAGACCCACTGCGAAAAAAGGGCTTCTCGAATGCCCAGCAACATTTATTTGAGTTTACCTGTCCATTCAGATTGTTGCCAATTCATCTGAGCCGTCTGTCAATATATTTTCCAAGTTTTGTATTGTATGTAAATCGTCACATTTGATGTGTAGCACATTGAAAAGGCCCTCATATCAACGTCGGTTAGCTTCATGGAAAAGGAAAAGCCGAAGAATTTTCATTTCGTTGCTTGATTTTTTGTTTTCACAAGTAAAAAATTTATACAACATTCGACCATTTCTGGCTTTTTTATTGTGGTATTTTTCGTAATTTTCTTGATCATATTCCTGTTATTCTTTCTGGCAACTTTTTTTCCTTCTCAACACTGATGACCGTCCATCAAAACTGTCAACACTGTCAATCAATCGGTTATTTATAGCCAAGAAAAAGGAAGACGTCACATTTAAGTAGAAGTCTTGCAGTCGGTAATCATATTTTACTCAACTGTGAATGTGGAATGAATAATAAAAGATACCTCAGATAGTCAGAAAACGAAAAACATTATTCTGTTCATGGACAACTCGTTTCAATTAATTTAAAAGTCGATTGTAATTTTTTTAAAATATCATGCTTACGACGATTGCATTTTTTGAATTTAAAACTATCGCAGTTTGTAATGCAAGAATTTTGTGGTGTTGTAATTATGTTATTATTGTTTTTATAGTTTTGGATTTTTTTCAATATTGTCAGACTTTACACAATTGATAGTTTAACGAGACGAACAGACAGACAATTTTTAATTAGAATTATCATACACGCCACTTCAGTATTTATGAAACAGTGTTCATCAGTGGGTCCAACATATAATGGTACTTTCGGACATGGTTACTTTTACTGCGCAACATACCGAACACTGCGCTATCTGCATGCTGCAATGTTTGAGAGTCTCTACAATCCAGGAAACTGCTTAGCTTTTGAAACAGCTGCAGTATTTTCAAATACTGCGCAATCTAAAAAGCAGCTACGTGTGCCAGTACTAAACTTAAAAAGTAGCCGTTTTTAGAAAAAGTTTCATTTGGTTGAAACGGTTGCAGCGCAACTTTGTTTGGGACTACAAATATCAGCAGAATTCTAAACTTTCTGTCTGTCTGCATGTTTGTTCCGGCATCACGCGAAAACGGCTGATCACGAATCTGTTGTTGAAATTTCGGGAGGTCTTGTGAGAACAACGCAAATATCCTTTCCCCTATTTTCCCTCTGAAAAACTTGCTTTAGTGGAATTCGGGTCCGCTGAATACGAATTTGATACGGGATTTTTTAATTTCGGAACGGTAGGTCCGAGTTTTTGAGGTCTCTCTCTCTTCTCTCTCTCTCTCTCGCTCTCTCTCTCTCTCTCTCTCTCGCTCTCTCTGTCTCTCTCTCTGTCTCTCTCTCTCTGTCTCTCTCTCTGTCTCTCTCTCTGTCTCTCTCTCTCTCTCTCTCAACACCGGTTGTACGGTTTCCGGTTTTATCCTGCCGCAATGTCTCTCGCCAGAGGTCCCGGTCACGTGCCGATGTCCTCCAGTTTTGCATCCCAATTCTCTTTGCGTGCTGGTCAACGTCGTCTCGCCATCTGAGGTTGGGTCTTGCTCGTCGCCTTGTTGTTAATAACCTACCGCAGAAGACTTTCAAGCCGGGTCACTTTCACTCATTCGAGTGACATGACCAGCCCACCGAAGTCTGTTGAATCCACAGATATCCTACTACTAGATCAAGCCATTTGCTATCTCAAATAGGCCACTGAAACGTCAAAAAGCTATGACGAAAAAAAGGGACAAAGCTAGTAATTCTGGGAAATTAAAATTCTGGAAAAAAATGCTTATGCAGGTCCCCGACGGAATATTATTCAATCCCTATACCGATTATTCATGTTAATATTCAGAGCTGTCACATACATTAATATGTAATTCCCTAAACCGTGTATAAGTCTTATGAGTTCGATGTAAAACATATAATTCAAGTGTTATTGAGTTTGTTAATTCGAACATCTGACATCACTAAAGTTCGAAGAATAAATGAGACAACCATAGTCACGCTGTCCCATATTTTTGCTATGGAATTGTTCGAATGCCGCGATCTAGTAGTACGATATCTGTGGTTGAGTCTTATGTGCTTGACTACGGGTTAAGGTCACTAATCTTGTCAAAACTTTGAAATTCCAATTTTTTTGATAGTTCTAAAAGTTATACAAAAAACCTTAACCCAGCAACACTGGGTATGTAAGGCGGGTATGTAATATTATATGTGCTTAAAACAAAAATTGGAAATAAAAAAAATGGTAAGACCCCGCTTTAATGCCAAATTCGCTGTAAAATCGTGTTTAAGAAAGAATGGGGTTGTTATCACAATATTTATGAGAAAGTGTGATAAGATACGAATGTAATATTATTAACACGCATAAGCAAATAAACATCCACGCGTTTCTATATAAACAGATTTTTTTACACATTTGTGGTTATGAGAGTGAAATTAAAAAAGCAATATCCTGAGAATGTCAAAATACCATTAAGTACATGACAAGTAATTGCATGAGCGACAGCCACTTTGTTGTTATAGTCAAGTCAGTCTCACGATTTTAAATATAGACCATGGTCGTGTAAAATCATCAAAGTGGTTATTCAGCAACAACATGAGGCTGTCACACTAGAACGTAATTTACAGTTCTCAAAGGAATATACAGAGCTGTCAAAATACTAAAATATGTGACAGTAAAAAACATCATTATCGTGAGTTGCCATTTGGTTTTTTGTTGATGAGGTAAAACAACATTATAATATGTAATCAGGGTGCGAAGGGGAGAGTTGAACCGACAGCAAGGCAACTTGGTGGGTAGGCCCTTACATTCACTTTACTTTTTAGCATGTCTCTTAGTCTGACATATCTTGCTTGTACCCGTAACCCCGTATTGCCGTAATGCTGTAATGCGTTCGCTCCCTTCCGACCTAAAACAGCTGACTATGTTATATGCTACACCGAAAAGCGACATAACATGTTCCCCATGACATTCTAGTTGACGTGTCAGAGTTATACTCGCGTCACTTTTTATTACTCGTTTCATGCGGTAATGATTATAAATGGTTTCATTTTTTACTAGAGGTTCTTTTGTGATTTATTTTCTTATTCAGAATCATCATGGTTACCATTCGCAAATGTCGTGTATGACTATATAATTTTCTCAATGGGAAACATGAGAACTTCATCTTGAATTTCAGTCGCTAAGGCTTACACGTCGTCACAGAAATATCTCTGAATAAAAACTAACTGCCATTATATTCTCCAGAAAATAATTATGAAACTGCAAAACTAAAAATAAAGGTAGGTATTTAAATAATAATTCAGAAACATTTACTACATCTTTTCTGTTTACTGCGATTTCGCTTACTTTCGCTGAGTGGCTGACTTCTTTCTTTTACTTTCAGGTATCGAGTTTGAATCCGAAAGAAAAAATTCTGTTGTTTTAATTTTTTTACTTTTCTTTATTCGGGGGGTTTTTTTATAAGACACTTTTAGTAAATATTCTATTCGAGTGATTCACTCAGTTAGGGGATTCAGCTCCGCATTTTATCATGATTTTTATTTTTCAATATAAAATGCATATCATAGAGGCGCCTTTAGTTTTGCCACACCAAATGTAAATAGACGTATACTCAACAGAAAGCGACCTAATCTATTTCCTAATTAGTCGTGTCGAGTTTCAGTCGTTTTTCAAAAAGGGAGCCCACCATCCTTCCTCGTCGCCGTCACCTTACCGCCGATCTCCTCGCCATGTCGATGTGTGACATATTTATAATCACAGTCTAACATTTAAATCACACTATGAAAATTTTGAAAGCTCGTTTTAGGTAGGGCTACAATATGTCTAAGGGAAAATTGTCTTTAGATTTAACGAAAAAGTAATTAAATCAAATTAAAAAATCGCAAAATTTGCGCCGACGGTTTTTGTACTTGAATTAAATGAAAAGTATTTAAACCAAACGATTGTTGTTTTTCGTCAGACATCGAAGAGACGCAACAACAAAGTAACCCCTCTTCTTATTTATTATCTCTACTCTTTATTATTAGTGTATGTTGATAGGATGTTTATCTGTGGTAGCCCTCAACACTCTAACTGCCACGACAGTTTTAAGCCTTTTTCGAATATTTAGTTGTCAGTCAAAAAGGCACTAAGAGAAAAAAAATTGAAACAAAATTATACCTAAATGTTATTTTATTACCATAAAATGTGTGCAACTACAAAAAATCGTTGCGGTTGCAGGGAACACTTTAATCATTTTCATTGTGGCCGTTGTGTACAATTAGGTGTCAGGTCTTTTTGACTGACGTGGCAGTTAGAGTGTTAAAATTTATTTCAAGGTGGAAAAATGTTATTTTATGTTCTACTAGCAGACCCTTCGTTGCTAGCTTAAAGTTTTTTGTATAAATTTTAGAAACTTTTGAGAAAAACGTTATCCTTACAGGAACTTCCGTTTCGAATTTTGAAATTCCAACACCAGATTCGTGATAAGTAACCTTGCAAACCTCCCAAAGCCAGTTTTTGCGAGAAAAATTGGAAAAAGGACATTTGCGTTATGGCTTAAATTATTTCACGAAAAATAACTCAAACTAATTTTTGTATTCGCCTAATTTTTGTGTTGATTTTCTGTTCGCCATTGTTAATAACTCCGAAATATTCACTTATTTGTTTCGACTGCATGACGAAAGAAAGAGCTCTCTGCCAGACTGTTAAATTAAGTGATTGGTTTTTTTTGTTTTTAATACTTTTCATTTAAATAATTTTAGATGCATTTAAATCCAATACCTACATTTAAATTGACTGATTTGGTATTTGTTTTTTCTGATTTGTCGTTTAATTGAAATAAAAATCATCTGATTTTGGAGAATAAATGAAAATTAGTTAAATGAAAAGACGGTTCTTGATTCCACTACACTCAGAAAAATAATTTGTAATATCTATAAAAAACTTTATAAAGTCTATAAAAATTTAGGCGTGGTTTGGAAACATTCAAATATGGTCTTAGAACTTATGACAAAAAAATCATTATTTTTATGAAACGATTTTTCATGGCTTTTAATAGATATCATGAAGTTTTAAATGGACTTTATGACGTATTTTCATAAAATCTATGAAATCTAGTCATACAATTTATGAAGAAATTTCCTTGATGAATCATCAAAAATCATAAAAATTTCACGTTGTTTTAGTTCTCCCAACAATTTTGATTTCTGTTTTATTGGTTTTTTTTCCTATTATTAAATTCACTTGCTGACTTTATCCGAAACTGCCCGTGTCCGCTTATCACAATACTTTTAATATTAGAATTACGAATTCAGTCATCCAGAAAATGTGTCTGTTTGAGGCAAGTGTCTGCCTATGGGAAGTGCTCGCAAACGGACTTTTCATGGTATATATTTTTTCCATACATGGAAACTAACCGAAATATATACGTGTTTCAATATTTTTTTAAACTTGGAAACTAAAATAAAATAAAAGGATCGAGACTATAAAATAAATTTTTAAATTCGGATTCAGGTCGATCATATTCACCGTGTCGAATGATTCATGTGACTTTTGATCCCTTCTACTTTTTGAATTTTAGTTTCATCAGAACTGTAAAATTAAAACGAAACACTGAATTTTACACAAAAGTTCTGTAATCTTACAAAAAAATTCTGTGAAAATGTTTTACTTTGAATGTTGGAATTCAGGCATCATTTTTGATTGTGATTTAAGCTAGATTTTATTTTTGCCGTGTAAAATATGCTTATTGCGTATCTTATATTTATTTCTCACAAATGGTTATTTCTTCTTGTTTAATGAAAAGCTATCGTTTTACAACTTAACCACAATGTGTCGAATAAGATCCTATCAATTTCCATGCTTACCGACTGCATAGTAATAGTCACTTATAAAAACACGTTGTATTGACACTTACTGTGTTGTCGATTGGTTTTATCTTCGCGTGTATCACATTTCTTAGGTGCGCACATAAATAGCGAGATGTCGATGATATGAAGTTCCTGATTTGTAAAAATTCATTATTCAGTGCTATTATTGGGCGCCACACGGAGAGAAATCCAAATAGAAATATACGAGACAGTGGACTCTTCTGCAATGATTCCTTAAAAATGGGGAATTATTCCTATAATTTTGGGAAAATCACTAAAAAATTTCAATGTCTCGTCACTACCAATTTTTTGCAGAATCTGTCCTATTATTTCTCTCCGTACACTTAGTGTATAAATAAATTAAACATTGTATGATTCACTTTATGTATATAAAATACAAAATATTGAAGTCTCAGCAGATTTAAAAATTTTAAACATAAGAAAAGCTACAATTGCCCGGGGCCAATCGTATAATACTATATTTGATGACAGACAAAATTTTAAAAAAATCCATTTGTATTGAAGACGGGGAAAGGAGTGGTCCGATTGGATTGTGATGTATGGAACGGTTATGTAAACTTGTAAACAGATTTTGCACTATAAATTTTTCAATTCGACGCCCCGTTTTCGAGAAAATAATAAAAAAAAGTATTCAATTTGTATGGGGGAGGGGAGAAGGAGTTGTCCACTTGGATTATAGATAAGTTATGTAGAATCATATTCTAAACCATTTCATCTTTACAAATTTTTCGATACGATGCACAATTTCTCAGAAAATAGGGAGAAAGTTTTTCATTTGTGAAGCAGTTGTCCGATTAGATTTTGATGTATGGATGAATAATGTAAAATCCTATTCTAAATACATTTTACCTGTATACATTTATCAACTTTGCTCGCCGTTTTCGAGAAAATTGCGAAAAAATATTTCGTTTGTATGGGGGAGGGGGGAAGGAATGGTCCATTTTTGCTCGTTCAGCCTAGCCATTTACGAGTAACGCAACTACATAAAATTTCAAGACTTCAGCTTGATTCTTTCGAAAGTTATGGTGTTCACGGACGGACAGATGGACAGACAGAGGGACGGACATGCGGAAATCAAAATTAATTGTCATCCCTAACACCCAGGTGTAGTTCAATTTTTTGTCCGAGGATAGGTTCGATGTGTTATAAATGGTATACTCTCCTATATGATCTCTCCTATATATAGAGAGCATAAAAATTTTATAGAACTATTCTACGCTGAGAGAAATTTTTGTTATCAAACGAATAAAATCTGACATTAATTTTACGGTGTTTTTATTTTCATTAAATAAATGTGTTTTCATAATGGGCCTTACCAATGACCCGTGACTAACTTAGTAACAGTTTTTGGTGTGTGCGAAACGGGCTATTTGCTTGCTAATTCTAGTAAGTTTTCACACCTTTATCACAGCGAATTTAAAACTTTTCAATAAAAACTAGGATTTGAACCGAAATTAGCAAGCAAATAGCTCGTTTCGCACACACCAAAAGCTGTTACTAAGTTAGTCACGGGTCATTGGTAAGGCCCAATGTGTTTATTTAAAAATTAGTTTGAGCTATTTGTTTGTTAAATTTTCTATGCTGATATTTTCAGAGAAAATTTCCATTTTTTGCAAAATTTTGAGCGAAAGTAGTATTTTTTCGAAGCAACACAAGAACTTTTATCGAGCTATTTCATTCGTATTACTAAGAGGAGAGAGTGTTGGCCGCTATTTATACCTGGCACTTTATTCCGAGAAATTTATTCTTCGACACTAAATTCATGTTGCATAACTGTCTATATTACGGATAGACGCCCAAACTCGAATTTTTTGAAATAAAACTGTCCGAATAAATTCAAATTTTGGCAACTTTTGCAAGTGATTTTATTCTGCGACAGACGAATAAAATTCGCGGAACAAACTCTAAATCAAATTCGCAAAGAAATTCAAGAAAAAATCGCAAGTGTAAACGGGATCAAGTGGCATTCTGAATAAAAAAATTTCATTGAATTTATCGAGAAATTTCATTGATTTTACGAAGAATTCTGTCGCCGATTCCATCGTAAAATTAATGAAATCTTCATCATAAAATCAATGTAATTTTTTTAAGACGATTTTTTCCCTGAGAGTAGTTCTAAAATTATCGAAGCTTTTTCAGAAATGCAATCAGAATTCCCAATATTTCATTAAAATGTCAAAAATTTTAATGAAATATCCCCAAAAAATTAAAATTAATCTAAAATCATGCTTTCGTCAATTTCACTACTCAATTTCTTTTAATAAAATAAAAACATATAGACGGACCGGACCGAAGGAACCATAATCGAAACAAAACAGATGGGGTCTGTCTTCTGTGAAAAGCATCCGATAATTAATTCATTCACAGCCACACACCAATTTGGAAAACAAGAACTGACATCCAATTCGGATATGAGTCTGCTATAGGGGGAAAATTGAAATGAGGGAAGAAGAATCAAAATCAGAAGTGATTCCCTCATAGATTAAAAACATCCTGCAGCCACAAAAAAAAGGAAGAGTGTGGGTATATGGATGGATAGTTAGACAGATGATACGCTATAGTAGGTGGAGAAAAGCTAAAAATATGATGAAGATTCTGAAGTCCTCATATAACAAATTATGGTTGGCATGAGTTGAATATGATGGTTATGGGCGGTATTGGAATGGCATTCGGGCAGTGAAACTGTCTTCACTAACTACATAGGTTGGCGTTCACGATAGTAGGTATGAGCACTTCGCTTCGTTTTCACTCTCATACCCAACACTCTGTCTTCGCTGAGCTCGCTTTTAAAGAATAATGACAGGCAATTAATTTCGAGTGGCCCCTTGTCAGTAACACCCATATTCTCCATAATTTCATTTTCTTTCCGTCTTATTTCCATTTCGGAGCCCTTTTGTACGCGGAAGATTTTGTATGTGTGTGATTGCGAAAAAAAAAATTCACATTTCTTTTAAATATACTCGTATTGTACATGAATATCTATGAAAAAACTCCGACGGTTTTTTTTAATTCTATTTTTTTTTCTCATTTTTTGTTCCAAACCAACCGCATTTGAAAAAACGTCACTATCCATTATTATCCCTGACAGCAATGCCAAGTCATTGAATCAATTAATTGGTATTAAATTACACACATCATTGCTTTTTCAGAACATTTAGGGGTTTTTTTTATATCCTGTCCAAAAATTATATCGGCGTTATTATTTTTACTTGCCTTGATTCATTTTAAACACAATATAATTCAAAACAATTGACCGTAATCGATTCCAAAAAAAAAAAAATATTCAGGTGGAATTGAGAACCTTTTCCTTTTTGGAAGTCGGTTAAAAATAAATGAGAATCCTTCCAGAGGTTTAGAAGTTACCATGGCAAAGGATTAGCGGGACGATAGAAGTGAATTTTTGTAGGAAAGTGTCATAAACCGAATCTAAAGGCCAAAATACAATGGGCCCAACACTACATTTACCGCGACATTTCAAATTTTAAACTCATAGGACTCTATGCCCCGACCAACTTTGCAGCCGTAAAAAGTTGAATCAAATTTAACTTTTGTCGGCCAGCTCGCCCACAAAATTTAGTGGTTGATTCAAAATGAAATCTTATGGGGACGTTGTAAAATCCAAATTTCGTCACTTAAAGAAAGTGTTAGGAAATATAACTTGTATACTGTGTTGCTTAAGGGCCAAACAGATGACGGCAGCAATTGCGACTGCGGCGTCGACTGCGACGTCATTTTGGGCGTCGAAAAGTCGAGTGGAACACATGCATGAAACTCGACGTCGGGCAGCGTTCCAACAACAACAAATTTGACATTTCTGAATCGTGTTTGCAAGATATAAAAAATGATTGTTCTGTCCGATAATTTTCAAAAATTGATGTTAATTGTGTGCGCGTTTTTGCGTTATTATAATGACGACGGCGTCGAATTTAGAGATTTTGCTAAATTTATTTTGAAGCCATATGAATTCATGGTTTCTAATTTTTTTGACGTCGCAGTCGACGCCGCAGTCGCAGTTGCTGCCGTCATCTGTTTGGCCCTTTACATTCAAATATTATTTGCAAGATAATGGGTAACAAAAAATGTTATATGTGGCTCACTGACTTTCAAAATTCAAATGAAAGAAATAAAGAATAATAAAGACCAAGGATTGAAAAAATGAATTTCGCAGAACAAATAATGAAAAGTTTTATCTGTCAAACAAATGAAAAGCAAATTACGTTTAGAACAACAAAGCGTGCGCAATTGTATATGGAGGGCGACATTGTCGCCGTAATCTGCCGTCGTAAATGTTGTGTTGGGCCAATTGTATTTTGGCCTTAAACTTCTGCAGAGTTTTGAAAGATGGCGGGCGAAGGAGTCAGATAGGAATAGATTTTTTTTCATTTAGATCATATTATTTTGCGCGCTGTTAAGCCACCAAGAAAGTAAAAAGTTCAGAAAACTTGAAACTACGTGAACTTGGTCTAAAAAACTACAACTGATGTTCGTGAAAATTGCCTTCGACTACTTTTTTAATTTTATACTATGTTCACACCGACGCAAAATCACGTAATTTGGCGAAATGATTTTAGATCTTAAACCAAAGTGTTCACACAGAGATTAAGGTAATTTTGTTTGACAAGTTCGTGTAGGATTACTATGAATTTTAGTAATATGATGAATAATACAATTCAAAACATCGATGAAATATGTGCAAACAGAATTAGACACTTTAGACGACAATGGAAATTATCTGTAATGAAAATAAACAATTATTTTCCATTTCATATTTAACTGCATCATAAACATGTCCATTTATTTATTTTTTCAGACCACAGGTTTACTAATATATCCTCTTCGCGTGCGGAACACGGCTTCTTTTTCTTAGATTTCCGTTTTTCCAATGCAGCACAAATGTCAAAACTAATGTGCTGAAGAGAGCTGAATAAGTGATGCAGGGTTGTATTCATTGTTTTTGCTTGATTTCGTTCCTAATTTTGTGGAAATTACATACTTTTAGTGATTTTGAAAACAGGCTTTTGTACTGGAAATCTCGTGATTTCGAGCGTGATTTCGTTCAAAATTACGAAAATCTTCAAAATTACGTAATTTTGCGTCGGTGTGAACATAGTATTAAGTACATGTTCCAAAATAATAACGACAAAAACTACGGCACCTCTTTTACTTATACGCTAAATTTCCAAACCAGATGAAATTCTTTTATTTTAGGTCTGGATTAGACATAAATTCCAAATTTTTTCCATGGCCTGCCATTAAGATAACATTTTCAGAGCATTTTTGCCCGAGATATCAACAAAAATTCTGACAAATGCTGTCTCCGTGGGGCATTTCAATGGCGGGTCATGAAAACATTCATAATTTTTATCTAAAAGAGACATTAAATGCACCTTAAACCAATATATCGAAAATAATATGAGTTCAAATTAAAAGTTTTAGGTAAACAAAAATTTCAGACCGTGTAAAAAATGTAAACCGTGAAAAGCGGAAATAGAATTTTCCGAGAAGCCGTCTTATTGTCATGTAAATCGGGAAATCGGTGTATTCGATATCTTTGCCGATTCGATATACCGACCATGCACGTAAGACAAACAAAAAAAATTGCAGCCTATATTTAGCTTGTGCTGACCAATAAATTGGTCATTTAATATTGTGTGGTAGCGATTGCCATATGGTCGTACTAAAAACACTGTCAACTGCCACTTTGTGCGCTTGTTGATTCAGTATAAGAAGTCCATATATCACACATGTTTCCCGGCGTCGAGTTGTAAATTGATACTAATGAGCTGCTTGTGATTGATTAACACCATCAGATGACAACAACGTCATCACCAGTAATAAAGGAAGGCATACAAAATTTCCTTAAGTTTGGTAAATGAAGACAGAGAAAAGTCTTTAATTAGGTGCTAAAAATTTTATAATTTATGATCGTTACTTCATTTAGCTCATGTATTAGATGGTGTCTATAAAATACGTTACGCTAAATTTGGCTCTTTTCAAACCGCCTTCCTTTTTTGAAAAAACACCTCAACACCAAGATCTCCCCACCACCCTTACAAATTTATTTTAAACTAACTTTGAGAAATTTACTTGGAATGCCAAATTTTAATATGAAATTAAAATTACAATCAATGCTCCGGACTGGTGTTGGGTTCTCGAAACAGCAACCATTGAGTCTTTATAACTCATGGATAAATAGACAGATTAATGCTACATTTACACGAATGACAAATTTGTCATTTTTTTCTTGTCATTATGTTAATTCCCGTGTAAATGGCATAATTTATGTAATTTTTTCTGTCAGAAAATGTCAATCTCTCATAAAAGAATGAACTTGTCCATTCTTTTATGCCAGATTGTCATTCGTGCAAACGCAATATTAGTTATGACAACTTCAGTATTCAACTTTTGTCATAACTAATCACCTCTATTCTTGAAAACGGCGTTAGGAGCAAAATCGTAACGCGTTCGATTCGATTCGCTACGCAACTGGTATTCTGGAAAACGCCGGGAGCTTCCCGTTTGGTACATAAAGTATCGCATGGCAACGTGCTGTCAAACATAAGCTGATTTGATTGTTTGTTCTTAATTTTCAATAAAAGTGAAGTGTTTGAAGCGATTTGCTTCAGTAGCCATGGATTCTACACTGATGTATCATTTATTGAGGCAAGAGGAGCTGAATTCGTTACGCCAGCAAACAAATTTCTAAGACACTCTTCAGATTTGATGAGCTTAACCGATGAAGCGAAAGTTCATACAAATACTGGGAATTTCATAGATTTTTGTTTGTAATTTTGTAGATTCAAAAAATATTTCCGGTTGAACAAGACTGCTTTGGAATACATTGAATTTCCTCCCACAAAAAATTCACCTCTATCGGCGACTTCCCTTGGCAATGTCCGGATTGTTTTTCATTTTTGAAATTAAAAATGCAAACTAGTCTGTGTTTGTAGTGTTTTTCTTTACACTCCTATTTTAAGAAATCACTGTTAAAATCTTTGATTTAAACATATAATAGATTTACCTTACATTTTTGTAAACACTCAATTCAAACGTCAATGAAACGCGAGAAATTTGAAGTGAGTGATTTAACCTCAAAAAAGTGCTCCCGGCGTATTCAAGAATAACAAAAATCGAATGCGTTGCAATGCGTTATTCCAAATCGAACGTTGATAGATACTGCGTATTCAAGAATACCGATTGCTCACGATCGAACACTAATCGAGCAAATAAACGTAACGCCGTATTCAAGAATAGAGGTGAATATTGCGTTTGCACGAATGACAATCTGGCATAAAAGAATGGACAAGTTCATTCTTTTATGATAGATTGACATTTTCTGACAGAAAAAATTACAAAAATTATGCCATTTACACGGGAATTAACATAATGACAAGAAAAAAATGACAAATTTGTCATTCGTGTAAATGTAGCATTACTTTTTAATATGTCAGAACCCAAGTATCACCCAAAGAAATATTTTGTCCCTATGATAAAAATAATTTTGTAGATCTTGCTACAATTTTTCTTGTCCAATAAACAAATTTTTTGTCAGTATGAATGTGTTTTTGTCTATTTGAAAAATGTCTTTGTCATATTGATAAAAAGAATTATCCAGATGAAAAAAAAATTCAGAAAACTAAACTCGTTTGTTCAATTTTGTCATATTGATAAAATAATTTATCCTCATGATAAACCTAAAACATTATTGTTTAAAGAATTTATCCATATGACAAAAATTTGATCCCAGGAAAAAAATTTGATCCCTGGTGAGTATCTAGACCAGGCCTCCGCACCATGTATGTAGTGATTTACTATTACTCGAAGAAATTTTATGTTTCTTCATATACTATAACACAAAATGAGAAAACGCATCTTTTTCATTTTTTACGCTCTTTCGCTTTTGATGGAGACGTTTAAGAACAGTGGACTACACAATTTATCATGATGCGATTACAAAAATATAATAAGTTCCGTCGTGCAAAAAAACTTCTGGGGACGTATTTCCGGTTCTGTGCTTCGAAAAAACATGCGCTAAATTGCATTATGTTACCTGATAGGACAGCTGTTGTAATTTTTTATTCGACATGTAACTGCTAACTAGACATTGACGGTTTTCATTATTTGTAGTTATTACATATTTGTTTTCCCAATCACACGACATAGTATTTGAATTTGAATATGAGCGCTTCATAATGGAAAATGAAAACTAAAAAAATCGAAATTCTGAAAACATTTCGTACGTCAGTGTACTTTGGGAAGCAATTAGGTTTTTGGGGAGCAAATGTATACATCCGCACGCATCAACAACAGAAATTATACTGAATGACTGTCGTAGGCTCGCTCCATCGATTGTTTGTCAATCGTTTGATTTCAGCTGCCGAAGTGGCCGTCGTCTACCAACACGTATCATTGCGTTGGAGAGTCGAGTAAAAATGTTCATACATCGATTGTATTCTCGTAAAATTTGAATAAAAATGTTATCGTTGTGAGGAGCCAGGCGAGCCAAGGAGTGCCGAGCTCTGATCTAGACAGTTTAATTTTGTTTTAAATTTTTGAAATAGCTCACATTGAAACTTTTATTTGTATTTAACTATTCGTTTTACTTTTTTCATAGGTAACTAATATGCATTATCATGTTTACCGAGAATAGTAGAAGCGATAAATTAATTGATGTAAAAATTAATGGCTCTTCATTTAATTTGTATTCTGGTTATTTTACATTTACAAAATACAGCAAAATATGTAAAGAAACTTGAAAGCCTTAAAGTTTTTGCATCAGTGTTGGCTTCAACAGGAAAAAGGACCACTATTTAATTTCGTTGTATTTCGGTTAAAATGATGATTTTATTGTGTTGTATTTTCAGATGTCTTAAAACTTCGCCTTTTGCCGTTACTCGCTATCTTTATTTATTCTCGAGATAGGTATGTGAAAATTCGATTTTGTCGAATTTTGCTTTAATGAATATCGACATGTTGCCACATTCTCGAGATATTTTAATTCCTTCAGACTTAAAATTGAAAAAAAAATAAAGACGGGGAAATTTTTTTTTGTGTTTTTTGATTAAAGATATACTTATGATATCAGATATTCTCCCTTTTTGGTTTAAAAATTCTTCAAAATTTTTTGTCGACAATTTTCGTCCTTTTTTTGTGGCTGGCATCTGGCCCCTTGGCCTTTTTATTTGCGCCACTGGATATGTTCATTGATTTCTTAAATATTCCGTGCAGTAATAATGTTGCTGGGGTAAACTTTAACAATATAGGGATTGGATTATTCTCAAATAGAATGTGACGTCAAACTTGATCTTTGCTCCCTTCTCCCTTTCCAGTCGTCACACTTCATTACGCTTGGTTGCACCCCCTCTCTCCTAAGTTGTGACGTATTTTCGAGGCAGCCCCTTAAAAATAATACTGTTTTTTGTATTTTTTTTATTATTATAAAATTAAACCTCATTTTATGTTATGATTTCCAGGGAAGCGAAAGAACAAAAAAGAAATTTTCCACATTAAAACTCATGTCCCAACTTTTTGAAACCGCACAAAAATCCGCCGGGACAAAAATGCGAAGAATTGTTATTTAGCCCATGCAAGAAATAAGTGAATAAAAGTCCCCAGGAATTTTTTGCCGGTTATCTTGATTGAATTCAGCTAAAACACCAGAGATGAAAATATTGCGAAATTTTTGGCCTCCGGATTATAGGTGACATCCATCAAATACCAAACATACTGCGACACAGACAGACTTTTGAAGGACCTGTACGTAGCTGAAGTTTTAACAAAATTCCCGGCGATTTTCAGTCATAAGCAAAAAGTGTTCGCGATTTCGTCTTCATGCCGCTGCATTCTGAATTTCTCTTTGATTCTTTGATGTTAGTAAATTCCCGATCATTCCTTTTGAACATTTTACAACAAAAAAAAACACACACACACACGCAAACTTAAATATCAAAACAATAAAAGGGATTAGACTGAAATAAACAGCAAACTGGGATTTTTAATCCTTTGTAATAATCCAATGCCGCCGCCAAGTATTCGGAATTGATAGTCTGTTTGTTTTACTTTTCAGAAGGTAGTGCGGTATATAACCTAAAATTCACCAAAGTCCCATCTTAAATCATTTTGGAATTTTTAAGTTTTTACCTATTCGCGACAATCGTCTCTTCTATTCATCAGAAATTTTCCAGGTATCCGTAAAGAAGAATCGCTGTTGGTATTTAAAATCATTTGGCGTCTGATTTCGATTTCGAAAATTCGATGAAAAAAATTCTGTTTTTTTTTTGGCAGTCACAGCGGAAAGATTAATTTTCTTATTGTCATCTTTATTCCTGGAGTTTTGGACTCATTCCACATTGAGAACAAAGCAAAGCTATGTTAATACTCGTATATTTACAAAAGAGTTATTAAGAAATTTTGGTACTTGATTAATGTTATAGCGTGACCATCACAGTAGAATTTTTTTTCCGTTTCCTCCAAGTCTTTTAAGTTCTCCCATTAACACAGTTTTTTATTGTATTAAATGGATGTTTTTATAAAAGGAAATCGCATTTTAAATAGATATATAAATTATTTTAGTGCAAAGCACGAGGCTACTGGCCATAATTGACTTGGTAAACAACCACTATCTACAGTTATAATGTTTTCCTTCTTCGTAGTTTAGTATAAGGAAAATGAATAATGATCTGTACAAGCTAATAACTGGCTGGCATGAAAGAACGTGTTAAATTTTCTTTTTCCAAGTTTCACTACTTCCGGTTAACAAAAGTTGAATAAAATTTCCATAACAATTATTTATTGGCCAAAATATACGATTGAAAAAAATGTTACATATGAAGAATGGCTAGAAACAATATTTTATATGAAAAAACATCACATGACAAAAACAATTAATATAAATTTTGTAACTCTTTGACCTCGCATGCTCAAAAAACTTCCATATATGATACATACCTTGTTAACAGTATATAAAATTATTTAATGCTTTTTAGAGCAACTGGCATTTTTTAAACCTGATTTTAATTTTTATTCCATACTGCGGAGGTTCCCACAAAGGGGTGCAGGAACCAATTTTTGGAGATGCGAGAAGGACTTTTTGATTCGTGAGAAAAAGTTATAAATTCATCTAAACTATACTTGAATTTGTCTTCCTTACACAATTCTAAAATTGAATTCAGTGTAATAAAGTGATTTAGTATTCAATTTTAGGATCTAATGGACAAACATTTTAAAAATTTTAAATTTTAAACACGTAAAAATTTTTGCCTACAGGCGGCTTATTTATCTACAAATTTTTGCCTGTGGCGGCTCTTTATTAAAAGTTTTTTGCCTGCGGCATGTTTTTCTTATTTTTCCCCATATTTTTCCCATATATTACCCCATATGTTTTACTATCAAAAAATTGGAATTTCAAATTTCAATTTTGTCAAAAATTTGCAAATATTCAGAATAAAAAAGGAATTTCTCAACATTTCCTTTTGATTTTTACTTTCGGTCAGCTTATAGGGGAAAGTGGTCACCATTCGTACGCGGGGCACATTCGTACATCGAATATTTTTCAAGCCATAGCTCCAACTCAGAACATGTCCACACATGTTTTTTCTGTATATTAACCCAGCCACGTGTCAGCGAAGTTTGACTTCAATTTCATTGCAGCGAGTGGAAAAACCAGGACCCATCTGTTTTTTCGCGCGAAAAATAAATTGGTGCCCTTATTTTCCACTCGTGATATAATATATTTTTTCACAGTAAGTACAGCTAACAATATTTTTTTTAGTGAGGAAAAGTGACTAAATTAATTTGTTGAATGAAAATCGTGTTTATGTATTACCGTTTTCCAGAAAAGTTACTTATTCAGTATTATTTGGTTTGGGGCACATTCGTACAAAAAAAGGGGGCACATTCGTGCTAGAACTTTTGGTATGTTTAAATTTCCAATTGATTTGCGCACTTATAATGTGAAGTGATGAAAAGGTATTTTTCGTTATTATGAAGTTATTTATTTTTAATTTTTGAATTGTTTTAAATTTTATGTTTTTTTTTTCCTTTTTGAATTATTTTATGTTATTTACTTAAAAAGACTCAATTTGAAAGATTTTTTCTGCGATTTTTTGCTGAATTTAATAAAGATTAGTTTTTTTAACTTTTTATGTTTGATTCTTGTTTTATTTCGTATATATATATGCTTCCCATAGGTTCCCCATGACATGTACGAAAGTGCCCCACTAGGGGGGTAGATTCGTACAATTTTCGACTTTCGGCAAAAAGGCAACTGTTTAATTATTAGTTGATTTTCATATTCTTTTTGATATCTTTGTATTAGCTGGATATCTATAATATCCAGTTAAACGAAATAGACAGTAAGTTGAGCGTTATGCACGACATTACAATCAAAAACACAAAAAGTGTACGAAGGGTGACCACTTTCCCCTATTTAGATAAAAGTTATTCATATCGACCCCTCCGTGTCACTTGACGTAGAACATTATTCAATGTCAAATTTTTATATTACTAAAACATGAAACTCGTTAACTGTCTTGAGATGTTTAGAGTTCAAATTGAACAATTTTCTTCCAAAATCCGCAAAAAATTAGAAGTCTTCCCAAAGCCAAGTTGTATCGAAAAATGTCAGAAGATTTAGACCATCAAAGAGATACAAATGCCTTGCACGGAAGCGTTAAAATATATTACTTATAATTTTTCAAAAAAAAAATATAAAAACCTAACCTCTGGATTAACGCAACGCGAACGCATCTAAATCGCACAAACTGTCACGCAGCGCAACATTTCAGCGGCAGAGCCCAATGGCATCTCGTGAAGTAGTACAAATGGCATAATATAAAGTGGTATAAAGTTGGCAAAATTACAAAAATGGATAATTTTGAAGCGATAATTTGCTATGTTGGTCTTTATCTTGGTTATTTATATGTTATTGCACTAAGGCTATCAATTTTTCCTCGAACGACATTGCCCTAATCTCACTTTATGAACTGTCAACGCAGAATTCTGCGGCAAAGTTAGAAATTTGCATACTTTTGCGTTCACTGCGTTCACTGTGCTCACTTCAAATGATTTCTATGGAACAAACTTGTAAGTGACAGTTTTTGCGTTCGCGTTGCGTTCATTGGGCTCCAGGCACAAGAAAACATAATTTGTAAAAGGCAGTGAAAACCTATAGATATTAAAAAACTAACCAGTAGGGTCAGGTAGGGTGAAGTGGTCCGCGTTTTTATTATAGGCCATAAAATGGTCAAAAATTGGACATTTTGCATGATAAAAATTCCAATTTTTTCAAATCGCAAGCGCAGGACCTAAGCTAACTTTCCGCATTCACAGATTGCCAACTTTTTGACACTAAATTTAATTTTTAGGCATTTACCGAAAACTTTGATTTTTCGATTTTTTCAAAATGGTAGGGAGAAGTGGTCCACCCGCAATTTTTTTCCAGAAATCGCATAAACATAAAATTAACTGACAAATAAAAGTTTAATCATGAAGTTTGATCAAAAATATGGTTTATTCGAAAGTAACAAATGAGCGTTTGGTCTGTTTTGGTGTTGGTTCCTTCGGTGTAATTGTTAAGCGTCGCTTTCCGGCGGCTTTTTCTGCTTCTCTAATTCAGCTCGATTTTCGGGAGAAGTTATAATCGAGCTTCGCATCGATTTTCGGCCATGATTCTAAACACTCAAAATAACTCATAAAAAAAACTTCAAAACACGAAATATGACATTGACAGGGTGGACCACTTCACCCTACCAAACGTGGACCACTTCTCCCTACCGACGCTATTTTGCGCGGAATGACGCTGCTTCAACAATTGTGGAAAAAAGTGCAGAAATTCGGTGGATTTACAAAGTTCATAATGTAGACAACATTTTAGATTGATTAGCTTATTGAAATTGATGAAGAATTTGTCAAAATGTTGTTGAATGTGAATACTTGCGAAAACTTTCAACAACGTTTTTTTGGCACTGAGCTGTGAGAGTGAGTAAATATACGTCTGCACACTTCAATGACTAATAGAAAACAAGCTGTCATCAAGAGAAACCGATGAGAGTTGCATATTATGTTCTAATGTCACTATTACTAAAAAAAAAATGTGGTGGACCACTTCTCCCTACGGATCACTTCACCCTACCCCTACTAGAACATAAATTTTAAATTTTCATGTATGTAAACATACTGTCGTTGTAGATAAAAATTTGAAGCATGTGTAGAGGTTAGTGAGCCAAATGTGGATGACTCTGTTCCAAACAAGAATAGGGTTTTTTTTTCTACACCAAACTGATTTAAATATTTTATTTTTTAATGACTAGAATTTGTAATCCAAATTCGGGTAAAATCAAACCGTGTTCAGATAAAATTGGTATTTTCTCTAATTTTCTGGTGTTTTAATTCCAATTTTATATATACAGGAAAATTTTAACCCAGCTTTGCGGAGTTAAAACACTAAAAAAAAGCTCTATTTAAATTTAAAATTTAAAAAAGATGCTGATGAAATCGGGTACACACCGCCAAATTTTTCTGTGTGTTATGGAGTATAAAAATACCATAAGAATTGTCTTTTGGATAAAAGTGGGAAGTTTACTTACCGTACCATCATTAGCTTTTTTCAAAAAATTAATTTTCGTTCGTGACGTCGTGTTTAATTTATTTCAATTTTTTGTTCTAATTTCCATTTTACCTTTTTGACTAAGTTTTTTAAACGTTTTTAACTTTCCTGACATCAATAAACATTTAGAAACCGCAAAAAAATTTTTAAAAAACAAAGACATGAAAATTATTACGACGTCACCATCATAAAACAAAGAAACATAGTAAATTCCCATCCTGAAGATGACTACAAACGTAGTCGAAACGTCGAGGAATTAACATTAATTAATAAATAATGAAGGATTTACAAAGAAAACACTCTTTGATTTAAAAACAACCTACAAATGACCGATGAGCCCGCTTCAAATAATTAATAAAATATAAAATAACGGTCGATAACAAATTAATAAAAAGTGGGAACGTAAGATTTTGATCAATTCAAGGCATTAAACATTCCTTTTTACCCGGCGGTTTTTGGAAATTCCCGACTTTTTACCCTGCGGTTTTTTGAAATACACCAGTATGAAAACAGAACCACTGTTTTTTCTGTGATTTTAGATTTTACCGAAATAATCTAGGATATTCAGTAGAAGACTTTTCCCGAATTCGCATTTAATTTTTATGTTCCCCAAACAAACATTCGTTATGTCCGAAAAGGATGATTTCCAAGGAAGAAAGATCCAGGAACTTCAAGAAGCTTCCACGAACCTTTTCAAAGCAGCTAAAGGCAACACATCGCATAAATAACTCCATAAAAGGCGGAATAATTTATTTATTTATTAGCTAAACTACACACCTTCTAATAAGTCGCTTTCTTAATTATTTTCGAGCCTAGAAGGTAAATATATAAATGCCACTTAATGAAACGATGAATCTATTATGAGCTTCTGGGTATGTCCTTCAAATTGGTCAGAGCCTTGTGAGTGATACTACCTTAACCATCCTATTTTGTCGCAGTCAATGGTTGGTCAATGGTCAAGTCTCGTTAGTTTTAAATAACTCTCGTACAATTTCAAGAATTTTAATCAAAAGATCCCCAAAATTAGTTCAAATTGCATTTTATTAATTTAAAACACCACGTAAAACGTCAAGCTGCTAACTTTACAACGAAAAAGATCTCGACCAGGTAAAACTATTTTTTTAAAGAAGAAAATAATAACTTTGGGTTATTATAACTGGGCATGTGCGGCCGAGATAGTTAATTAGACGTCATAAAACTTATAGCGTCATCAAAGTGTTATTTTTTCGAAAATTTATGAGCCTCGATAAGGTTTTCGTTGGAATGGCTTGTTGCATGCAATTTGATTCTGAAAAGTTCTTGTTTTAACGCGCACGAAATTTATTTTTTCACTCGTACCGTGTTATTGCTGTAATTATTGTGGTGAAATTTTAATTTTATAGCATATTATTATTGTTATTAGGGATTTTACCTTGTGCTGGAATTTTGACCCATTCTTTAATGGCCGCTACTTTGTGTTGTAAAAAGAATTTTTTTGCATGTTGGTATTTCCTTTTGTACAATTTAGTTTTAGTTTACCTGGTCTCGGTTTTATATAGATATAAAGGTGTATTCAGCTTCGTATCATTTGATATAGTAAAAAAATGGGGTTATTGTCGAATGTCTATATTACTTTGCAGCGAAATAATTATATTTAGATGAGAGCTGAAATCATAGAAAAATGTCACACAAAATTCCAATTCCAATCTTTGAGTCTTCAAAAATTATTGGGAATACAAATGAAAAACCGCCGTTTTCCAATAGATTGCGCTAGAAGTAAAATGTTGGTCAAAAATGTCAAATCACAAACGTCAAGTGACAAGTTAGGCATCTGGGAACAACTTTTGCCTTTTGCCTTCAATTCGAAAAAATCTGCGGCTGAGGCGCGTCGAATGATTGTAAAAACTTATGGTAAGGCTTCTATTAGTGAAAAAAACGTGTGACACGAAACACAAGAAGTGCTAGGTTTAAAGGTGCCGCTCCACATGAGAGTAAATACGCGAGTAACTCTCAAAAACTCTCGAGAGTTACTCGCAGGAGTTTGTCCATTTGAGAGTTAATTTCGGCGACAGTTCGCAGAAACCACGGCATACAGACAAACAAGGTATGCTGTAAACTTTTGATAGTCAGGTGTGACGTCATTTGTGCCGATTTTTTTTAATTAATTTTTATGTTTATTGATCACTATTTAATGCAATCAGTCCACTAATTTACAAATATCTTATTTAGATCGCACAAATTTAAAAAAAAACCACCCAGAATACAAAATTCCTTCTGCACTTGACGAACTAATCGGCACAAGTGACGTAGCAACGAAATGTCAGATTTGAGTTTACAGCATACCTTGTTTGTCTCTATGCCGTGGCAGAAACTACACTCAGAGAAAAAAAATAGTAAATCTAACTACTTTGTAATGGGAAATCGTGACTATTACTAAAATAGCTAATTCTAATTACAAAATAATTAATTTCAATTGAAAAAATAGTAAAATTAACTACAAAATAGAAAATTTTACTACTAAGTAGTTAAATTTCATATAAAAATTGTCATTTTTGACTATTTTTCTAATTGAAAATAACTATTTTAGTAATAGTCACGATTTCCCATTATAAAATAGTAAAATTTACTATCTTTTCTCTGCGTGTAGCTAGCGGGTTTTTGCGAGTTTCTGCGAGCGACTCTCAGAGAAGTGTCCATTTGCGAGTAGCTGCTATCGAGAGGTTCTTGCCGGCATTTACTCTCATGTGGAGCGGCAACTTTTGGCCCTGCGCTACTTCTTCGATATCTTATGAAAATATGGATGTAACGATTAAAGAAATCTCGCGATGGCTACTTTATGAAAAAACTTTATTAATGAAATACTAATTTGCTGGATGAAAAACCGAGAAGGCCGTCTTTCTACGTTGAAGTCTGCATCAAGAAGGAAGAGATTTGATTTAGCCGAATATCTACTAGAAAGCGACCCAGAGCTTGTGGTAAGCAGATGCTGAACTACGAACGTTCTGGCGCTAGGCGCTGAGCGCCATATTTAAATATTAAAAAATATAACACGGAATACGATCGTAATCGTATCGATTGGGATTTGCCTGCCGTTGTTAGTAGAAAATATTAAAAACAACATACAAGTTCCGATCTTATGATTACGATCGTCTTCCTAAATAGGCCCCTCGAAAACTTCTGAACCGCTCGATCAATTGGCATGGCATAAAGAATTTTTTCGTTAGCCCCCGCCCCGACTATCTCACAGATCACTGAATTTATTTTCATCGGGTTATTACCACTGAATAGTTCGTGCACTAATGGAGATTCTTTGCAATTTAAATTTACCCACCGTTTCCTTTACCTGGGATGACTTTTTATACCCCTTATGCGGAAACCAAAGGGTATATTTGCCTTACCGTTTGTAACGCCAAGATCCCGTCATCACACACAAAAATGAATTACACCAGTGTGTTTAGAATGATAAAAAAGTTGAATTTAGCATGTCCGTCTGTCCGTCCGTCTGTTGGTCCGTCCGTCTGTTGCGCGGATTGCGGGCGCACGGATTAAGCTAGAGACTTCAAATTTCGCGTAGATTCGTTTTTCGTAAAATTCGAGTCTAAGTTCGTTAATGGGGGGTCCCATACGAACGAAAAAGTTTTTTGTGAATATCTCAAAAACGGTGAATTTTATCAAAAAAGTGCAAGAACAAAAGTTATTTAGGATATGATTCTACATAAAACTCCCATACATCAAAATCCGATTGGAATAAATTTTAAAAAATCTTATTGGAAAGTTTGACTTCAAAGTGGAATTTTGGTATAACTGTTCGCCGTTTACTTAAATCACCAGATTGGCAATTATAGCTTTTGTTATGTTTTTCTTTAGAATACAACAGAAGTTACGCAGTTAAAGACAAATGTATGTCATAATCAAAAATATTTTAATAAAATGCGCTGCAGGGGATTTTTTTTCTTAAATAAATACGCGATGAAGGTAGAAATTGATGAAAAGCTGCGCCGCAGGCGAAAAACTTCGGTTTCAAAACTAAATCGAGATATCCGGGTCAAAAATTTAGATTCCAGGACAGCATCAGGGACTTTCTAAGCGCATCCGATGTGGTCATCCTAGGCTCGAGATACTTACTATCTCGTATGCCCCTGATACGATTTACATCGAGTTTTTACCAATAGATTGGTGATTTTAGTGCGATTCCAAAGATCTAGGAAAATCCTGTATTAATAAGATAAATGACCTTTTTTTTGCTCATTTGTTTTGTGAAAGTTTATACAGTAGAGGTTTTACTGCTCGGTAATCTCTAATTTAATGTCAAAATTTTGACAAAATTAAGAAAACACCACTTTCTTAAGAGATGCTAAGAAAGTAATTTCTGGACTTGGTTTCAGTGTATCGAAAACAGATTAAAAATTTTTAACCCGCCAACGACGGGTCTACATTCTAATATGTGTCTAATTAATAAGGGATCATGCGTCCCAGAATGGCCAATATAATCCCGGATTTAGACATGTTATCCCCGCGTCTCGGAAACACAATTTTTGTCCTGGATTTTCAAATTTAATCTTATAGTCTATCAAACAAAAAACAATCACTTAATATGAAAATAATATTTTACTTCAACTGCATGTTGCTATAAATTACTTGTTTTTCGCCTGCGGCGCATTTTTTGAACAGTTCTCCACCAAGGCCGCATGTGTGTCAAAAGAGTTGGCCTACAATGCATTTCTTTTTATTGGTTTTTTTACAAAAAAGATGTTGCGATCTTTTTTTCAAAATTTTGGCAAGGGACATTGTAGCTCCTGATTTGATCCAAAATAAATATGGTCAACCTACTAATGGGGAGTCCAAGTAGTAATCAAAAATTAAATTTGACTTTAATCTCAATAAAAATATATTTTGGAAGCACATTTTATTTTATTGTTTTCAGGTTTATTTTTTTTTTTCAAAAAGTCTTTTCAAAACATTGAAGCTCAGAAAAATTGGCTATATGGCTATAGAAAGCTAGTGGCCTCTCAGACGAATAGATATAAATATTATTTTTTATGTTGAAAAATTCTTAGCCTTATTGGTTTATTGCCCTCAAAAAATGCACAGCATATGTATATCTAAACCATTTTACATTTTAAAAATCATAACTTTTCTATCATGGACATTTTTAAAATATTTCATTTTTATGGTTATTATATAAACTACCAAAAGTATCTACCGCGATCTATTGTACAATTTTATTCATAATGGTCAAAATCGGTTCAGCGGCTTAGAAGTCTATAAGCCACATACATACATACATACATACATCCATTTTTATATATATAGATAAAATGAATTTATAGTTTGGGCTCGCCCAGCTTCCGATCACTTAAATCCCAATACACAAATCATTATCTTGTTGTGTATTTCTTAAAATTGTGTTCGGATTCAAAGCGACACCATCAAGGAATCGGTTAGGTAGCAAACGCGAAGAAATAAAAAAAACCGGGAGTCCAATATGTAGTGCTTGCTACACATGAATATATGCACATGATATAATGAAATTGAAGTCTTTTAAAGAGGGTTAGATGGGGTATAAAAGTTGACATAAAAACAGATTTATGAAACGATACAGTAGCTCAAAATCAGTCAGATAAAATCATATCGGAGAGAGAAAATATCGACAACCGTAGGAGGTGGCAGAACTACCGGTGATACCGAGATACAGTAGATACGTTTATCATCGGATTGGATTACCAAACAACGCCTGAGATTATAAAAAAAATCGGTTTATGCTGATATTTGAATGATTTTAGTTCGAAATCGAATGCAAGATCCGTAATCATTTATATTTGAGCATCACATAATTGTCATATCTGGATTACGGTATAAAATCATAAACAACGATTAATAATGACAACCAACTTAGTTTCTGCTACCTTTTTTTAAAAAAAACGGACGATAGACTAGCAGGCACAGTCAATTTAGGTGTGTCATCCGGCTACCTTTCTCAGGTACACATATTAACAATAATACGTTTGAATGTTTTAAAGATTAGTGATTTATAGGAAGTTTAGTAGCGTTGGCCTACGTACAAATGCGATTTCAATCGAAACTGTCAGAATTGACAGTTTTTTATGGATTTTACATGGTGGCATCTGTGTATAATAAACTAGAAAATTAACAATTGATAAATGTTTCTTCGATCGCATACTGTTTCTACAACATTTAATATTCTTGATTTCGAAGAAGTCCATGTGAAACTTTGCAGAACGAAATACATTGAAACCTCGATATCGTATACAGATATCAAATCAAGGAGGTATATTGTATCGAGGGGTATTTTCTGAGAGAAGAAAATATTGTTATGGTTTCAATTATCTATATAATGTTATAAAATCGTTTAACCTGACTGACTGACTCATCAAAACACAGCCCAAACCCCTGAAACTAGAAACTTGAAACTTTCACAGTATGTCCCAACAATCACGTAAGCGCTCACTAAGGCGCTCACTCCGAAATTTTACCGCTAAGGGGGTAAACGGGGGGTAAAGGGGGTTTGGGTGTTTTTAAACCATGTTTTTTGCCATAAATCCTGCTCAATACGAGGCTGCTCAAGTTTCACTCGGGGGTTTTCGGGGTCGCTGAACACGAATCCGGTGTTAGATTTTCGAAATTAGAAACGGAAGGTCCTGTAAGGATAACGCAAATATCCTTTTTCCCATTTTTTCCGGGGAAAAATGGCATTAGGAGGTTTTTGGGGTCGCTGATCACGAACCCAGTGTTAGAAATTCAAGACTTGAATTAGAAGGTCCTGCAAGAAAAACGTAAATATCATTTTCCCGGTTTTTCCAGGGAAAAATTGCATCAGGAAGTTTTCGGGGTCGCTGATCACGAATCCGGTGTTAGACTAATTCGCAACGGACAGTCCTCCGTTGAAGATTTTTCTCAAAAGTTTTTAGGTTCTATCCGGATTTCTTCGTATTCTAAAACTTATACAAAAAACTTAACCCGACAACGACGGGTATCCAAGCTAGTTAATAATATAGAACACATTTTTTAATCTTTTATTCATTAAGAAATGTATTCTATATTATTTTACGTTTCATCCAAATCGGACCATTACTTTTCGAGTAATTGTCAAAAAACTAAGGTGACCATATTTATACCCGTATGGTGAAACCAAAGGGTATATTAACTTTGCCTTACCGTTTGTAAAGCCAAGATCCCGTCATCGCACAAAAAAATGAATTACACCAGTGTGTTTAGAATGATGAAAAAAGTTGAATTTAGTCCGTCCGTCTGTCCGTCTGTCTGTCCGTCCGTCTGTCTGCCTGTGGCGCGGATTGCGGGCCCACGGATTGAGCTAGAGACTTGAAATTTTTCGCAGATCCGTTTTTCGTAAAATGCGAGGCTAAGTTCGTTAATGGGCAAAAATGGACCATTAGGGGGTGGGGAGGGGGGTGGAGGGGGGGGGGGGGGGGGGGGGTACCCCCCATACGAACGAAATCGTTTTTTGTGAATATCTCAAAAACGGTGCATCTTATCAAAAAAGTGCAAGAACAAAAGTTATTTAGGATATGATTCTACATAAAACTCCCATACATCAAAATCCGATTGGAATAAATTTTAAAAAATCTTATTGGAAAGTTTGACTTCAAAGTGGAATTTTGGTACAACTGTTCGAATTTTGATACGAATATCACCATACGGGTCTCCAATGATTGCCAGATTGGCAATTATAGCTTTTGTTATGTTTTTTGGGTCAATCCGGGACAAGATGAGAGCGCCGCGGTGAACTATTGAATTGGAACACTAACGAAACAACAAAAAGAAAGAAAATCTTTATTCGGACGAAAACCAAGGATAAAGCATTAACTATTGTGCGAAATTTTTTAAATAAAATCCTATGTGAAGATTTAAATCAAGAGCTATACAGCCCGAAGCGAAAATTTGCTTAATTTTTTGTGCTCTTTACATTCCATAAATAATAGCGACGAACATTGTAAAATCAGCAATAAACAAAAAAGCGCCGCAGGTGCATTTTTTTGGACACCATTTGTGAAAAATCGTTATTATGATAACACTTGATTGAAAAATCCGAAACAAAAGTTTTGCTCCCGGGACGGCAGAAGATTCTGATTCCGATACTGTCCCTGCCAAACTGGGACGTATGGTCACCCTACAAAAATGGATTTTTTGCATGAAATCCCCTCTAATGCGGCGGTCACACGACGCTGTTTTACCTCTAGCAAGTAGCAAAACAGTGGTTTGACATTTTAATCTGGGAGATTTTTTAAATAATAAACGTAACACACAAATTTAAATAAATAAACGTAAAAAAAACGTAACTTACAATAAACAAACTTTACCACTTATCAGACTTTTGACAACTCAGAAACCATGCGACAGGGTCACGTGATCCCTAGTAGCGCTGTCAAAGTAGAACGCTGCTTCACTAGCGCTGCTAAAATCATCACGCTGCTGCTGGTAGTAGCAACGCACTAGGGTTCACACGGTGCTGGTGAAATGGCTGCTAACAGCCAAACAGCCACTAGCGCTGGCAAAACAGCATCCCCTTAAAACCGAACGTGTCGAATATTTTCCATTAATCTAAGAATGTGCAAAGTTTCGTTAAAATCGGAGAGTGACACTTCAGTAGATTTGCTTGTGAGTGTGACGTTAAACAAAATATACTCTATCGAGAAGAATACAGTACAGTATCGAGGTTTCAATGTACATATCTTTTCGTTCTATGTTTTAAATAAAACATGATATCCATGGTTTGTCAGTTTTGGATATCTAATAGGAGGATGTTGACTGTTTCGAATGAATTGCACATACGGGAATTATTCAAAACACATGGGGATGTATTTACCAATCTACACGCGTTTATATATACACAGCGATAGTTCGTCTATGATAGAATTTATTAATTTGCATGTTACATTATTCACTTTTAGTTTTTGATTAATGGATTTTAGCGGATTAGGTTTTTAAATGAAATATTTGTAGACAGTTTAAATCTAAGCGTATATATATTTGCCGGCTGGTTAGTTTCGTCTTGATTGGACAGAAGGCAGTTTATAAATAATAAATTATTATGTTCGAATTCTTTAATTTTCCATTCATATCATAAAGTAAAATTAATGGATAAAATATGTTAATTTATATGAATAATGTCAGTTAGACCATTAACAGGTTTATACAAAGTTATTTAATAACAATTACTTTTTTGTCGAAACTTCATATGCTTCGTTGTTTTTGTTATTCAATCCACCACAATCTCCTTGGATGAGGAAAACGGGCTAAAAATGTTTGAAAAAAACAATTTTGTATCAAAAAGCGTGCAAAAAATGTTTTTTTCTTACAAATGAGACTTAGCTGATTTTATAATTTAATCTTTATATCAATGGCCACAAATATAGGTATTGTAGGATACAAAACTTCGTTATTTGAAAAACCCGACGAATTCAAAAACTGTGATGAAAGATTCTTAAACCCAGGACTGACACCTAAATCTGATTCTATTAAATTCAACATTTTACAAAACCAATTCGTCTAAAAAAATCTAGCCGTTTTTGCTTTATAATAAATTTAATTTTGGTAAAGATTAGCCAAAATTAAAAATATTTGTGAAAATTTCGAAATTTTTTCATTAAACATCAAATTTACTCATGGACCCGTCGTGGACGGGATTATGTTTCTTTCAATAAGGGGATGTCCATAAAATATATCACGCTAATTTTCAGCCTTTCAAGCTCTCCTCTCACTTCGTCACGATTTTTCGTCATTTTATCTGTGAAGTTTAGTATCGATGATTTTTTAAGATATTTTAATCCACGCAAGCGCAATCACCGCGCTTTTCCCTTTTTGTTTTTCCTCGTCATTGCTACCACGTTTTCTAGAAAAAAGTTTGTAAATCGGTAACCTGTCAACAGACACTCCCATTAGAATATTATGTATGGAATGTTGTGCAAAATTGTAATCCAACCACTTTTTTATTACTTTTTCGAAAGGACGCACCGTTTTCGAATAAAAAGTCAAAAATATGTTTTAATTGTATAGGGGAAGTGGTGAGGAGTGGCCTGATTGAATTTTTATGTGTGAATTTGTCTGTAAGGATGTATTCTAAATACTTGTTATCTATTAACTTTCTCGATTCCAAGCACCATTTTCAATCAAATAAAAAAAACGTATTCCTTATATAATAATATTATATGGCAGCAATGAAGATGTGGTCCGATTAAATTTTAGTGTATGGAAAATTTATGTAAAAGTAAATTAGACCGAATAGTGAGGGAGTAACTAACGGGAGTTGGTAAAGTAAATCCAAATCCGAAGGCTAGAATTTATTGGCTTTTGTTAATTTTTAAAAACCATTTTCGGAAGAGAAAAACTTAAAAAAAAAGTCTGTCTATCTGTCCGTCCTTGGATACCATAACTTTCGAAAAGATTCAGCTACAAAATTGAAATTTTGTATAATTACATTTCTCGTAAATGGTAAACCTGAGTTCTTAAACGAACAATTTTCTCGAGGACGGTGAGTCGTATTGAAAAATTTATAAAGATATAATATGTCTTAAATATGATTTTACATAACTTATTTGTACGTCAAAATCCAGTTGGACCACTCCTTTCCGCCATCCCACAATAAAAGAATTCTTTTTTTTCTGTTTCAAATAATTCATGATGATAAAACGTGTTTAGAATATGATTTTACATAACCGTTCCACCCATCAAAATGCAATTGGACACATCCTTCTCCCATACAAATGGCTTTTCTTACATGAAAATTTTGTCTGCTTCATATAGAGTATTTGACGATTGGCTGCTGCTTTTCTTATGCTTTTCAATTCAGATGAAAGAAAAATTACAAATGTGCAAATAGTTTTATTGGGATTAAACCTACAATGAACAATTTCGGATCAACAAATCTTATTTTTATTGAAATTTGGCACTCGAGTAGTGATGCAAAAATATCGAGTTTTAACCTCGATGTTGAACAGGCCGATATATCGAGGTATCGATGTTGTTATTCACGATGTTAGAACATTACTCTTCATAAAATTAGTAGAGAAACTAATTTTAGGACTAGAGGGACTAGTTTTTAGATAGATTTAATATAGCCACTCTACTTAAAGATTTGTTTGAATTTCCTTTGGTATCAATTTTCGGTTTTATCTTTCTACAAGATTTCGCAAGAAATACCAGAGCTAGCCATGAAATTTTACAGAGAAGTTTGGTCCTGATGTGGAAATCCGTTAACCGGAAGTAACCAAAACGGCGGCTTTTTAAAAACTACGATTTCGTTATTTGCGATTTATTCTGAAACTAACCATTTTCCAGTAGGCTTATGTGTTACAAAACTTGGAGACAATAAAATTTGCTACATTTATGCCTTTTACTAGAACTCCGTATCCTAAGCCGTTATGAAGATATGTCGGTATTTCAAAAAAAAAATAGTTTTTTGCGAATATCTCGAAAACTAACGGGTTTTTGGTGGTTCAACGTATAAGAAGAATTAAACCGGTGTTAATTCTACCTGGGTGCACTCCACCCACAGTAGAGCATCCGCCAGGTGGCTAAATTATTTATTAAATTTAACCTTTTCAAAACATCGGGACACATCAAGGTATCGATGTTTTCAGGACGAGATTTTTTGACATCGATGTCGCCTTAAAAAAAACATCGATTTTCGATATATCGAGGTTTTATGAACGATGTTGCATCCCTACACACGAATGGAGTTTGTGGATGTATCAATAGAAAAAAAATTAATAAAAAAAATTAATCCGTTTAAATTTTTCGAGAAAACTGTAAATGAATTTTCCAATTTTCTCAAATCTCAAATTTTTTCAAAAAAACTATGTTTGGTGGCAGATACATGATTTTCGTGCCAAAACTCAATAAAATTGCACACGCCGACACTCAATTTATTGCACTTCAATTTTTGCTTAGCTGGCTACGAATCTGAGTGTGGTTTGACTGTATAAACTCTGAGGTTTACTCATACATACCCAAAAAATCAAGCCATTCAAAATAAGGTGAACCAAAGTACCGAAAAAAAAAATTGGTGGGCGCGAATTATATGAGAAAAAAGTATTTTTAAGATTTTTTTGAGAACTGAAAATAACGGCAAATTTTTGAAGAAACCGAAAATTCAAAGACTTCTTGAAGTAACGAACGTTCTAATGGCGAAATCGAATCACAGATTTAGAGTATGCTCTATTCTGGAGTCGAAGAGTGCCTGCTTTATTCAATACGATTTTGTTCGAAAAAAAATTGTCAAAACTTTCGATTCGGTTCAAAATTTAGATCGCGCATTTTTCGAGCAAAAAGAGCGGGCCATTCGAATACGTCATACGTTAGGAGCTTTGCAGGGTCTAGTTCTCCTTTGAAGCAAAAATTCTTTAATTTTGAAAAATTCTGAAAATTATTATTTTTGGATATTTTTTTTAGATTTTCTACCGACCTCAGATACGTCCAGGTTAAACAGAATTAGGTTACAAAACCACTGTGCACTAAATAAAAGCATTTAAAAAGGTTAATCAGATGTCAACTTACAAAAACTATCAAGACCAAACATTAGTCAAAAAAAATTGAAGATGGACAAAAACTCAACAAAAGAAATAATCCTTGAAGCCAGCCCAACTGCCGATAATCGCTAATATCAGAGAATTATGATCGGTTCATATTCTTTCCTGGGATTCCAAAAAAAAACTGATCCTGTTTGTCAAAATCTTGGCCGGATCCTTCCTTGGCCAACTACTAAATAATAGCAGAAGAAAAGCCCAAATAATGAGCCTGTCAGGAACTCAAATCACTAATTCTAATTCTTGCTTATCGTCTTTCATTCAGTAAATTTCAGTATTTTCCAAGGTTCCTTTTAAAAACGACAGACATTCGACTCCCTGTTATGTCCCGAATCTGAAAAATATTAAACTAATGCCGTGTAATCTGAGCCTATAGTTCTGCTCTTTTGTCATTCGTTGCGTATAAAAAGTACTGCAATAAAGGAAAAAAAGAAAACTGCCAAGGATCAAGCGAAGAATTAGTTTCAGAATGCGACCATGTGTGTTGATCCTGGTGTCTCCTGAAAAGGTCGTCAATCACAGATTTTCTAAGGATTATGTGAGTTTGAAGAATGAACGAAACGTCTACATTGGACAACCGAAATGTATTTGACACATTTTATACATATAGCCTATAGGCCATAGTCGTCGGTTCAGTCTACACATTCTTGTAGGTCCCATTTTAGTTGGTAATCTTGTAGTTTTTTTCTAACGTCGTCGTTGTCATCGTGTAATATCTGCATTTTTGTTAAGTACTTTGGCACTTCCTGGGCCAAATAAACATTTACTTAAGCAGGAAATTTTCATTCCGAAGGGGATAAACTACGAGGCTTATGACATTTTGATGGCTCGCCTGTCTAAATATTCTTCTCGCATGTCAGAAAGGTTTTTAGTGGCTTTTTATGTTATTCCATTTTGACATGACATTTTGCATATTGGCTGCCTAAAAGGACCTCGTTTTAAATTTGGATAACTACAGTTTTTTTGTTATTTTTAGATAATTGGCTCAGATAGTGAATTTGTTGATTCTACGAGCATAAAGGAAACTTGTATTATTATGGATGAGTTGATTTTTAATTTTCCAGCTCTTAAAATTGTTTTTGTTATGGAAAAACTTAAATTGGATTTTATTTTGCTTATTTTTTGCCAGATTATATTTTATTTATTTATCAGCAGATTGATTACACAGTCCGACATTTGGTAACTTTTTGGGAACTAAAATCATATCGACCGGTGTTATCCTTTGCAATTAAAAATTTCCATCAAAGGTTTAACTTTGTATTCGCGTTTCTAAATTTTCTTTATTCCTTGTGAAAAACGTTCTACCATAGGTATATTAAAAATTCTAAAATTCAACCATACCAAAGTCCGATAAGTTTACTCTAGTACCAGGAAAACCGAGCCATGCTCGGCCACCTCAAAGTCGTCCTTTTGCTGAAATTTTGGAGAGGTGAGACCTATCGATCTAGATAGGTCTCACCTCTGTTAGAAAAAAACACGCAATATATTAGAAAAACACAGTCTAATCCACCTAACGGTGAGACGATACCTTTCTTACATAATTAAACTTCATATGACGAATATAATTGGGTATAATGTTGATTTTTTTTTATATAAAAACATCAGGTTTGTAGTGGAAAAGTCAGGTTTGTCGTGGGAAAATCGAAAGCCCTTAGCCCCCTTAGTGATATTGTAAACTTTCATTAAGATCGGTCCACCCAATTCGAAGATAACAGGCGAGGGGTATCGAAGGGGAATTTTCTCAGGGGTGAGACCTATCTAGATCGATTTCTTGTCCCCGAAAATCCCTAACCCCCAAGTTTCGTGAAAATCGTTAGGCGGGTTTTCGAGATCGTTTGTGCAGACAGACAGACATTCCTCGTATTAGGATTTGTGCCATTATTTTATTAAAGTGGCCAATTTTCTTAAAAACAGTAAAACGATTTGTGCGGAACTCTGCCATGACATAGGCTACACGGAGATAAATAATAGGACACATTCCTACAAAAAATTGTGATAAATTAAACAATGGGTTTTTTGTAACGATTCCCTAAAAATATGGTATTTATCCTAAAATTTTGGGGGAATTTCCTATTTCAGTAGTCTTATGTATAACAAAAGATAGACAATAAAATTTCCTACATATCTGCCTTTTACTAGAACTCCGTATCCCAAGCCGTTATCGAGACATATCGGTATTAAAAAACAATCAGTTTTCTGCGATTATCTAGAAAAACATCGGGTTTTTCGTAGTTTAATGTATGAGCTGAATTGAAGGGAATAAGCAGTGGGTGGATCAGGAGAACCAACAACTTTGGTCCATGTGCCAGATCGGCACTATACAACAAAGGAATTATGGGGTGGCTTAAATGCAAACCTTACTAAGAGCCTCTTAAATCTGGAACGGAATCCCCTTCGTCTAACGACTTGGATTCTAACTGGGCACTCCCTCCTGAAGAATCACGCCTTCAAGATGAGGCTGGTGGATAATCCACAATGCAGGCGATGCGGGGAAGAGCAGAAAATGGAGGAGCATTTCTTGTGTCGCTGTCCAGCCTTAACCCGTCCTCGCGTCAAATGCTTCGACCATCCCTTTCTATAGGAATTCCATGAGGCAGGAACTCAGGTCTGGGAGCCGATTCGGAAATATATAGCACTGTCGGGATGGCTAAACAACCGTACTTGTGCTCAACCTGCTCCAGCGAGGGACATCGGAGGTGTACAATGGGCCCAACTTAAGGCCTACGTGCGTGGGGTTCCGTTGTGAGCCCCCATCCTATCAAACCAACCAACCAACCAATTGAAGGGAATAATATTTGCCACAATTTTGTCTTTAACTTTTATCCGTTATATTTTACCGTTATTGGAATATTTTCATTAAAAAATAGATTTTTTTGACTTGCTTGCAAATTAACGGTTTTTCGAAAAAGTTATTAAAGGCAGAATTAAATGTATTAGAATTATTTACATATCTTTTACCGTAAATCGATATCTTTTACCGTTATTTACGATTTTGTAAAATAAAAATTCATATGTTTATGTAAACTAATATTTTATTCGTCAGTTAAATTGTGCAGAAACGTATATTTTGTATAAGAAAGTCAAGTCCTAAGATGCAAAATACTAAAAAAATCATGTGGTCAAATCTTTCGTGAAGATGTATTTGTATTCTAAGGGCTAAAAATTTTAGGTTTAGTCACTTCTCGCTGAACAAACACTTTTTTTCTTTTTCAATTTTTAATTTAAAACTTACAAAAACAGTCCTAGACCAAACAAGATGCTAGAAATTTTAAGGGTCGTTAACATATTAAGCCCCATCAAGTAAAAAAAACACACATCAGACGTGAAAATATTTTCATACGTTGAGGAGAAAAGGAAACGATATATAGAAGATTATCATGGCATTCAGAGTACCTGAAATAGTTGCAGTGTCACCACATTTTAACCCATTTCGCTGAACATTAAGATCTTTCTTTATTCAGTATATGCAGTAGTGTAATTAAATTAGCGATTTTGGACCATTAAAGTTTGATTAATTGACATAAGACGACATTAAATTTTCGGCTTACGAGCATTTTTATAGCTCTTGACGTTGAAACATTTCCAGTTAGCGTAATCTGGAAACGTGCAGTGGGACCTATAAAATTACTTTGCAGTTTTTTAAGCGGCCGTTAATGCCTATAAAGCTGTAATAATATACCAGATCTTATGGCTTTCATTCAAAATGATATAATTTATAATAAATGTTTATTAATGTATGTATATATGCATTTTGTAGGTAACAGTTTTTATATGAATTTTTATACGGGTATGAAGAAACATCGTATTTATGTGAGAATATCTACACGTGGAGCGAATGCCGGTTATAACAAAAATGAACATTTTATTGCTACTTCGTGATGTTTCAAGTCAACCTTAAGTTAATGTGAGAACGAACGAGACTATAATATGAGCATAATTTTTGCAATTTACAGTTTAAGGCACTCTTAAAACACATATAAACTCGCGGTATCGAGATAGGTACATTATTTTGATGGCGGAACATTAAATATTAATAGCTTAGGTACAATAACAATGTTTTTTATCAATGACTTAAGATTTTATATTTATTGATTTGTAAAATTCTCAAAAACCTTTAAAAAAATTCTGATTTTATGACAGTTTCAAGGAATTTTGATATGATTTTGCCATGTTTTTTAATTTTAAAAATTAACACGTTGGCTACCAGCCACAAAAACGCTTACTCCGCTAGTATACACTGGGAAAAAACGCAAAAATCATTTCTGTACAATGTGAGTCACCAGTGAACACAAGATCAATACAGACAAAAACGAACGAATCGAATAAAATATAACGGAAAAAACTTACCACAACAAATTTTTCACATGAAATATGCTCCACAAAAAACCCCCCCTTTGTACCGCACGAGCGACTGCACTCAACCATGGAACTTGAGAAACTGACGGTAATGACAATAGTGTGTGTACACCGGTGACTCACATTGTCCCTGTGGGTGACACGCTGCGATCACCGGTGACTCACATGGTAGCCAACGTGTTAATATGATGCGCTCAAAAAAACCTATCTCAAATAAAGAAAAATCGACATTTCATAAAAAGTATTTTAGGTTAAGAATTGACACAAATTGTAATTTCAAAACACACTTATATTTAAAATTATTGTACAAAAATGTTAGAGGCATAAGCCTGATTCATTTTATAAATAAAACATTTCTAAAAAAAGAAAAGAAAAAAAAAGTTGATAATGATTTAGCGCCATAGAAAAATTAATTTGAATTAGAAACAACATTTTCTTTAAAATCAGGGAATAATTGCTGCTTTCAAATTGGAAATTTTTTTCTCAATGTAATTTCTTCCCCATTTGTTATCTGTTATAACTATATATTATCAAGTTGTTCCTTTCGCCCCCTCCGCTTGACGGGGCGTAGAATCCTATTGATTACATATTTGAAACATTCTAATTGTATTTCGATGTATGGAAGAGTTATGTGAAATCAGTACCAGGGCGAGCGAAGTTGAAAGGGGGCTGTAAAATCGCCACTAGCCTGATGTAAATTTTAGATGAGTACAACCAATTCAAATCGGTGATTTGCCACATGATCCAAATTTTCTTTCATAATTTGTAAATTTACTTTAGCAAGCTAATCGACTAAACATTGAGGGTGAGTTCTAGCATAAAGACATCCACTTAACCCTTTCACCCCGGAGTTTTTCTGAAGCTTGAGAATACAATATTTTCACTACTTCGTCCTTGTAAGGCAAGGTCCTGTAAGGATAACGTGATTATCATTTTCCTAAACTTTCCGGGAAAAAATCAATTTCCGGGGGTTTTTGGGGTCGCTGAATATGAATCTGGAATCAAAATATCTCAAAAGTCAGGATATATATTTGAAGACTAAAAATAATATAGAAGCTTGGTGAAAGACAGACTGTATTTAAATTTTTCATCACTTTTGTCATACAAAATGACCAAAAAGGATAAATTTAAAAATAAAATTTATAAAAAGGAAAAATTAATTTTTTGTGCGCTCTGTATTATAAATAAAAGCGAGAGAAAAGCATAAAAAATCAAATATTTATCTCGCTCTTATTTCTGATACACAGCGCCCAAAAAACTGTTTTTTTTTTTCGTTTTTAGTACATTTTTTTAAACATCGAATAACAGTTGAATTGTTTGGTTAGGTTAATTGTGTTTGAGTTGCTCTCTTTTGGTGAAAAATTGGCAATTTTATCAAAATGCAGAAATTATCCATAGTAGCATATAATAATATTTTCTTTACTTTCTGCACTCTCATCTTTTACATTCAAAAAAAATTGTTAGGTTATGGGATTGTATGTCGCGTGCTCGCAGCTCTGGTAATGTAATTTGGATGACGATAACGACAATGTCGCGCGACTCTCGTCGACGTCTCGTGTCGCCTTGTCGTCGCAATGTAACTCAGGCTTTATGTATAAAAAAAAGTTGGAGACAATAAAATTTCCTACATTTTGTCTTTCACTAAAATTACATACATATCCCAAGCCGTTATCGAGATATGCCATTGAGGGTATTCACAATCCTCTTTTAATTTTGGGTATTCGGTGTTTTCGGTAATATTAAAAGACTGAAAATATTCTGCTGTGAACATCCCACAGCACAGATTTGAGAACAGCGCTTTTATTGGATACGTGACCAAATCATGAACTGCGAATTTGATTGTAAAATATGTCACATACCTTTAAATCCATGTTTGATGTATTCTTTTGAATTTCTATTGTGGCAACGGCTATCAAAATTGAAAAAATTTGCATCAATCCGATGAGATTAACAAAAAACCACCGAGAAAATTTGACAACTAAAAACATTACTAGCGCCACCCACGGTTGATTCTTGATACCGAATAACCGGGCCGGAAAACACGACTCAAGGCATGTATACAATTACCGAATTCGGTAATTCATTTTTACATGAACCAAGTTACCGTCTCGGTAAAAATCTGTTAAATTTGACTGAATTACCGAGCGGTAAATTTACCCGCAATTTAAAAGACGACTGTGAATACCCTGACTATTTAAAAAATATCAGTTTTTTGCAATTATCTCGAAAAATAACGGGTTTTTGGTTGTTCAATATGTGAGATGAATTGAAGAGAATAATGCTTGCCACAATTTTGTCTTTGACTGTTATCCGTTATATTTTACCGTTATATAATAGATTTTTGCGAATTGCTTGCAACGTAACGGTTTTTCGAAAAAGTTTTTAAGGGCAGAATCAAATATATTAAAATTCCTTACATTTTTGCCTTTTACCATGAATCGATATATTTTACCGTTATCGAAATATTTCAGATTTTGTAAAATAAAAATTCATGTATTTCTGTAAACTAATATTTTATTCGTCAGGTAAATTGTGCAGAAACGTAGATTTTGTATAAGAAAGTCATGTGCTGTTTACATCTGTTATTTTTAGAAAGGAAGGGCGTGCCAAATACAGATTTAGCCCCGGGCGGAGCTTTACCTTGGTCTGTTGTAAAATTATATTTTAAACACTTTTAAATCTTTTTCTGAACATGAACCGTTTTCGAGAAAATCGCCAATTTTTTTCTTTATTTGCATGAGGTGGGAGAGGAGGAAATGTGGCTCAATTTTTTCCGTTTTTGACAAGGTTAACCTTTGTTTAAAAAACATATTACTAAATATTAAGGTAGAACCAGAAACATACGTGCGTGCGTCCGCCATGCATCCGTCACGTTGACAGTTCGATGCGGTCAAAGTAAAATCAACGGGCTAATATGAGTACTCCCCTAATAATGCGTGTGTCCGCATAGAGTAGGTCGACTTTCTACTTTTACATGCGGCAAAGCACGGAAATGTCATTTCGCAAAAAAGTTTGGTTACGATTTAAGCAATTTAAGTATGGAACAAATTGAAAGTAATTGTTTCGACGATAAACTAATAGAAGAAGTGCAAAAAAAGTGAAGAAGAAGTGATTCGTTGCGGTACCCAACTGTCACCGCATAAAACTGTCTACCGGACGGACGCATGACGGACGCATCGACGTACGATTCAGGTTCTAGCTTTAAGTGTCTACTAAAAGTGTCTACTATAGACACCTCCGTGCAAAATTATCGTAACTTGACTTACGACAATCTTTAATATAGAATTTTTACTTCACTAAAAAATAAAACTCATGAACTTTTTTAAAAAATAAAACTCATGATATTAATGATTCACAATTGCATAGTGAACAATTTTTTTTGCAAAATCAGCAAAAAATTACAAAAATTCTTCCCAATATTAAGATTTTGTCGTATTCACAAAAACGTAAAAATTTCGACAGCTCGAGAGAAATACGATATGTTTGCGTGTGTGTCTTAATGTTTGTTTCGACATGATATACACACGGCTCGCTCAATTTCGATCAATAAAGGATAAGATATTATATTAACCTTTCCCCTTTCCTTCGCCACCCTTCCCTTGAATGTTGAACCATTTGAACGTTGGAGATATGGTTTTCTGTTTCGGGAAATTATCTTGCAAACAAGCATTGTCTATTAAAAAAAATTACCCCTTCCTTGTCACGACACCTCCATCCCCTGCTACGACACCTCCAATAGATCGCTGAAGGGATTTTGTTCGAATTTCCGCTTATTAAATAAGCAAAATTCCTTTCTACTTAAATTTACCCACCCCGTGTCCGTTAACGCCTAGGGAAATTTTTAATGCTTCGATATTTATCGTGATAGTTTTTAAAGCCCGATTAGAGGGAAAAGGACCGTTTTGAGGTTTAATATTTTTAAAACAAGCATTTTGCGCCACAGGCAAAACTTTTAGAATCCAACACTCCAGTATTGAAAATTATTCAATAAAATAAGCTGCAGGCTATTTATTGAAAATTATTCAATAAAATAAGCTACAGGAAAATTCACTAAAGGCAGTAGCGTCTGAGTAAATTGCGCCGCAGTCGAAAATTTTCGGGTTTCGAGATCAAATTTTCTTAGCGATTAAGAAATTCCAACACTAGATTGTATGATTCCAGGACAAAAGTTTAGTTTTCGGGACGCAGGGACAACATTCTTAAATCCGGGTCTATCCCAGCCATTTCTGGACGAATGGTCACCCTAACCGTATATAATTTTGAAATCACATAAAAAGTTTATCTTTGGCTTTGTTATAGCGAAAAAGTGCTGATTTTCAGAAAAACTTTTAGTCACATTAGCCGTATATTATTTTAAGACATGGAAGAAAAAGTATGCTTATCATTTCTACAGCAAAACAGTTATCTATACTAATTACTGTTAGAAGACTACCAATTTGCAGTTTCTTATCAAAAATATTTTTGGAGGAAACGGCTTAGAAATCGTTAAGATAACATCCTTGGAGGAAGTAAATGAACCTCGAAGACGAATCCGTTAGGAAAATAAAAGGTCCGTCTAGTTAACTAACAGCCAAATGTTAATATATTAAATGAGTCTATAGAGTTTGTTTAGATATTAGTCTGTCTATCTGCTGTTATAGTATACTAAATGAGTCACATAAGAGGGACGTTGAAGGGCATCTCGAGGGGTACAAGTGAACAAGCAAGCAACCTTTGGATAAATGGTTTAAGTTGCCATCAATTGCGTGAGCAGGAGGAAGTGAAACGGCAAAGAAATAGGACCAGCTAAGAAAATAAAATCAGCAGTTAATTTAATTTATTACAACATTTTTATGGCTGACTTTATTGCATATAAAACATAATTTACTGCGTCTGCTGCTGATATACACGTTTCGAAAAAAAAATGAATCTCACATATACCATTAAATATATACGAAGTGCTTCCAGTAATCGTAGTCTAAAAACTTGGCCAGAGCCATAAAACCTTGCATACCGTATTACAATTTTAGCCATTCATCCATCTATTCGTCTTTCGGCCAGATTCTACACTCTTATACTCTTCATACATGCATTCTAACGTGTATCTATAAATTCTATGTTAGGTACTTTCCCTCCACACACAACGTATAAATGTTGTAAGGATGAGGGAGTCCATTTAAGTCAAGAGAGGGTGGCCAGAAGGAAACTTTTGCTTATTAAGGATTATCAGGATAATAGATTATCCCTTAATTGTTTGCCATCAATTTTCCCTTCTTTTGTATGTTAACAGTTAACAACACGACGGAATACAATATTGCTGCCATCAAATCCTTAAGTTGTTCAATACATTATCCATTTTCCACTCCATCTACTCACAGGATGTGTGTGGGTACCATTGGGTACTCTCTGCTACATTCATCTGATGTTCAACATTGTTACCGAAAAAAAACGTGTTTATGTTTTTTTTTCTAACATACAAACATACATGTATGGTTTATATTGCAGAAATCGCACACATATCTATACATCGCTATATATAAGTATGACGTAACTCGCAAGAAAATTGCTGTACTGCTCAGTTTAAGGGTGCAAACTCGTCTACAGCCATACCAACGCCAATTCAACTTTGAATCGCCCACATTCGAGAAAAACTTAATGTATTTGTGTAGAAAAGAAGGCCAACAGCGTGAACGGAAGTAAGTGGGATTGACTACATAAATATATTTGGTGATGCTTTCCAATAATAGAGGGAAATATCCTTTTCAACCCTCGTTTCCTGGTTTAGCCTACAAGTATTTTGTGTGCTATTTTGAAATATTACCCGTTTAGTACGAGTGACAAATCTGACAATCAATTTATTTTAGAAAACTAAATGAGATCAAGGAATATTACGGATAAGGATTTGCGTTATTCTTTTCATTTTTTTTTTTTTTTGCAAACAGGAATTTCGGTTTTGAATATAAAAGTGATCTAACATTGAGGATAAATGAAATAAGGAGAATTCCTGCCATTCAGTCGATATATCCCTTGTCGAACATGCTTTATCCGATGACGAAGGCTTTTGATCACATCTTATAGGATAATTCATCCAGTCTGGTATACACACACGTACAAATACTATTTTGATTGAAGCTTGTAGTGTGATTTTTGATTTGAATAACAAATGTCAGATTCAAAAAGACATGTCGTCTTTTATTTATTTATACTATTAGGAATTCTCCTTATAGGAAGAAACATGGAGCAGAAAAATCTTTCACTTGTACATGCACGCAGTAATGTCGGAAAAAAAATGTTACCGGCACGTGTTAGTGCAGAATTGTAAAAGAAGTGTTTTTCAAAAATCCCAATTATTTTTTGCTCATAAATCCGAATTTTCACACAGCAATATATACCGTATGCGTCAAAAAAATCTGGAAAATTCATATTAAATTGTAAACCGTTTAATAAAACACAGAAGTTGAACGAAAAAAAATGTCTTTTGCTCTAAACAAAATTTTACATACTAGTAAAAAAAATTATTTAAAATGTCCACCTCCAGAATTTACGAACTTCTCCAAACGGAGCGTGTACTTCTTGGAGGTCAATATTAAATAAGACTCCAGCTTGTCGTTCCATGCGATGGTAATGGTGGACTTCAGGGCTTGCACATTACTGTAAGCCATAGCTCCAGTCTTAGCCTGAACATATGCCCATATTAAAAAATCCAAGGGATTAAGGTCTGGAGAGCTCGGTGACCACATTGTCTTAGACCAGAAGTTTTTTTAAATTATTGGTTTTTTAAATTATCCAAATTTGAGTACTTCTGGCAGTGTGGCACGGCGCCCCGTCTTGTTAAAACACGTAAAACCAATCATTACCGTAGGTTGACTCTATCGATGGTTTTACATGACTCTCCAAGATGTCCTTATCGGATTCCTTCTGATCCTTCCTTTGATTGCCCTAATCAACACTGGAGTCCTTACTGAAATGGGTCTACCGCTTCCAGATTGCGGCCTAACTATTCCCCTGGCCAAACAAGTCGCTCTTACAGCATAAACAGTTGACAAAGCTACGTTTAATTCATTGGAAATTCCCTTATTGGACTTCCGCGCGTGGGCCAACTCCATGATTTTCACTTTTCGAGGCTCCCCCATGTTGCTATATTTATAAACATTTAATTTTTTGGCTCAATTATGTACGAAGTTATATTTACAAACCCTTTCAAACGTAGTACAAATTAATAAGCAACTGTTATCTCCTTGAAAATACTTGCAGTAGGTACTAGATTCCAGATTTTTATGACGCATACGTAAGGCTCCCATCTCATTTTGGCTAAAATACAGGATAAACCTGCGAAAATTAAGGATTTTACAGGATAAATTTTTCAAAATACAGGATACAGTTCCTAGTCATTTATTTGAAAAAAAAATTACATAAAAAATGCAATACACTTGTGAATGTAATTATTATTGTATCATTGATTAAGTGTAAAATCATTGCTTTTGTGGTCATTGTCAATTTCGAGAGTTTTATTATCAACTCACGTGTTGTATTTGTCTTTAGAAGCTATTTTCCGAAGCATTTCCGGCTGCGACGTCAGGAATTCATAGAATTCCAAGCAAGATAGTTTCATATTGGTTTTGATCGTGAGAATCGCTTTTAATGTTTCAATTTATAAATTGAATATAAAATTTATATTCGGACCACAGAACTATATAACATAGAACAACTGTCACCATACAAAGCTCTGCTGAAAAATGGTCCCAAAAGTATTTCCCTCTTTATCGTACTTGAACGCATCCACTGAACTGTATAAGGTCGCGAAATTCAAATTTAGTTTGCTGCGAAATTCAAATTTCACAAGTTTGAGACTAGCTTTAGGCGCAAACAAATAACTTTAGGCGCCAACACCATTCCGAAAGTCTATTTTCCTTTGACAGCTCACGGTTTAAACGAGAGGACTATATTTATTTTCATACGGTTATCTTGCTCTTACTTGACTCGTTTTGATTCACTGAACTGTATTGAAATGGGACCATTTGAGACAGCAAATCGAGCGATCTAGTATATCTATGATTCGGACACACAAAACGAACTGTAATAATATCCTGCACAGTGTTACCAGCTTGTTTCTTGCGAGAGGCTATTTATTCTCTAGTCGCTACGAGTAGAGTGCCTAAGTGTTCATAACATTTGTGCTAGTCTGAGCAAAACAGGAACGATATACGATATTTTCCTCATTAAATCTCGGTTATACAGGCAAATACAGGATAAATACAGGTTTTTGAAAAAAAAACAGGATCGAAAAAAAAAATACAGGAAAAATACAGGATAGAAAAAAAATACAGGATTGCACTCAAAAATACAGGATAAACCTGTAAAATACAGGATAGATGGGAGCCTTACGCATACGGTATAATCGGGACTGCCATAACTAAAAGAGCAAAAAAAAACCAGGGCAGAAGTTTTAAGCATTTAATTTTTTTTTTTATTAGAAAGAAGCTAAACTATCTCCTAACCTATTCTTCAATAACAAAACCAAATAAATGATAAAAAATGAAAAATAAAAATAAAAAATGAGAAATAAAATAAAATATAAAAATAACAAAAACCTAATATTATCATCATCATTATCCTCGGCGCTACAGCTCTTGAAGAGCCTGGGCATCCTAAATTGAGGTTCCATAACAATTTCTTGCTTGCTACGCACCTACAGTTTTACATGGATTGCGAACCATGGATGAATTACAACATTTGTAAGGTTTTTACGTTGCAATCCATCAACAGCAGGGGCCGTAAAAGCAATCTAGACCAATGATGTCGTTAACACCAAGCGGCAACCTAATATAAAACCTATTAAAAACCAATTCTAATATAAACCTTCAATAGAACAAAATAATAATAATAAAAAATAAATAAAAAAAATTTCCTGAAATTAGAAAAAAACCCTTTTAACTATAATAAAAAGTTAAAAAAATACAAAACAGTTAAAAATGTATGTGAGAACACTTACAAACATCTAAAAAGATCTTTTCAAAAATATAATCCGTCGATAGTGATGGCATATAAATGTCTCAAAACGGCAAAAAAAAATATTCAGCAAGAGAAAATTAAACGGGGTGTACAACATCCAGGAGATATTTAATACGGAGTGAGAGGAAATATAGTATTGATTTGGTAATTTTTATGTTCTGTAATATAATATTATAATTATCTATAATTTAATTTATATTCTTCAATAAATAAATCAGTTAATTTTGTTTGGGGTAATTTTAAAACAACACCAATTAATATTTGGGATAAAAAAACTAGTGTGGCATCTCTCATTATTAATAGGATTTAGTCCTGTTATCCTCGAAGTGGGTGATTATTGTTAGTTTCCATCAGTGAATTAAGCGAACTTTTAGCATAAAAAGTAAGCGGTAATGTTAGGCACTTTCCTTCCGCACACAATGTATAAAGTAAGCGGTAAACTAAATTTATTATTTAGATTGTGAATATTTCGGTTTTGTTATGTATATATAGTGGTGGCTCGATAATTCGGACAATTGCAAACCGGACATTGTCCGAATTATCGATTTGTCCGAATTACTAAAACCTATATACTCGTATTTCCATCCTAATTTTTGATTTAAACATAACGAAAGCTATAATTGCCAATCTGGCATTTATGGAAAACCCGTATGGTGATTTAAGTGAATGGCGAACAGTTGAATCAAAATTCCAGTTTGAAGTCAAACTTTTCAATAAGATTTTTTTTTTAATTTATTTCATTCGGATTTTGATGTTTGGGAGTTTTATGTAGAATCATATCATAAATAACTTTTGTTCTTGCGCTTTTTTGATAAGATGCACCGTTTTCGAGATATTCGCAAAAAACGTTTTCGTTCGACTGGTCCATTTTTACCCATTAACGAACTTAGCCTTGCATTTACGAAAAACGAATCTGCGTAAAATTTCAAGTCTCTAGCTCAATCCGTGCGCCCGCAATCCGCGCCATAGACGAACAGACGGACGGATGGACTGACAAACGGACAGAAGGACGGACGGACTTCTAGCGCTATTGCCTTTCTTTAATGTATTTAAAATTCCAAGTATTTCTTTTATTGTTAGGAAGTGGTGTTTAACTTTATTAACTTCTGTCTTATGTCCGAATTACAGAGTCTTTAATATTAAAAACTTTCTGTCCGGATTATCGAACCGGATTACCGAATTATCGAGCCACAACTGTATATAAGAAATGGATGTCTGTTGGTCTGTTTGAGATTACAAAACGCAAAAACTACTGGACCAATTTTTATGCGGTTTTTTGCAAAATCATCTGAGTTGCCAGGAGCAGGTTGGAATTTCAAAATTCTAAACAGAAGGTCCTGTAAGGATAACGCAAATATCCTTTTTCCCATTTTTCCCCGGAAAAATTGGCATTATGGGGTTTTTGGGGTCGCTGATCACGAATCCGGTATTAGATTTTCAAAATTCGAAACGGAAAGTCCTGTAAGGATACCATTTTTTCTCAAAAGTTTCTAAATTATTTATAGTTTTTTTCCATTTTAAAATTTATACAAAAAACTTTAAGCTGACAACGAAGGGTCTGCTAGTAAAGTATAAAAACCTGTAAAAAAGTCTTGGGTGTAGTTAATAATTTGAGAGGATGGAAATTTAATAAAAAAAAAAGTATTGAAAAAAGTCGAATTCCAAAAATGGGATTAACACGTTGGCTACCAGCCAAAAAAACGCTTACTCCGCTAGTATACACTGGGAAAAAATGCAAAAATCATTTCTGTACTTTGTGAGTCACCAGTGAACACAAGATCAATACAGACAAAAACGAACGAATCGAATAAAATATAACGGACAAAAAAAAATCCCCTTTGTACCGCACGAGCGACTGCACTCAACCATGGAACTTGAGAAACTGACGGTAATTTATTTATTTATTTATTTACATATAGTCATTACAGAGCAACCTCATAGACATTTTAATCGTTAAACAAAATATATATAATCATTGTAAGAGCAATTGATTCTTTAATGCACTTGACGAGCAGTTGAAATCAATGAAATTGAAATATTTGTTAAACACATGACACATTAACGACCACGGTGCGTTTTTCCCATAGGATGTCCTTGCGAATTTAACGTAGCAATAGTGTGTGTACACCGGTGACTCACATGGTAGCCAACGTGTTAAAAGTTAGTCCAATAATTTTTACCGTAAAAAAAATACATATCGTAGACAAGAATTACTGCCTTTTAAACGAAAATCGTTAAGAGAATTGCGCCATGAGTGAAAACTTTTAAGATGAATGAGCCTCATGTAAAAATACAGAGTAAACAATACCTTGGCGCTTTATTACTTTCTTAGAAGATCCGTAACTTTTCTATTTTCCTAACAAATTCAATTTATAAGAAAATTTCTGGAGTACTTCGCGACCACCCTAAAATGGTTTGACACCCCTGCGGGGGTCGCGGTCCACCAAACAGGTTTTACGCGAAGAAATTCAAATGCAAGAAGAACAATATTGTCACAAATAGAGTGCTTTTCTTGCCAGGCCTGGAAATTTTCACTTCACCATCGTATGATAAAATAATTTAATCTAAATCTGTACAACAGTGTTAAAGCATTCGGACGCTTCCTCATATTTTGAAATTTTTATCCTGTTGAGCTAAATACAAACAAGACGCTCAGAACAGACAGACCCCGAAATATCATAGCACGATCAAACGGAATCCGTTAATGCGACACAGGAATTAGTGGCGGCGGTGTTTTTTTAAAGTCAGCTTTTGATCTCAATCAAATCAAATGAATTTTTGATTGTTTTTATCTGATGTTTAAAATTTCCTCACCATTGAAGACTTCCATTCGGGCATTTTAAAGTCAATCACATACGATCCGAGAAATTGACACACTATTATATATGAATGGCGTGCCAGCATACATAAATCCATTGAATCCGATTGGCAGCTTTTGATTGAAGTCACTTTGAACTCTTTTAAGAAATTCAACTTTTATTCCGCTTCTGTTCCGCTCGACTTCAACAAACTTAGCTTCAACAGTCAGTCAACCATCTTCATACTCGTAAATTAGCCATAATTCAGCCTGGTCTTGATGTATCGTCGACATCCAAATACAATTAGCGGCATTGAATCAGCTTAGCTCCAGCTCGTTGCCCAGTTCTCATTACTTCCAGCGAATCTGATAGGTTGGCAGGCTAATGCGATGCAGAGCTGTAATTTTGTTGCAAGGCCCTAATTAACTACCTGCTGGTGCTATTAGCGTGATTGATGTTTTTTGTTGCTTGGTGTTGTTGTTTTTCATCCTTCTTCCACTGTCTCGTCAGCGATTTCTATCTAAAAGATACTTGATTGATATATGTTCATAAATTATACGTTTACAAATCTCATTGATCGCCAATCGCGATATTTGATCGAGAAATGAGAAATGTGTAGATTTAATGGATCGATCTGATGCATATTATATTCGATCTTTATAATTGCCAGCCTAGTTTTATAAGCTATTAACCAAATTATATGGTGCTCCGATCGAATATTCGAATTTTCCATTGACTTTTAATTTCCTATAGCAAATCCTGTCCATTTAAAATATTATTTTTAAACGCCCGCTAATCGTGTGGTCGCTGTTTTATTGTAATTAACAAATCCGTCTAAAGCCAATATACTATATGGATCTACAGGTATGTGAAATGTTATCCTTCAAAAATTTTGAAACACAGTGAGTGACACAAATCGCTTATAACTTCAACTACAATAATGTACAAACTTAATCGGTTCCATAAGTCACAGAACAAAAAAATTATAAAGAAATTTTAATTGCATCAACCGAATTATAAAAAAAATTGCAGCGACCAAATAATGAAAACAAAATCGGTTGCGACAACCGAATAACAGATCAGATTTCCATTTTCTGTGCCCAACTAGTTTCACCTTCTTCGATTTTCACTCACGTTAGCATTTCTGTATTACTTTTATTTTTAAAGTCAATTGTTCACAATAATAAAAGTCCCGTTAAGCACAACCCAAGTGGACAAACGTGCGGAAATTTAAGAAACAGGTCAAAAAATTTTAATCATGTTTCATAACGGGGATCTCTTTATGAAGTTGGTCAAAAAATTCTGTCAGATGCTATGAATTTCATACAGAAAACAGATATGAAAGATTTCATACAAAATCTGTGAAGTCATAAATGGCTGGTGTGAATCTTTGCTTGATTTTAAGTTTAATTTACCCCTGGCTTAATTCAGGCGTTCGAGTCTTTGCTAACTCTTAGTTAGTGCGCAGTATATCCTATAATACAATACGAGGAATGTCTGTCTGTCTGCACAAACGATCTCAAAAACCCGCCTAACGATTTTCACGAAAATTGGAGGTTAGGGATTTTCGGGGACAAGGAATCGATCTAGATAAGTCTCACCTCTGAGAAAATCCCCCTCGATACCCCTCGCCTGGTATCTTCCAATTGGGTGGTCCGATCTTAATGAAACTTTACAGTATTACTAAGGGGGCTAAGGGCTTTCGATTTTTCCACTACAAACCTGACTTTTCCCTCCCCTCGATACCCCTCGCTTGGTGTCTTCGAATTACATGAAGGTATCTTAATGAAAATTCGCAATATTGCTAGGGAGTAAGGTTTTTCGATAATATCACTTTTTAGATATCTATCGGCAGCGATAAATAGTAATTACAAAACAATCAAATTCCCTGAACCTCATTATACGAATCATGTTGCAATTACAATAGGATTCAATTACTCACAGACAGAGGCAGAAGGAGGATTTTGAGATCGTCTAACATGGCTCGGTCTTCCTGGTACTATACTTAACACGAAGAAATTCTTATAAAGCTAGAAAAAACAAGTTTGAAACATAAATCCGCACAGAAATATTTTTTTTTCTAAAAACTTGTACTGTACGCAATTTTTGTATACGAATTACTATTTTTAAATTTATCCCGAATTGCTGTAGGAAGTTTTGAGCATAAAAGAATTTTTTTTGTCCCATTGAAGATTTTTTTTTATAGTTTCAGCCAGAGCTTAGGGGAAGACCCTTTAATGCCGACGCACAGCTCAGGATGGTCGGAAGAACGAAATGAGATGTCGGTTTATGTTCTCTTGAAGTTTTATTTTTATTCTAAGACTCGACGTACGCCAATATGACATACATAATCATTACAGAACTGAAATTTTTTAGCACAAATTCTACATTTTGATTCTTGCAAAACTGATGTTCCCATGTGAAAGAGTTCAAAAATTACTTGTTATCGCAAATATAATAACACGGTATTTAAACAGCTTGACTTCCTTCCTTTCACTCATTTCCACATAAATTCTATTTAGAAAGGCACAAGCAATAACGAAATCCGTTCAACCATTTTCACTGACAACATATTTGCATGCTTTCTAAAATATGCTCCGAGGTTCACATAAACCCAAGAGTCGATAAATTTTTCACACAGTCGTTCAAGCAGTATATTCTAAGCCACAGTAAAATTAAATTCAGTCCTTGTAACAGGAAGCAGGTAACCGGGAGTAATTTTTCCTAAATAGCCTCAATGCAAGTATAAAAAGCCAAGCATTAGGTACGGTCAAAGCTACTAACATTTCTGTATCTTTTGTTTCAAACATTTATTGAGTTCATTTCCTTATTAGACAGTTTTCGATTAAGTACTCGCAACATAAGGATCTCCATGGAAACTGGAAAGTCGCACTTTATTACACTTAGGTAAAAATATGTGATTTTAAAAATAATTGAAAATATAAACACATTAGAAATTTATTGGAAAATGCACAATTAAAATTTGAATAGACACAATATACAATGTTCTATACAAATTTTTAGAACATCCAGTTTGAAAAAATCATCAACTAAATTTTGAACCTCTTAAGGTGCCACTCCACATGAGAGTAAATACGCGAGTAACTCTCAAAAACTCTCGAGAGTTACTCGCAGGAGGTTGTCCATTTGAGAGTTAATTTCAGCGATTTTTCTCTTTTCAAGACAAATATCTTGATTTTTTTGACATCTTGCTTTGGCGAGTTCTCGAAAGATACTAGCGAAATTCAAATGCCGTTCGTATCTGGCGAGCAACTCCCCGAGAGTTCAGTGGGTGTCGACTAGAGAGTAGAATCACTTTTGACAGCTCGCAGAAACTAGCTCGCGAGTTTTTGCGAGTTTCTGCGAGCGACTCTCAGAGACGTGTCCATTTGCGAGTAGCTGCTATCGAGAGGTTCTCGCCGGCATTTACTCTTATGTGGAGCGGCACCTTTACGGAAGAATTGATTTTATTAACGTAAGTACAAAAAGCGAAATACAATTTAGTACGGGTGAAGCTTAAGAAAAATGTGGTGAAGGGTTTTTTTTGGACGATTGCGATTAAATTAAAATGTTGTAAAAAATACGCCGCAAGAGAATTTTGTTGGGAATTCTTTGGGAAGTATGCGATCCGACTGATTGAGGACCGATCTCCGACAGATACTTTACTGACTCTCGAGCATCGTCGTTCTACTGTGGTATCTGACCTACTTATTCTCTAACTATTTTAATGGAAAATATTTCACTGAAATTTTCCAACTTTTTTCTCCACTGTATGTTTTTATTAGACTGGAGCACTGAAGATTTGCGTTGTGCCTCTCCGTTGCACAATGTTTCGAGTAGAACAAATTTTGTGACATCGCCAAAAAATCAAATGTGGAATTTTAATATTTAAACAATTGTATTTTATTAAGAAATAGGGGCAACTATAAAAGTACTTTAATTTTATTTTTATCGTTTTTTTGTGTATTTGACAAGTTGTTAAAGTTGAGACTTTTGTCTACACAAGAAAATAAAAATTTGTAATTTTTTAGAAGGTTGACGTCATTTTTATAAAAATTTGTTCACATAATTCATCTGACGATTTGTCATATTCTAGGTATTCAAATTTTAGAGAAATAAACATTTTAGGGAGAAGTCAATTTTTCACTAAATTCCAACTTTATGTAGAGCTACAAAAAAAAGTATTGAAAGATATTAAAAAAGACTGAATTTCACATTGTACAGGAACTCTTCCTTTATTACAAGCCAAAAAGTTTCATCGATCTGTCCAATTTCGGGAGTTATGTAGATTTTTCCAAATGTACTTTGATATCGTGTCCGTTTCCATAGATCAAACTGGTACAGGAACACTTGTGAGCGTTAACTATAATAAAAACTATCTATAATATGTTAAAAAATCTTCTCCCTTCTTACCCCCTTTTCTGCTATCTTCGGAACCACTGAAGGGATCTTCACCGTGGTTTCAGTATTCCATAAGTCCTGCCTGAAACAAATTTTTCCGCACTAAGATTAACTACCCCCTCCTTCCCTCTTATTCAATAAACTCTTTCCTGCTATCTCCTTTGACCACGTTTTCATCATCAAAAGCTCGATTCTAAAAGAATTTTCTTCTCAATAGAATCTACCTCACCTTCCCCTGTTATCTATTGGTGAAATGTTAGAAACCATTGGAATTGTTGCTTAGACAAACACCGGTCAATATGAAGGGGAAATATCTGCCGAAGAAATATTATATTGAGATGTTTTTTTATAACTTATAATTAAAGAGCTATTTTTTCTACTCTCGATTTGTTTTTCCTCCTCTTACTTTCCTTGTATATACTGGCTCACCTGTTTCTGATTAAAACCGGGTGAAAGTATACCAAAAACCCAAACATAACTTAAAAACTTTTGAGAACAAACGTTATCTTTGCCTTGCAGGACCTTCCGTTTCGAATTTTGAAGTTCTAACACCAGATTCGTAATCAGCGACTCCGAAAACCCCCTAAAGGAAGTTTTTCCAAGAAAAACTTGATAAAAGGATATTTGCGTTATCCTTACAGGAACTTCTGTTTCGAATTTGGAAATTACAACACTAGATTCATCCCGAAAAATCTCAAAAGCAAGATTTTCCGAAAAAAAAATCGTAAAGGATATCTGCGTTATTTTTACAGGACCTTCCGTTTCGAATTTTGAAATTCTAACACCAGATTCGTGATCAGCGACCCCGAAAACCACCTAAAGGAAGTTTTTCCGAGAAAAAAATGGAAAACGGTTATTTGCGTTTCCGTCCCGAATTTTAAAATTTTGACATCAAAAACAAATTCTGTACTTTTCCCAACAAGTTTCCCATTTACCGTAATTTGCGGTCTTCGAGCGATGTCACAAAAATCGTGTTTTCAAAAACACTATGCGTTGCCGTACAATTAAGTTTAGCGGCTCCTTTATACACCGAACAACAAGACCCTGAAATGATTTATCAACAAACGTCTTTACCCATGTCTATCTAAGAAAGCATAAATCAGGATCTCTTTATGGCCTTCCGACCACCCCGAGGTATGCTCCACCAATATAGGGTACCCACCAAAGCCCTAATTGGAACAACAAAAAAAAGAAATGCGTCGCAAGGATTTTGTTTTTATACCCGTATGGTGAAACCAAAGGGTATATTAACTTTGCCTTACCGTTTGTAACGCCAAGGACTCGTCATCACACACAAAAATGAATTACACCAGTGTGTTTAGAATGATAAAAATAATTAATTTTTGCATGTCCGTCCGTCTGTCCGTCCGTCCGTCCGTCTGTCTGTCTGTCCGTCTGTGGCGCAGATTGCAGGCGCACGGATTGAGCTAGAGACTTGAAATTTTGCGCAGATTCGTTTTTCGTAAAATTCAAGGTTTAGTTATGAGCAAAAATGGACTTTTAAGGGGGGTACCTCCCATACCAACAAAAATGTTTTTTGTGAATATCTCAAAAACGGTGCTTCTTATCAGAAAAGTGCAAGAACAAAAGTTATTTAGGATATGATTCTACATAAAACTCTCATACATCAAAATCCGATTGGAATAAATTTTAAAAAATCTTATTGAAAAGTTTGACTTCAAAGTGGAATTTTCACTTAAACTTCGAACAATGCAATATCACCATACGGGTTTTCAATAATTGCCAGATAGGCAATTATAGCTTTTGTTATGTTTAAAAAATGCAATTGTTTTTAAATAAAAATGTTTTCTATCAAGCGATAAAAAAATTAGTTCGCAACACAATACTTTTCATTGATCAATTTTTAGGCGTGCGGATGGAAACGAAAAAGTAATTTCTGATTTTTTTATATTGACACAAGCAATTAGTTCAACCTCTTCCAAATGTAGTTCATTCATCATCATCAGAAAAATCGTATAGAGCAAAACATCCCTATTCTGAGGCGCCAGACTCATAGAGATAACCAATTATTATTAATTTGTAAAGTTAAAAATCGCTTTCAATTCAGCGCCAAAAGGATCCTTTCAGACGTGATTAAAATAAATTTGAAGGCGCTTCGATACGGTTCACCGCTTACGATATTCTTTCTCACAACCCCATAATTTTCTCATCCTATTTCCTAATTCACCAAATCTTCTACCACGAAGTCATTAAATTTACATTAAGATTGGTTATTTCGCGTAAAAAAAATCTATCCACTGATAAACTTGGCTGTCTCGGATGTGCATATGAAAACAATGCCCTCCATATGACATATAAGAAGAAATAATTATAATAAAATTTAACATACGGTAAAAACTTTTTACAATTTCTTACTCCCGTCAACACACGTTTGTTTTTTTAATTTATAATTCAGGTCAACAAAAAATTGCCATTTAAAAATACGACATTTCTCTCGTCTTTAGTTTGCAAAAATTGTAAAGTTAAATGAAAAAGTTCGTCAGTATTATGGGAGTATTTTTTCTTGAAAAAAAATCATAATTGTGCGTACAAATATTTTTTTTGTCGAAATAGTGCCATACAATTTTAACACGTTTTGTGGCATTAGTATTTGACATATTAACAAATGTCCCTAGCGATGTTTTTTTTCTTCTGTGAACGAAAAGAAAACACTTCAAATAATCAAAATTCATTTAAGCCGTTTATGCTAATGATCTCTAATGCATGTCGTTATTTACCATTTAAATAGATAGAAAACCGAACAGTAGGTAACTACTGTCAATAAGATTTCAATCGTTTTCAAATCTTTCTAACCTCGATATGCCATGACAGCATGAATGCGATAATTCCTTATGCTAATGAATTTTGAAGATTTTCGTTTTTTTTTCCTTGTTTCAATTTAAAAGACTTTTAAAAACATCATTTTTTCTCAAATTAAACAAACGGAACGAGTATCTTTAAATAATCTGTTTAGCGCATATTGATAGTAAATTTTACATTGAGATGATAATTTGAAATGGAGTCTAAATAGTTAACTTATTTTATTGGCAAACGTGTTAATTGGCGGTGAAGGTAAAATACTATAACAGCAACTCATTTAAGAGCTTTGAAATTTTACATATAATAGCTTAACGTACTGGTAATCATTTAAAGATTTTTGTTCTAAAGAATGCTGCTTCTATTCAAGCAATTGTGATTTTTTTTAAAAGAATGTGGCAAACTCTATACATTGCGATCAAAATCCTGTAGACGCTTAAGAAATTTGAATATTATTTTTTGATCAAACGTGTACAAGAAAATTAAAACAATTTTTTTTTATAATAATAAATTTAAGTGAGAGATTTCATTTGTTATTCCTTTTTTTCTTGACTATGAAACGTCGATTTCCTTAAGAAAAACCCTTGTGCTTACTTATGTGGGTACAACTTCATTGTAGAATAAGTACGATACCAAAATAAGGTAATTGATAGCAATTGGAATTGTCGGATAAAGACAGCAAAGCAATCACTATGAACAAATGGGTTCGAAATTTCAAGTTCCCATCCCAACAATACTCACGAATAGGGATGTCAAATTAAAAAAAAAACCGCCTTTCGGTTAAACCGGTTTTTAAGACTTTGATTTAAACCGAGCCGGTTTAACCGGGTCCAAAAAACCGGTTATTAAAACACCGAAAAACCGTTTTGTTCAAATTGGGTAGGTTAGGTCTTAGGCCCATTTGCACGAAATTAACTTAAGCACATAAGTCAAACTTAATTTATAAAGTTATAGTTATTGGTTTGCACGAAAGTCTAAGTATGACTTAAAACTCATTAAGTATAAGTTAAATTAAGTGCAGGATGCTCTTGTACTTAAATATTTATGTCAAACTTAGCCTTTTGTTAAAAGATATATCTAAAGAGAAAATAATAATTTAAATGTAAAATGGAATATTTTGAAACATTGGGCATTTATGAAGATGATGTCGAAGTCTTTGAAATTCAGAAATCAGGTATTCCAAGAAGAATATATCAAAGGAATTTTATACGGTCGATCACCCTCGGTTTTTAATGCAGAATATTTTTCCACTACAGCCTCCTTTCTTAGAACTTTTTTGTAATTGTTGTAGAATTTCTTCAATGTTTCGAAATTTCGAAAGTAGCTTGATGAGGATTAAGCATTGAAATTTTTTTCGATGCGCTTTCATGCCGCTTCCTTTTCTCGCCAAGTTACAGCATACATATTTTTGTTTTCCACTACGCTCTTTCCTTCCAAAACACACTGTAATAAAGTGTTTCTTTCTTCTACCGAAAAATTAGGGCTTCTTTTCCTTCTTTCTTCCATTTTCATAAGTTTTTAAAATGAAAATGCTCAAAATGAAATTCACAGAATGACAAATACAATTTTCGCCTACTTCATTGTCAGAATTTTAAAAAAATTTCATTGCCCATATCAAATTTTTATTTGATTTGATCTGATTACTAAGTAGTGCTTAAAAATATTCGTGCAACACACTTTAATTTAAGTAAGTCTTAAATCATAAGTAATACTTTGTTAAGACTCACATTTAAGAACAGAACGCGCAAACGGGCCTTAGACGCAACAAATACACTATAATACAAACAAAAGACGTGGAGTGCCATATAATCCATTAAGATGCCATAAATGGCACAATATAATATTGTATTTGGTTTAGAGTGCCTAAAAAGAAGGGTTTCTAACAAATCAGTTGCACGAAAATTGGTTTAAAATTATTTTTCCGTACAAAAAAATGATCGGTTTTTTTGGACGGTTTTGGCTTTAAAAAAAACACCGGGTATAACCGTGCAAAAAAAACACTGAAAAATACCGGTTAACCGAAGCAAAAACACCGGGTAACCGGTTCTTTTTTGACATCTCTGCTCACGAAGGTAACTCAGGCAATTTTCAAATTTTAATCTGAACATTTGTAGAAATATCTTCAAGGGTTGAATAACAATAGAGTAGAGACTCGGTAATTCGAAAATCACGCTAATTCGAACAACCATTTTTTGATATTATGTTGTAATTCGAATTGTGGTCGATATATTGGTATCTGTAATTCGAACTTTTTGGTCGATAGTACATACCACCATGAAAATTTTGCTGGTAAATTCCTACAATAACTGAAAAAATTACCAGCAAAATTTGCGTGGTGGTATGTACTGTCGTAACTATACAGGCATTATTTTAAAGTCAAAATTTCAAGTTTCTTTAAAAAGAATTGAATGTTGTCACATAGGTGTATATACTTTTTGAATGCAGGAACATTGTTACATAATTTTAACTTGAAAAATTTTTTTTTTGCCATTTATGCAGCGGTCACACGACGTTGTTTTGCCAGCCGCTGGCTGCTGTTGATCGGTAGCGCTGGCTAGTAGCAACAGCAGCCAGCGTACTGAGAGAGTTCACACGATTTCTACTTTAGTAGCGCTGGCAAGTAGCAAAACAGTGGTTTGACATTTGAATCTAAGAGATTTTTTTAATAATAAACGTTACACACAAATTTAAATAAATAAACGTAAAATAACAACTTACAATAAACAAACTTTACCACTTATCAGACTTTTGGCAGCTCAGAAACCATGCGACAGGGTCACGTGATCTCTAGTAGCGCTGGCAAAGTAGAATGCTCTCTACTTCATTAGCGCTGCCAAAACCATCACGCTCTTGCTGGTAGTAGCAACGCCCTAAGGTTCACACGGTGCTGCTGAAACGGCTGCTAACAGCCAAACAGACACTGGCGCTGGCAAAACAGTGTCGTGTGACTGCCGCATAAGACTGTTTTATTAAACAAAATGTGCACCATAAAAAAGAATCAAGTAATTAGAAAATCTCCGTGGTTCGAATTAGGTACGGTTTCTATTGATTTGAATTACCAAATCTCTACTGTATCTCATAAAAATTACACGGAGAGGAAAATTATAAGTTGATTCAGCTATGTTTCGGAATTAACCAACATTACAATGAACATGATGAAATTAACTATGAACGTAATTAAACCAACTATGCAGTGTCACATTGTTGATTAAATTTTTTTTAGATTATAGACATTGTTGATTTTAACACAAACGTAGTTTATTTAAATGTGTTAAATAGTAGAGCCCATCAACGCAACAATCCGCACCCCGGCGCCTTGAAACCTAAGCTTCATAGTATCGAGAAAAACCATGAATCAACACAAACAGTATAATTGCTCTGGTTGACTGAACAATTTTTTGCTTTTCAATATAATTCTCATTTGGTTTGGGGCAATCGGGGTATAAGTACTCAAGTCAAGTTCTTATGCCGCACACATACTGGAGTTCGCGAGCAGTTTGCAGAAACGTTCACAACAAACAAAGTTTTATTGATGTTTATGAATGCTGCCCCTAACAATCCTCCTAGAAAGTTTAATAGAGATTATTGTGTATGTTTAATAGGGGACATAATCGTTTTTTGGCAAGTCTACAATGGACGCGATCGATAATTGACAATGAATGTGTTCATTTAATCACACAAAGTAGTTGAATTAAGCAATGAAAATTGTATCATTATGATAAATGACAATGTTTCCTTAGTTAAATTAATCACGAACGAAGTTGACGCAATACCAACTAAATTTTATAGTTGACTTTATCAATGAATGCCATTATTTTTTAAGAAATTGTTGTTTAAAACCTCATTGGCCCCAATCATCACACCTAATATCCAATCGACGAAAACTACAAATTTATCAGTAGCTTTGTTAACTTTTCCAAAGATCAGCTTGCAAGAAAGCTTTTGCTCGCTATATCTTGTAATTTAAAAAAAAAAGTCTTTGGCGGAAAACCCCATTACCGCGCATTGTTGAAATATGAAAAAAATTATTTACAGTTTCATCGCAACTTTTTTCATACTTTTTTCTCTTGACATAAGAGCAATTTCAACCTATATGCCTAATTTTTGGCGAATCTAAGACCGTTTTATAATTGAAATGATCTTCTCATATTTTTTGGACACAAAGATTTTTTTTAAATCCTATAATGAGTCATGGTTTGTTCATAAAAAATGTAAATATTCACAGTTTCCAAATAAAGGTCCCACTGACATTAATGACCAAATATTCGGGATTAATATGAACTAAAGAAAACAAAGAATCCATTACTTTCCGCAAACATTTTTTAATCCGACCCCAGCCCTTGTACACCGAATCGATGGTGTCTCTTTTAATGCGGAAATCTAAAATTGTACTGCAATTATGAGCTATCAAAATGCAACAATGCCAAATAAAGTACAAGTTCTCCACACTGTTTGCTTTACTCGGAGAAAAAATAAAACTAACAACATACTAATGGTATATTCTGGTGCCGTTGAATTTAAGGAAATTATGCAAATTCCACGAAATACCCCAGAGCCAGAACAAAATTTAAATAACTGAAATAAATTCTGAGCACGTACACTTTATGGGTATTTATTTAACTTCCACTGCTGAATGTATAAAATTTTCAAAATAGAAAAAATAAAATAATAATAAAATGTGATACCCTCGGTCTAGGCCCTGAAGCACGCCCGGCTACATTTATCCTTATCATGCGACTACACACAAGAAAAATTATGAGCAAATAATTCACTTTTATTGAGGCGTTTTTTTTTCTTCTTTCCAACATCGCATCCAGTGGTACCATTCCCCTTCATGCCGCTATATTATCCTTATTGGTACTGTAGCTGTGGTTGCTCCTCAGTTCACCAGCTAACCAACCACCCAAAGACAAAATATCCTTTTTGGCCGCATATACTCGTAACTTGGAATCAGAGCTATTTTATAACAAAGCAAAGGAGTCAGTCGTACTATACTTGCTCTGTGCCACAGGACACCATTGCAAGGCATAGAGGAATCGTTGCCATAATATAGCAAACACATAAAGAGCATTACCCATATTTCTGGAAGTCATCTAGACATAACTACCCTTATATGAACTTGTAGGAGGGTACGAGAGTTGATTTGTAATAGAACCACTGCCATTTTCCCCTGCGATCTTATTAAATTGCTGGGTAAAATAATTTCAGGCTTAAATGTCCTTTTTGTTGGATTATTTATTGACAATATATAAAAGTGTTTTATTTTTTTTTTTATTTTTCCACCGAATCCTGCTTAACGTGATATGAGACCGAGGTTTATTTTCTGGTATTATTCCAAGTGAAAAATGAGTTGCATAGCAATTTATTTTACCTCGACGTCATTCACTATTTGCTACCGAGGGCGAGCTGCTCAGGAAAATTATATATCGTATACAAACTCGTACGTACAATAAAGGAGACTATACCGAAGTCATAAATTAACACCCAGCCCATACAATGAAAAATGAGCCAACAATTTGTTATATTTTAGTTTCGCCTCAGCCAAAGCTGATAAAAGTTTTAGAGATTTATCCCATTTTGAAAAAGAAATCGTTTTTTGCCACCGGCAAATATTCAAAAAGGGGTAGGAATCATATTTCTTAAAAAATAGTCTTTTTTAACATGTGATTGTGACATTGTGTTTGTTTTTACAGCAAGGGAAAATATGAGGGCAAGAATCACTCGCTTAACGACTTTATGTGTCGCATAATCCTTACAATAGTGCCACGAATGACATGGAGCTGAAATTTTCATTTAATTTTAATTTGCAGCTAATTGAAAAAATTTAATGTAAACAACACATGACTTTCTTTACACAAAATCTCCGTTCTTGCATAATTTACACTATAACAATATTTAGTTTAAAAGAAGTCCATAAAATACGTCACGCTAATTTTCGGCTATTCGAATCCCCCCCCCCTTCCCACCCCTTAAACTTATACCACCGCTGACCTGCCCCCACACCCTAAAAGTGGGATGTATTGTCTCAACATCATCTTAACGGTAAATATATCGGTTGTAAAAGGGGCCATTAGTGAAAAGTCGTAGAAAAATGCGTCGCAAGCGAAAAAAAATATGATTTACAGCAACCCTTAGTCGAAGTTGAGTATTTTTTCATATTTAGTCACCGTTTTTTCGGGCGTTTGATAAGTTAGATAGACTAAATTGAAAATTTCAGGACATAAGTTAGGTTCCCGGGACGCCGGGACAACATGCGTAAATCCGGGACTGTCCCGATCATTTCGATAATTATGAAACCTCTATGTATGGTACGGATCTGCTACTAAAAGTGTATCTCATTTATGCCGCGGTCACACGACGCTGTTTTACCAGCCGCTGGCTGCTGTCCGTTAGTAGCGCTGTCAATTAGAAACAGCAGCCAGCGTACTGAGAGAGTTCATACGATTTCTACTTTAGTAGCTACTTGCATTTATGAACAGTGGTGTGACATTTAGCAAAACAGTCTGGGAGATTTTTTAAATAATAAACGTTACATACAAATTTAAATAAATAAACGTAAAATAACAACTTACAATAAACAAACTTTACCACTTATCAGACTTTTGGCAGCTCAGAAACCATGCGACAGGGTCACGTGATCCCTAGTAGCGCTGGCAAAGTAGAATGGTCTCTACTTCACTAGTGCTGCTAAAATCATCACGCTGCTGCTGGTAGTAGCAACGTACTAGCTGCTGACAGCCAAACAGCCAATAGCGCTGGCAAAACAGCGTCGTGTGACCGCCGCATTAGAGGAATATGCGGCAAATCATAAATGCAAGTAGAAAACTTTTGTTCAAATTCAGATCAATTCTGCCTGAAAAGGCAGAATCCTACCATACTCCTTGCTTGCTAGTGTCTTTCTCAAAAAAGTGCAAAAAAAATGTAAAACGAAGAGTTTTTGAGAAATCATTTTTCATAACTTTTCCGTACATTGGAATTCCAATTGGAATAACTCATGTAATTTTCAGCTAAGATATTTTATGGATAGCTAGCGGAAATTGTAGGTTTTTTCTGATTATTTTTTTTTAATTTTTTAATTTGATTTTCTTAATTTTTATACCCGTATGGTGAAACCAAAGGGTATATTAAATTTTCCTTAAGATCCCGTCATCACACACAAAAATGAATTACACCAGTGTGTTTAGAATGATAAAAAAAATTGAATTTTGCATGCCCGTCCGTCCCTCCGTCTGTCCCTCCGTCCGTCCGTCTGTGGCGCGGATTGCGGGCGCACGGACTGAGCTAGAGATTTGAAATTTTGCACAGATCCATTTTTGGTAAAATGCGAGGCCAAGTTCGTTTATGAGCAAAAATGGACCATTAGGGGCGGGGGGGGGGGGGGTACCCCATACCAACGAAAATGATTTTGGCGAATATCTCAAAAACGATGGATCTTATCAAAAAAGTGCTAGAACAAAAGTTATTTAAGATATGATTCTATAGGGTCTTTCAATAAGGACATAACAATTTTGTATTTTAATAAAAACGCACCCTAAAACTTTTTTTAAGATCTGGCAATGCTAAACCGTCAGTCAAGGTTTACATTTTTATCATGGTGAATTTCAGGAACGAGCAACGTTTGGAAATTATTAAAACTTACTACAGAAATTCGGAGTCCGGTCGAATGGCCACCTCGCTCGTGCAATTTAACGCCGTTGGATTTATTTTTATGGGGTTATGTTAAGTTTTTGGTTTATGCCAACAAACCAACAACGTTAGAGGAGCTCAGGGACAATATCGAACGCGAAATTGCCAACGTTCCGGCCGATATGTGTAGAAGAGTGTTGGAAAATTGGCTCCAAAGAAGCAATCAGTGCAAACGTGCTCGCGGTGGCCATATGAACGACATCGAATTTCATACCTAAATGTAACATGTCTACTACACCTGAAATAAATTTCAGCCCGATATCTCAATTATTCTGTGTTTTATTTAAATACGAAATTGTTATGTCCTTATTGAAAGACCCGATACATAAAACTCCCATACATCAAAATCCGATTGGAATGAATTTTAAAAAATCTTATTGGAAAGTTTGACTTCAAATTGGAATTTTGATACAACTGTTCGTCAGTCACTTAAATCACCATACGGGTTTTCAATAACTGCCAGATTGGCAATTATAGCTTTTGGTATGTTTTTTTCTAATATTTTCTTTTCATATGCGACAAAATATTTGTGTTTGGTCTTGGCGAAATGTGCTGCATTTTCTTCAGACAAAAATCGATGAAAATGAAGCAGATTTAAGCACGCCAAGCAAAATTCATTTGTAAATTTAACAAAAACAACAGAAAGATCAAAGTTAGTGAAAATTAAATACAATTAATTGAACACGAAAAAAAAACTTTTGACAAACAGGTTAATGTAAACTGATTGTACATTTTACTTACGACTAAAACTGACATACATCGCGGCCTGTTTTCTCTGATGTCTGAAAATGAACAAATAAAATCAAGAAAATTATTTTCATCGTCATATCCGCCAACGGTATGTAATAAATTTAATAAATGAAACAAGTTAAAAAAGTTTATTGTGAATACATAAATGTCGCTTTAACACTGAAATAACAATTACGCTTATCCATAAACTAGCCGCTTTTATAGCATTATTAACCTCACACATGCCTTCACATTAATTTAACTTTTTATAGCACATCTTAAAATGCAACAGCAAAGCATATTACAGTCTAATAAAATTGCCATTTTTGTATTCTTGCATAATACATGCGTCGGAGGTTCAATCTTCGCATTTTTACTTACTTCAGGTACGAGCGCTGTGCGCACTGTATTCATCTTTTAAGACCATCTGTGAGTTTACTATCTCACTAAAATGTAGTTATATGATTATATTTTCATTACAGCCACTGATTGACTGACATTGGAAATGTGTAATTCGAAATCTACATTATCAATTTTACGACTCCAATTAAGAAACTTTTATTAAGTTGACATAGTGTGTAATTTATTCGAAACCAAATTGTTAGTAAATTATACAATCAATACAATGTCATATAGGAAAAATCACAAAACTTTTATTTGGTCAATTGTTGTAAATTATCTCATAGCAAAAAAATTTGAAACTATCTTGTGGACAATTTATGGAAATAAGCTTTCAAACACCATTCAAATTTTATTAAAAGTTGTTGAGTTTTTCTGAAAATCATTTTCCCAATTGAGATCGAAATTAAAGCCCATAAATAACTAATGACTAAAAAGATTTCTTACAAGTGGAAAGAAAAGGAATAACTCAACATAACCAGCCGGTTGGTGATGAAATGAGCAAAGCTACTCAATAATTATAGTAAGTTATTATCAATATTTGTCAAAGTCTTTCTCGGTAAATTGCTGGCAACGACATATTGACGAACGTAATGAAGCAGGAAACGAGATGAAAATTAGCCGGAAAAATGTACGGCTATACACATATGCATGTATGTATAATTACTATTCGGAGAGTTTTATTAATGATATCCATTAGGTTCAAGCATTATAGTTGAATGCTGTCAGATGGGGTATTTTATTTTATAGTTCTTTTTTTATATCTCTCATTCGGCTATCAGACAAAAATATAGACATGTGCTGTCATAAATTTGGCATTTCATTTTATTAACGTCTTCCTTTTCTTATAAAATTTTCCCTTAGCTGCATTAAGCAGAAACTACTCTTTTAATTAATTACAGTAAACGCCATTATTCCAGTCATAAAATACATAAATCGGTAATACATTAAATTACACTGATAAAAAAAATTGGCAAGTGAAGAACCCCGGAAATATGCATTCCATGTGTAAAATTTAAAAAACATTTGATAAAAAATTGCCCTTTTCATCATCCATCTCCTATTTACCTTTTGAGCCACACCGTTTTTGGAAAGTCCCAATGACATGAAAATTAATATAAATGAGTTCTGGGGTCAGTAATGACGAATTCGTTATCGGATTTTCAAAATTTCAAGACGACGAATCCAAGATGGCAGACGCAAACATAAAAAATCGTTCTAATTTATGTAACAATGGGTATTGTGAGTTTTTTGGTCCAAACTGCAAAATCTGAAGTCCAAACTGCAAAATTAATTTTGGATTGATTTGATAAATTTTATTAATTTTATTTTGCGATTTAGGCCTCAGATTCGTCGACTCCAAAAACCCCACAATATCCCATTCTGACAGAACTTAAAAAGATTTTTCATTTTTGCCTCCACCATCTTGAATCAATCATTTTAAATTTCAAAAATATGTTGACGAATTTTGTTTGTGGTTAAAAACCACAAATTCTTGATTTTGGCCAAAAAATTCACTCATAGTATGTGGGAAATAATTTTTTTTAAACTTATATTTTTTACACTTTGTTTATTCATAGTAAACCGGAAACTTATCCAAAAAAAACCGACAAAAATCCCTCAAAAATGAAATTTTTCATGAAAATGTGAGAATAAATAGGTGGCAAGTATCCGCTATGACTAAAAGAGTTATGGCCGGAATACAATTGACCCCACACAACATTTACGGCGACATTTCATATTTTAAACTCATAGCACCCTATGCCTCTGTATACAATCAATCCAACCAACTTGGCCGTCGTAAAAAGTTTAATCGAATTTAAATTTTGTCGGCCAGCTCGCCCACAAAATTTAGTGGTTGTTTCAAAATGAAATCTTATGGGGATGTCATAAAATCTAAATTTCGTCATTTAAAAAAAGTTTTGGGAAATATAGTTCTTATGCTGTGTTGCTTACATTCACATTCCTAATTTGTATGATAATTGGTAACAAGAAATATTGTATGTGGCTCACCGTCCGAGTGTCAAAATCAAATGAAAAGCAAATGAAGTTTAGAACAACAAAGTGCCTGTTTACATTGAGACTCACTTTGAGGCGGCACGTCATTCGTGAGGGTGAGGGACGCAGTGGGGAGGGAAACCAAAAAGAGCGAACGAAGTTTAGATTCACTTAAAATTATCGGTCGCAAACCGGTTTGTGTCTCGTTTTGCTTTTATTGGTCATTTCGTTGTTTGCTGTGGTGTCGTGCGCATCTGAAAATTCGGAGTTTTTTTATTGAAATTTATTTTACAAAATGAGTAATTGGACAATATTTTAGACGTTATAACTAATAGAAATATATCAGGGGTTTCCTATGCTATACGATGTGAAAAATCATTGTCCCTCCTCAAGTAACGCCGGCAGCATCTTTATCTTGTAAGCGAAGTTCTTCGGATAATAGGCAATAGGATCCTCTTATATTCCGCTTTTGTTTCCAGGGTTTTATCCACTCACGTTTCTGCGTATTTTTGTTTTCTTCATTTTGGCTTAAAAATAGAGCCGCTGCTGATGAAGCATATAATAAACTTGTTACAGCAATTATCTGATCCATATTTTACTGCAATAATTTCACAACTGAGTTAAATTTTGAGGTTATTTTCATCCCAATGTATTGAACGTCAAAAAGGCGAAAGGTTTTAGCAAATGAAAAAGGCGAACCGTGTGCACACGGCAGAACAATGAGGAATGACGTGCCGCCTCAAAGTGAGTCTCAATGTAAACAGGCACAAAGTGTGCGGAATTGTATATGGAGTGCAACATTGTCGTCGTAATCTGCCGCCGTAAATGTTGTGTCGGGCCAATTGTATTTTGCGCTTTAAACAAAAGTAGTTATTTTCATTTAATTTCGAAATTTCTAGAAAGAAAAGATTTTCTCTAAAAATTAAGATTAAAATTTTTCTAATTCTTCCGATTTTAATAAAATTGAAACCATTTGGTTTTCCTTCAGTTAATCATAAACGATTACCATACTTAATCTAATGCCATTTTTTTTGTCATAATTGTCATCATCGTGTAAATAGTATCATTTTTGTCATTATTTCTGTCAGAAAAATGACAATCTCTCATAAAAGAATGAACTTGTCCATTCTTTCATGACAGATTGTCATTATCTGTAATTCGTGTAAACCCAGGATAAGACTTATTTTAGTTTCAGATCCCACAATTTGGTATGAATGAATTTTGAAAACATGCCGCCTGACAAGCGCCATTTTTTTTTTGTGTCCACAAATAGATCTTCTGACTTACGTAAGTGGGACAAGATATTCGGTCGTTAAAAACTAGTTCACAATATTTGCGCCTAACCAGGCCTAACTTACAAATGAAAGTAAATGAAACATTCTGAAAAAATGGATAGGCATTCATCAAAGATACAAAAATTTGTGGGGAAACACATCAAACTTTAGAATGAAATTACAAAAAATAGAAACCGTATGTCCGAAGCATAAATGGCGATTAATTTTTTTAGAAAATTACATATGGCCAATGTGCAAAAGTTCCCCCTCACCACATGACCATTAATCAAGTTTTATTAGATCAAAACCAAATAATAAAATTAATTTAGGGCAATAAATTTTCAGTCTTCTATGTATGAGCGTATCATGGAACGATTGACAAAAGCAAACTAATCCTGAAATCCTAAACCGTGAAAATTGGGTTTTAACACCGATTCTCTCCGCATGTGTGGATATTAAAATCACAATAAAATATATATTTTTGTAACGCATTTTATTAGCGTTTTTTTAAACTGGTGACCTGCAAATGTGCTCCGTCTGCGTAATGTGTGAAATGACAAAAGAAATTTAATCTCTGTGAAATTATTGCCAGCACGGAATTCATAATTTGCCTTCATGCCCTCATTATATTAACTAATTTCTTACCACTGTTGCACTTTTGCATTCATACTTAGAGAAATAACTATTTATTAGTAGATATTTTTCAACAACAAGCCATTTTACAACTAAATAGTAAAATGGGTTAAAAAATACCGATTTTGACTTACAACCGATTTTTACTTTCTTATATTTACATGTATAATAAACCCGTGTGATCATAAAAACTTTGGATTTCTTAATTTTCCCTGAAACACATTTCTTGAGCACTTCTGGGAGGATTCTGGTAATTTTACAAATATAACTTTCTGTCTTTCAGTCTGTCCGTCTGTCAGTCTAGTTACAAGATTTTTTTAAAAAGTACTTAAGCTAGAGCTTTGAAATGTTATATGGATATTTGCTCCACTAATAGCTTGTTTTTACATTCTACATGAAAATGAATAGCCCATATTAAATTTAGTATACCGTTTCTAACGCATCGAACCAATAGCCGTATACAAAAACGAACTACACCAAGATATTGATTTTCGCATGTCCGTCCGTCTATTCGTCCGTCTGTCTGCCTGTGAACACCATAACTTTTGAAAGGATTGAGCTAGAGACTTGAAATTTTTTACAGTTACGTTTCTCGTAAATAACAAGACTAACCCCGTAATTCTACATAACAGACTCTAAAAGATCTGTTAACTTTAAACTTTGTAATTTTAATAGAAATTGGTAGTCTCGATAAAAGGTTCGTGGAGAATTTAATTTTAAACAAGTTAATAGATTCTCCACACGAAATTTTTGAGATGCCTGGCAATGCCGCAAACGTCAAACGTAAAAAAGTGGAAGCCTGGTTCATAGGTCAACAATTTTCAATATTTTGACCATGTCAATATTTGATCTTCCTTTAGGAAATTTAATAAATTTTTGACAAGATGTGTGTTTATTATTTTTGAAATTTCAGATACGGTGCAAGAAACTGAGGATTGGCTTAGATTGATTTCATTGTTCTGTCCCACTAAATTTTGATAAGAGCCAGTTGCAAAGAAGTTGAGTGTTGTCAAAACTTTTAACGAAAATGGAATTGTTGATGATAAATTCTCATCGTATTGTTCTAACAGCTCAATTAATTTTATGGCTACAAATTGTGTCATTCTAAAATTCCGCTTGAATAAGTTCTCTGGCATGTCAAAAGGATTTGTCGAGTCCCGTAGTCTTCGTAAAACCGGAGAAATACTAAACAAATAAAAGAAAAACAAAATTCTTCAATGTTCTATTTATTAGAAATATCAACCTTGTTCTTTTATTTTCCAAATACTTGTAAGTTTGTGTCAAAAAATCAAAAATTTATAAGTTTTCCATTTTTTTGTAATAAATAACACACAATTTTCAAAACCGATCTCCACTTAACAGATTGTAAAAGCTGATCCAAAGCGGCGTCCAAACGCGCAGTTTTTTGCTACGACTTAGTTTGCACAGTTATACGTGTAAAAAAACTGCGCAAATTTTGCGTCCAGACCGTTCCGTTTTTATATATTTTACACAGTTTTGTTTGAAATTTTATAGCGTCAGCATATCGTATTTAGAACTTTCTTTTATGATGAATATGATGAATATTGAATATATTAAGCTAGCAAGACGTATTATTTTTCAGCTTAGCTGTTTGTATGATTTGTAAAAAAAATGTCGACGAACTAAATGGTGCAAACAGTGGTTATTAAAAAAAGCATTTATTCTCATGTGAACTTGCTTCAAGAACTGGTCCATGAAGAGAATGATTCTAAATATAACAACTTAGTGAATTTATTTTCTTGACAACCGTTTCGTGATTAGCACTTTTATCAATTTCCTTGAGTTTATTTATTAGCACTCCCTCACTATATTCCTTGCTTTTAACTTTCCACAAGCAAGGAAACTATATAAATTTATAAAGTCCTCTAAAAACTATTTTGAACAATGCCGCAAATCACTGATTTTCGTGTAAAATGATTGACGATTGCAAAAAACTGTGTAAAAAGATTGAGTTTTCGTCCGCACGCTACGATTTGCCTGCGCGTGCCACAGTTATTTTCAGACACGACCTGAACTCGCACAGGCCCAACTTTTGATCCGCGCGAACTAACTGTGTGTCGTCCAGACGCTACGACATGTCTGCGCAGACTCGGTTTGCGCGGGTAAAACGGACCAAAAAACTGCGCGTTTGGACGCCGCTTTAGGGATGACAAAAGATTTTGTTTTCCGCGTATTGATCCGTCTATCTGTCTGTCGGTCCGTGAACAGCATAACTTGAGTTTGAGACTTAAAATTTTGTATAGTTACGTTTCTAGTAGATGGCTAGGCTAAGTTATTTCATGTCCAAAATTGGAACGTTCCTTGTCCTCTTCTCTATACAAACAGAACAGTTTTTGCACTTTCCTCGAAAACAGTGAGTGATATTGAAAAATTGTAAAGGTAAAATATATTTAGAATATAAGTTTAGATAACTCGTGCATACACCAAAATCCAGGTGAACTACTTCTTCTCCTCTGTCTCATAAATATGGAATTCCTTTTTTCCTATTTTCTCGAAAACGGTACATCGTATCGAAAAATGTGTACGGACAAACTTATATAAACTTGAAAACACGAAAAAAAATCAAAAAACTCCCAAATAAAAAAAATAAAAAAACAAAAAAAAATTAAGGAAAACTACAATTGTCAAGTGCCAATCGTCAAATACTAAAAAATCCAGTGGGAGAGGGGGGAAAAAGAGTTCGGATTGGATTTTGAAAAATATAACGGTTATGTAATATCATATTTTAAACGCTCCTTGGAATTTGTTTACATGTGTTTTTCAAAATAGCGCAAATTTTACGAGAAATTTTCAAAAAACTTAATTTTTTTGAAATATGTTGAGAATCGTTAGAGATATGTAAAAACCGATAAAATTTTCAAAACACGGCATTTTTTTCAAAATATTGGTATGAGAGGCACCCGTTATAACTACCGTTAGTTCTCCAGAAATTGAAAGAAAACCACGAGTTTTCTACACAAAAAAGTTCAAGTCGCTAGGTCAACGCGTTCTCGAGTTATTTAAGATACGTACAGCGGACAGACCGAGAGATAGATGCACGGACATCCTTCGGACATCGGCACAGATAGATGCCTGAGACGGATTTCAAACTGATCAGAAATTTTATATCTGCCCCCGTTCGGTCTCCATCATGAATACAACACTTTCCCTCTATAGAAGAAGAAAGTAAAAAGGATTGCGGCGCAGTATGCCTTCGGAGGACTTCAGGGGCCCCAGCAAAAAAAAAAAGAGAAAACGAAACTCGTTGACGTAGTTATAATAACTGAAACCCAAAAAAAGTGACATATGAGTGTATTTTGCTGGCGAATCGAAATTTTTTTTTGAAAAATGTATGAAGTATGACACATTTGTTAAAAAAAAAAGATTGCGGCGCATTTCTTTATTTTGTTAAGAGCTTATAATAATTTCTACTTCTATGTATTCCTTTGTAATCCTTCCCAAGCTGCACAAAAGGTCGTAAAGTGGGTATCGCGACTTTAATTTCGTGCTTTATGGTCGCGCCGGCCAGTTTACAACCATTTTTGCCTACTTAAGTTTTTGATTTTTTACAATCTTTTATAGGATTCTAATGGCGAATTTTTTTGCTCTGTACGCATTTTCATAGCATCAAGGATTTAGCCAAAAATCTACTCAACTACACCCAATTTTTCCTACATTTGGATGACAACTGATGTAGCATACAATATTTCACAATTACACCACATAGCACCGTTTCCCATATTATCTTTTGAGCTCATGACTAGACACCAACGAGAATAATGACTTAATGGGAACTTAATCAAATGTGACTTCCAGAGCTCATTATTTACGCGAAGACAATGAACGACACTGACATGACATACTGCTATTACATACGGTTTCGTACATTACTTGTAAGTGCGAATACGTAAGTGTGGAAAACGTCTCGTCGTCTGCTCATAGTTACTACAAATCTATTCATATTACAGCTTATAGTTGACTAGGGTGACTAGGGCTAAAAACTCATATATTTTCAATGAAAGACTCAGACCTTTGCTTCTGTTCTGCATTTTGTTAGATTTGTTCGAGAACGATTAAACGTACAAAAGAAACAAAATTTGATGGGACAATTACAAATGACAGTTACGGGAACCAAAAAGGGATTTTAACCGATGGTTTGGATTTATGAGACAACCAAAAATTATGACCGCTCTGCGAATGGACAAACACAATAACGCAACGGCCACAAGAAAAAGAAATTAATTTATCCGATTGACCGTAAAACTATAAATTATGGTGAAATTATGAATTACGATGCAACAACCGTAGGCATTCAGGAATCCACGGGGAGTGGCTAAATGTGCTTGCTTTCCATACTGAATAATTTCTTACACCATTGCGCATGCACAATTCTGTGACAAGATGAAATATGTGTGCTTAAATTAAAGCATTTTTCATTCATTTCCGACTATTCTATTCTTGTTGACATTTGCCATAAATCACACATTCTTATTATTAGATGGAAAATTATCTCATCAAACATTCATATTTCAATTAAAATCTTTAAAAATTAATTAACATTTAATGGAACAGCCGGACACTGATTATGGAATGAATCTATGAAATCAATTACGCAGAATCTCTTCCAAATGTCACTGTAACTAACCTATACAATACAACAAGAGACAGATAAAAAAAACTGTAACGAAAACTTAACCCTTTTCAAAATTTATGTCGTTTACAAGTCGAACACAAAAAAGGGTCACTTATAGCACAAAAACCATAAACAGTATAGAGTATTTTCAGTAGCCATCAGAAGTGGTCAACCTGCCCAACCACATAATGTTTTTGGACTTGTCGCATGTATTTATGCAAGTGTGATTATATACAGTAGATACGTATATATTAAAAGGTATGGTGACACAGTCTTGTACCTTGAGCCCTTTTAGATCCGTAGTGGTCATGTATAGCTTGTTTCCGGACATATCAATAAAGTTCACTGAAAGCTAACAAACCTTTTGCTAACCACTGTAAGCGAACCTAAAAACGAATGTAGGTTTGGGGGTCAGAAAGTGGTTAGGTTTACTGGTTTTGTAAAAATTTAACCCAAACGATAAACATGTTACCCAAATATAAATATTTAAAAAAAAAACAAAAAAAAATGTATAAAACCTGTAAAAGATTCACATATAATCAGTTGAAACATAGGACAGCCCTTTTTTTAAGTGAATAATTACGGCACATTAATATGGATGATCGTTTAACATAAATTTTTTATTATTTTCACTGATTTCGATTTCAACATTTTAATAATTAATTTCTACAATATGGAAATTAATAAATCAATTTTTTGCTACTATTGCATTTCAGCAATTTTTATTTTTATGTAGGCGCATGAAAAATGATTGTCATACATCATTACATAATTTTGAGAGGTTCTTTTTTAATCAAAAGCTACCATTATCAACGGGTGCACAAAAATGAAAAAAGTCCTGATTTTCAACACGACGCTGTTTCAGCAGCACCGTGTGAATCCTAGTGCGCGCTACTACCACCAGCAGCAGCGTGCTGATTTTAGTAGCGGCTAGTGAAGTAGAGACTGTTCTACTATGCCAGCGCTACTAGAGATCACGTGACCCTGTGACATGGTTTCTGAGCTGTCAAAAGTCTTTTGTGAACACTCGCCAGGGCTACTAAAGTATAAATCTTGTGAACCCTCTCAGTACGCTGGCTGCTGTTGCTACTAGCCAGCGCTACTAACCAACAGCAGTCAGCGGCTGGCAAAACAACGTCGTGTGACCGCGGCAAAAGACTCCAATTGAATTAGATACCAACAATCATAAACGTCAACACATAAAATTAATATCCAGAGCATGTTTTGAGTAAAGAACTTATACTCAATGATTAGAGTACTTGTATAACAGAGCAGTTAATCTGTAGTAACCTATATTCTTGACAAAAAAAATTCCTAGATGTTTTGTGACATGAAAAACAGATTGCGCTAGGTCCCATCCAAGGAAAAATTCGCGATTATCCTTTCTTAATCGACTGCAAAAAAAGAACAAGGTTATGTATTCGACGTAGATGTATGTCCGCGATTTTCTCGTGAACGGTTGTAGATATCGAATTGGAACTTTTTGTATTATGTACAGTACAGCACCAGTACAAGACTTTTTACATATTTTCCCCCTATGGCTCTATCCCTAAATTCTACATGGCTAGAGATATCGAGTCGAAGCTATTTGTGGTGTATTCAGTATAGCACTAAACCAGACTTTTTATATATCTCCCCTCTGTAGTGCTATCCTTTCAAACCCCCTCTCCTGCTAGATGGTATATTGTCCAAGATATCGAGTTTAAAGTCTTTGTTTTGTGTTCAGTACAAAACAAAGAAGCACATTTTACATATTTCTCCCCTGTAGCTCTATCCCCTCAAAACCCCTCGTCAGCTAGATTCTACATCGTTTGAGATATCGAGTTGAATATTTTTGTGTTATGTTCAGCTTAATTACAGGTAAGACTTTTTAGATAACTCCCCCTTTGGCATTAAAAATTTAAGCTACTACCCAATTGACCAGTGTTGGAATTTTTGTACCTTGTCAGAATGTACCACGCAATTTTCCTTTATAAAGTTTAAGAATATTTGTGGAAACATTTGGAATTATGGACCTTATGGTACAAAAAGGACCATTTTCACAGGAAAAAATCTTGGATTTCCAGTCAAAATTCCATAAATCGTACCTTCGGTACTTGGTACAAGATGATTGGAAATCCAATTGGCTTTCTAACCAATTTGGTCAATTGGGTATGTTTTCGGCTTCATCATCATCATCCTCGGCACTACAGCTCTCGAAGGGCTCCTCAATTGAAGTTTCATAACAATTTCTTCCCTGCTTCGTAGATACGATTTTTACGTGGATTGCGAACCATGGATGAATTACAACATTTGTAAGGTTTTTACGTTGCAACCCATCAACAGCAGAGGCCGTGATAGCAATCTACACCGATGATGTCGTTAACACCAAGTGGCAACTATCACTACTCATTTCTTAAAGCAAGTTGAGTGTACTTGAATCACAGCGTGCGATTCTGGCCAAAACATGCAGAAACCGAATTGAACCACCGACCTCCGGAACACGGGCCAAGTACTTTACCACTTGGACTACGCTGGTCTTTTCGGCTTGTCGAATCAAAATTTTACACAAATACTAGCAGAATTACAAAATGTTAATTTCAATTCTTTGAGGGGTTAAATTTTTTTTAATTCGGTTTTTTCAATTTTTTTTGAAATTTATCATGAACGGGTTTTCGAAGACACTATTTGACTAGTTAGTGAGTTTAGTTACTTAGTTTAGTTAGTTAGTTAGTTAGTTAGTTAGTTGACAAGTTAGGATTGTTGATAGTTTTCTCGGGAAAACTTGCATTCGTGGGAAAATCAGATCGCTCGTCGTTTTTATGAATCAAATTTTTAAAGTTTTGAAGGCAATTTTTGACGACAATTTTTGAAGACAAATATCAGTAATTAAATTTTGCACTATATTAAAAAATGACTTACAGACACATTGATGTAAAACCTTAGATTTTCATTTATTATGCCAAAAATTCAACATTCATACCAACATGAAGCTTGAAAATAAAATTTTCTCAGACAACCGACGATCGATTTAAAAATTTAATGAAACTAACCAATTAGTTAAGGTTTTCATTACGCATTTGAACATACACGAAAAGCTACATTTTCACAAGGAGTTCAGAGATTTGTTTCGGCAGTGATATCCAATCAACCTTAAAAATTGCCTAAGCTTAATTTCTAATTGCTAACAAAGGAAAACGATAACAGCTAAAAAATTCAAATCAACTCTGTCAAAGTCACGCCATTGGTGATCAAAATTCTTAACCGTTTGATCTATGCCCGCGAAGTTTCCTAATGTCATGGAGAGCTCGTAAAAAATTGAAATAGAAAAGAGCTGAAAAATAAGCAAAAAACTAGAAAAAAATAAACTTCAAATGAAAAAAAAAATCAAAAGGAATTGAATCTCAGAAGCAGCAAGTCATTCAGTTATTTGTGTTTTTCTTCTTTATTTTTTTTTTTGGTGATCTAAGACTCCCCTGGGATCTTATGATGGAATCAAAGACTTCCGATGAGCCAGTCAATCATTCCACTGACTTATTTTCTCCTTTAATGTTTGGCCTTTTCATTTTATGTACCCATCAAGCACTGCTGGAAAAATTGAAAAATGAACATTTAACAGGCGACCGAATAGCTACCGCACTACTACCTAATTCGATGTCTATTTGAATGAGTGATGGTGATGGAGCCATGTCTCACGTCTTTTAAAATTCAAATTTTTATTTCATTCTCAGATTAGATTCGTTATTCATTTTTCTTCGTTTTATTAAGAGAATCTCCTTCGTACTCTGCACCCTGATGTGTCTCGAAAGAAAGAATGAAAAAAAAACGTTTTCTAAATTTTGAGGTCTTTCTGTGTGGTTAAACTTTTTAGTTGATGGAGCACCTCCAATGACATGGGATAAGATTTCTCAATGGCACGGTGGCGTGGCACTTGGGCGATCAAAGTCACGGGGAAACACATGAATAGATGATGGGACATGCCATGTAATTGATTTTGCCCACCTGAAAATATTCTAAGCACCCATGGGCCAAAGTTAATGGAGTGCATGAGCCAAACAGATGGACAATCGTAAATCTAGATAAAAATTGAAAATTTTATGAATGAAGAACAGATAATGATGGATAAGTTGAATTTTACAAAGTATTCTATATATTCAAATATTGCCAGGGGGCAATCGTAAAATGCTCATGACGACAAAATGAATTTAGTTAGAAATTTTTCTATTTGTATGGAAGAGGAGCGAAGGAATGATTGAACTGAAGTTTAATTTATAAAAGAGTTATGTAAAATCATTTTTTAAAGACTTTTTGTTTTTACAAATTTTTTGATACACCGAACCGTTTTCGAAAAAATCGCAAAAAAGACTATTTTTTTGAGGACGGTGTAGGAAAAAAGGATTGATCCGAAAATTTTTTAACACAATTTTCGGATCAATCCTTTTTCCCTACACCGTCCTCAAAAAATAGTCTTTTTTGCGACTTTTCAACAGCACACAAAATCCGAAATTTAAGATTTAATTAGTCAAGTAGCTTCAAATTTAAGTATGATGTTAGACTTCGTTTTGATTAATGCGATTTTTATCACGTTTTCGATCTTATTCAACTTGTACTACTAGGAATTTTTTTCTTCAAAACTTTTAATCCACCCTCTATTCGTATATTAGTAGAAATAGTCTCAGGGTTGGTTCCAGGGCATCAATCTTTTATTGCGGCGCGTCTGCGTCTTTCGTTCGACGCGAAGAAATCGACGCGACTCAATATTGCAATCGTATATCTCGACTCAATGTGTGTCGAAAGAAATAATTTAGGATAATTTAGAGGACATTTGGTTTGATTATCAAAATAGTTCAGTTTGTGTATGGCATAAAGCACACATTCCATTATTTGATTTTGATTGTCAACATATCTGACATTGCTGGGGCAAAATGTTCACGAACTGTCAAAATGATAAGTGCAATCGAAATTAATATCCTCGGTTTGGATAATTCGAATCAAAAAAAAACTATCAATTTACTCCTAATTAGAAGGACACTGAAATCACTGAAAGCATTTAAATCATCGGTGAAAGTTTCCCATAAATTCATTTTCTTGGTTTTCCCCATCGGATTTTTTTCGAGTGAACCTGTGGCGGATTTTCGCCCATAAATTTGACAAGAGCCGCCAACTGATGCTTGTTTTTCTGTTCCCTATAATTTAGTTGTCATAATAAAATATAATGTATATTTAATTTGGTGTTATTTACTTTGGTTTTGGCATTGTTTTAAACCACTTCTTACGATATTAATTATAACGAAGTAAACGCCAAAGTCTTTATCGACGCTAGTCAATGCGTCGTAAGGTTTGTGTCGAAGTTTGTTCGACGCGTCGAGCTACATGATCGACTTTTGTGTTGTGAGACGCGTTTATGCAGACGCGTCGTAATACAAGATTGGTGCCCAGTTTATGCAAAATTGATTATTGGATAGAAAAAAAGCATAGGAGAAGCCGAAAAAGGGAGTATTTTGCATTTCGCGTAGTCTAAGTAATTTTTTAATAAGACACGTAAATTATTGAAATTCATTTCTCCCATAAAAAGTTATTAATCATCGTCCGATATTTGTCTCCATTCACAGTAAAACCTGTGCCAGCTGCGTTTTCTAAATAGTAAGAACCAATCAATCTACCACCCCATAAACTACACCAAACAATTACTTTTTTTGTTGCATTGGTTTTTCCAATATTTGTCATATTACAATTTTTATAACGATATTTTGGTGATGGAGCATTTGTTTCACCATATTTTGTGAAACATATCCAACTTCTATCTACGCACAATATTAATACTTGACATCAAAAACATTAGCATAATCTACTACAAAAACTATGAAATATGACAAATTTAAAATATAACCTCACGAACTCCCTTTACTTCTGCTATTGCTAAAAATTTGGTTATCTTCAGATAATTGGAAAAAAAATTAAGAGAACAAAAAAAGAAAACAAAAAAATAGAGAAAAGATATAGAACAAATAAATTGCTTACTTCAAGGATATGTAGCCACTATTGAGTGTTAGGGTGGCAAAACTAGGCTCGGTGAATAAATCGTTTGAGGGTAAAGATGTAGTCTCCGATGTCGTGCGCCGGTCCAGTTTACTCCTGCAAATAAAAACAAAAACAACACGTAAGTCTATAAGACTTAGTGAGGGCTTACAGTTACCCGCCCTCTACTCGGACAGACCAAGAAGGACACGACGAACGTGTCTCTTCCTTCTGGACCTCTGACGCTGACAAGAGACACAGGCTCAGGTGAACGACACACGTTCACCTTCCCTGATTCGTCACCTTGTTCAGCGACTCAACAAACTGACGGACAGAATGCAATCTCCCTCAATACTTCCCTTCCCGAATCATCCCCAAAGAACGACTACAAATATCTACTCTAATCTTTCTTTACTACTTAACAATTAACTATAAACACTCACCATAACTAATAAACTGCAAACCACTCACTCGTTATCAATCCGGGTTTGTGACATATCGGTCTGCCATCACTACTTTGACTACTAGTAGCCAACTACGATATGCAGTTCAAAGTAGATTCGAGTGAGCTAAATAACAAATCCTTAATAATTACCCTAACATGAGGCATGAAAGATTTCATAAGGAATTTATGAATACTTTCATGCCTCAATAGTGGCTACTGAAAAGAAACGGATTTTCATATTTGAAATCAGCAAGCCAAAATCCCAAAGTAACAAGAATTATATTAAACATATGATTCTCAACGCGACGATTCTCCGTAGGCAGTGTGAGCAGTGTGGGCAGTGCCCACGAAGGATCATTGCGTTGAACCAAAAGAAAATTCCGAATGCAGTTAGATCTGACCGTTTGAGCGGATTTATATTTCTTGAACTCCGCCAAAAAAATCCAGTCCAAAAATCCCGTTAAAAAATCCGGCCAAATCACACGAACACAGATTTCTGATACATACAGTAATCCCTGGATAACCGCTTCTCGGATAACTGCGTAACCCTTTTAAGTGAAACAGTAATTCGAACCCCGTGCACATTTTTAAGGATTCCATACAATATTTATCGATTAACTACAATTCGCTTAAGAGTAAAACCCTTATTACTGTACAAAAAATAGTCCTCAATTTTTTTTCTCCGTTACATATTTTCTCTCGGATAAGTGCACAAGTGCTTTTTTCCTTTTCATTTTTAACACTTTTTCTTGATCGTATTTTCATATCCCACTGGAAGGGGTAGAAACCAGTGCAATTATGTTTTGATCTCACAATCCTGGAAAGTAAATACACTTTCTGCAATTATGGACCCTGATAAGTGCAAAATTTCGTGCAGTAAAAAGGATCCCGCATAAATGAAAAATTTTATTGTTAAAAGAAGACGCAAACCCTCGTAACTGCACAACAATTTCTTGAATTTTTCCCATGTGCAGTTATCCGGGGATTACTGTATAACGAAAAAAAAATCCAATAAAGTAAAAAAAAGGTAATTAGTCTAAGAAAAGAGATGTTCTACTCTGGATTGTCCTCTAAACGTGCCTTTACATAATTATTCAATTTTAACACCGGAATTCCTTTCGCATAGAATTCCAACATCACGACTTGTCATAGAAATTTTAAAATTCATGGAAATACTGTAAAATTATAAATCATAGTAACACAAGCAATTTAAATATTTTTATATCCATATATATAAAAATCAGTGTTGTTCCTCTACGCGTAGACTTTAATTGTCTACACTTCAGTGTAGACAATAGCGTAGACAATAGATTTGGCGTAGACAATGTCGACTTTGGCGTAGACAATGTCGACTTTGCGTAGACAATGTAGACTTTCTCATATCTGTCAAAACAAAGTCATCAGTTAGTCATAAATTCTTGAATTAGCTTTGGTAGTTTTTATTTTTAATATTTTTTATACTCCACTAGGGGTATTTGATTTACTTTATTTGATTTGAATTACTTCCATATAGATTTGCGTCTGTCTGTAAATACGACAACTCTCAACAGAATTCAACGGACAAGAAACAAACGTGTTTTTCGAAAAAATTAAACAGATATTCTTAAATGAGCAAAGCCATCCCATACAAATGAATCAGTTTTTTAAATAAACGGTTCGTTATATAGAAAAATGTGTAAAGCAAAAAGATTTTAGAATTCAATGTGATTTCAATTGCAAAAATTAAAAAAAAAACCGCTTAGATTGCATGAAAAGAATTAGAATTGCCACTAAAGTTTGCTCTGAAGTTCTCCATTACAGCATTTGGCGATTGCTTCCTGGAAATTGTGCTTTATTATGTTAAAATTGATTGAAGAAAATGAGATTTTAAAACTAAATCAGCTATCCTTTATTTTATTGATTGTCTACATTGTCTACGCGTAGAGAATAGACCATTGTCTACAATAATAGTCTACGCGTAGACAATGGTGTAGTCTACATCACGTAGACTACGCGGCACAACACTGATAAAAATGGATGTTTGTCTGTTTTTTTGTGTGTTTGTTTGAGATTACAAAACTCAAAAACTACTGGACCGATTTTTACGCGGTTTTTTGTAAAATCATCTGCGTTGCCAGGAGCAGGTTTTTAGCTATGTTAGATTTTCAAAATTCAAAACAGAAGGTCCTGTAAGGATAACGAAAATATCCTTTTCCCATTCTTTCCCGGGAAAATTGGCATTATGGGGTTTTTGGGGTCGCTGATCACGAATCCGGTGTTACGATTTCAAAAATCCTAACGGAAGGTCCTGTAAGGATAACTCAAATATCCTTTTTCCCGTTTTTCCCGAGAAAATCGGCTTAAGGGGGTTTCCGGGGTCGCTGATCGCGAATCCGGTGTTAGATTTTTAAAATTCTAAATGGAAGGGCCTGTAAGGATAACATTTTTTCCGAAAAGTTTTAAGGTTATTTATGGTTTTTTGGCATTCTAAAATTTATACAAAAAACTTTTAGCTGCCAATGAAGGGTCTGCTAGTATCAAAATATAAAGCGAAATTATCGTTTTGCAAAGCACACTAAAGATTCTATTTCGATGGGTATTTTTTGCATTCTCAAAATGAGTTCCAGGTGTCACATCTTACATAATCTTTGGTAATAGTTTAGTGAAAAAAATCCTAGACAACTAAGACCCAGATCGCTTCAGAGTTCAACCTCTGAAATATTTGTGCCAGTTAACTGCCAATTAGTATTAAAATTTTCAAAAATAAACCACAATTGCATTTTTAGGTTAGAATAAAAATAGGTATCTTCGAATTTTGAAGGTCCATGGTCATCTAAATTTAAGGTGACCATACGGAATGGCTGTAAGAGTCCCGGGTTTAGGTATGTTTCCCGGTGCCCCGGAAAATAGTCTTTTGCCCTAAAATTTCCATAGTGTTATAATTTATCAAATTCTAGAAAAATCTATGTATAAATATGAAAACAAATAATTTAGTTCGGCTAAGAATGGCAGTAAATTATATCTGTTACGCCTGGCGTGCATTTTTTCAACGATTTTCCGCAAATGGCGTATGTGTTTTTAAAAAAATTTCGCCTGGGGTATCAGTTGCTGTTTTTAACCCTTTCAGTCACCACGTACACTATAGTGTACACACTTTTCAGAAGCCATAACTCATAACTTGACTTGGTAGAAAGTGTGTACACTATAGTGTACGTGGTGACTGAAAGGGTTAAATGCATTTGTGACCCAATTTTGATTTTTTGAGTAAAAAGCTGGACTACAGTGGACGTAATTTAAGAAAAATTAAAATTTTTGATTTTTTTTTGTTTTAAATGAATACTAATAGCTTAAACATCATTAATTTGTATAGAGAGTATTTTTAACCCCCATAGAAAAAAATATGTACTGAAAGGGTTAAGAAATGTAGAGTTATTTATGAAATGAAAAGAACGCGAAAAACTAAGTCAATTTTAGTTTGGGACTGCGCAGCTCTTGATTTAAATCTTTGCGCAACACTTTGTTTAAAACATTTCGCCTGCGGCGCAGATTTACTAATCCTTTGGCGTTGACATTCGTCCAGATCTACTAATCCTTTGCCCTAGGCTTAAGCAATTTACTTATGAAATTGCACTTATGACTTTGCAAAGTTAAATTTTTAGTCAATAATATATTAGATGGAAATTTCCCGGTGTCAAAATTGGAAACTTCCGGTGTCAAAGTTCACACTAAATTTGGAAAAAATGCCTATATTATACCTTCATATAAAAATAGATTAGTATGCGATATGCTATTAAAAAAAATCACTATTAAAGTCGATATGCTATTAAATTTTTTTATCAAAATACCAGGATCTCATTGAATTTAAAGTAAACTTGAATGAATATTCTTCCCATTGCGGCAAGTTCTTTTGAATTTTTATTTAGGCATTCTTTCGTTGAGACAATGTGTTACATAGTTTATTTTGTTATTGCTCAATTATCGGTAAATAAAAAACTGTCAACGTCTCTATTGGTAATTATAGCCCAAAAATGAATACAAAGCGCCATTACCGCGCCTTTAGTCAAACAGAAGACATAATTTTTCATTTGACCTATGGAAATCAATGAAATTCCAACCATTTGAAATGCACATCGTATAATTACAGACGGTAATTGTTAAAGAGGTAAAAAGTTGGGCCGGCGATACTTCTGGCGCCAGAAAGTGGTATTTTTGTCACGTCTGAACAAACCTCGGGCTAATGGGCGCGATTATTGTCGGATTCTAAGACTGACGTTGACTGTCATGCAGGGAGGTTGAAATAAATTATGGAAAAAAATGTATTGAATGCCATTACCCACTATGTGAATTGCATTGTTGCAGCTAAATTGTATATTCATAGAGGTGACTTACATGATTTAATTTATATGGCACTTTTCCGCTTATTAGATGCATGGGCGACTTAGAAAATGAAAAAAAATTCTCGCCTCAAACCTTCAATCAATTTTTTTATACACATTGATTCAGCTAATTAACTAAAATTACGAACTAGTAAAAGGAACAATTTTTCTTTATATAAAAATCATAGATTATAATGTAATATAAGTAAAGGGTCTTTCAATAAGGACAAGTTGTGTGTGAGATATCCATATAAGAATATGTTGTGGCATTAAGTATGGAATATAATGTCGTTCAAATGTCCACCGCGGCTTTGCTTGGTGGCATGTATTCGGGAGGTCCAATTTTCGATTACTTTGTCGCATAAATCTGGCTGAATTTGCTGGATGTCGTTTGTTATGTTGGCTTTGAGGGCGGTTTTTTGTTTGCGGTTTTTTCGCATAAACATGCAATTTAAGATAGCCCCAAAGGAAGAAGTATAAAAGCGTTAAACAGCATGATCTCAGTGACCAGTTTACGTCGACACCGCGCGAGATAACCATGCTTTGAAATCGCTCGTGCAGAATGTCCATCGTGGAATGCGCTGTGTGGCATGAAACGCCGTCCTGTTGAAACCACATGTTGTTGGTATCCATATCATCCAGTTTAGGTCACAACAAGTTACTTATCATCGATCTGTAGCGCTCGCCGTTGATGGTTATGGCAATGCCAGTTTCGTTTTGGAAGAAGTACGGACCGCCCAACTAACAATTTTCGTCTCATAAGACTCTACTAGAGTCTTTTGAGAGTTTTCATACAGGGCTATTTCACCCTTGTAGAATGCTACAATTGTCTTATGAGTGGCTCATGAGGCTTAAATGGCGCACTTATGAGAACTTTTTTTATTTTATAACAAGACATCAGTTCTTTTTGTAAGAGTCACGAAAGTCTCACAAGAACACTATTTGAATTCTAATGAGAGTTTATTGATATTCTCATAAAACTTTCATAACAAGTACTTTATGCTTTGCTAAAAAGAGAAGAGTATATAAAAATATCTAGCCGGTTTTATTTTTGAAGAGTTAAAGTAATTTTTTAAAGAGTAAAAGTTATTTTTGAAGTGTTTATTTATTTTCGTATCCGAGTCATGTCTACGTTTGCGTATGATAATATTGTATTAGAATTTCATATGACATAGATTTTAAATTCTATTTTTTCGGATATATAGACAAAAATTATATGGGGAATGCAATTTTACTGATAATATAAGATATTTTACTTCGAAAAAACGCGAAACCCCTCGAAAAAATCGAAAAAGTGAGATATATTATACATCGGAAATATAATATGGAAAAATTAAATTTTTAATATAATTGATCAAACTGTTTCAATTGTTTTAATGCGTTTTTGTTTTTAAAGAAAATAGCTTTTTGCAGTGTTTTTAGGTCCTAATTTACATATATAAGCTGTTTTTGGAATTTCAAAGTTTCACTGTTAAAAAAGATCAAGGGAAAATATGGCGCATGTTGACGAAGATTTATTTTAAGAATAAAATTCTACTAATAAGAACATAAGCTCGCGTTATACGAGTTTAAATCTTTTATGTCTCATATGAGCATTTTAACAAGTATTTTTATACTTAAACTTTTACAAGCGCGTTTTTATGAGAATCATACGAATTAACTGCTCATAACATTTTTATTTAAGATTTAAACTCTTTAAGTGTTAAGACTTTATAAAAAATATACAATGAGAACATAAGTTTTTAAAGGCTCGCTACAAGAGTTCAAAAATCGCCTTGCTATAAGCGTAAAAGATTCAGTAGCTCTAGTAGCGTCATACTCTTATAAAAAGAACGCTATCAGAAAAAATTAGAGTGTCATTACAAGAACTATGTTTTGAGAGTATCCAGTGTGTTAAGAAAGTTTAATGAGAAGATTTCAAAATTCGTAAGAGTTTTGGTCTGGAGAGTTTGTTAGTTGGGCGATGATTCCACCAGACCAAAATTCACACCAAACAGTGACTTTCACGGGATGCTTTTGTTGCTGGTGTATCTCGTGTGGATTGGTATTCCCCAAATCCGACAATTTTGCTTTTTCATATATCCATTCATCCAAAAATGAGCCTCGTCGCTAAAAAAAAGATTTTTTCGGCGAAATTTTTTGAAAATAAAATTTGATGAATTGCACGCGTTGTTCAACGCTATAACATTCCATGGTGATTTGTCATACACTACTGAACCATTGACAACAAATTTGACAGATGTTGCTTTATCAACATGGCCGCTATAACCTAACAAACTTCGGGCGTCCTTATTGAAAGACCATTTATAACCGGGATCACAAAAGTGGTTTTAAAAAGTCAAAATACAATTTCCAACGTAAAACTTCTTAAAATTTTTTAACTTAAAAAAGGAAGTTTTATAAAAAGAAGCCACAGGCAACTTTATCAAATTATTGAGGGAATGAAATTATGGTTACGGAGAACAAATTAGGTTTCATGCAAATAAATTTTGGTTCTCGCAAAAAAAATTTTGGTTCTCGTGTATATACTACCCAAACCACGAATAGTTCGCCTATCAAGCATTTTTTAGAACTTATTGCTGAAGACTGATTTGTGTTTTTTAATTCAATCATGAAATATATTTATTTTTAATATAGTTACTTGTTCATTTTTTATTAGAATTGTCGACAAAATCAAATACGAAAAAAATGCCATTGATTTGAAGTTCTCTTGATAGGCGAACTATTCGTGGTTTGGGTAGTATATTTTTTTTATATTCTAAAATTAAGTCGAATTACTTCTTAAGAATGTCGGATTGGCGCGATTTCTCCAACAATTTGGTTGATTTTGTTGAAAATTTCAATCTGCCTGATTTCGGTGTACGAACCGTTCTTTAAAACCGTAACTACCTGTCTAAAAATTAATTTCCAAAAACCTTGTAAAACATACGATCTCTACGAAATGATTTATTTAACTAAGCTAATTACGTTAACTAAAGCTTAAACTGATAAATTATATTCCCAATAAGTGGAACTTTATGTATTAATTTCACGGAAATAAGATTAAAATTTTATGGTGTTGCTTAACCCATAAAAATCACCTTCACGGACACAAAATGCTCCAACTTGAATCGATAATAATTCTTGTATTTCAAGACCATCTTCCTCTTTAGCATTTACCATGTTTTTCTTATCGAATATCGAAATATCGATGTGTATTTATATGCAGACATACTTAAATTATATGTATTTCTTTCCTCTCATAAAAAGTAGTTATGTATGCCATAAATCGGAAAACATAAATCATCGCAGTGGGCCTTTGATCTCACTGATAATCATTTCGGCTTTCTGTGATCTTTCATAACCGCGAAGTTTTCTTTCAACTGCTTTTCATCATCGCAATCAGAATGTATACAAACAAGATCAATAGGCACAAAAATTCAGTTGTTCCACTAATTTTTTTGAAATAGAGACCTGCACGAAAAAAAAACGCAAGAGGAAAAAAGGAAAATAACGATCAATTACAGAAAATTGATAGGTAAACAATAAATTTCTTGGGAAATTGGTTCTTTCTGTAGCTAAACTGATCAAATAAACACGCATCGCTTTGCGGTGGCATAAACATGGCATGCACTGATCTCATCTGATTTGATCTCATCTGATCTAACTATAATCATCACCATGATCAGCCCAGGGCGACTTCTTGGCCACAGATATCGTGATCGTAGTAGAATCATCGGTCAATTTCTATATATGTATGCCTCGACTGTTGTTTTTTTTAATATAAACTGACATTAGTATCACAAGTTTGCCGGACTAGGGGTTCAATCCGGACTAGAGCAGAAATTAAGGTCCGTTCAGATCCTGCTTCACTGCAAGATTCATCAAATAAAACGTCAGTTGTCAAGATATACATACGTATATTTCCAACGAGGCCGAACCGATTATTTTGACATGGACCGATTTGCAACATGTCCATGGAATGTACGGAAAAAAAAATACTTTCCAACATTTCAACTGACACCGTCAGTTAATGAGGTGACAACTTGGCAAGATCGATTTGGCTCAAGTTTTACGCTTTGTCAGTTACATGTTATTTTCAGTATTTTACGTATTTCACGTTGCGCAAATTAATTTTGATTGATGGGCTCCGGACAGTGTTCTGTACGTTATATTAATTAATTTCTGTTGTCGTTTCTCTTGATATTTTGCCCCTTTCCGTTTTGTTTTATTTGATCCGACAAAAAAAATATATCTCAATTTTTGACATGATCAACAGTTTTGTAATTATAAATGTTTGGCTGTTGTTAAGCAAGACACCATATGTCAAAACTATTAGAATAATTAGTCGCAATGTGATTGTACTTCAGAAGTCGAGGATTCCGTTGAAATTTTTATAAATATTTAAACATTTTTTGAAGGTAAAAATTATGGGAAGACAACAGGATGATTTTTCAATACAGTCGAACCTCGGTTCCTGAACTCCATTTCTACAGTACTTTCTTCTTTATACGTTTTATAGAGGAAGTAACCGGTGGTGTAACCAAGCGTTCTTTCTCACTGCCATAATTGTTAAAATAAATAATAGAGGGGAGGTTCAGAACAATCAAAACTTAACTTGAGCTATTATATGGACAAAACACATCGGCTTTCGAGAAACATGTCAAAAAATTATATTTGAAGAGAGCGCGAAGGAGTTCGAATGAACCATGCTGCAAACAAAATGAGAAGACATAAATAGAGTCCGACCGATTAATCGACATCGGCCAAAATTAAGTCCAAGGTTGGAACAGAAAAGAGGACAGAAAACAGGATGCACAGAAAACAGGAAAAAGTATTCCATTTGTATGAGAGAGGGGAAGCAGTGGTCCGGTTGGCTTTTGATGTATGGAAGAGTTATGTAAAATCCTATTCTAAACACATCTTACCTTAACAAATTTTTCACATGACTCACGGTTTTCGAGAAAATTGCAAAAAATAGTTTCGTTTGTATGGGGGAGGAGGGAAGGATTGTACAAATTTTCAAGAACATAGCCTATCCATTTACGAGAAACGTAACTATACAACATTTCAAGTCTCTAGCTCTCTAAAAGGCTCACAACAAATTAGCATCAAGATCCACTACTCTATTTCACCCAAAAATAAAAGTTCGAAAATTTCACACTGCCCCAGAATATAATTTGGAAACTCAAGGATACATCCGCAAAATCATATTAAATGTTAATTATGTGTAAAAGTGCAAATGGCAGAAAATAGTTGTTGGTAGAGAACTTTGTTTTTGATATGTACCCAATTTACTGCCTTTCCAACATCAAACAACTCTCATTTTCATTTAATTTATTTAACTATTGTTTCCGGTGAATACATAAAAGAAGTTCTGTCATCTGCCACTGCGAGCATAATTTCGGGTTACATTCCCTTTTCAATGTTAAAGTTGAGATTCTTTTGCCAAATACTTAATGGTCTGTCAGACATGACAAATTCATGTACATAAATAAATAAACCACACACACATAGCCAACGTCATCTATATAAAATCACAGAAAACTGTCAGAAAGGACAAGGGTTGGACAGGATACCATAAATCATTCAAATAACCTAACCCATAGCGCATAGGTATGATTGCCATAGAGAAATAACTTTTTCCAGTGTTAATAGACAACATGGGGCTCTTATTTCATCTATCTTGCAGTAGACATTCATAAAAGTGCTAAGAATGATTTTACTCTTTTAAATCGTTATATTTCTTATTTTTTTTCGCAATTCATTTACCTTGAGATTAGCACTTTAATTTGTATCTAGTGATATTTTTGACCAATAACAAATGATGGTTTATAGTTTTGTTTCATAAGTTATGTTAAAATTTATTTTAATTCATTACCCAACAAATCAATCCTTGGAAGCAAACGACTTGAACTTAAAATATAAATTCCTTTCGAATACATTTTTTTAGATTTGAAAAATTAGAAACTCTTCATAAAATTTTTCTTGCAACATGTTTTTGTTTATTTATATTTTTAAGTTTAATATGCATATCATATTATGTATGACCAAGAGGTCAGGAGCTACGGATTCATAAGAACACTGATTTTTTGAATAATTACGTAAGCGTAGCTACTTTTGTAAATTTGACATTAAACAAAAAAAAATCATTAAATCGGTGGATAGGCTAAGAAAAAGACTTGCCGTAAATGTTTTCCTAAACTTTCCTAAACTTCTCCTAAACTTCTCCTAAACTTTCGGAAAACTGTTCGTAGTTTCAACAAATAAAAATATTATATGATTTTTTCGACAAAATATCTTTTTTTTCAATTTTGACGTGGATACGTCTTGGATTTTGGTTATGGGGGTACAAATTAGAAAATCGGCTTACTACCATGATAACAAATTTGCAATCGATGAAACTCGATAGTTTGTGGTGACATCCGAACAGAAACTCTGTTATAAGATGAGGCCTACATTAAAGCATTGTTTAGGGTATTTTGTTATGTTAAACTATGTTCAATTATCTTTTTAAGAATCAAAATCTAAATTTTCACTGCCGCTGTTATGCTGTGTTTGCTGCTTGTAGTACAGATTTCACATTTATACTCTTTTTATGCTCCTCCTTTGTGTGTATTGAATGGCATGTTATTTCGTTCTTTTCGCTCTTAAAAGTTTCGCTCTTAACGGCAAAAGCGTTTGCTGTGGCTTCCGACTCTCGTTCTTGGGAACGAAAATGATTTCTATTTAAGTTTTCGCTTCTTGTTCAAAGCGGTTTGTGGGCCTCGCCTAAAAATGAATGAAAGCCTCGAGCGATGGTGCATCTTATCGAAAAAGTGCAAGAACAAAAGTTATTTAAGATATAATTCTACATAAAACTCCCATACATCAAAATCCGATTGAAATAAATTAAAAAAAAAATCTAATTAGAAAGTTTGACTGCAAACTGGAATTTTGATACAAGTGTTCGCCGTTCACTTAAATCACCATACGGAACATTGTTTCCGGTGAATACATAAAAAAATTTTTGAAAATATATGAGCAAGCTTTCAAAAATCTGAAATTTTTTTTACAGTTTTTTCAAAAAATGTTCATGCTAGATTTGTTTAAATTTTATTTCCGTCGAAATTATTGTAAAAACCGTATCTGTTCGCAAAATTTCGTGTAAATTTGATCAACTATTTGACCAAATCTTTTTGATCAGATCTCCGCTCAACCTCGTGCGTAGATTTATTAGATTTTAATGTATTTTACATGATTTTTTCAATCGAAATTAAATGTTTTTCAATCGAAATTTATTTTCTATGATATTTTTAATCGAGTGGAACTATGTTCTGAGTACAGTGAAACCTCTATAAGCCTGACCGCCGAACATTTTTGAAAGTCCCATTAGGATAGGTTGGAGTGGCTACATTTACATAGACCAGAATGGTCACATTGTTATACCACGTGGAATCTTTACGATCTTTTCCATTTAAGGCAGGGGTGTCCAACCATTTAGCTTTCCTGGGCCACATTGGGAAAAGACGAGTAATATTGGGTCACAAATAAAATATACTAACCCTAAAGATATAGCTGATTACAAAAAAAAACGTAGAATATATACATACTTAGTTAACAATGAATTTAAATTTCATTAATTCATAAAATTTGTAAATATAGCAGTTTTTGTAGAGCCACAATTCAAACACGACCTGGGCCGCATGCGGCCCCCAGGTCGCGAGTGGGACAAGCCTGATTTAGAGCTTCTGATGAAGCGGAGTAGATCTGCGATTTCCTAAAAATGAAAGTCTTCCAGATCATTTAAGAAGAGACTGCCGAGACCAATGAAATTTGCCGAGACCATTATTGTGAAGACTTTTTATACAAAATGAACCTGAATAACCCAGAAACTACTTAACGCCAACCTGTACATTATTTTTTTCTAAACCGGACATTTTTTTACACCGAATTTTTATAGCCTATATAAGAATAACTTTTGAGTTAGTATAACGTTTCTAACGCATAGAACTAACCATTCGATGAAAAAATTAATTACAACAGTGTGTTTAGGATAACAAAAAAAGTTGATTTATATTTTCCGAACACATTCAGCTAAATACTTGAAATTTTGCACAGTCTGTTTCCCCTAAAAAACAAGGCTCCATTGGGAAAACAAATAAAACTAGTTTTGAAAAAAAACTGGGTTGTATCGAAGAAGTTTTTAATGCCAAAAAGGATCCAGACTTTGAATTAATGTTGGCCATTCTCTTTGTCCATTATCCTTGATAACTTGAGCACCCCTAAACCGATTTTGATTAAATTTTAAGGGGTGCAATGGAACGTGTTTTAGGCTATATGCTAAGTTATGCTTCCTTCATATTACTTTCTATAATATAGAAGGAATTTTGTACCTACCGTTTTTGAGTTAAACAAGTCGCCCTAGAAATTAATCCCCATACACCCTGTAAACACCCTTTCCTGTCATTAGGAAAAAATCTACAACACCAAAAATTTTTTTTTAAATAAGCTTAAAAATCAACCTCTATGCTATGTAAACCCCCTGTTGAAATGGCCAGGAGCACGCCTTCAGTGGTTAATTAACAAGGGTCATCAATATATTCTGAAAAGTTTTATCACGGGTCACGATCCCTGTCTGGCTAATGGACTTCTCTTTTATGTTCGATATAAAGGCAGTAGAAATTCGTCACTTTTCACAAATTTATGGTCTTCTCGTCGTGATGAAATTCGCTAAAATTAAATCATGAAAAAAGCAAATCCCTTCTTAAAGACTTCTTACAATGCATAAATGTATTTAAAAAACAATCATTTTATTTATTGAATTTCCTTGTTAACTATTTGTGACCACATCAATGGTTTCTGAACCCGCCTGAAATTGATGATATGTTCTCTTGATGCCACTTACAAACAGCATGACACTTACTTCCTGCAGGGATCAAATAGAAACTAGAGTTTTCCATCACAGCAACATTACCGATTACATCAGTGAGTGATTGTATAAATAGGGATGCACTCGTTTCACCCGCTTCATTTTTCATTTGGGTTCTTTGCCCTAAACTTTGATAAAATGCTGAAAAACAATTTTTGTAATATAGTTTTTATTTGGTGCCTTCTAAGTTTAACACAGACATTTGCTCAAGGACCCCAAGGCAGGGGTGATGAAAATTGTGAAACATTAAAATCAGAAATCCATCTAATAAAGGAGGAATACGATGAACTTGGACGTTTACAACGAACTTGCAATGCGGATGTGTCGGTGAACAAGTGCGAAGGATTATGCAATAGTCAAGTGCAACCATCTGTAATAACACCAACAGGATTTTTAAAAGTACATACAATAAATAAAATCTCAGAAATATGAAAATTTGAAATTATAACGTAATTGTTTTTTTTTTTTTGTATTTATTTATATGTTAGGAATGCTACTGTTGCCGTGAAAGCTATTTAAGGGAGCGTCTTGTGACACTAACTCACTGCTATGATCCAGATGGGGCACGATTAATGGGACCTGAAACAGCAACTATGGAAATACGTTTAAGAGAGCCAACAGATTGCAAGTGCTTCAAATGTGGAGATTTTTCAAGATAATTGTGGAAATTTTTCATAATGTATTTTTTTTTATTTATACACAAATAGTTAACAGAATTAAACATTTACGCTTCTAGCCATTATTTTGTGTTTTCTTACATACACAGGTGTCCATCGATTTATAACGTCTCGATTTAAGACGTTTCTGTAGACAACGTTCAGTGTTTTGTTCTCGACCTCGATATACGACGATAAAAATTTGATTTTTATGCTAGATTTCCAAAAACAAATTTTTTAATTTTTAAAAGTTATGAACCTTTAATATTTTCTAAAAAGAGCAATTGTTCAGAATTTGCAATGCGATTATTTCCACAAAGCACATACGGGATGTTTTTTTTGTGTGAAAAAACTTTCGATAGGGAAGGCTGTAGGGTAAGGTGTATCGAAAAACACTTTTTTTACTTTCTTCTACGGAGTATAATAAAGTATTGTATTCATGAAAAATTTCGACCTCTTAATTTTGCCTAAAAAACATTTCCCGATCACTCCTGAGTCGATTGGAGTCATGTTTAAAAAATGTCTTTCTGTCTGTCAGTCTGTCAGTCTGTCAGTCTGTCAGTCTGTCAGTCTGTCAGTCTGTCAGTCTGTCAGTCTGTCAGTCTGTCAGTCTGTCAGTCTGTCAGTCTGTCAGTCTGTCAGTCTGTCAGTCTGTCAGTCTGTCAGTCTGTCAGTCTGTCAGTCTGTCAGTCTGTCAGTCTGTCAGTCTGTCAGTCTGTCAGTCTGTCAGTCTGTCAGTCTGTCAGTCTGTCAGTCTGTCAGTCTGTCAGTCTGTCAGTCTGTCAGTCTGTCAGTCTGTCAGTCTGTCAGTCTGTCAGTCTGTCAGTCTGTCAGTCTGTCAGTCTGTCAGTCTGTCAGTCTGTCAGTCTGTCAGTCTGTCAGTCTGTCAGTCTGTCAGTCTGTCAGTCTGTCAGTCTGTCAGTCTGTCAGTCTGTCAGTCTGTCAGTCTGTCAGTCTGTCAGTCTGTCAGTCTGTCAGTCTGTCAGTCTGTCAGTCTGTCAGTCTGTCAGTCTGTCAGTCTGTCAGTCTGTCAGTCTGTCAGTCTGTCAGTCTGTCAGTCTGTCAGTCTGTCAGTCTGTCAGTCTGTCAGTCTGTCAGTCTGTCAGTCTGTCAGTCTGTCAGTCTGTCTGTCAGTCTGTCAGTCTGTCAGTCTGTCAGTCTGTCAGTCTGTCTGTCAGTCTGTCAGTCTGTGTACAAGATTTCTCAAAAACTAATAGAGCTAGCGCCATGAAATTTTATAGGCATGTTGGGTCCTGAAATGGAACGATCCTATCAACTTTTGGTGGAAATCCGTTAACCGGAAGTATCCAAAATGGCGGTTTTTCAAAAATCGCAATTTCTTTTTTCTCGATTTACTCCCAAACTACGCGTTTTTTAGTGGACAAAACTTGGAGAAAATAAAATTTCCCACACTTTTGTCTTTAGCTATAACTCGATATCTCCACCTGTTATCGAGATAAACCGTTATTTCCAAAAAAAAACAGTTTTTTGCGATTATCTCGAAAACTAACGGGTTTTTGCTGACTGAATGTATGAAGTGAATTAATGAGAATGGCATTCTGCACAATTTTGTTTCCTACCGTTATCCGTTATCTTTTACCGTTATTGAGATATTTTCATTAATATGTAAAAAATCATATTTTTGCGAATAATTTGCAAACTAACGGTTTTTCGACAAATCAGTTAAAAGAATAATTAAAGATGTTAACATTTTCTACATTTTTGCCATTTACCGTAAATGGATATCTTTTACAGTTCTCAAGTTATCTCAAATTTTGTACGTTTTTGATATTTTTGAATAAACCAAGAATTTATTGGGAGGTCGTCTTGGGTTGACAACGCGACAGGGCTCTAGCGTAAATTGCGCAGGGTCGTAGATTTTGTAGAAGAAAGTTTTGTGTTGACCACAACTGATATTTTTTTGTTGAAATTCAAAATTCCAAGTTTATAAAAAATTGTCTCCATTGATTCAAATGGTCCAGTAGAAAAAAGTTTAAATCCCCCGTTAAAGTTTATAATTTTGATCAAAAAATTGTTAGAATCTGTTAGATTTGTCTTTCTCAGCACCATTGACACTACTTCGTTCCTAAACAATAAATCTCAACAATTGAAAATCTTCTGCGAAAATTATGGTTATCGAAAATTTCCTGGATTTCCATTGAGGTTCGAGTTATCAATGAAAACTTCGATTTATCAAGGTAAAAAAGCATGCACAGAGGTAGGGACGTTTGATGGGATTGACAAAAATTGACGAATTCAGATTATCAGAGTGGTTTTTTATAGAGCGGAATTAAAAAAAACTTTTCTTTAGGTTTTACTTTATTAATAAAATTTTCGGTTTTTAATACACAGCAGTTAAAAACAGAGATGGCAAACGTTATACATTTCGTTATGTAACGAAATTCAATTTTTATATCGTTACGTTATTTCATATTATAACGATAAAAAAATTCATTTCGTTACGCTATAACGTTATTATTTCGTTACGTTATAACGTTTTTATTTCGTTACACATTGTATTGAAACTGAGAACTAAAAACATAAGAAAAGCTACAATTGACAGACAAAATGGTCCTATTAGATTTTGATGTATGAAACTGTTATGTAAAATCATATTCTAAACAGATTTTACCATAATCAATTTTTCGATACGATGCACAGTTCTCGAGAAAACAAGAAAAAAGTATTCCATTTGTTTGGGAGACGGGAGAAGCAGTGGTCCGATTGGATATTGGTGTATGGATGAGTTATGTAAAATTTTATTCTAAACATGTTTTACCTTAATAAATTTTTCAATGTGACTCACCGTTTTCGAGAAAATCGCAAAAAACTGTTTCGTTTGTATAGGGGAGGGGGAGGAATTGTCCAATTTTGCCCGTTTAAGAACTTAGACCAGCCATTTACGAGAAACGGAACTAAACAAAATTTCAAGTCTTTAGCTCAATCCATTCGACAGTTATGGTGTTCACGGACGCACAGACAGACAAACGGACGAACATGCGGACGTCAAAATCTTTTGTCATCCCTAAAATCCTGGTGTACTCCATTTTTATGTCCGACGATTGGTTCGATGCGTTACAAACGGTATACTAAATCTAATATACTCCAGAGTAAAACATAACGAAAGCTATAATTGCCAATCTGGCAATTATTGAAAACCCGTATGGTGATTTAAGTGAACGGCAAACCGTTGTATCAAAAGTCCACTTTGAAGTCAAACTTTCCAATAAGATTTTTTTAAAACTGGTTCCACTTGGATTTTGATGTATGGAACTTTTATGTAGAATCATATCTTAAAGAACTTTTGTTCTTGCACTTTTTTGATAAGATGCACCGTTTTTGAGATATTCAGAAAAAAATTTTCGTTCGTATGGGGGTGCCCCCCCCCCCCCCCCCTAATGGTCCATTTTTGCCCATTAACGAACTTAGCCTCGCATTTTACGAAAAACGAATCGGCGCAAAATTTCAAGTCTCTAGCTCAATCCGTGCGCCCGCAATCCGCGCCACAGACAGACGGACGGACAGACAGACGGATGGACAGACGGACGGACGGACGGACGGACGGACGGACAGACGGACGGACGGACAGACGGACGGACGGACAGACGGACGGACGGACGGACGGACGGACAGACAGACAGACGGACGGACGGACATGCAAAAATTAATTATTTTTATCATTCTAAACACACTGGTGTAATTCATTTTTGTGTGTGATGACGGGATCTTGGCGTTACAAACGGTAAGGCAAATCTAATATACGCTTTGGTGTCACCATACGGGTATAAAAATGTTCCGCTACTGCCGGTGTTTATCCATTGTTTCGGAACCAGTTTAGACCCAAACACGGAGACTCGACTGTGCTCAAAATTTCCATATTCCCAATTGACCAAATTGATTGGAAAACCAATTGGATTCCCAATCATCTTGTACCAAGTACCGAAGGTACGATTTATGGAATTTTGACTGGAAATCCAAGATTTTTTCCTGTGAAAATGGTCCTTTTTGTACCATAAGGTCCATAATTCCAAATGTTCCCACAAATATTCTTAAACTTTATAAAGGAAAATTGCGTGGTACATTTGGACACGGTACAAAAATTCCAACATTGGTCAATTGGGATTCTGTGAATTTCTTAAACTTTTACAAGTAACGATGCAATCAGTTAAATCTTAATGTAATTTACTTATTTATTTAGATATATTTCTTCTTCATTCTGTTAAAATATTCAGCATAGATACTTAGAATTGTACGAGCTTTATCCCAAGTAAGCCGTCAAATCAAATCATCAACCTTTCAACACAAAATTCAAACTCGTGTGAGCATAAATTCAGCCCTTGGGCCTGATATCGATTTTTCGTCACTATCAATTCAATTTATGTAACTGTCACGTAACAGGAATCTACCTTGCGGCCGAATTGGGGTGATTTTAAATCCTATTAGTGGAAAAACTGTTACCCTTCTGGGCTTTTTCTTTCAATCAAATGGCAACCCCTCTCATGGAAATATGTCAACATGTCATGTCGGAACTGACAACAGAGAAGAGCAACAAAACACCAAAACGAGAGATGAACCGAAGAAGAAAAAAGAAATTTGTTTATTTCACAATTTTTTCCCCCTTTACTTTGCCATTTACTCTTCGTCCCTTAGTATGTCTGCTTTTATCACTCTTTGCCTTTTCCACTTGCAGCTTCCATCAATCTTTTATCGTGCTTATGTTGTTATTTTCCCTATTAGACGATTGTTGTTGCATTTGTCGTTTTTGTTTTTTTTTTCGCCTTCAGTCCTTTTTATCCTGCCCTGCCTAAATGTCAAAATACTTCAGCATTGAGTTGTTGTTTCTGTACTTTCAAATGTTTACCATAATCGTCCCTTTTTCGAAGCTGGTTCATGTCCTGTTGATTCCTCCGGGCATATCCGTAAAAACAACAGACTGACTCGACATAAACAGGGCATGAAGAAACCTCCGACACTAATTCGATCCGATGATAAAATCCCGCCAAAGGGCACAAATTGTAATTTCCTTTCGCGAAATTAACCGTCAAGGATGCTTTTCACAATTTTCAGTGCCAGCAATCTATATAGACAAGGGGCATTCGCGAATGTTTTGTATATAAGCATATAACCAGACAGTAAAACAGATGCGTAATCAGAGATTCTGAGGGATGATGCAATGATACCCATTCACGTCAATTACGGAATGATCCAGGTTTTAACAGACTGCACTACACTACCCGGTTATGGTGAAAACATATTTTTATAGTGTGGCAGTGATTCAAGTTTAATTGAATTTTTACTTGAAAGGATTTTTTTAAAGGAATTCAATTACGTACCCTTGTTTATTGATGTATTTGTAAATTAAAGCAGTGCATATTCATATTCAAATTCAATGAACTTTATCGAAACCGTGAATAAGTTTGTTCAAAACGTACTTGAGGAGCTGTTGCCGTCATTCTCAACAGTCAAATTAACTATTCTGACCAGCTGTTAAAGTTGAAAACATTTCCAACATCGGTACTTTACTCACTACTCACGAAATTTATTTTGTGTGAATCCGGGACAGATTGCCGGTAGGGAGGGAGGGGCGACGAAGTGTCAAAAAAATTATTCGTGATATTTTTTTTTTGATGAGAGTTTTATGATTTCAAATAAACCAAAAATTACGCCGCAGGGAAAACTTTTAAAATCAAACATCCCACAAAATTTTATTTGGGAAGGTCTTTTATTTTGGGAACCGTATTACGCCAAGAAAAGCACAAAAAACGTCTTTATTTGTATGGGAGGGGAGGAACAAGCGGTCCGATTTTGTCTGTTAACAAACTCTACCTTCCATTTCACGAAAAAAATGGCTGTGCCAAATTTCAAATCTCTGGCTTAATTCGTTTTCATGCTATCGTGTCCACGGACAGACAGATGGACAAGCAAAAATCAAGTCTATTCATCACTCTAAACACACTGGTGTAATTCATTCTTTTTGTCAAACAATTAATACTGTACGTTACAAATCGATGAGCAAACCTATTTACCCTATATATGGTTTCACAATATAGTGTATAAATACTTTTATTATTCATAAATTTACCACACGTAAAATAAACTCAATTATTTGAAAACTTCAATTGGAGTGGTTGGAAGTATTGTACTGCTTGTTCGCTTCTAAAGTTTAGTACGAAAATTTAGAACTTTTGTGGCTATTTTGGAACCTTTGTGATGCTTAAACCAAATAACTTATTGCAATCAAGTTACAAAATCAATGATCAATAGATACCATAATTAAAAAAAACCCAACCTATTCTCGTACAATAACCCCATACTGAAATATTTACTGCAAATTTCGAATGGAATTTTTCTAACAAGTTCACTTTAATTTGCTTAGATCAGTATCGCTTGAATGGCTTTTCACATTTAAATATGATGCCAAAAGCAAAGGACCAAGCAGAAAATCAAAGACAGAAATCACCATGAATTTTTAAAAGTCATATAAGTATTCACTGAATATTATTGTACAAACTTTCGCCTCATCCAACGAACTTAGAGGATTCCGGGTAGAGTTCATACATTGGAATTTTATTAAGACTTATTAGAACAAAATTAATTGTCGAAAATAAATCTCAATTTTTACTTAATTTTAGAAAAACTGAACCTTTGTGTGGGAAATTCACGCAAATGCTTTTAGATATTCAATACTAGCTTGCATACCCGTCGTTACCGGGTTGATTTTCTTCAATGTTTTTTTTTTATGGTCTATGTTGGAGCTAAACTTCATGCCAATCAACTCGGTAGTTTCCCCGCGAAAGGGTTACATAGAGGAAAAGCTAAGTTTCGAGATCAGTTTACCCCCTCCCCTTACTCCCCTACGTCTCGGGCTACTTTTTAATGGGTCTATGTTGGGGCTGGACCCCCGACGAACATATATGCCAAATTTCAGGCCAATCGGTTCAGTAGTTTCCCCGCTAGAGAGGAGCATAGCGCAGAAACTAAGTTTCGAAATCACTTTACCCTCTTTCCTTACTCTCCCCACCCCTCGCGCTACTTTTCCGTATGCTTATATTATAACCAGAACTACCACAGACACTCATGCCAAATTTCAAGTCAATCGATTCAGCCCTTTTTGCGTGAAAGAGGAACAGACAGACAGACAGACAGACAAAAAGACAGACGGACAGACAGACAGACATCAACTCATTTTGATATATTAGTATGATTAGTATGATCAAAAAATGACCCGTAAAAATTCATTTTGCTAAAAATATTTTAATCCTTTAGTGCATTGTTTCCCAACTGGTGCGTCTGCAAACATCTTCTTAGTCCAGACGCACACCAAGCATGTAAAAATGTGGTAAAGTGACAATTTTAGTCTTCAAAACGCTCACAAACCAATATTAGAGCTGGCAACGAAGTGTTTTTCGACTAACTTATTTACCACTTGCTTATTTCTACTTAGATCTACTTGGTTTTTATAATTGGTGTGACCACTTTAATATTTGAATATCTCGAAACTTCAGGATTGTTGGTCAATATTTTTGAATAATATTTACTTCTCTCGAAACGAATTTTCTGTTCTACTTCGATTCACGCTGAAATACTAATGTCAAGGTGGTTTAAAAATTCAAATTGCCACTTCGACACCATTCCGAAGTGGCAAACATGTTTGCCAACGCAGTGCGCGCCTGCGCTTAAACTGTCGCATTAAGCGCTACAAAATTTCTTTATAATTTTTTGGTGAAATCAGAAAAGTAACGGATCTATGAAAAAAAATAGTGAAGTGCGGGTTATTATATCTAACTTTATTGATTTTTGAACAAAATAAAAGTTGCATTTCACACTGAACGTTCAAATTTTTCGTCGGCCACGAATTTCTCTTAGAAAATTTCCATTTTCAAAAAAAATATTCCTAATCCTTCGTAAGGAGTGTTAAAAACACCTTATAACCTATCGACAATATCACGGCTCCTTTTATAGCTCTAAATTTCAAAAAGAAGCCACGGCTCCTTTTATAGCTCTAAATTTCAAAAGCGAAAGAAAAACGGTTCGCAACCTCTGCATATTTATATTCATAAAAAATACAGCTGAATAATTATTAATGAGTAAATGTCCATTTCAATAATTAAATTTGATACCGTTTTTGTTTTTCGCTAGTGTTCTTCTTCTTTTTGATTCGAAGGTACATATCCTTGAAGGAAGAAAAGTGGCCAACGTTAAGGAATAATATTTCTGCAAAATCTCGGTTTTTTTTTCTTATTAAGCACTTGCAGTATTAGTTTTCCTTTTGATGTTTTTTCGTGAATTAACTAAAAATCCGATGAAAAAATAAATAAAAATTGTGTTTAATGGTGAAGAATTAAACCACCTTTGTCAGCTTGGATACAAAAATAGCATCAGATTTCTGTTCAAGAACCCAAATTTTCTCTGACAATCAATTTTATTTATACAAAATAAAATATATGCACAAAAGGGTTAAGCATAGGGTAGCCATAGAGTAGCCGGGCCCGTACCGGATTTCAAAATATTGTCTGGTTGTCGCGGAAACTAAACGTTTGCCACGGGTTATTCAATTTAACGTTTTAATAAACGCTATAAAAAGGATCACTAAAGCAAACAAATTTCCTTCGTCGGAGGTGGATGTAAGTTATAAAATTTTCGTTTGCGCCGCATTTTTTCAACGAATTTTCACTTAGGACGTATGTATCTTAAAAGTTTTCGCCTGAGGCACGCTTCACTTTATTAGTATTTGGACAATTGAATGACTCGAAGCAAGAAAGGGGTAACTCCATTTTTGGCACTTTTCGGAAATCAAAAAAAAAGGTTTTAAGCATTTAATTTTCAAGCTTCATCAAAAAAAAATTGTTCCCTACTTATGGTTTATGCCTTTAAACAAGTTTTGCCACCAACATCTTACAATAATACCAATTCGGAACGAGACAAAAATTTTTAAATTTTGGAGCTACCTCATTTTTCCGAAAGTGGAGTTATCCCGTTCTTTCTGCAAGTCATTCAATTTTAGTTGACTTTGCCTTTGGAATGTGAGGAATACGAAAAAACAAATCAATTTTCGCTAAGGACTGTGTAAATCTTGATTTTAGACATTGCGCGGCAATCTGTTTTAAAAATTTTGTCTGCGGCGCACGTTTTTTAATTTGTTTCCACGGGTTTAATTTATTAATTTTCATCAATGTAATACAGGCATCATCAGCTAGTGGCTAGGCTGGCTCATCAATCGACCTTTTATTGTGTGCTGTAGTGCTTCTGTGTGCGGCTTCGGATCGCAGGAATAAAACGAATCGTGCTTTGAGTTGGAATCGGGGCATTATTAGCATGACGCATTTCATTTTAAATAAGTTCGTGTCAAGCCATTGCCGTGGAAGGTTGTGTTTCATTGAACTGTATTTTTATTTGTAATGGTTATAAATTTTGATTATAAAGGTAGCGACAGTTACTTTGATGGCCCCTGATGTAATGTTTTATTTTCTATGTCAAATTTATTATTAGGTGGTTATTGCATTTCAATCATCCGACCCCACCCCCGCGCATCTTATCGCGGATTTCTACAAAATAATTATGGCCACCATAAGAAGTTCATGAGAATTTCAGTAAAATAGCCGATTTTTGGAAAATTTATATGATTGTCTTTAGATAGATTTCACCACAAATTCATTTTGGTAAAAATTGAGTACCAAATTTTGTGTACAAAACTTGATCAAATATTTTGCACAAAAGAATTTTTACTTAAGAAGGCGAAAAATTGTGTAAAATTTGTTCTCAGATACCCAGTTTTCCCTATTGAACTTCCAGACATGGGATATCTTTCAAAAAATAAGAAATCCAATTCAGATAACGATATTCCTTCCATTCATGCTGCAATTCAATAAGATATAATCTTGCTGCAAGACACTTTTACAAATTCTTAGCCATTTAGCACTCTTAAAAGCGATTTCTATGTCATGGATACAAGGCATTAGAGATGCAATAACAGTATAATAACAACATATCATTATGCAATAGAAAAGTCCCATAGAATTTGGAACCAGACATGCAATAACTATCCTTTAAATACCCTTTTTCCCTTAAACCATGCTACTCTAATCTAACATCATTTCCGATACGAAAATCCTTTTTTATTAAGAAAATACATTGAAAGTAAACAGACGGATAGAGAAACCTTTTCTGTACATCATAAAGTTCAAGAAATCATCTAAAATTTCAAATTTCAACAGATATTTAAATTTTTATTGAACAATCTATTGGCACTTCCTTATACAATATTCTATAAGTGCAAAATTTTTGGATATGCGAATTATATTGTAAATAAAAAAAAATTTTAAAGACTTTTGTGAATTATTTACGTAAATACGTGGAACACTATAAACAATTTTATAGTGCATACGGATGTATCCTACACACATGTCGTAAATGCCCATACGATTTGAGAATAACAGCAATATTTATAGTGGCAAATGCCAAATTTTCTAAGGCTTTAGTTTTCAGGTTATTTAACCTTTAGACTACTGACAGTTTTCCATTAAAATCATAGGTTTTTGTATAGAATATTTGTAACATATTTGGAATCTATATAGCGCGGAGTCGTCGAGATTGTATGTGACCAATTTAGCAGTCTAAATGTTAAATGAGTCGCACATTCGTTTTATATCGTTGCGAAAAATTTCGGCATTAACTCGGGATTCTGTTTTTCTCCCAAAGTACTTCAATCAAAAAATCTTTCATTCATTTCATTGCAGAGTAAAATAAATAAATTCTGCAAGCTAAACTAACATTAGCACAGCTGTGCTATGGTAAAAATAAAGTTTCATTTTCTGTTCATACACTTTGCATCAATACTTTATTTTACTTGTTTATTTATTTTTTATTCTAAGGGGTGTCAGTGCTTTACCTTATTTTCCTGTCAACAACGACAACCCCACAGGAAGAGAAATAGGAGGAATTTCAACGTCAGACTCATATTTCACTCGGAGAAACATCGAAAATTACGAAACATCAATCCTTCCCGGTTTTGTGAATGACGACGACAGGAGCAGACATTTTACGAAGTGCTATCGTTTGATGGTGGTTGTGAGAACGGTAACTACAGAACAGAGAGATATTTGGTCCTTTCCTTTTGGGTGCCTGAATGGTTTGAATCCCTCAAGTTCCCTGACATCTACTCTTATACGTACATTAGAAGATTTATGTGTTCATGTAGATACTCAATACTCACGCTGCTTGCTTAAACTACACGACTATAGACGAATAGAATATTAAGAAGATTGGGTTTGCATGTGAATCCTAAAAAACAATTTTGCTGTCGAATGATTGATATGTCTCCAGGCTGTATGTTATTTGAAGTGTTTATTGGTTTTTCAAGCATCTTTAGACTGAAAAACGAGCCAACTTGACATACGAGTATCTTCTTTGTCAGTGTTAAGTTGAAATTCGGTAGAATTTCAAATAAATTCTTCTTTTATTTCAATAAAACACGAGTAGAAAAGTGACTAGTTGTATGTTAACTACTAATAAATACTTTACGTCTTTCGTTACAAAAGTAATAACTTTGATTCATTAAAGTTCGATTGTAGAAAAGATGCAAAACTACACTGGAATGTTGATCTGTCGTTGCCGGAATAGAATAAATATAAAAACCATCGCTTTTTGAAAAAAATTTCAAGAAATTTGCCAAGGCAAGATTTTTTAAAGAGAATGGGGCGCTATAATTTAAATCAAAAGCAGTGCCATGCGAAAATCCACCTAATTTTTCGCGCTCTTGACTATCCATAATTAATTCCAAAGAAAACACCAATAAAGGGAAATGTCCCGTTGGCAATCTTTTAATATAGACAAGCCATTTTTGGGATATTATTGAATAAATGCGCCATAGGTGAAAGGAAAATGTAATTTACAGCAACCTCTAAATTGCGTCTTTTTTGCACATTTTGTAATTACTTTTTTAACTGCTCCGCGATTCGTCGCCACCCCACGCGTCGGCCTTCGACCTCCTGGGTCCCCATCCTCCTCGGCCCCCGGCTTCGGTGACTGCACGGTCCCCGATCTCGCATCCGATTTCTCCGGGATGACCATTCTAATGAAGAAAACCGCATCAAAATGCAATTAGTAGTTTAGGAGATAGTAGGGGAGTTGTTCAAGGGGTGGGGAGGGAGTAGATTTTAGTGGGCGAAAAATTTCTTGCGGGGCTGACCTTCCTATCTGTGAAAGACTGATCGAAATACCTCTTGAATTGCAGGAGATTGCTGGAGAAGGGTTTTAAGAGTGGGGAGCGAGAAAATTTTAATTAGCGACATTTTTCCTTGAGAGAGGACATCTGTAATAAAGAAACCTGTGTCGAAATCCATTCAGTAGTTTAGCAAATAGCAAAAAGGGGTTTACAGTAAAGGGATGGATTTGGATTTAGTTGGTAAAAATTTTCCCTTATGAATGACCTGCACAATAGTGAAAACCGCATCAAAATCTATTCAGTAGTTTAGGAGATCGCAAACGAGGGGGTCAAAGGGGAGAAAAATATTTGTCAACCGCAAAGCTAATCAATAATTTCGTGGTATATAGTACCCCGTGTAAATTTTCAGCTAATTCGATCTAGTGGTCTACGCGTTATTCTGTTGAACAAATTAAAAACAGGTTTGTGTAGGGGATAAATGATTGTGGGTGAAAAACGGGGACTGTAGCAAAATAATGCATAGCCTATAACCTGACCAGAGGTCTAATCAACATATAGGAAAAAAATCGCTACAAAATCGGTCCAGTGGTTTTTGAGCCAAGTCCGGACATACAGACAGACAAACGCTGCCCTTTATGTATATAGAGATATTAGAATCGTATAAAAATATACCCAACTATTTTTCTACGCGTTAGATAGGTTCCTCATAAATTCGAGTAAAAAAAGCGTGTAAAGAAAGAGTATACTAGATTTAGTATACCGTTTATAACACATCGAACCAATTATCGGACACAATAATGTGATGACAAAAGATTTTGATTTCTCCATGTTCGTCCATCTGTCCGTCCGGCCATCTGTCCGATCGTCTGTCCGTCCGTGTGTCCGTCCGTGAACAGCATAACTTGAGTTAGAGACTTGAAATTTTTCTTAAGGTTCCGCTCCACATGAGAGTAAATGCCGGCGAGAACCTCTCGATAGCAGCTACTCGCAAATGGATACGTCTCTGAGAGTCTCTCGCAGAAACTCGCAAAAACTCGCGAGCTAGTTCCTGTGAGCTGTCAAAAGTGATTCTACTCTCTAGTCGACACGCACCCACTGAACTCTCGGGGAGTTGCTCGCCAGATACGAACGGCGTTTGTATTTCGCTAGTAGCTCTCGAGAACTCGCCAAAGCAAGATGTCAAAAAAAATCAAGATATTGGTCTTGAATAGAGAAAAATTGCCGAAATTAACTCTTAAATGGACAACCTCCTGCGAGTAACTCTCGAGAGTTTTTGAGAATTACTCGCGTATTTACTCTCATGTGGAGCGGAACCTAAAGTTGCGATTCTCGTAAATAGCTAGGCTAAGTTCTTGAACGGACAAAATTGGACCATTTTTTTCTTCGTCCGCTATACAAACGAAAGAGTTTTTTTTTGCAATTTTCATGAAAACGGTGAGCCGAATTGAAAAATTTATGGTTTTACATTACCGTTCCATACATCAAAATCTAAACCTTCCTCCCCCAAACAAATGTGGTTTTTTGTCAATTAAAGTTTTCTCTGTCCTCATATAGACTATTTGACGATTAGTTTCTTGCTATTATAGCTTTTCTTATGTTTTTAACCCTAAATTGAAAAATCCGATACAAAAGTTTAGTTGCCGGTACGCCAGAACAACATGTCGAAATCCGGGACTCTCTCAGCCATTCCGAGACGTATGGTTACCCTATTTACAACGCATCAACAGCAGACTTTAGTTGAAATTTTCCAAAATCTTAATAATTGTTTTTGGGAAAAAATTCTGACAAAATTAACTAAAAAATGTGTTAAATAGAGTTTATTTTCAACACTATTTCTTCAAATACCTTATCCTTTCAACGATTCTAAATGGAAATTTCGAAAAGTGTGTCAAGATATGTTTCTGCTATAAAAACATAAAGAATCCATAACAGTAATTATGTTTCGTTTACCGCAGACAGAATTTTTTTCGTGATCGCTTAAATTTCGCCCAGTCAGCCATAGTTAAATAGCCTGCAAAATAAAAGTCAAAGAGCGAAACCAAATAAGGGCAAAAGGGGTAATATCCCCTGTCAAATAATCATTTTCAGTGTTATTTTTTTTTTGCACTCGTATATCGTATTCTACGAGTATATCCTCAACCATTCATTAGCTTCGTAATACGAAATTCCATAAAGTAAACCAAAATAGCGCGGCGGCGGCCGACGGCGGCAATGCAGAAACCCCCAGAGGAGCACAACCGAGATTACCCAATATTATGCCTTGCGGTTACAGAACATTTTCTGACACAACCAATTATTAAGTGAATTTGATAATGGCGGCTTTTTCAGTTTTATGCGTCTTTATAACATCCAATCGTTGAGTCGTTAAATGAGTCTCTTGTGGGATGCCATGGTTTGGCTTTTGGAGTTTATCGGTTGAGTCTGGAAACAAGAAATTTATGCTTCGGTTGGAATAGGGAGTGGGACCGGAAATTTTGAAATCAGTCAGTGGTATAAAAAGGCAGTTCCTACTTTTCGGGACGAACACAAGGACCACGAAATAAATTGCTTTGGTGAAGTCTGAAGGCAAGCGAAAATGGTTTGCGGTCTGGACATCCATCATCGTCACATATCGTTGGTGGCGATGGGCTGACATGTTCAGATCGCACTTGGTCTTTTCAAAACGTCACTTTTTAAATGAATTTCAGACTTACCTTTCATCTGACGGAGAAATGTTGTTATGAATGAAGTTCGCCTGGCAGAAACGAGCGATATTTTCTGCATTATCACTGATTAAAAAACTATCACAAGGATTATTTTGTTCCTTCATCGTTTAGGCACATGGTTGAAAATTTGAGTGTAAAATTTATACTTTTTTGATAAATTTTCTCGTATGAAGTCATTTCATTACCAAAATTGACACAGAATTAATAAATTATCAATTATTAAAAGAACTGATAAATACAAAGTATAAATTTTATGCTGAGTTTTTTAAAAAAAAAAACACTTTAAAAAACAAGTTTTATAACCTTATACACTTTCAAAATGCACTAAAAAGTTGTTTTTTAAAGTGTTTTTTTCTTTTCTTTTATACTTTTAGTCTTGAATTAGCCTACCAAAAACCTCCAGAAAAGATCCTTCGCCGGAACTTTGAGCAAAAGGAAACTCACGTTATCTTTGCAGGACATTCCGTTATCATTACAGAATTTTAAATATCAGAGTCGGAGTCAGCGAGCCCAAAAACCCCTTAATACCATTTTTCCCGGAAAAAATGGGAAAAGGATATTTGCGCCATCCTTACAGGACTTTTCGTTTTGAATTTTGAAAATTTAACATCGGATTCGTGATCAGCGACCCCGAAAACCCCCTGATGCCAGTTTTTCCCGGGAAAGACGGGAAAAGGATATTTACGTCATCCTTGCAGGATTTTCCGTTTTGAATTTTGAAAATCTAACACAGGATTCGTAATCAGCGACCCCGAAAACCCCCTGATTCCATTTTTTCCCGGAAAAAATGGGAAAAAGGATATTTGCGTTATTCTTACAGGACATTCCATTATCCTTACAAGGATGGAGTAGTAAAAATATTGAACTGTCACCGGAACTACGCAAGGTGACAAAATTTCATCTTCCTAGGTTGCATAGTTTCGGAGATATAAGGTTCCAAAGATTCCAGAGATAGACACATAGCCAGCCAGGTCGCGACAAATCAACTTAATAGAAAGTGTATAAAAAAGCATTTAATTCTTATGGGGGAGGGGGTAAGAAGTGATCCAACTGGATTTCGATGTGTACTTAATTTATGTAAAATGATATTCTAAACACATTTCATCTTTATAAATTTTTCGATACACAGTTTTCGAGAAAACAGGAAAAAAGTATTCCATTTGTATGGGAGAGGGAAAAAGCAGTTGTCCGATTGGATTTTGATGTATGGATAAGTTATGTAATAAGTTATGTATAGATAAGTTATGCATCACCGTTTTCGAGAAAATTGCAAAAAAAAACTGTTTGTTTGTTTGTTTGTAACTGTTTGTAGCCAGGTCGCGGCAGATCAACTTAATAGAAAGTGTATAAAAACACAGCCAATTTCGATTTAGTTTAAAAATTTAATACCTAACAATTTGATTTAAAATTTATGTATTAATTTATCAAATTGTGTAATTGTCAATGTTAAGTACACGATAAAAATGTTTGGGCTAAATTTCAATCTTTTTGGTATTTTATACAGTTCCGCACAAAAAAAAGACTGGAATTTAGTCTTTCGATAGATTATTGTTTTGGAATCTTTTTGTGTTGAAATGTAATCCAAAATAGTTATTGATTTCAATACTTTGTTTGCTTAAAATTTAATAATTTTTTTAAATACACTTTTGTATGACAATTGCGCTATTTAAAAAAAAGTTTTTTTTTATTTATTTTAATATTAACAAAAAAAACTTGATTTCTTGTCAAAAAAAAATCTTAAAAAGAGCAGTTTCAAATAAACAGTACTTTTTAAAACCTCCGTTTTCCAATAATTCCCTTTTGCCTGTTGCAGATCATATGTGAATTATAACGGAAGGAAAAATTTGATAAGTATTATAAAATTCAAATTTTATTAAAAATTGTCGAATTCCAGGACTGGTATTAAAAGTTAATACAAAAAGTATTGAAAATATATTCATTTAATGCTGTTGGCATTAAAAAAAAACTTTTTTATTACAATCTATCAAACTCTAAAAAAATATTGGAAAATAATTCAAATTTGATTAAAAATGTAGTTAATAATTTGAGAGGATTGAAGTCAGTAGAAAAAGTATTAGAAAATATTGAATTCTAAAAATGGGATAAAAAGTTAGTCCAATAATTTTAACCGTGTATAAAAGTTATCAAGTAAAATCGGAAATATTCTATAAAACAAAAGGTAATTGAGTCTGTAACAGTAAATGAAAATTTTCAACAAGGCGACATTGTTTTGTAAATTATCCGCCGGATATTTGAATACTTGATGACATAAATAATCATGTTTTAATTTTCCCGCAATAATAAAGCAAAAATATAGCACGCGCTACTTCCTTTTTCCTTAATGCGGCGGTCACACGACGCTGTTTTACCAGCGCTAGTGGCTGTTTGGCTGTTAGCAGCCGTTTCAGCAGCACCGTGTGAACTCTAGTGAGTTGCTACTACCAGCAGCAGCGTGATGATTTTAGTAGCGCTAGTGAAGTAGATACCGTTCTACTTTGCCAGCGCTACTAGGGATCACGTGACCCTGTCGCATGGTTTCTGAGCTGTCAACAGTCGGATAAGTGGTAAAGTTTGTTTATTGTAAGTTGTTATTTTACGTTTATTTATTTAAATTTGTGTGTTACGTTTATTATTGAAAAAATCTCCCAGATTAAATGTCAAACCACTGTTTTGCTACTTGCCAGCGATACTAAAGTATAAATCGTGTGAACCCTCTCAATACGCTGGCTGCTGTTGCTACTTGACAGCGCTACTAATTAACAGCCGCCAGCGACTGGCAAAACAGCGTCGTGTGACCGCGGCATAACCACATAAAAATGTTGCGTCGTTTTTCGATGCAAAGCTTGCATCGTAAGATTTTCGATGTATCTTGCAACTAATTTTTATACAAACAGTAACGAAATGTGATGATAAAAATACCTTAATATTTTTTTCTTTCTAATATAATTTGCACATGAACAGCACCAGGGATGGGAAACATTATCCTAACGTAACGAAATACCAAAAAAAAAAATGAAATTTTGGAAACAAGCGATTTTGTTAGTGGTTGCTAATGATTTCATGTTATATGATTTAGCAGAGATGGAACAAGGAACCTTGGATCATTTTATAAACTGAAAAACGCAGATTTACGCTAGTAAGCTCCCCGGGAAGTGTCATCCTAATCGGTTCAGTGGTTCTCAAGTTATGGCCAAACAGACAGAAAAACTAAAAGTAATATACATCATTCGATGACACTGGTAAGAAAGAAGAGGAACCTTGGGCTGATCCATGGTCTAAAACATGCCCGTTGAAGCCAGTAAGCTCCCCTGGAAGTATCATCCAAATCGCTTCAGTGGTTGTCGAGTTTTAAGCGAACAGACAGACAGACGGACACACAAGCCTATCATATAGAGTTTTTCTTTTGAACGTCCTTCGGAATATTTTTACAAATCTCCTTAAAGCTTTTAAACCACAAAAATATCTATAAAAAATCGCAAGTCTAATAGTATTTGTGAATATCACAAAATAAATTCATGTGGTGTGCAAATCAGAAATTTTTAATACCATACAAATATATAACCGAATAAATTTCGATATTTCCGCCAAACACAATAAGATAAATGTTTGTCACATGTTATTTGTTAAACTTTCACAAACATAACCCGGCCGACCCCTTTACTATCTGCTGGCCACATTTATCACCGCACTCAACCCTACAATCGGATAATTGAACATTTTCCTTTTCCTGTGTTTCTGGAGTCCTTGCACCAGGAGACCCGCCGAATTTGCGCATGACTTCTACTGTCCATTAGTTGGTATCAGAAAAGCTTTTAGAAACCGACATGGAACCCATGTAGTCACACGTCTTGGCATATGATGTCAAACACCCTAATCCATTAGTTCCTGGCCTTAGCTCAAGGATGCGGCGACTTTTGAAATCCCAGGCCATGGCACAGGTTCGCAACCTATTCCCACAATTCGATTCTGTGTTAACCTTCGCCTGCATCGCAATGGCGCACGACTTCACTGTGTTTGTGCCTTGCCATAGTCCAGCAGCAAAATACAAACATATTTCATGCAAAACATTCACAACGGCGACGTACATTGTATGACCTATTCTAGGTGCAGTATCCGTTATATTTATGTTTTCTATATCCAACAACCTGAAGAGACATTGAGTGTAACCTCTCAAGGAGTTTGTTTGTTTACTACTCCCCTGAGAGAATTTCCATGCTTACGGAGATGATTCCTCCGCTCTCTCGCTTCATTCGATTGATTTGCGAGTAGCGAGCATAACCGGTACGAAATTCTGAATTCCATATCCCTCTCTAACTGGTAAGCCGATTTATGCCTTCACTTGTCGCTGCTCAACATAATCTAAAGAGATTTTCTTCGCATAGGACAGGGGTGGCAAACAGTTCCATCTCAGGTATGTTCTTAAAATCTCAAACCAACAATATGCATTGTAAAAACTCAAAAAATATAAAATGCCAATTTTTTTTATGATACGAAGGCTGAATATACAATCCAAAACTATCAAAACAGTTGGTGCAGCAGCGGAGAAGAAAATGGAATTGGAACTTCCAAGGGAACTGTTCCATATCAGGTTAAAAGCGGCACGGTGATAGCCGCAGTAAATGCCTGAACTCCAAATACGCGGAGCGGTGACGGCTCAATTTGTGTTCTCATAACCTACAAATTGGAGCGAATTTGAAGATTATTTCAAAATTTTTCAAAATTATTATATAAACCTGTAACTTCTGCTACCAGCTGTTACCGCGCCGCGCCGCGCCGGATAGCGCGGTATTGTGGGACAGCCTTAAGAATCCCACTTGACGGAAAATCCTCGATATTTCCCATGTCGGAGCTAGAAGGCTGTAAAAATTCGAAAAAATGTGTCCATTTTTATGGTAGAGAATTAAAGGATTTTAATGATTTTTGGCGTTGATATTTCTATTCATGAAAAACAAGTTGGTACCAAAATTCAAATTTTTTTCCCCCATACACTCCCCATTTACTATAAATATTTGCACCTCGTCGATAAAAATCGTTTAACCCTCTGTCTACCATTGGGGTCAATTTTACCCCACAGCGATAAAATTTTTCTCTAATTCTAGCCGTAATAGTTTTTGGACTTTGTAACTTCTTGACATTGTTTCTTTAAAAATTCTTCATTGTATTTTGCTGGAATTTATTGACATTATTGAAGTTATTTCTAAGTGTACTCAGACTTTTTCAATAACAACTTAAGGAAAATGGCTTATTACCGATTGGGGTCTAATTGACCCCAACGGTAGTTCTGGCAGGTTTTTTTTCGGTAGACGGAGGGTTAACTTGATTTTGATATACAAAATATTATAGCATTTGAAGTTAATCGGCCACTTAAACTTAAATATAAGCAATTAATTAATTCCTACGGTTTAAAAAGGCTAAGTTCAACTTAATGTTTTAAGAATATTACGCGCAAACAGGCCTTAGCCAAGATCTATAAATAGGGCCCTTTATATTTAAAACGATTTTGAGAAAAAGCGTTTTTGGAAAGCAATAAGCAATCTATTATTTTATGGATTGTCTACTTTGTCTACACGTAGAGAATAGACTATTGTCTACAGTGAAACTAACGTGTTTACATGACGATGAAGTTTACATGACGTAGACTACGTAGACTACGTAGACTGATCATATCTTAATCAGCGACATTGATTTATTTTTTGACATCTGTTCTAAACTAACTGAACAAATTTGCACCTTCGGCAGGAAAATTCTTTCATGTGCCTCCATTGACACGTGTACCGTTAGGTTTTCCACCGCTGGAATGATGTGTTTATGAGTTGGTAAGTGGGAAAACACAATCGTGGCTATGTTTCTTCAACGGAATCTCTTGCGAGCATACTTTTGAGAGGAGCCAACAACTTGTTTTGTTAAACATCGTGTCCATGTCGTTAGATGGAACTGAAACGGTGAAGTGCATGCAGTCAAAGGTTTTTGTATATTGAACGTCGCGCTGGTGCCGTATTTCAGATCCACGCTATATTGTTCACGCGTTCGGTTGGTGTATTTCCTTTTTATTACAAAAATGTGTGCACATCTTTTTTTGTGAGGTGTGACGTTTATGAATCCAGAGAACTGTGTGCTAACGACGACAATAGTGGCTAGAGGTAGCGGTTTATGTGGACAAGCATAGATAGATACTTTGTCGACATAACGAACAAGATACAAAACTGGCAGATAGACCAACAGTAGCAGAAGCAATCGGACTGTGTCAGACAGGGCAGGACAGAGTTGTTGTGCCAGGTGCTAAAAATGAGATGAGATTTTTTTTGAGAAAATATTTCATTTAGTCGATGTCAGATACTCATGTCGTTCGCATGCTGTTTTAATCGTGCTGGTTGCGCATTCATTTAAATTATTTTTTTGTTTTGTTCTGTGCTATCAACATTGAATCATCATTTACGACGACATATCCTTTCTAGTTATTTTAACTGTAATCGACTAGCTGTCACCGGAGATATTTCTCTACTATAATGTCGGTGCCTTTGAGTCGTTGACATTTTATGGACGTGACGGTTTTATAGACGTTTACGTGCTTATTTATAAAGCTGGATATTATTATTATTACTACTACTATATGCGTCAACATCATCATATACCTTTAATGAATTACTGCAGTTTATTATTGTGATTTATATTAGTACATGTTCTTTTTAGAATCTTTTATGCTCAACATTGTTAACAATATTTTTTATAGTGATGGATGAATTAGATTTTGATAAATTTCTACTCAAATATTAATTAGTTTGTTTATAAAAAAAATTGCTGCAATTGAAATAAATACAAATAGTGTGAAACACATTTAAAGGATAACACGAGTAATAACCAAGCTTCAAAGTGGATTTAACCGAATACTACAAAATGCTGACGTCTAGTAATCCTAGTAATCAGTATTTAAGACCGGAATATCTTACACCATTGCCTACAACAGTAAGTAAAATCAATACCAAAGACCTTAACCTTAAAATTATAATTATAATTTAATTATATTGCTAATAATAAGGTATATGATTTGAAAATTTTGTAGAATTTTGCGGTTAAGTTGAAAAATTAAATGTTTATTACTGTATTTCGGGACAGACAAAAATTATACACAAATAAAAATTCGCTTGGAAACTGTTAAAAATCTAAAAATCTATTTTAACGGCCGAGGATACCACACGTGTTGTACAATCATGAATATTTCGGCTACCATAAAATGTTGGATGCGGTCAAAGTTTTTTTAAAAAATCGAATAAAAAGAAAAATAAGTTTCAACTGTTCTCGAATTATCATAATATTATCTCGGGTTTTTTTAAATCGCCGATTGAATTCCATTTTCGGCTAATCGTATAAACATGGCCTAAATCTGGAACTCCTAAATCTCCGGTGACCAGGAATCCCGGATCGGCCAAGATAGCCCTGGATTCAGGCTTATGCTACATTTACACGAATGACAAATTTGTCATTTTTTTCTTGTCATTATGTTAATTCCCGTGTAAATGGCATAATTTTTGTAATTTTTTCTGTCAGAAAATGTCAATCTCTCATAAAAGAATGAACTTGTCCATTCTTTTATGCCAGATTGTCATTCGTACAAACGCAATATTAGTTATGACAAAAGTTGAATACTGAAGTTGTCATAACTAATATTGCGTTTGCACGAATGACAATCTGGCATAAAAGAATGGACAAGTTCATTCTTTTATGAGAGATTGACATTTTCTGACAGAAAAATTACAAAAATTATGCCATTTACACGGGAATTAACATAATGACAAGAAAAAAATGACAAATTTGTCATTCGTGTAAATGTAGCATTAGTTGTTCCGACATCCCGGAAACTAAACTTTTGTCCCGAATTATTCCATTTAGGGTTATAGTTGCTTGAACACTAACAAAATTATTACAGATATGCCAAATATTCGCGGGAAGTTACTGTATATCATGCTTTCTAGTGCCCGCGGCGCATTTTTTTATTAGGACGCATATCTCTTTAATGGTTTTTATTCGAATTTCGGTTGCATTTATTTATGAAATCTAAAAAAAAGTCCGAAACTAGAGACAATTACAGAACTAGAATGACAAATAGAATGACTGTTTTGGTCGCCTTGGTCCTAATTTATTCAATAATTTGCCACTTATTTTCAATATTTATTTACTTACTCGTACTTTGAACTTGTATCCTACTCGTTTTCTTTAGTTTCCGCTAGAGTTCTTCAACCTGCTCGTTTTTCCCCTCAACCACAATTTTGAATGATCGCAGATTTGATTTGTGACGGCACCTGATCCTGGGAGTCTGTTCTGGTTTGGTGAAAAAACTTTTCTTGATCGTAAAAAGATCTCTATTGGCTTTACGTTAAATATATAATGCACATTTTTGCTTGGTTATGAAAATGTCCGGAATAAATAAAAGCACTTCGCAATAGGAATGAAACACGGAAAATAGCAGATCGACTAGTAGAGTAGAGTACTATTTCTTACTCTGCTGTTGATGGGTTGCAACGTAAAAACCTTACAAATGTTGTAATTCATTCACCGTTCGCAATCCACGTAAAAACTGTAGGTGCGAAGCAGGGAAGAATTTGTTATGAAACCTCAATTGAGGAGGCCCAGGCTCTCGAGAGCTGTAGCGCCGAGGATAACTATTTCTCAATACATTATCGAATGTCCATGGCATAATCTGTTTGGTTGTTTACGCATAGTATCAAAAGAACACTTTTCTAAAAAAAAGAGAACAAGCAGGGAAAAAGAACGAGAAAAAAGATTGGAGTTAAAAAAGATATAAAGAGATAAGCTTTAAAAGCGGTGTTCTGGCAAACCAAGTTGGATTTAATAGCTCCTGATGATGCTGCATTCTGTTAAAAAAAATTAGCCTACGGCGCATATTTGATAATTTTTTTGCCGATAATATGAAATTGTTAACTTGAAGTTTTCAATTTTTTCTATGAAAATTAACTGCCTTACCTACTCGCCCCTACCCGCCGCCATCAAAACAAAGTCCTAGTTTTAAAAAAGCCTGCTTCCGGTCCCTTATACCTCGTTGACTCCAGACCAGTAATGTTAGTGTGAAGTGAGTCTGGCCCTTGAAGTTCATGTATATATTTTTTGAGCAAAAGGCAGAGTTTTGGTGTTAAAACATCCATCATACTCACCCGATTTAGCTCCGATTTAGTTTTAAATCTAAATCAGGAATACCAATTCAATCACCACTCAGAACATCTACTCAAACTGCAATGTATTTGATAATTTAGCGTAAACAAGCTTCGAATTTCGATTCACATGTATCGAAAAAAAATTCGATACAAGAGCTAAATCGAAATTCGGTACAATTTACCTGGAAATTCTTGCAAAAGAGAACCCAACATTTTTAAGTCGGTTACATCAAAATAATGTTTTAAAGTATTTTTATTGTTTTTTCGACAATCTACAATTAGATTGTTTTTTCGACAATTAGATAATCTAATGACGTCAGAAGCCTTCAACGTGATTATGGTTGACGGTCAACAATTTTTTGTTTGGCCGTCTGGAGTCAGCATAACAAAAGGCAATTTGTTTGGGTCGAATGTTAAAAATTAGAAAGAAATATGGCCTTGTGTAAAAAACACTAAAACTTTCAAAGAATATTGAAAAAAAGTTCGTGACATCACAAACATTACAAAAAATAGGCAAGAAATTTTCTTTTTTTTTTTAATTTGAAAAAAATTTGATTTGGTGAAAATATAAGGAAAAATATCTGATTTGTACAGCACATGACTATCTTTTACAAAATTTACGTTTGGGCACAATTTACAATATAACCCGACGAATCAATTATTAATGAACTAGGGGCTCCGCCCCGAACCGCTTCGCGATTCACCCCCCACCCACAGGTCTGCCTTCGGCCTCCCCCCGCTCCTCGGCCTTTCCTCGGCATGTTGGAACCAGAACTACCAAATGACACTCATGCCAAATTTTAAGTCAATCGGTTCAGCCGTATTTGCGTGAAAGAGGAACAGACAGACAGACAGACACCAAGTCATTTTTATATATTAGTATGAGTATGATTGTCATTTAAAAAAAATCTGTAATATCTCGATAGAGGTAAAATATATCGATTTATCGAAAAAGGAAAGAATGCAGAGAATTTTTATATTTTTAATTCTTTCTTTAACTATTATTTTGCAAGCAATTCTCAAAAATCTAATGTTTTACTTTTTAATGAAAATATCTCAATATATATAAAGGTAAAGATAGCCGATCGGTTTGGTAGTTTTACAGCGAAATAGTAAAGAGCTAAACAGAATGGGAGCGTCAACAGCGGGCAGCGGCATTTGCTGTCAAATATTATTCAGTTAAACATACCGATAGTAGTGCCCCTCGTTGTGAAAATTGTAAATACTTTAGCATAGATAGTAGCGCCACTAGAAGTGAGTTTTGTAACTAAAAATTTTCCGCCGCGGCACTTTTTGGATTTGATTCAAATTCAGTGGTGACGGCGCCGTTGCCGTCATCATTCTGTCAGTCTCAATTGCGCTCTATTAGTTTAAAACAAAATGACGCGGACGCTTGCCGCGGCCGCTTGCCTCTGACGTTCCCATTCTGATTAGCTCTTAACAAATAGGAAAAACTAAGCTTCGGATTCATTTTACTCCCTCTCCTTACTCCCCCACCAATGGGGGACTACTTTTCAATAGGCCTATGTGAGAACCAGGCCTACAGCGGACCTCCATATCAAATTTCAGGTCAATCGGCAGCCGTTCTCACGTGAAAGGGGAATAGACACACAGACAGGCAGGCAGCCAACTCATTTTTATACCCGTATGGTGAAACCAAAGGGTATACTAACTTTGCCTTACCGTTTGTAACGCCAAGATCCCGTCATCACACATAAAAATGAATTACACCAGTGTGTTTAGAATGATAAAAATAATTGATTTTTGCATGTCCGTCCGTCTGTCTGTCCGTCTGTCTGTCTGTCTGCCTGTGGCGCGGATTGCAGCCGCACGGATTGAGCTAGAGACTTGAAAGTTTGCGCAGATCCGTTTTTCGTAAAATGCGAGGCTAAGTTCGTTAACGGGCAAAAATGGACCATTAGAGGGGGGTACCCCCCATACGAACGAAAACGTTTTTTGCGAATACCTCAAAAACGGTGCATCTTATCAAAAAAGTATAAGAACAAAAGTTATTTAGGATATATTTCTACATAAAATTCCCATACATCAAAATCCAATTGGAATAAATTTTAAAAAATCTTATTGGAAAGTTTAACTTCAAAGTGGAATTTTGGTACAACTGTTCAAATTTTGGTACGAATATCACCATACGGGTCTTCAATGATTGCCAGATTGGCAATTATAGCTTTTGTTATGTTTATATATTAGTATGATACTTAAACTTAAAAAAAACGGTTCAGCAATTTCTTAATCTATTTTGGACCAGCATTTGTATTCCAAAATAGAAACTTTAACGCCTATGTGGTAAAAAAGTTGCTCAAAATCGCTTCGAACAGAAGATCGAAGTTGCTCAAAATCGATTTCGAACAGAATATCGAAATGGGTTAAGCAAAAGTAGGTAAAGACAAAAATATTTCTTGGACATATTTCTTTACCGTTTGCAGATTTATGATATATTTGTACACCAACTTCATGAAAAAGGTATCAATGCTTGAAACATGATGGTGTCATCATGATATACACTTCTGCGGTTAAGTAAAAAGCAATAAAAAAGTGCTGTGAAATGACAAAAACGTGGAGAGATATAGATTACATTTAGCGAATGGAGCAAAAGTCTTATAAGAAATAAAAACCTGGTGATGGTTTGACATGATTATAGTAAATTCGCTTTTAACCGCTGTCATGTTTATGTCCGTATATTCACGTATATTAATTTATCTATTGACAATATCCATAGTTGTTATTTCAGCTATGAATTCCTTCAATGTACATACATTACAGCTGTCTGATGGTATCCCAGAATTAAACAATGAAACTATTCAATTATATTTTCATGAATTTATGACCAATAACTATGTCAGGCCTCGTGATGATGATAAATGTCTTTTTCTATCTCGACATCGTCATATTCATTTTTTTAATGTTGCCGTTGTCGTCGTTTGCCATAATCAACGAAACATCATCACCATCAATATAGATCGTTTGACGGGGTAGAGAATGAAGGTCTGTTTTTTTTATGTGCATCTGTATATTATATCTATATTATATATCATTTTTTGTAGACAGTACTAAATTGGGCATGTCATATAATTCATTTTTTACGATTCCTTTAAATAAAAAATTTATTACACTATTATTACGTTACTATTTCTTTTTTGTGAATTATATTGGCTCATTCAAAATAATAATTTGACATTTCGTTATTGCCTTTATTATTATTGCTGGTATGGTATCCGTCTAGTAATTTAGTTTAGCTTAAAAAATGTCACTTTATTTGACTCCTTTGATGTTGCTCATGTCCATCAATATTTGAATATTCGGCGGAATTTTATGAAAATCGTTTTAAGCAACAAGTCGTTAAAACGGCTATCGCTAAAATATCAATAGTCAAACGTTAAAGCAATAAACAAGTTATAAAAACTATTGAAAAATATTCATAATAAAAGAAAACTATATAAAAATCTTAAGAGACTGTCAGAAAAAAAAAATAACGCCAAGTTGAAAAAAAAGTAAAGAATTAAATGACGATGTTGATGATGAAAAAAAAATGAATAAACCGTTTGTAAAAGCCAAAAAAGATTTATGTTGACATGTGAAAGTTTATTGGGCTTTTCAATGTTATTTATTATCAGCTCAGTTGGGATTTCGTTTCTTTTGCCAAAAGTTATTGAAATTATAGCTAAGGAAAAATTTAAAGAAATATATATATAATGTGTGTATATTTCCGAAAAGTTAAAATATAAAAATACTGATTGCTAATAGTGTCAAGTGCTGCCCACAAGCCTGGATTACTTGTCTTAATTTATGGTTTAAATAAACTGAAAAGATATATTTAATTTAGCCAAATGAGATGATGAGAGTGTCATTTTCCTTTCTGTTGCACGTAGATTTCTTCTTTATAGTTGCGAAATATTTCCATCGTTTCTTATACTCGTATATCACATCGAGATACACGTTGGAATATCATTTCGAATGCTAAACATTTCCTCATTTTGATAGATATATGACATTCTAAACTAATTTTATTAGTCGAATTTCATTTGACTTCTGTGGGCGTTCAGTGATATATGAGCCTAATAACCATTTCACGCTCTATGAAGCTATCGATGGGAAATTTTCATTGGTTTTTGAAATATTTTCTGAATGTTAAACAAATCTTTAATTTAGTCAAATGAGTTCACATTGGAAATCTGTTATACGAGTAGCCATCAATCAATGTTGGGAAACGTCACTTTTGGTAATAAACACTGGCTCACCTAAAAAAAAACCAAGGTAAGTTTTGTATTCGTAATCAACGAAGAAGTTGTAACTCGTAAATATTTTTTGTCATCGAAACTAATGAACTAAAAACAAAACGTTTTAGTACTCCGTATGTTCAAGTAGTCTATTTCAAATTCGGTAGTAATATTATGACTGTGCAAAAGTAAATTAAGGCAACCCAATTCTTTTCACATTCGTTATTCTTAAATTGGTTATGTCAGTGTTTTTCAAACTTTTCCGTTGGCATACCTCGTAGCGGACTAGTATTTTTCCCTAGTATTTTTACAAAGTTATGGGTTAAATATGGTCTTAATTTGTAGTGTTATAAAAATAATAATTCAATATCATGGAAGTATGCTGTTTATTATGCTCTTAACCATGGTTTTTACTCGACTAACTACCACTGAAATCTGTTAGAATTACTAGGCTTGCTTGCTTAAATTTCACGGCCGACAACGACTATATGTGGATCTTGAGATATGATAACAGACACAAAAATAATATAACATTGTTATATTTTATGTCTGAGAAATTCTAATAGAATTATGATTTTTTTCTCTGAAAATAACAATGCAATAAGTATAAGGAAGTAAACATGAAAGAAAAATGCGGCAGGCCAAATTTTTTTCTAATTCAGTCCGTTAACACGTTGTTGACCGGTGACGAGTTAACTCGTCATTTCATGCCCAAACGTTGTTGACCGGTGATGAGTTAACTCGCATCATCTATTTCAATTTATAAAACCCAGGGCGATATGGAATATTGCAAAAGCTTTGCGCATCGTGTTTAGTCGTGTCCGCTTTATAATAAAGAAAATACTTTTCTTGATATTTAGGTTTTTATCACAATTTTAGTAATTCAAAAACTTCAACCATGACGGAACTAACGGTGACGAAAATTTCAATGAATTATACTTTATCTGATTGTCCGAGTAATTTCGAAATAAATTGTATTGATTCGGAAAGTGAAGAACCTGACATTATTGGAGTTTATTTAGAATGTTTTACTTTACTTCCATATTCAATTACAAAATAATGACATGGCATAGTTTCTGTGTAAAATTGCCGGTCAACAATGTGTTAATATGCTGCGTTTCTGTATCTTTAGCTTGCTATGTAGAGAATCATTTAGACAGTAAAATTACCATAAAATAATTCCTTCTTCTAAATATGCATCCAAAACTTCTAAAAAAATTTTAAATATTCCATAAGTGAGTACACGAGGCATTTTATTGTTTTTATACCCGTATGGTGAAACCAAAGGGTATATTAACTTTACCTTACCGTTTGTAACGCCAAGATCCTGTCATCACACACAAAAATGAATTACACCAGTGTGTTTAGAATGATGAAAACAATTAATTTTTGCATGTCCGTCCGTCCGTCTGTCCGTCCGTCTGTCCGTCCGTCCGTCCGTCCGTCTGAACGTCCGTCTGTCTGTCCCTCTGTGGCGCGGATTGCGGGCGCACGGATTGAGCCAGAGACTTGAAATTTTAAGCAGTCCGTTTTTCGTAAAATGCGAGGCTAAGTTCGTTCATGGGCAAAAATGGACCATTAGGGGGGGGTACCCCCCATACGATCGAAAATGTTTTTTGCAAGTATCTCGAAAACGGTGCATCTTATCAAAAAAGTCCAAGAACAAAAGTTATTTAGGATATGATTCTACATAAAACTCCCATACATCAAAATCCGATTGGAATAAATTCAAAAATTTTTTTTTGGAAAGTTTGACTTCAAAGTGGAATTTTGGTATAACTGTTCGCCGTTCACTTAAATTACCATATGGGTTTTCAATAATTGCCAGATTGGCAATTATAGCTTTTGTTATGTTTTATTTTTGTGGTTTTCGAGGTTCCAAAATGTTTCAAATCACAATATAAACCCAAAAAATGGAAATATGAAAGTCACTTTCGACCCACTGTGCGCCGTGTAAAATTCTGCGGCACGCGAGATTCAACACGATTTCACAAAATATGTTTATTTTGTGCATAATTTTTGTTTTTAGTGTAATGTATTGCCACATAAATAAATCCCAATACGCGATGCACCACACGGCAGTGGAATGTTAATTTAATTAGCATTTTATTAGAATGATATGGATTAGGGTTAGTCTTTTATATTTATTTTTTCAAAATGTGAAATCTTATACACACATGTATGCGTGGGTACGCCATCGATATGTAAATGCATATTTTTTGGCACCCATTTTCGATAAAAAGTTTTTTTCCCCATAAAATTGTATATCCCATTCATTGACCAATCAGAGTTCGAGTTGGTGACGAGAAAAATTCCAGAGAGAAATTACAAGGAATTTTTTTGACATTTCCTAATTCAAAATGGCGAAATCTAAATTCACTAGACGAGAAGTCGCAAAAATAACTAATTTTTACAAACAATAAGATATTTCAAAAATGGATTGAAGGGTAAAGCCTGAGTTACATTGGGACGACAAGGCGACACGAGACGTCGACGAGAGTCGCGCGACATTGTCGTTATCGTCATCCAAGTTCAATACCAGAGCTGCGAGCACGCGACAAACAATCCCATAACCTAACAAAAAATTTTTTAAAGTAAAAGATGAGAGTGCAGAAAGTAAAAAAAATATAATTATATGCTACTATGGATAATCTCTGCATTTTGATAAAATTGCCAATTTTTCACTAAAAGAAAGCAACTCAAACATAATTAACCTAACCAAACAAATCAACTGTCATTCGATGTCGTGACGACAAAAGTTCAATTTTTCAAACTTTGGTGGCGTTGTCATGTCGCTGTCGTCGCAATGTATAGTAACTCAGGCTTTACGCATATCTATTATATAATTGGCTTGTGCGTGCATCTGTCTGTCTGTTCGCTTAAAGTTCAAGGACTACTGGCCCGATTTGGATGAAACTTTTAGAAAGCTTTCTGGCATCAAGGAGCAGGTTTGGCCCGGAAAATCATAAAGTCGATTTCGACATTAGACCAAACATTCAAATCGTCCGGTAAAGCAGAAAAATAATATTTTTGAAATGCTGGAACACAAGAATGCAGCCATGTGAGCTATGTGGTATTTGAATCTGTACTAGTTTTTCTCCCATTTTTCAATTCAAAGAGATTTTTTAAAAGAATGCAATTCAATAAATTAAAATGAATGTAAGGCAGTTATAATTTTGCCTTTATATATAATATTATGTTCGTTGATTTTTATAAAAAATAAACAGTTTACTGAAATTTTGAGGTTTTACAATTTAAAATGTGTAAAAATGTTCGTTTATATACCCGTAATGGTGAAACCATCTTATCAAAAAAGTGTAAGAACAAAAGTTTTTTACAATTTTATTTGTTGTTGACCGTTATTTTATAATTATTTTTGTGGTGTATAGATAGGCTATTGTTAGTAAAAGTTTTAGTATATTAATTTTTGTATAATTTATTTATTACTGTTTATTTATATTTATTTATTAAAATTTTTCGTTTGTTTTTTAAAGTAACTGACAAGAAAATGTTTCGCTAAACTGTTTATTTCCGTTTACTGAATGTTAAATATTTTAAACTATCAATTTACGTAAGTGACTTTTCATAAGTGTGATTTTCTATTATAAACATACATATTTATAATTGTTCCAGTATATAGCTCCTGAAGATGGTGAAATAAATTTACCGAAACGTAGAGCAGTAAACCACAAAAGTTTTTTAGGATATGATTCTACATAAATCTTCTATACATCAAAATCCGATTGGAATAAATTTTAAAAAATCTTATTGCAAAGTTTGACTTCAAAGTGGAATTTTGATACAACCGTTCGCAGTTCACTTAAATCACCATACGGGTTTTCAATAATTATAGATTTTGTTATGTTTTTTCATTGCATGCGAGTAGGTATCGATACTTCGAAAGGGAAACCGGGTGTGGTATCGATAATTGCTGCGGTGCTTCCTCAAGTAAAAGCATCGATACTTTGTCGTATCGAATCGACCCTATGGACACCTAACCTTAGGAATAACCATTTTGGAGCAAGCATTCAACCATTGGGCCGTTTTAGAATAAATAAATTACACGGTAGAAAATGGATTTGAATTTAAACCGAAAAATGGGGTAAAAACGGGGTAAATTTACAAAAAAGTCGTAAAATTTCGAAAAAAAAATCAGAATTTAGCTCGCACAACATTAAAGTTGTAAAACTTACCCAAAAAAACATTAATCTTACACTAGAAATAGGGTAATTTTAAACAATGGGTAAAATTTCGACCAATATTCATATTTTTACTCTCATTTTGGTGTAAAAACACGCTCACAGGGTATTTTTGCATTATTGTGCGGACAATTTCATTATTTCACAACGCAATTGACGGCATTAGCGTGTTTGATGAATCATTTGATCGTTATTCCAGAAATGGTTCAATGGTTAAACACTAAATAGTTTATCCGCTCTGGCTTGATGGAGCTATGTTGCCCTAACCTTATAATTCGCACAAGGTTTATGGCATCGGAGTATAAATACTCGAACCGAGTTTTACTCCACCAAAATCCTGTAAGCCTGCGTGGAAATTGGTGAAGCAGGCTCTGATGACGGTGAGCCAGCTTCCATACCAGAAACAGGCTCCTGATGGGTTTTCAGGGCATACATGCCCGACCTGTTGGGGGGAAATTTGGATGTGAAAACATCCGCAAAAATAATATAATAATTTTGTTGTATTATTTTTGTTTTTGCAGATCGTATAAGCCGAGACATTCTAATACCATTTTCGGTGTAATTTTAAACAAAAAATGTCGTAAAATTACACCTTAAGAAGCGGTTTTGCTACCAAATAGGAGGAAAATTACAACAAAAATGTGGTAATTTTAAACACCCATGGTAATTATTACACAATTTTCAGTTTAATTTTAAACAAAAATTGTCGTAAGTTTACACCAGTATTGTACTTTTACTTCTTATTTAGTTTAAAGTTCCCCCGTAAAAGTGGCTTTTGTACACCACAAAAGGAGTATAAATACATAGTTTTTAAGCCATTACGACTCGGTTTAATTTTACTACTATTATAGTAGGAAAATGGTTTCCTACTATTTTAGTGGTAAAATTACAATAAAATTTTCTAGAGTGTAGGAAAAATTTAAATAGACGCTTTTTTCTGCTCTAGCCTGTTGTAGTGCACCCGTAAATTTAAACAAGAAATTGAGAATTAAAAAAAAAACAACCTACATACCTTACAGATCTATTACATGTGTGTATTTATTTCCTTAACGATATCCGAAATCGAAGATATATATATATTTTTTTTTGTTATAACCTCAAAATCTAGAAATTAATTTTTGATTTATGTTATTACCATGTGTTTTCGATGAACAAAATTAATTTTCATTGCTTGAAACGACAAAAAACATTTTTGTTAATTAATACTGTTGACCAATTTCGGAAAGAAAACAAGTTTTTAGTGTTTTTTACCTTTTCACAGAAACGAAACGTCGCATCGCATCGTTGAAAATTAATGTTTGGGAATGGTGTTTTGGTTTCTTGTTTAAAATGTCTATAATTTTTTTTTATATATTATTGGCGGGGGGTTTTTTTTCTCCACAAACAAAATAAATGATCTTTGAATAATTCATGATTAAAGCTGGCCGGTTGGTCTATTCAATTGATGACCACTTGATGATAGATTGTGATAATAAAGTGGCTTCATAACGACAAGTAGGCGATCCTAATGATCTGATAGTTGAATTTTAAATAAAATGAATCACTATATTTATCTATTTTGCGTGGGCCATGCCTTCACGATAATTTTTACTCTAAGAGCATAGTGTGATTTAGAGAATCCATTCCAAATGAATTATGACAGCAGTTAATTTTAATATAAAAAATATCTTTTTATTTAGCATTTCATATTGATGTCGTCAAGTGAAATGTTTATGTTCAAGGCGTGAATACTTAATGCGAAAAAGATATTTGATAAGTTTTTGAGTTTTTTATTAGTACTTGAAATATTTGTATTTGCAATGATATGGGATTTTTTGTACACAAAACAAAAACTGGTTTTGCCTAAATCAAGAATGGAAAAGTTAACGCCATTGAATAAAAACAGTAGATTTATTGCCTTGTTGTATTTTGGTTAAATTATTGTAATTGCAATAAAAATGGTATTTTTTTATTATGTTGAAATTTTAGATATTTTTTTTGGACGCATCATTGTATTTTAATCAAAGCTTAAGAGCACACCATAAATATTGCCTTATAGTTTGAAAAGCAATTTTTTATCAAAGAGATAAAAATTTAAATATCACCGTGAAATAATCAAATGATATAATTGAACTTAATTATGATTTATAGTGTACTAGCTTGCCTACCCGTCGTTGCTGGATTAAGTTTTTTCAAAATTTTTATTTTTTTTATGGTCTATGTTGGACATAGAGGAAGAGCTAAGTTTCGAAATCACTTTACCCTCTCCCCTTACTCCCCCCACCCCTCGCGCTACTTTTCCGTATGCTTATATTGGAACCAGAACTACCACAGACACTCATGCCAAATTTCAAGTCAATCGGTTCAGCCGTTTTTGCGTGAAAGAGGAACAGACAGCCAGACAGACAGACAGACACCAACTCATTTTTATATATTAGTATGATGATAGTTTTTGCTCATTTTACACACTGCAATTTTCTATCAAACATTCTGTTGTGACATATTTTTAATTCTCCAATCTTTGATTATAAAAGAAAGAAGTCTCAATGAAATTTATATGTTGTCGTTAATTTGCAGCTGACATTTTCATTAAGTAAATAAGAAGTGACATTTTAACATTCCAAAACAATCATAAATATCCACATATATTTTCATTTTCACCATCACATTATAAAACACCAAAACGATAAATAAATGAACAGTTTTGGCATGTGTTCAGGATTTCCTCCAATTCCTTTTAATCAAATTAGAAAAATAACAGATAAAATAACTTTTTGCCCAATGAATAATTTCGCACAAGAAGCGACGTATTTAAGAATGTTTCTTAATAATTCGGAGATCAAAACCAAAACATTCAACGGATTGACATCATCACCATGCGTCTTTATTTACTGAATACCAAAAAGTACATTTGTTCACGATTCATTCATTCAGTTAGCTCCCTATTGCTGTTGAAAATGTCACATTAATGTGCAATTATCAATAAATTATGGCCCATATAAAATATATCAATTTAAAAAAAGCAGTAAATTTTATCATTCTATCTGCGTTCTTAATGCTTGTTTGTGCGATGGTATTGGTTTGAAGGAAAATATTCCACACAATCGAAATAGTATGTAAATATAGGGTAACAGAATCAGTTATTGACTAGAAATAAGTTGGGTTGTTGTGTATTCATTCCATTATTGGAGTGGTTCCAAAATCGTTTAGTGCATTTTGTACTTACACATAATTTATTTCACAGTTTTTAATATAGATGCCGCCTCATTGCTCAGCAAAATTGATGACACCGGTGGCGGAATGATTCGAATTCCACCATTGGTCTAATTCAGTGGTTTTCAACCTTTTTTTCACTCAAAACACCCTTTGTTGAAATTTGGCGTTTGAACAGAATCGGTGACCCTTTTCTGCAAGTGGGGTTAGTAAATTATATGATTTTTTGCAAAACTTCTTAAGCCAGTGCATCGCTGGCATTTGTGTTTTGAAAAATATGAAAATATAACTAATAGGACCGATAAGCCCATTTACAAAATCAATAAACATGAAAATATAACATTCATTTTGCTAACCCACTAATGCCCATAAGAAAACCACTGCATATTTTTAACACAAAACCCAATTTATTCTTATAAAATAAACAAAAAAAAGAAAATTCTGAAAAAAAAATTTGTATATAAAATTGCGGTAATAAGTTAAAAAACCTTAAGTCAGCGATTCTCAACCTGTGGGGCGCGAGTACATTTAAGGGGGGGCGCGAGCATATCCAAGACAAAATATTTAAAAAAGTTTATTAATTGACTGAAAGGAAAGTACATACCCACATACAAAACAAAATACATTTCGACATAATATTTAATAATTAACTTATTAACTTAGGCTTGGAGCAAAATGAACGCGAAACCAGCGCGAAACCAACGCAACTACAACGCTCTGAACTGTCACGCAGTGCAAAATTCTAGCGGCAGAGCACAATGACAGCTCGTGAAGTAGTACAAGTGACATAATATAAAGTGGTATAAACTTGGAAAAATTACAAAAATAGATAATTTTGAAGCGATAATTTGCTTTGTTGGTCTTTATCTTTGTTATTTATTTGTTATTGCACTAAGGCTATCAATTTTTCCTCAAACGACATTTTTCTAACCTCACTTTATGAACTGTCAACGCAGAATTCTGCGGCAAAGTTAGAAGTTTGCAAACTTTTGCGTTGCGGTTACGTTGTAGCTGCGTTCTCTACGTTCACTGTGCTCACTTCAAACAATTTGTGGGAACCAAACTTTTAAGTGACAGTTTCTGCGCCAGTTTCGCGTCGGTTTCGCGTTCATTGTGATTTCAGGGTTAAAACAACTTCTCGCGAAACCGCAAAAATGACGCAAGAGCAATAAAAAGGCACCGGATTCTTGTTTTGTCAACGCTTGTGGATCGGTGTTGCCAAATGTCAATAAATGACTGTTTTCTTGGTAATTTGTGTTTAAAATTACGTTAGTAGTGTAGGTTTAGCGCCAAAATACTCAAATTACGTTATTATTGTATACATTTTATTGTATGCAGGGGGGAGCGGGGGCGCGATGACAATTTTGATTGAAAATTGGGCCGCGAATACTGAAAGGTTGAGAAACGCTGCCTTAAGTCGATTTTCAAGCGAAATAAAAGTGATCTGTTTGTAAATGCACATTCAGATCAGTTTGGTTTTGCCTGAAAATCGACTTTAGTTATCTTAACTTATAATCACGGTGTACTCGTTTGAGTATAGCGGGCGTTAATGGGTTAAAGAAAACCTACGCGTTATGAGTTTTTTGTTCGATCCGTTGTTTTTGTTATTTGACAAAAATAAAAAATCGTGGCGCACATTGCGACCTGTTTTTAATGGAAAGCAAAAAAACCTTACAAATGTTGCAAATTCATTCATGGTATGCTATCCTTGTAAAACTGTTGCTACAGCAGGAGAGGAGAGACATTTTTTCATTCTACATATTAATTTCAAATATGTGGCGAATACATCGAATGCGGTTATGAATTCTGGTATTCCTTATTCATTTTCAATTCCATATCATTGCAAATATGGGTGAAAAATTCGATAAGAAGGCGACCATCGTATGAATTGTAATTTTTAATTTATTTTCTTTAAAAAGATAGGTTCGTAAAGCTTGCGTGCAAACCAGTGTAACATTACAATATATTCAAAGTATATATCGCTACTTCGGAGGAAGACTGTCACAACTCAAAAATTGTAAATTTTGGGATATGACGTTTTAAAGTTATTCTGATATTTTGTGTTAGTATTTTTGATATTTAGAAAATATCTACAGTAACAAGCTTTTGCATGGTTAATAGTACTAACTTTTAAGCAAATTTTACTTAGGTTTCACCATCCTAACACCTTTAACAGCCCAAAAAAAATTTGATTTATGACAGTTTTTCTTAAATTTTTTTATTTGTTTTTTAAGTTGTGACAGTCTTCCTCCGAAGTAGCGATATGTTACCGGCCAAACCCTATTTCAGGCTTGGCACACCAAATGCGAATTCGCACCGCATAGAGAAAAAGTTCAAACTTACCAAGCGATATTATATAGTATGTCATCTACATTAGCTCTAATTTTGTATTACGTAAGAATGCGGAGAAATTAATTTCTATGTAATACAAAATAAGAAGTCATGTAGATGACATGACATACGATATAAGATCGCTTGTAAAGGTAGAGATACACGACGAGAGACTTTGGTCTCTGGTCTCCAGGGTACAAAAGGCAAGAACCTCCAAACTGTATACACGATCACAGACATTTAAGTCTGGAGATCAAAAAATAGATCTCCGGAGACATTTACTAAAAAGTCTCTAAAAGCAAAGTCTGTGGAGTGCATACACGACGCAGGTATCTCGTCTCCAAGCTTAACATTGGGAGATCTTTTTGACATTTGGTAGTTTTTGATTGGTGTTGTGCTGTGAAATTTTTCGAATTGTGGATATTTTGATCAAAATGAACGTGTTAAATAAAAAAAATTACAGCAGCAACAGCAGCACCCATAATTTTGCGTAGGAGGCAAAAGAGGCAACGCAAAATATGGGTGAAAAATTCGATAAGAAGGCGACCATCTCCAGCATTTTTGTGGTTTTGGATTTTGTCCACGTCGTCCTAATATCACTAATCTAAAATATAAAATATGTAAAAACACTTTTTTTCTTTATAAAAACTTACCTTTGAACTCAAAACAACTAAACAAATTCTCGTTCCCACAAAACAATTGCCTGAAATGTCAAAATTCGTCTCCGGAGACCAAGAGATAGACGTTTTGAAGACCGGAGACGCATTAAAGAGACTCTCTCATAGTAGCTACACAGCAAGAAACTTAAGTCTCCCAGATATATATTTCTAAATTTGTCATTATTCTACTTCCTAAATATCGTCAGTTTGTCTGTCTTCCTCCAGCTATCTGGTGGTCCCTACTCCTACCTACGCCTTCTTTATTTTCCTATCTCTACGTTTGACTTTTTTGCTACGCGGTGCGAATTCGCATTTGGTATGCGAAGTGCCTAAGCGTCTTAGGATAAACTAGGCCAAAATAGTTCGTCCTAATAGAAAAACGAATGCTCTAGGAACGTAAATATTAAAAATGAATCCCCCTTTAACTTTGGCCTCCCCTCACACCCCCCTTTCTCAACTTTCCACACCCCTTCCCCTATCACACTCCCCTTTCCTTCCCTACATACAAAATTTTAAAAGGAAAATCTAAAGGGGAGAATTAATTTTTTCTCTGTACGTTAATTCACTATACATGAATTCCGTGATCCGACAGTTGATCCTAAAGCGTGCGTTTTTCTATACAAAAAATTATTGTGTAGGGTATTTATTATCAATTTTAAATTTAAAAAAAATCTAGTATTGTTCCAAACATTTTTTTCATATTTCATCATACTAATATATAAAAATGAGTTGGTGTCTGTCTGTCTCTCTGTCTGTATGTCTGTCTATTCCTCTTTCACGCAAAAACGGCTGAACCGATTGACTTGAAATTTGGCATGAGTGTCTGTGGTAGTTCTGGTTCCAACATAGGCATACGGAAAGAAAAGTATCGCGAGGGGTGGAGGGAGTAAGGGGAGGGTTTCGAAACTTAGTTTTAAAGTGGTTTCGAAACTTAGTTTTTGCGCTATGTTTCTCTTTCGCGGGGAAGCTACTGAACCGATTGGCCTGAAATTTGGCATAGATGTTCGTCGGGGGTCCAGCCCCAACATAGACCCATTAAAAAGTAGCCCGAGAGGTTGGGGAGTAAGGGGAAGGAGTAAAGTCATCTCGAAACTTAGTTTTCCTCTATGTTACTCTTTCGCGGGGAAACTACTTAACCGATAGGCCTGAAATTTGGCATAGATGTTCGTCGGGGGTCCAGCCTAGACCCATTAAAAAGTAGCCCGAGAGGTGGAGGAGTAAGCGGAGGGGGTAAAGTGATCTCGAAACTTAGCTCTTCCTCTATGTTACTCTTTTGCGGGGAAACTACCGAGCCGATTGGCCTGAAGTTTAGCTCCAACATAGACCATCAAAAAAAAATTTTTTAAAAACTTAATCCGGCAACGACGGGTATGCAAGCTAGTTTTTCATATATACTTCATTTAACATATTTCATTTTTCATGCGAACACAATCGCCAATATCATGGTTCAATTAAATAGTTGTTATAATATGATAAGTTTATTTATAACCACAATCATCATGGTTTTAAATTTTGATACCGATGATAGTTGGCAAGTACTTCTCTCAACGGGGAATCAATGTCAACGATTTCATGGTAACATACACATAAATATGATTAAAGCATTACGTCGTTTTTTTTCAGGAATGGATTTTTGATGATATTTTCACAAAAGCCATTATAATGTTAATTGATTTATTTATGCTCCACCAAATAACAGTTTAAAACAATAATAATTTATTTCGTATTCATTAATATTTCTCGGACAATTTCCTTTTTTATTTGTTCCCCCAGTTTTTAGAAATGCCTGACAGTCATTCAATAAACGCAAGTTATATGAACTTTTATAGATCTATAAAATGTTTAGATTTCATAATAAGAGTTGGGTGTATTTCAAAGCAATAGCCACCAACTAATTAGCATTTTATTCTGTTAACCATTCATTTGTTATGATTTTCTTTTTATTGTTTCCTTATTATGCGATTGAATAAGAAATGATTTATGATTGCATTTCGTCGAATCCACGGAATTTATGTTATGTATGCTTATATATTTTTCGTATTTTCATGACATAAATCTTTCTCATTCTTACTGCATTTATTTTAGCAGTTATTCTATTAGTTCATGTCTCCAGTGTTTTGACATAAATTCTGAATTCATTCTGCTTGTAAAATGGCACATAAATAGGAGAACGACGCCGTATGTTATCATATATGTAAAGAAAACTTTAGAAATTGCATGGAGTTTTTCACATTGGAATAAATATTTTACATTTTTAAGCCCGATGTACACGGTATAGAAAATAGGCGAGAGCTCTACTGAAAAAACCGCCTCTACCAAATTGCATGACACTTTTTTGTTCTACCTTGCAACGTAACTGGAGAGAAAATTTTAGTACAGTTCTTAGTACACATAAGACTTTACCGGGTATTTATACCAAAGATGTCGGAGTTGGTCTTTAAAAATTTGCGGCGCCAGAGTCGGAGTTGGGACTTTTTTAGAACGACTCCGCACCTCTGGTTTATACTATATATGATATTTTTTCTGTACCGAAAATACGGGGCGGACCGAAAACCATTCGGATTTTAACGATCCGTTCCTGTTGCATTGAAAACAATTTCTTTGTTAATTTTTCGAGAATAAATTAAATTAGAAAACAAAATGACCACCCGACAGTTTGGCAATTTCAGATAAATTTTTGTCACCACACAATTTCCTAAATAAATTTACTTTTCGATCGGTATCAAAAAATCTATGCATAATTTAAAAAAAAATAATGAAGCTCTGATAACTTGTGTATAAAAACAATAGACCCCACTTTTATTTGGGAAAATAAAATTATGCAATTCAACTTGTCACTGACAATTGGTCCAAGGTACAATACTGTCATCATTAGAATATAATTTAAAAAATTGAAAATTATTCATTAAATCGACTCAACAATGAATTAAAGCCAATAAAACTAATGAGTCATCTTACCTATTTTCGAAAATACCACAACAAAATTTACAATTACTATTCATATAACGTCATGTGATTTGATCCACAAAAAATTAGTTTCTAGTGGCGAAAACAGTTTTAGTTGTTGTTGGGACATAAAACACTTTCCAACGTTCAGAAACAGGATGAGAAAACTCGCACAGAGATACTCTAAAATTCATAGAGGGATGTTTTTGCAGAACGGTTACAACTTATCTTCAATGGCACACGAATTAAGGTACAATCAGTCCGTGGTACGAGATCTTTCCGTAAATATTTGGTACGTTTAATACATCACTTCGATTTTCATATAATTTAATAAATTTCCCAATTTTTGCTTGGTTCATTTATAGTAACTGCTGAATATATTTTTCCCCTGCAGTGCCAATCTCACAATTTACCATTTAAAATGTTAGTTCATTTTACACACGTATGGTGAAACCAAAGGGTATATTAAATTTGCCTTACCGTTTGTAACGCCAAGACCCCGTTATCACACACAAAAATGAATTACACCAGTGTGTTTAGAATGATAAAAAAAAAATTGAATTTTGCAAGTCCGTTCGTCTGTGACGCGGATTGCGGACGCGCGGATTGAACTAGAGACTTGAAATTTTACGCAGATTCGTTTTTCGTAAAATGCAAGACTGAGTTTGTTAATGGGCAAATTGGACCAAGAACAAAAGTTATTTAGGATGTGATTCTACATAAAACTCCCATACATCAAAATCCGATTGGAATAAATTTTAAAAAATCTTTTAGAAAATTTTGACTTCAAAATGGAATTTTGATACAACTGTTCGCCATTCACTTAAACTTCGAACAATGCCATATCACCATACGGGTTTTCAATAATTGCCAGATGGGCAATTATAGCTTTTGTTACGTTTATTAATTTCTTTTACCTTTCAAGAAAACGCAAACGAAGTCACCAATGATTTCTAAATAACAAACAAGACTCACAATACTACAATGAATGGAAGACTGTACTGAATGAACTCAGCGCAAGTACAATTTTGCTATTCCATGGCTAGGCGAGAGTTCTACTAACTTTTTCAACATATTAAATACAGTGTAGAGAAGTTGTTGAAATCTGAAATCCTTGCCAAACACTGAGGGTATTCACAATCCTCTTTTAATTTTCGGTATTCGGTATTTTCGGTAATATTAAAAGACTGAAAATATTCTGCTGTGAACATCCCACAGCACAGATTTGAGAACAGCGCTTTTATTTGATACGTGACCAAATCATGAACTGCGAATTTGATTGTAAAATATGTCACATACCTTTAAATCCATGTTTGATGTATTCTTTTGAATTTCTATTGTGGCAACGGCTATCAAAATTGAAAAAAATTGCATCAGTCCGATGAGATTAACAAAAAGAGAAAACTTTACAACTAAAAACATTACTAGCGCCACCCGTGGTTGATTCTTGATACCGAATAACCGGGCCGGAAAACACGACTCAAGGCATGTATACAATTACCGAATCCTGTAATTCATTTTTACATGAACCAAGTTACCGTCTCGGTAAAAATCTGTTAAATTTGACTGTATTACCGAGCGGTAAATTTACCCGCAATTTAAAAGACGACTGTGAATACCCTGACTGTTTACACGGTAAGAAACCTTTGCCGGGAATATCTCGCGTACAGCTCTACGGTTGAGCACTAAATATTTTTCTCAATCTCTCGCTTATTTTCTCTACCATGTATACAAGCCCTTATGTTTATTGTTTCTTCACCTTTTCGTTTAGCTATGTTGAGGCCACTTTTCCAGTTACACAAACGTCTTCGTACTGAGCACTTTAATTATGCAATGGAATATAAAGTGCTATAAAACACTATTTTACACATTTATTCACATACCGTGTAATTCCCATACCAAACTGTCACATATTTTACATTTTCACGACAAATAATTAATGTTGCTGCACTTATTCACACCATAGTACTTGGCATAGGTTATAAAAAATGTCTCCACCTCGTTTTGGCTTTTTTCGAAAACTATTAATTCTCTGACAGTTAATTGACTCTGACAGTCTTAGGCAATTAAGACACAAGTAGTAAATTTCCAATCAGTTTGATGCTAGTTCAAAAATCAACTGACATTATACTAGTTCTTATAGACCCTTTGCCCATCCCCATTGTGGGTGTATATTCTCACTATTTACGTTTCTACAGGTCTATATACCTGAAATTGCGCCAAGAATAACCCTAAAAAAGAAACTTAAAAAAACTTTTATTAAAAAATGTACTAAAAAATATTTTATTTCAAAAAAAAGTTTTTTAAAAATAAAAAAAAATATTTGTTAAAAAAATAATAATAAAATAAATGTTTATCACATTCACAGCACCTAAATTTTTTTTTGTCTCTACATTTTTTAACACATTTTTTCAACATATTTTTATTTTTTTTAGTTTTATACTTTTTATTGTTGGAGATATCCTTACGGACTTTTTGACTCCAAAATCGAATTCAGCGACACCCAAAACCCCCACATGAGATTTTTCCGGATAATCTCGTTATCCTTACAGGGCCTTCCGCTATCCTTACAGAATTCTAAACATCAGAGCGGAATTCAGGGTTTGGGGTCGCCGATGACAAACAGACAAAAAAGCAAGCTAAGTAAAAGCTTTTTAAAAATAAATTTCGAAATTTCGAATATGTAAAATTCGATAAAAATAAATTTCGATATTCGCTATTAAATTATGTCCTATGTTTCAATTTGGCGAAAAATTCGCGTTGTGTGAGACTTTAAGGAAACTATCTCTTCTATGAGACTAACCCACTCTCATTTGCATACAATTTTCGACAATTTGAGTTTGCACCAATCGTTTTCAAGAAAATGAAGAAAAACAAAAATAAAGCTAAAAATCTTACACAAAAAATGAGTTAAACTCTTGACTCATATTTTCAAAGAGCGGGAAGAGGAAAAATCTGTCAGTTCATAGACAGTCTAACAAAAGAACACTGCCCAACCTTACAAAATTTCTCATATTTCGAAACTTTGTACTGAGCTCAAAACTTTTCATGGTACCTACCTATGTTTTATGGCAAGCATATATTTATGGTGCCCTTAAGTTATTATAATGCAATATTGTTGCTTATTTAAATCGCATTCGCATTATTCCGTATTTCTTAAACTCGAAGCATAACAATTCGTCCGTTCACATTTAAACCGAAGCACTATGGCACATATCTGACACACTATATTCTTTAGAGACGTCATTCCATGTGCTTTTCTTTCGAGAAAACGCAAATGTGATGAGACACTAATGAATAGATTAATGTCACGCGATTTACATTAAAATATCGCAATCTACTGTGTTGAAATTAAAATTATCTCGCCTGTCAGTGTGATATGTATGCCATGCCATGTCTGTCTCAATAATTTTATCCGACAGCTGACTGGAGTTTTAGTGAAATCGATTAATAAAAGTTTAAATTATTAAATATTGACTACAAATGGTGAAAAAATGCAAATCTCAACTTGATCAATTTATTTGAATATTATTTTGAAATTGATCATTTGCATATAGATAGATGAAAAAAGATCCATTAAAGATTAATCTTTTTTTTCCGGACGAATTTGACATGCATATCATCAAACGATTCGGCATTTCTTTTTTCAAATGGGGTTAAAATTTATTATCTTTGCAACAAGAAGTTTTTTTCGATTTTTTCAGACCCGCGTTTTTTTCCATTTCGGTTTGATAACATTTTAAAACATATTTCCGAAATTGTCAGACCTTTTCCCGAATCTTTCCCTAAAATATAAATACAAAAAAAAATAAAAAAAACCTAACAAAAGCTATAATTGGCAATCTGGCAATTATTGAAAACCCGTATGGTGATATTCGTATCAAAATTCGAACAGTTGTACCAAAATTCCACTTTGAAGTCAAACTTTCCAATAAGATTTTTTAAAATTTATTCCAATCAGATTTTGATGTATGGGAGTTTTATGTAGAATCATATCCTCAATAACTTTTGTTGTTGCACTTTTTTGATAAGATGCACCGTTTTCGAGATATTTGCAAAAAAATCCATAGAAATTCTAGAACTTAAATAATTTAAGTTGAACATAAGTTGCTAAGTTTCGTTGGTGCATACGACACTTATGGCCGTTTGCACCAACATTTCTTAAATAATAACTTAGTTAAGCAAAACTTAGAAATAAGCTATTCTTATTTTAAAGTGTGTTGCACCAACCAAGTTGTTTTAAACTTAACTAAACTGAAATTAGCGTGAATCGCAGCTAGCTTCTTTGCTTTCGTGACATGTCAAATAATAAAAACTTCAAAAATTTCGATTGTGTTAATTGTTTTGTAAGACGAAAAGTAAGTATAACTTTTAACGGTGATTAGTTAGTTGCAATCATATAATTTACATCATTATCATTATAAATTTTATTTGAAAATTTTAGTGCCGAAAGAGGAAAAGCCAAGCAGAGCCAGAGGACGAAATTTTACAGAATCTGAAAGAAATTTCTTACTTCTGCTCGTTGCGGACGAAAAGGCAATAATAGAAAACAAGAAAACAGACGGTGTGACATGTTTTGAGAAAAATCACACATGGGAACGGATAACAGAACGGTTCAATGCGCAATTTCTTCAATGTTACCGAAGTTCTGAATCACTCAAAAAATGCTATATGAATATAAAAAAAATTGTTCGCAAAGATGCCGCCATACTCAGGCAAGACACTATGAAAACTGGTGGTGGGAAACCTTCAATAGATGTAGATCCAACGTTCGATTACTACTAAAAACTCAATAACTTCTAAATCGTCATCAAAGAAATCAAAATCTTCAAAAATATTAATGGAATCCATTTTCGTATTGGCTCTGTCTTTGAATATTAATGACTGTCAAACAAAACTTAAATCGTTAAGCCCTGAAATGTGGTAGCTTAGTTTAAGTTCCAATTTGACAATTTAAGTTTTCCCGAATCTGTTGGTGCAACAGAAAATTCATAACTTAAGAACAAAGCTTTCCTTAAATTTTTAAGTTATGTTGGTGCAAACGGCCATTAGTCATTATTTGGGGTTTTGAGTGAACGAGTGGCTTCCTTTCCCTTTTTTTGCTTTTCTGAAACCTCCGATGTCATATTACACCGCAGTCCTTTTTTTATACCCGTATCGTGAAACCAAAGGGTATATTAGATTTGCCTTACCGTTTGTAACGCCAAGATCCCGTCATCACACAAAAAAATTAATTACACCAATGTGTTTAGAATGATAAAAAAAAGTTGAATTTAGGATGTGCGTCCATTCGTCCGTCCATCCGTCCGTCCATCCGTCCATCCGTCCGTCTGTGGCGCGGATTGCGGGCGCACGGATTGAGCTAGACACTTGAAATTTTGAGCAAATCCGTTTTTCATAAAATGCAAGGCAAAGTTCGTTAATGAGCAAAAATGGACCATTAGAGGGGGTACCCCCCATACGAACGAAAACGTTTTTTGCGAATATCTCAAAAACGGTGCATCTTATCAAAAAAAAGTCCAAGAACAAAAGTTATTTAGGACATGATTCTACATTAAAGTGCCATACCTCAAAATCCAATTGGAACAAGTTTTAAAAAAATCTTATTGGAAAGTTTGACTTTTGATACAACTGTTTGCCGTTCACTTAAATCACCATACGGGTTTTCAATAATTGCCAGATTGGCAATTATAGCTTTTATTATGTTTTTATTTTGGAATTAAATCCAAAATTACATACATTTATTGCAAACGAAAATGTTCAAATTCGATTTTTTTCGAAACCGACATTTTTCACTAAGATTGTATTTTACTTGTACGTTTTTGAGATATCCGCACCGACTTTTTGAATCCAGAATCGTATTCAATGACCCCAAAAACTCTCAGATGAGATATTTTTCCGGAAAACTTAAGGAAAATGTTATCCTTACAAGGACGAAGTAATGAAAATATTGTGTTGTCAACGGAACTAAGTAAGGTAGCCAACAAGGACAAACCTACATTCTAGTTTTTTTTAAATTTTTTCCCCGAAACGAGCCGAGATTTTCCTGATTAATATACAAATAAAATTTAATTTTTTGTAAAAATAACACACGTCTATATGGATTTATTAATAACAAAAAACACTAAACCGGTTAACTATCATTTGTGGTATCACAGAATCTAAAGCGTAAAGGAATTTAGTCAGAATCGATCTCGCTTGATTAATCTGTTTTCCCCACTGACGTCATTCGTATAGGAATCGTGCTGAAATATATAAGGTCGAAATCCTTGGTCTAACCTATCAAAACTTTTGTAGTTTCACCAATACGCAATATCTATGAAGAAAAAAAAACTTTTTGCTGCAAAATCGTATCCAACTTTAAGAATTTTCAAATTGGTTAAAGTGAATCCGCGTTGAACGAGACCGTGTAAATGCAGGGACCACTGCAGTTTAATCGAAAATATGACATTTACATAAATTTTTACAATCGCAACAACGCCATTTGAGTCATACTCCCTCCTTCCAGTGGCGCTTGTATAAAATTAACACAACTAGACATTTACCCTCACTTTCGTTATTCGAAAATGAAAAAAAAAATCGTTTCGTTTTAACAAAAAACTGAGAAGAAATAAATGCTAAAAAGCAGTTTTTAAGTCATCATCATTATTTTTTGGTTTGGAACACTCAATCAACACCCTGAATTGCTGACATCACACAAATAAGAATCTACACGCAATCTTCAATTAATCACCATCGTCGACAGGCCGCGTTTTTACTTTCAACTCTAATTACAGTAGCTTACACGGCTCATATGGAATATACAGCAGCAGCAGTAGTAGCAGCAAACAGCATAAAACATCATTCGTGGCAGTGGCAGCATAAGTAATTCCAGTGAGAGAATCAACTTCAACAGCAACACAATAAACACCATCGAAAGGAAAAATAAAATTAAGCACTACGCCAAGCTTTTCACGAAACCTCATCAATCATCGTCAATATCAAGAAAACGCCATGGAAGCAGTCGGCCGAGCTAGACTAAACTTGGGCCGGGGCCGGGGCCGGACCGCCTTTTTCTCTAGCCCCAGCACAAAGTCTTCAACATATTTTTTTTTTGTTTGTTTCATAGTCAGTCCGTCCAAAACTTACCCATGCTCTCCAATATAACAATAGAAAATATTTTACTTCCAGCCCAGCCTCTTCTTCAGCATCAACGACGCCATTGAATCTTGAACGCGCTGTAAATGCCTCGTAATCCAAAGATACTTAAAAAAAACTCTAAATCAAATGATTAATGCCCAAGACAAATATAATTGAATTATGATTAATTACTTTTATGTGATGCGAGTGAATGGATTCACGCCAACAAAAATCCCTATTTTGATATTTTCCACAACTTGATCAATCTTTGTATTCAACGAAACCCTGATTGACTTTGATTCTATTTGAAATTTTAAAACTTTTACCTTAAGGTTAAATTTCCGAAAAAAACGATGCTATAATCATTTATACGGGCAGAGGGTAAAATTTAAACTAAAAAAATTGTTCTTCACTGTCAATCAATATTAATTTTTGTTTGAATGGACATTCCTATATCCAAGATTATGATTGGAGAATCGCTAGTCATACTAGATGGAAGGAAGTACGAAGAGATAGACTTTAAAAATTTCCAACTATTATAACGATAATTAATAAATTCAAGATGTTGCTTGTGGCAAAAGTTTAGTTGCATATTGCATCATTTTACACTAATTGATGAGCAAAAGATGCATTTTTGACTCGTTAATTTCCGCACTTGAAAGAAAAACCTTGTTGCCATCTATTAGATAATCAGTGTCTTGATATGAATATCCTTGAACATGTCTGTGCATACGTCAGTGGCAAAATTCACTACAATTTTAGGCCATCAAGTATTTTTTGTTATTTTGACAGAAAATCCACGTCTCTATCGGTCTACTGCCTCGCACTATAATAAGTCAGAATAGGTTCAAAACCAAACTAATATCCTGTCAAAAGTGAATTGTAACAATTGAAATATTAAGAAAAAAAATTCCAAAACACAAAATTATGAAAATCGATAATTATTTAACCAGTCGGTATTTATTTGTATCGTCAGTCGGTATTTCTAATTTTTGACCACATCGTTGCCAGAAAACAGAAAATTGGAGAATTCTCTAGGAGAAGAGTTAACCCATTGTCTAAAGCCCGCACCTTAATACCAATAAGCACACCTGAAAGTTTCATTCAAATCGGTTTAGTGGTTCTCAAGTTATTGGCGAACAGGCAGTTATATCGGGTCTTTCAACAAGGACATAACAATTTTATCTATCTTCTATATATATAAAAATGGATGTATGTATGTATGTATGTGGCTTATAGACTTCTAAGCCGCTGAACCGATTTTGACCAAATTTTCAGGAAAACTTTAGATTAGCACAGAGGGTGTTTCTGTGAAGTTTGGTGCACCTACCCCTTAAGCTTCCCCCCTCTCCCATACAATCCAAAAAGTTATTTGCAAATTTCTCGAAAACGGTTCACTTTATTGCAAAACTCCTAGAACAAACAGTGTTTAGAATCCAATTCTACATAAATACTCAATACATGAAAATTCAATTGGAACACCTTTTGAAATTCTTATTGCAAAATTTCACTCTAATAAAAAATGTTGTATGTTTGTTTCTTTATGACTTTACCTCCTACAACGTTATTATATTGGGTAACCTTCTACTCCAAATGAAAATTCAATTGGAACACCTTTTGAAATTCTTATTGCAAAATTTCACTCTAATAAAAAATGTTGTATGTTTGTTTCTTTATGACTTTACCTCCTACAACGTTATTATATTGGGTAACCTGCTACTCCAAAAACTCATTAAAAAAAGGAATCTATATATATAGTAATCGATGGGGAAAGGAAGAAGCGAATCTATATGACATGTTGCCATCAATACTTCGCTGTTCGTCGTTTGAATGTATTTACACTTGCCATGTGTTGCCACTGTTTTGTGTTGCCACTGACGTTTTGCATTGCTATTAATAAATTTGAATTCCGAAACGTTAAAGAATTAAAGTTTTCTGAGTATTTAAATACAGTATTTTGGGGAAAAAAGCAGTAATGCAGTATTGGAGTCTGAAAAACAATATAATACTGCGAAAAACAGTATAGATACCATCGTTATGTATAGCCCTCACCTGCTATCTTCTGCAATTCTAAAGGGATTTGGTGCTTCAATGTATGACATGAATGAAAAAGAACGACATTTCCCACAATATTGTCTTTCGCCGTGTGGATAACCACCTTTTACCGTTATTGAATATATTGTAAGTAAACAGTACGATTTTGTAATACACCGTTGGGTCACAAAGAAAAATGTCTCTAAAAAAATTTCCCTTTTTTGGGTTAACTATATGCATTTGACTCGAGGCCGAAGGCCGAGTAAAGAAGAAGGCGAGAGCTGAAATATATTTAAATAATTTTACGTAACATCTCCATACATCAAATTCCAACAATTCAAGTGCGAGGGGCGAGGCCGAAGGCCGAGTAGTTGTGGAGGCCGTAGGCCGACGGGGGCAGGGAGGCCGAAGGCCGACCTGTGGAAGGGGGATGAACCGCGAAGCGGTTCGGGGCGCAGCCCCTAGTATTTAAATAAAACACAGAATAATTGAGATATCGGGCTGAAATTTATTCCAGGTGTAGTGGACAGGACATGTTACATTTAAGTATGAAATTCGATGTCGTTCATATGGCCACCGTGGGCACGTTTGCTGATTGATTCTTTCGAGCCAATTTTCCACCACTCTTCCACACATATCGGCCGGAACGTTGGCAATTTCGCGTTCGATATTGTTCCTGAGCTCCTCTAACGTTGTTGGCTTGTTGGCATAAACCAACGACTTAACATAACCCCATAAAAAGAAATCCAACGGCGTTAAATCGCTTGGGCGAGGTGGCCATTCGACCGGACCATTTCTCGAGATTATACGATTACCAAACTTCTCCTTCAATAGATCAATTGTTTGACCAGCTGTGTGGCATGTAAACCTAAAAAAACCTTAAAAATAAGAAATGTAAACCTTGACTGACGTTTTAGCATTGCCAGATCATAAAAAAAGTTTTAGGGTGCGTTTTTATTAAAATACAAAATTGTTATGTCTTTGTTGAAAGACCCTTTATATTTGGAATCTTCATATTGCCGAAACGGGGCCATCCCGGCAGTCTAAGGGTTAATGGTTGTTGTGTTCATGGCTGGGGAGAAGGGTACGTGAATGAAAGTTTTGTAACATTCTGCGCCCATTACGTTGATATAATTTATAGGTACCTAATATAGGGTATATACAACTCCCAGACCATAACGTAATTCCTCCCTAATCAATATTGACAAAAAATCAATTTATCCAAAATGCGGAACCGATTGAGACTTTTCTGACGCGAATTTCGCAAGGGGATTTTCTACTTGTATATAGTATCAAAGAGTTGTTCCAACCAAATAATGAAGTAAATTTTTATTTCAAACCAACAACATTCGCAAACAAATACGACAAACTTAAATTCTCCAGATTTCTACAACAAACAGAAAATTTATTCCAACAACCTTTTGCAAACAACCAGACGAAATTCATTTTTATCCATTTACCACAGCACTTAATCTTGTTGTTATGAATTTAAAATGAACCGTAATATATGAAAACATAAAATACAGGAGGGTTAAGGAGCTCAGACTAAATGAAAATCTCGCTGTGAAAATTGAAAATAATTCACATTATGTGCGCCTTATCGAGAACCAGTTTTTCCACAGTTTTGGGGCTCATATTCTAACTCGTTTGTGCTCGTGGATTATTAAATACCGAAAGGCTACCGTAAAGCTTGAAGGATACCTGGTCACCAAATAAATGTGACCAAAAAATGCTATAAACAAGAGAAAATATGAAAGGGTAAAAGCTAAAAAGGTGTTAAAAGAATTTCATCGTTTTATAAACTTTCCCCTTTCTGCCATCGCAGAATTTACAATTATTCAAAATTCTTTCTGTGCTTGACGAAGAAAAAATGTGAAACCAAATCGTTAATAAAAGAAATCACATTAAATTCTAGAAAATATATATTTTTGTAATCTGTTGGCAAAAGTTCATATATAACAAAGGATTCCACGAAAGGACTCCAGAGTCAGCATCTTAAATGACGCTGGCCTGCCCTGTCGCTTCTCATAGTATCAGTTCTAGATTGCGTGTGGCTATGATCTCTATTTAAGAAAGTCAAAAGTACTCTATATCAAAATACACACACAAACATTTTCGAAAGCGGAGGGAGAAAAACCTTTAAATAACAGAAACTCAAGGAGCTGGAAACGAACGAAGGGACCTATCGTCTTTTTTAATGTGCAATTTAAAACAGAAATTATAATAAATTTTCTTTTAATCTTAGAAATTTATATTCGCATTAAATAGAGTCCCTATATACGTTTTCACTACGCTAATGTTACTTGATATTTGTCTGTGTGCGTGTTTCTGCTGGATAAGAAAAATGATAAACGTCGTTAAATTTCCATAAATGAGTTTTTTGCGCCAGACCACTATTGTTGTTGTTGTTGGCTGGTAATGTAGCCGAAGAGGAGTGGGGGGTGGGGTACCTACTATAAGATGATGCCCTTTTCTGATGCTGGCTAGTGTAATTGAGAATTCAACGTCTTGTAAGTTTGATACTCGTATATGTAACTTTGTCTGACTATGGTTGGATAATCGCAATTTCGCTTATGGAGAGATTATTTTTATGAGGAATTAACACTTTATATATTTTTTTTTATTTCCTTCGCAGCTGATGGGGGAGTCGACTTTAATGGAATAAAATTTATCTTCTAACTATTAAGTTTTTATTTGGTTGGATCGTAATTTATGATAAGATTTTTACGCCATATAATACCTGCCTAACATAGAATGAAATATAAAGTTTTCGAAAACTTTTACTGTATAGTCCACTAATATTATGGTCTAAATTTTTTTCGTCTATGTTCTGATTGTTTGAAATTTTGCTTGAGTAATTTCCTAAGGCTAATTTAGGTCAGGTTTTTTTGTACATCAAAAACATATTAAAATTAAATAATTTAATACTCCGTCTGTCCCAAATTATGGTATTCATTTCTGTTTTTATTTTGTCCCAAATTATGGTATACAAAACAAATGAATTCATATTACTTCAATAAGTTTTATTGAAACTTATAAAAATTTATACTAACATAATTTAGAATTTTGTTCCAAATTTCATACTTTTTTTTACATTACTAATTTACAAGTACATAATTTACATAAAATATGTTTACTTGTTAGGTTATTCGAAATTTCGGGCTTTGGCAAGAGCCTCTTCATTACACATTATTGACACTTTGATATTATTGACATTATTTCTTGGTTTATTGTATCTCCCATATTTTTGTCTTAACGGATGTGATTTTGATTTTATGTTTTTTGCTCTTTTTTAACTAATTATGAGAAACTGTCAAAATTTGTTTTGAGCACTGCCTACTATTTAAATATTAGGTAAAACATTGTTTTTCAAGATGGAATGATTCAAACCCGTTAAGTTTATTAAACTTCAATAATCAAAGAATTTTGAAGAAATGTATACCATAATTTGGGACCGAAGGAGTACTTAATGATTTCTTAAATTTCACAAAAAAAAGCAATTATTCTTTTGAATGACGAAAAATTTTGGATTCCACATGCCCCTTCGTGATTCCACATGTCTGTCCATTAATTCTCCATCTGACAAGGTAGGTGTGAAAGTAATTTAATTTGAATGGAAAAACGATGGAGTCTAATAAAAAAACTCTAATAAAACTAAAGTAACAACACAAAATTTAGAATTTTGGAAACTTCTGACTGAAAAAATAGTTGAAAAGGGATTAACACGTTGGCTACCAGCCAAAAAAACGCACTCTTATTTCACTTACGCTGTGATCACCGGTGACTCACATGGTAGCCAACGTGTTAAAAACCATTTGTTAAAAATCCCATACAGGCCCACAACCAACAAGTTTTCAAAACGTTATCACTAATTTTCCTGTAATATGTATTTTATGGATTTAATTTTTTTTTTCTTATTTACTAAAATTCATTTTTGATTTTTCGCAATTTTCTCTGAAATCCAGGAATTTTTATAGAATAAAACCTCCTAATTGGGATACTCTAAACGGGATACGTCTAAATCGCGACAGTAAATTTTTAGTCATATTGGTATCTCAATTTCAGAGATTTAACTGTAGTTCTATATAGGAGTGTTATTCGAAATTCTTAACTGGTACGCTGCTTTTTTTTTATAAAAAAAATCTTTTTTTTGTTTTTTTTATTTTGTGTATAAGATAGACCACATTTTTTTTGTTGTAGTCATTTTCGGCACTTATTAAATCGCACACGGTAAAAAATCTTGGAGTAAATTTCAATCAAAACTGAATTACGCTGGACCTATATGTAATCCAAGGGAAAATTCTAACCCAATAATATGGATTAGAAATTTTTATAAATTTATTTTTGGTTTAATTCAGTATTAAAGTCTAAAATTTTGATTAAATTGTAGACATTAATGTTAAAAGTATTTAAGTTCAATACATAATAAAAAACTGTTCAAATATGACTGCAAAAAAGGTTAAAATATTTTCAAAAATTCACATGTATTAAATTCCAATCCAAAATATGTATTAAGATTTCGTCAATATAATTTTTGGATTGAAAAATACTCCAGGATTTTTTGCCGTGCAGTAAACCTGCTAACACCTGGTGCGGACATACCAGCTGAATAACACCCCCGTTTCTGTGTAGAAACCAAATTTAAATCCATATAGCAAAATTAATCAGAATTTTATCTTATTAGAAATGAATATCTTAAACTGTTCTCCAGATATTAATCGAAAATTAAAGTTCTTTGCAACCTACTAGGAAACTGACCGTTTTTAACAGATTATCACCCCGATTCTGATAGACTTGTCGTTTCCGACAAGAGTCGCTTTACGTGTTTTTGTTGGTAGAAAAGCACTAACAACAACACGTAAAACGAGTACGTGTTGTTGTTCTTGTCGAAAACGACAAGTCTATTAGAATCGGGGTGTATATCGTTATTCTCTACCTATCTTTGTTCGCTGTAAATCGACATTATTGTAATTAGTGAGAAAAATATTTGAATTTAGTCACACCCAGGGAAATAATAGGACAGATTCCTACAAAAAATAGGGATATACGAGACAGTGAAATTTTTTGTTGTTGGGAGAATTCATGCCAAAAATTTGGAAAATTTCCCAATATTGTTGGAATAATTCCCTATTTTTAGGGTATCATTGAAGAAGATCCCACCGTCTCATATATTCTTATTTGGATTTCTCTCTGAGCATTTTCTTGTAAACTATTTCTTGTAAACTAACTGTTTTTACTTTCTTATACGTAGTATAATAAAGTATTGTATTCAGGAAAAATTTCGACCCCTTTTTTTGCCAAAAAAAAAAACTTCTCCCGAGTCGAGTGCAGCATTATTGCAGAAATGTCTTTCTGTCTGTCAGTCTGTTGGTCTGTCAATCTATTAGTTTGTCAATCTATTAGTCTGTTAGTCTATTCGTCTGTGTGCAAGACTTCTGAAAAAGTAATAGAGCTAGAGCCATGAAATTTTACAGGGACCTTTGGTCCTAGAATGGGTCGACCCTGTGAGAAATTCGTTAACCAGAATTGGGAACTTCGTTAACCAGAATTGGCGGGTTTTTAAAAAACGTAATTTCGTTTTTTGGTATTTACTCCAAAAATACGTATTTCTCAAGAGTCTTATGTATAACAAAAGTTGGAGACAATAAAATTTTCTACATCTTTGTCTTTTAATAGAACTCGGTATCTCAAGCCGTTATCGAGATATACCGTTACTTAAAAAATGAGTTTTTTTTGCGATCCTCTCGAAAAATAAGGGGATTTTTGAGATGAATTACAGAGAATAATTTTTGTCACAATTTTCTCTTTTACCGTTATCCACGATATTTATCGTTTACGAGATATTATCATTAAAAAATTAAAAAAATATGTCTTTGCAAATTGCTTGCAAACTAAAGTTTTTCCTTAAAAAACAGTTAATGGCAGAATTAAAGGTATTAAAATTCTCTACATTTTTGCCTTTTATCACAAATCGATATCTTTTACCATTATCGAGATATTTCAGAATTTGCAAAATAAAAATTAATGTTTATATGTAAATTAATATTTTATTCGTCAGGTGGTAAATCTTTCAGAAACGTGGATTTTGTATAAGAAAGTCATGTGCTGTTCACATCAGATATTTGGAAATATTGTTTAGAAGAAATTATACTCGTATATGAAACGACGAAATTATTCATATCAAATCGTAATAAAGCGATGGACGTTCGTATGTTTTTAAGAAACGAAAAAGAAAAGTTGTTACACGTTTCTAAGGTAACAATACCGCGATAGTTGACTGCCAAAGTGCGTAGAGCGAAACTTTTGTATTAGAAAATTGCATTTTATTCAAACTCATTAGACAAAGTTAAGTTTTCCGAACACAAACTCGTTAAAAGTTATTTTTAAAAGATTTCCCTTAAATATGTGAAAATTACTTCCAAGGGAAAAAAAAAACTATTTAACAAAGAAAAAAAATACTGTTCATAACGTTCAATGCAAAAATAATTGAAAATTTATGAGTACCGAAACTAATTCAAACCCATTTGGTTTATTTTTGTCGTGTGATGGGATGATATATGTCGATGTAAAAAGTTATTAACCCTTTCAGTACCTATTTTGTTCTATGGGGGTTAAAAATACTCTCTATACAAATTAATGATGTTTAAGCTATTAGTATTCATTTAAAACAAAAAAAAAAAAAACAAAAAAAAATCAAAAATTTTAATCTTTCTTAAATTACGCCCGCTGTAGTCCAGCTTTTTACTCAAAAAATCAAAATTGGGTCACAAATGCATTTAACCCTTTCAGTCACCACGTACACTATAGTGTGCATACTTTCTACCAAGTCAAGTTATGAGTTATGGCTTCTGAAAAGTGTGTACACTATAGTGTACGTGGTGACTGAAAGAGTTAATAAGCCAATCGACTTACACCACAACGACAACGACGTATATAAAAGTAATAATCATTTTCGGAAAATTTATGACTACCGACTGCATGCATATTTGATATATTATGGTATATATTCCACATGTGATAAATAGATACTCATATATATTTTCTGTACAGAAAACATCGACTAATGGATTATGTGGGAGAGAGTAGGCAGGCAATAGTAGTCACAGGATGGGAAATTTAAAAATGAGAAACAGGGTCGGTCGATGCATCGAACCCACTAAATATTTATGTTGATACGAATATGTATCATTCCATCATAATCAAATTTATGTTCATGTTCCATGCTCGTAATTCGCCTGTCAAGTTCCCCTTAAGATGATGTCTTCCGCCTTCAGCTTAGCATAAAGCAAGCATATTATCGTAACATGAGGAGCAAAAGGAAGGCGAGCATAGGAAAGGAAAGCCATGGCAAGGCAAGCATATTTAACTTATGATAGACCATAATAGCATAACGGTGGGAAGGAGAGGCGCAGCCAACAAATAACCAATCCAAGCCGGCATTGGTGCGGCGCGGCGGCGGCAGAAAGAAGCAGCACAGAGATATGAAAGCAAGGAAGCTATCCAACATTGAACGATAGCAAATTTATGTTCAACCGAAATCAATAACTCATTTCGGAATCGAACGAAAGGCTCTTCTAGCTTCAAGTTTAAGGACTTATCGTCGACTACGACTACGACTATGTACGGTTGTGCCTACATCAAATACTGTTTTTTTTTTCTTTCTGCTACTAACCAACAGAATACTACATAATCTGCATATACTCATCGTACATGGGGTTTGGTATCCATCAGATTAACCTTCAACCAACGAACGGTTGATATTCGAGTACTCGATACTTTGGCCAAAAATTCGCGAGTATGGGGATATCCTTTTCAACACAATCGCGTCCATGTATAATGATAACAAGTTGAAGTTTCTAATATGATGGCTCCATGGCTTCTATATGAATATATATGATCCGCTCGTTTGGCAAAATTTAGGGTTATGATAAGCCATTCTTTATGATAAAGGGGGACCGTAAAATTTTATTGGTGACATAACGGACTTTTATATATATTTTTTTATTATTATATTGTATATAGACTAATATGTTTCGTTATATATGAATTCTATATGTAAAATTGACTTTTTTTTTTATTGATTCCTTTTCCACACTTTTTAAGTAACTGATCGCGTTTGGGAAATGACGTTCTAAACGGATTCGAAACAGATAAAATTTCATGATACTGTTAGGAAAAATCAATGGTTAAACTGGATAAATTATAGTGCAACTTAATGTTGTGCGGCAGTTGAAATCATTTAGAAGAACGATAAGTGCCCATATTGTGGGAAATGAAATTGAGCTGAAAATTCTTTATTTATGGCATATAGAAGTAGAGATTTTCAACGAAATATTTATTGCCACATAGTTTCGAACGTTTATATGTAGCAGAAGTAATTCGTTATTAAGAGATTTATTTTGATTTTATACTTGGATTTTGCTCAATAAAATAAAATTTCATGTGATGTCTAAAAATTATGATTTTTTGTGAAGAGGGAAGACAAAAGTGGTTTCAATTTCACTGATATGCACCGATTCACAGATTTACATAGTAGACACGTTCCTAAGAGACACCGTGCCAAAAAATACTTGTAAAAAAAAGTAAAAAGTTCATAAAACTTCAAACTAAGTGAATTTGGTCTAAAAAACTCGACTGATGTTCGCGAGAATTGCCTTCGAATCCTTATTTAAATTTACTATTTATTTCGTACATATTCCAAATATAAACAATGACAGAAACTACGGTAGCGTATTTAATTGTACGAAAAAATTTCCAAACTAGATGAATTTCTCTTACGTTAGGTTTCAATTATACATCGATTGTGACTTTTTTCGTGGCCTGCCATTAAAAAGACACTTTCAGGCATATTTTTGCCGAGCAGATATCAAAAGAATTATCCAAATGTTGTCTCCGCAAGATATTTTATTGGCGGGCTAAGAATAAATACCACAATACTTTTTTTTTATTGAAATTTGAAGGCAACCGCATTATTTTTTAAATGCATTTTTGAATTACAATGTAATACAAATGCGCTATTTAACCCTTTCAGACCTGAATTATTTCTGGCGGTGAAAGTGAGATTCTTATGTTAGAGATCAAAAACAGCTTAAATTTCACTTTTTTTTTTATTTATAAAAAATATGAAATATTTCTGACAAAAAAGTCAGATAATTGGTTTTTACGGTGTTGCGTAATTAACAAAAGGCTCATTCAAGGATTTAAACAGTAATTTCAACGTCGGATAGCTGTAAAAACTAGTTTGAGGAATTGTCCCACTGGTGGGACATCAGGTCTGAAAGGGTTAAAGAAAAAAAGTTAATTTTATTCAAATTTAATACTATTATTAAAATTTGATTTATTGAAAAAGGGAAGTATTAGAATAACAGTGCTTTTTTAAAACCTCCGTTTTTTAATATTTCCCATTTGCCTTATATACTCGGGTATGCGAATTATAACGGAAGGAAAATTTTTAAAAACATTAAATAATACAAATTTAATAAAAAAATATCGAATTCCAGAATTGGGATTAAAAGTTAATACAATAAGCATCACCTCATGAACGCAACGCGAACGCATCTAAATCGCACAAACTGTCACGCAGCGCAACATTTCAGCGGCAGAGCCCAATGGCATCTCGTGAAGTAGTAAAAGTGACATAATATAAAGTGGTATAAAGCTGGCAAAATTACAAAAACGGATAATTTTGAACCGATAATTTGCTTTGTTGGTCTTTATCTTTGTCATTTGTCTGTTATTGCACTAAGACTATCAATTTTTCCTCGAACGACATTTCCCCAACCTCACTTTATGAATTCTCAACGCAGAATTCTGCGGCAAAGTTAGAAGTTTGCAAACTTTTGCGTTGTAGTTGCGTTCACTGCGTTCACTGCGTTCACTGTGCTCACTTCAAATAATTTCTATGGAACAAACTCGTAAGCGACAGTTTCTGCGTTCGCGTTGCGTTCATTGGGTTCCAGGCATCAAAAATATACCCATTTAATGCTGTTGGCATTATACGAACGAAAACCTTTTTTGCGAATATCTAAAAAACAATGCATCTTATCAAAAAAGTCCAAGAACAAAAGTTATTTAGGATATGATTCTACATAAAACTCCCATACATCAAAATCCAGTTAGAATAAATTTTAAAAAATCTTATTGGAAAATTTGACTTCAAAGTGGAATTTTGATACAACTGTTCGCCGTTAAATCACCATACGGGTTGTCAATAATTGCCAGATTTGCAATTATAGCTTTTGTTATGTTTAGATCAAAAATTAAAATGGAAATATATAGGTTTTAGTAGTTCGGACAAATCGATAATTCGGACAACGTCCGGTTTGCAATTGTCCGAATTATCGAGCCACCACTGTAGTATATATTTTTCGATTTTTTACTTTTTTTGAACTTAAATGAAATATGAAGACTGACGATATAACATACTAAAAATTAGTTTTTTTGTGATTTTTGAAAGTTATAACGGGTTTAAGTTGAAATTTTATGATAGTTCAAGGACAGCTTTCTGTAGAAACCATATTTTTATGTCAAAATGGATTGTAATTCGACACAAAATTTGTTTTATTTAGAAAGAATAAACTAAACTATTTCCTAGACTAAACTAATCTTTTTACAAATTAAAAATAATAAAAATAATAATAAAAACAATATAAAAAAGAAACAATAATAAAAACCTATTATAATATCTATAAAATTCTAACCTAATAAAGCCAAACAAAAATATTGAAAAAAATAAATAAAAACCAAATAAAAACAAATAAAAAATAAATTAAAAATACATAACTACAACCCATAAATTAGTTCCTTGAAAAATACAAAAAATATCAATACAAAAATGCATGTGAGAAGACTCACAAAAATCTAAAAAGATAAACTTATTTATTTGAAAGAAACTAAACTATCTCCTAGACTAATCTATTCTAAAATAACAAAACTGAATAAATAAAAAATACAAGTAAAAAATTAAAAATAAAACATAAAAATAAGAAAACCTAATATAAAACCTATTAAAAATCTAATATAAACCTACAAAAATAATAAAAAACAAAAAACACAAGAAATTAAAACACCTTTTATAATAAAAAGTTAAAAAATACAAAAATGTTAAATATGTATGTGAGAAGACTCACAAACATCTAAAACAAAAAACTGAAAAGTGGCATTTAATTGAAAATATTTTTTGAAAAAAGAATTTAAAACCAAAAATGTTAATGCCACTTCTACTTCAATTTTTGTATTTCTTAAAATCCCTAATACAAAACATGTAAGGATGTACAAATGTACCGACCGTGAAGGTCCTGTTGGTGGCAGCGAGGACATGTTTCGGATCACGCCACTGATCCTTCATCAGCTCACTTAACGTGAAAATTTCGTAAAGAAATATTTTTTAATATTTCAAACAAAGAGATTTTGTATGAAACAAACCGTTATAAACACACTCACTAAACGTACGTGAAAATCACAGACATTTTATTATAATTACCATCGCCACTACACAATTGGATATAAAATACTTAAAAGTTATCAAAAAATCCACTGGTTAATAGCACCACACTGTTCAAAACCTCTTTAAAATAAAATAAAATAAAACGATTACCAGTTATTTGCAAACCTGTACGATCCTGAATTTAGAGATGCCAGATTGAGAAATACTCATCAACTAAAAATTAACCTTTTTTTTTGGTTAGAATTAGAAATTACCCCAAATATTTTTCCCGAAAATATTAAATTGCAAAAACTGTATTATTTCTGATCTTTTTAGATGTTTGTGAGTCTTCTCACATGCATTTTTGTATTGATATTTTTTGTATTTTTCAAGGAACTAATTTATGGGTTGTAGTTTGTAACGATCGCTGTGGGAAACATAACCATTTTTCTTTTTTTTTTTGCTAGGAAATCTTTCATTTTTTTTTGTTAGCAACAAGACCAAAAATTTATCCGATCTCAGTTAGCTGTGCGTACCGGAGATGCAGAATCGATTTGTTGCCAGGCAAAATGATTCCTTTTTATCAAAAGGAAACAATTGCCTTGGCAATTAATCTATTCGAGTCCAGGCCAGATGCGCTAAGCTATTGTAGCCAAATCAGAACAAGAGATTGAAAAACTTGATTTTTAAATCGTTGTCCTTTGTTGACCACTAAGCGGTATAAAACCACAGTTAAAATCCTGACAGAAGACTCGAGTAAAAACTTTTTGAAAAAAGATCAGTCTCCGTGGAGTTTTGGTCAGATCGACTAACAAAATTTAGCCGTCTCAAATCGCCGGTTTTAACTATCTTTTCGTGTGAGATAAGTTAAATGAATAATTATAATCTAACTAATTTTTCGTATATTCGCCGTTTAATTTGAAAGTTTCCTCGTCTTATCTTTAATTAACATCGCCTTAAAGTTTTGTGTTACTAAAAATCCTTTTTATGGCAAATAAAAAAAACGAATTTTTACAACCTACACTAAAAAGTTAAGATAAAAACCAACGTTCTAAGCATAAAATTAGTTAATTTTACTTGCTCTAGGAAGTTATGGATAGATGAATTAGCTAAGTTTTGGTGTGAAATCTATTTAAAAATTGTTTAAAATAATATTAAAATTAGTTCCTTTTAATGAAACGTTAAGATGGTAAAACTACAAGGTGCTAATATCGCAAAATGTGTACTAAATAGTAAAAAGCAATACACGTGCAAAAATATACAAAAGTGAAAAACACAAAAACAACAAAAACAAATAAAATGAATAAATTTAAACACATAAAGTAACCTACAAACATATTAAAATAATAAATTAGTTCGTAAGCTAAAAATTTATAACTAAGCCTAAATTTGATCTTCTAGATCTAGTGACAAAATCTAGAAAATAGTGAGACGGTTAAAAATATAATAAATACAGCTAGTACATAAACGAAGGAATACCAGAATCGATCAAAACATGCAAATATATTTATTATAAAGGAATTTGCAGATCCTGTAAGTAAAATTTACACTTCAATTTGCAACTAACGACAATTCACGGAGACTCGGCGAAATAAGATAAGGATAACGTTCCTTTCTAATTTAAAATTCGCTGCATTACTTTCCTGACGGACGGTCAGGCAACATAATTTTCATCAGTTGCTGACGGACGGTCAGGCAACATAATTTTCATCATATCCACTCGCAACATGAAGTTGATAACACGTTTTCTTCTCTTCAATCAACTCTATTTCTTCATGCTAAGCTTAGCCTACAATCAACATTTATTTTACTAAACAAACAAAAAGGAAAACGACGTATTTAAAATTTTAAAAAAAATCGCCTAAAACAAAAATTTACAACTAACAATTTTTCTAAAATGGACTAGATTAAATTAACTATTTTGCCTAGATTTTTTTTTCTTTTGACTAAAATTTGTTTACTTAAAATTATATTTTCTATTTATAGTGTTTAAGAATTAGTCTAGAATTAAGCTAATTTTGGTTAGAGAGTGGCCACTTTAGATTTTCAATAAACTTTGAAACTTATTATGTTCCAAAATTATAAGTATTTAACTGGATTGAATATACTTGGAAATTTTGTTCTTTATCTTAACTTCGTATTTTCATTTTCGCACAAAACGTTTTTTTTTTCATTTTGCCATTTTCAGATGAGTTAATTTTCAGATTCGGGATTCGAGAAACATTTTTTTTTTCTTTGAGATGACTAAATGATATTTCGTAATATGATTAACTAAATTTTAAGCAGAGGGAGTGTTCATGAGCGGAGGATGAACGGGGAAGATATACGGCGATGGAGTGATATTTGATTTTTTGCCTTTTTTTTTTTGAATCCAGATGTTTATCAAGGGGTTCATATGGCCCGAGATTGCCAATGAGCTGATTGGTCTGGGACAAAAGTCCTGGAGAAGGGGTGGGAAAATCTCTCGACATCCTCCTTTTTTTCTGTCATCTACGGTGTTCAAGGTCTTTTCTTTTTTTCTCAGTCTATTGATCTGTGGGTCAAAAGTCCCCGATTTGTTTAGTTTATCCCCTCCGGTAGCTTTTAGGATAATGAGGGCTTTCATACCCCCTTTTTAGTGTCCTGCTTCCCCTCTTAAGGCATACCACCTTATTGTGTGGCAGGTGTGCATATTAGAGACATAACCCACGATCCCCGAACGAGCTAGCACAAGGTATGCCGTCTCTAAGCCGCCTCCGCACCGCTTCAGGTACGATTGTGATATTGGGTGTCGCAATCGTCTGCGGCAGTGTTCACCACAATATATGGCGCCCAACGAGGCACAACTCGGTTGTATCAAGCAACAAAATTCAGGTCCTTTACGGAATTTAGGAGTGTCTTTATCAGACAGTGTCTCGATAGTTTTTTTTGCTGACTAAACGTTGTTTAGATCACCGTCCCTACTTCAATGATACCATATAACCCTTTTCCGAACTGTTTCATCTCTGATCCCCGCTGTAAGTGCTCCAGATTCAGTTCGTGGACTTCGTTTTTTTTTCTTTTATTGCTAGGACTCTACGTTCGAATTTCCCTTATTTAATTTACTTTTCCACTCACACGAAGTTCAGGAGCCAAATATCAAAAAAAAAAAAAAAAAAAAAAGGGATGCAAATGATGTTTTCAAGAGTTTTCCCTTGAAGGAATGTGACTACAGTGAAAATGGTCGCAGGCTGATTTACTGACCGTTCCCGATGGTGAAAATTTCTTGCAGATTATCGTGATGGAGTCGATTAATTTTAGAACGTTTGTGACATTAGTGGGACTCATAGTAGTTTGCGTATTCGCAACACAATCCATCGTTCTAGGTTAATCTGGAGGTAGATATCTTCGATACATTCTCCCCATTAGATGTCGGAAAATGATATTTGTGGATTGATGCAATTTTCCTAGTATTGTGACAATACTACTTGAGATTTTATTTCAGCAGAATTCCATGCTACTAATATTGCATCATTTGACAAAGTTCATTGCACAATATTTTTGTTTATAGATATAAATCGATTATGGCATTCAGGTTTTATCCAAAGTTGATATCGCTCTCCGGTTCTCCTCTGGTCGGAACACTCTCTCTTGTTATAGTATGCGTATTGGTTTAAAAAGGAGAATATTGAATTGCAAATTTATTTTGATTTTGATTTGCAAGATTTTTTTTGATTTTTTTTATTAAATTTTTTTTATTAGTGTTGCGGGAAGGATTAAGGTTTTCTTTTCCTTTTTGTCAATATCGGTAATTATTGAAAGATCCGTTAAGTAATCTTAAACATGCATAGAACCCCAAATAATAATCGACGTGGTGCTATACCAAAATCGAACCACCGCGTTCTAAGGTCTAACGCTAACTTTCCACAGATGAGCGAAACTGGAAGGCATAATTTATCATCTGATCAATTATTATTAGCTGCTATTCCAGAAACTCACACCACCCCCCAGCCAGTTCCAACCGCACAAGTGCAGAGCTTTCCCAAAATAATACCTAATATTCAAAACCCTTCGGTTGAGAGGGTGAGACAACAGCTTTTTGTTGAGGCAAACCAATCCCCCAGAAGGCCTAACCCCACTCCAATACTAAACTTACCTCGAAATCCTTCTAATCTACCCCAGCCATTACCGGCTGCAACGCCCGATAGCGTTGCGAGTTCAGGCCAAAATCTCCTTTGGGATCCAAGTTTCGATCTCATGACCAGTCGTAACAACCCGCAGGTCACGTCTCAGAAAATCACACAATACGAGCGGCAAATGGACGAGCAAAGAGCTACTATACAGAAGTTGCAAGAGGCTCTAAGGACTTTGAGCGTAGAGAACTCGCAAATACGAAACCAAGCAGCTGCTGCACAAAATCCAACGGCGACACGTCCAAATCCTTCGTATGAATTTCCACCCCCTCCACCACAAAATAGATCGCCTCCTCGGTCAAGGTATAGGTCACCCAGTCCACCCCGGAATAGATCACCTCCTCGGTCAAGGTATAGGTCACCCACTCCACCCCGGAATAGATCACCCCCTCCACCTGATTTAAGAATCAGTGAACAAAGGTTTAGGCAAAAGAATCCATTGAAAGACTGGGGCATCAAATTTGATGGATCTGAGGCAGGTATGAGCGTAGAGGAACTGATCTTTAAAGTCGAAGTTCTTACTGAATCAGATGGTCTTTCTGAAGAGCATGTAGTAAGACATTTTCATCTGTTACTTACTGGTCAGGCTGACCGATGGTACTGGCAGTACATCAAAGAAAACAGAAGGCCAAGCTTACACGTATTGAAAGAGGCTATTACTCGTCGTTTCCGTTCGCAATTAACCGACTATGAAATCATAACCGAGATCGTAGAACGCAAACAAGGTATTCGCGAAAAGGTCGATGACTTCCTGAATGCAGTCAACTCTCTGTATGCAAGGTTGAGAAGGCCGATTCCAGATTCAGAATTTGTCGTCATGCTGAAGAAGAATCTTCAGCCAAAGCTAGCCTCCATGGTTTTTTCGTCAAATATCAGGACCATAAACGAATTTCGTGACAGTTGTAGATCAGCGGAACGTTATTTAAACGATTTTCGCAATAATCAGGCTAGATACGAAGGACGACAAATCCATGAATTGGATGCACCCAACTACGAAGAAAGTATCAAGGAGAGAATTGATGCATTAGATAGCGGTAGAGGACGTCTCGTTCCTTCAAAGCGCGACCCGGAATCTTGGACCTGCTGGAACTGTAGCCAGCGTGGCCATGGGTATCGTGAATGTCCCACTCCAATCACCGAGTATTTTTGTTTTAAATGTGGTAAGAAAGGCTTCACGGTACACACATGCGCTAGATGCCGAGAGGGAAACTTGGGAAGGGGCGGGATGAACAACAGCCCTTCAACCCGCCCGTCGTCATAAATCCTGATAACGCTAAAACTAAATCTTCTCACTTAACCGATTTTGTCCCAAACCGTCCCGGAATTACCCTGCTAAAACCTGACCAAAACTTTTTCGAACGTCAAGTACCCAAGTCAATTACCTACAAGTCATTGCATGAGAGAAAAATTGAGTACGCTAAAACTCGCGCGCGTATTTTTCAGACTGCCGAAATTTCAAACTTATCCAAAAAAGCTCGGTCCGCAACACGTATAAAAAGATGGTACCAAGGTCTAAAGCAAAAAAAGTTGGCCATAATTTCGTCAATTGTTTCAATACCAGGTGACCTTCGTCCTCACGCGCAAGTTCTAATAAACAATACTTCAGTCGTCGGTTTATTAGACTCTGGCGCTAGTATCAGCTGTTTGGGCAAGGGCTCAATGGAATTTGTTAGTTCATTGGGTCTTCAGCTCCATAAACTTAAATCACACGTTCAAACTGCTGACGGACGTAAGCAATCCATAATCGGTTACGTCAAGGCCGCGGTAAAATTTCGAAACAAAGAAACTAATCTCACGCTATACGTGGTACCAAGTTTGAGCCAATCCCTCTACTTAGGAGTGGATTTTTGGGAGCAGTTTGGGATTATGCCAAATCTGGTTGTTGAAGAGCTAAACCCTACAAATACAGACGAACAAAACGATGTTTGCCATGTCTTGTCCACTGAGGCGAAACGGAAGCTGCAGGACGTGATTGCGTGTCTCCCCTCTTGTGAGACCATGGGTTTAGGCCACACCACATTAGAGGAGCACGTAATCGACGTAAACGGGGCTAACCCAATTAAACAGAGGCACTATCCGGTGTCTCCCGCGGTACAGGGGCTTATGTATGCTGAGCTAGACCGAATGTTAGCGCTTGGGGTGATTGAAGAAAGCATCTCTCCCTGGAACTCGCCCGTTGTACTTGTCCGGAAACCTGGCAAAGTTCGTCTTTGCTTGGATTCCCGGAAAGTCAACGGGGTTACAGTGAGAGATGCTTATCCTCTCCCCCACATAGACGGCCTTTTAAGCCGTCTGGAGGATTCGCGCTACATTTCGAGTCTAGACTTAAAAGACGCATTCTGGCAGATACCTCTCGAGGCAAAATCTCGAGAGGTGACTGCTTTCACCGTGCCAGGCCGTCCCCTGTACCAATTCACCGTGATGCCGTTCGGGTTATGCAACGCACCTCAGCGGATGTGTCGTTTAATGGATAAGGTCATGTCCTTTATGCAACCCGAGTTGCGTCGTTACGTATTTGTATACCTCGATGACCTTCTTATCGTCTCCCCGACCTTCGATCTCCATCTTCGAATTCTATCCGAGGTTTCAAAGTGTTTGCGCCGTGCGAACTTAACCATCAACATCCAAAAAAGTAGTTTCTGTCGAAAGGAGCTAAAATACCTCGGCTACATCGTCGGAGATGGAACTCTAAAAACAGATCCGATGAAGGTGGAAGCGGTGGCCCAGTTTCCTGCACCAACTTCTGTCAAACAGGTGCGCCGTTTTCTCGGCATGACAGGATGGTATAGGAGGTTTGTGCCAAACTACTCCAGCCTCGCTTCACCTATCACGGACTGTTTGAAGAAGAACATCTCTGGATTTAAATGGACAGCCGAAGCACAAGCTGCTTTTAATAGGCTCAAAGATGCCTTATGTAGTGCTCCAGTTCTAGTCACTCCAGATTTCACCAAACCTTTCTCGGTCCAGTGTGACGCCAGCACTTCAGGTGTTGGTGGCGTTTTGTGCCAAACGGGTGACAATGGTGGGGAGCGGCCCATCGCATATGTTTCCCAGAAGCTTAATGCTGCACAAAAAAACTACAGCATCACAGAGCTGGAATGCTTGGCTGCGGTATTGTGCATCAAAAAGTTTCGTCCATATGTCGAGGGGCTGCCCTTCACCATTGTCACCGACCACGCGAGCTTGAGATGGCTAATGAGCCAGAAGGATTTGAGTGGTAGGTTGGCTCGTTGGTCCCTGAAGCTACAAGCTTTCGACTTCAATATCGAGCATCGAAAAGGAAGTGAAAACGTTGTCCCGGATGCTTTGTCAAGGATGTATGCGGACGAGATCACGGCTCAGGCGCTTGCTCTCCTCTCTGAGGTTGACTTGAGCTCTCCGCACTTCTTTTCCGATGAATATGTGGAACTCAAAAACACCATAACTTCGGAGGGAGATAAGCTGCCTGATCTGTGCATCTCGGACGGATACATCTATAAACGAACCGAACCACGCACCGGCGATGCTTCTCAAGAGGACGAAGTTTGGAAGCTTTGGGTTCCCGCGGGTTTGACTCACTCTTTGATTTCTTTGGCTCATGACCCACCTCAGGTTTCACATGGTGGCATAAGTAAAACTCTGTATCGGCTACGAAAACACTATTATTGGCCAAGAATGGTTTCGTAAGTGAAGGAGTATATAAACGCCTGTGAGATATGCAAGTCGACGAAATCCCCAAACATAGTTCTGCGACCACGAATGGGTGAACAAGTGAAGGTTGAGAGACCCTGGCAAAGACTCTTCATCGACTTTATGGGTCCATATCCCAGGTCAACTGATGGAAACACAACTCTTTTTGTGGTGCTAGATCAGTTCAGCAAGTTTGTTCTCTTGAAGCCCATGCGTCGAGCCACAGCTAAATCGGTTATAAAATTCCTGCAAAAAGAAGTATTTCTGTTGTTCGGGGTTCCTGAGAGTGTAGTATCCGACAACGGCCCTCAGTTTGCGGCAAAAGACTTCAAGGACTTTTTAAAAGCTTTTGCGGTAAAACACACCTTAACGGCAATATACTCACCTCAGGCGAATGCCTCCGAGCGGGTCAATCGCTCAATTCTCGCAGCGCTCAGAGCATATCTAACTGATGATCATCGAAAATGGGATAAATGCATACCTGAAATTGCATGGGCGTTACGAACATCTGTTCATTCCGCGATAGGGCATAGTCCATATTTTGTCAATTTTGGACAAAATATGATAATGCATGGCTCGTCTTACCCATTGCTAAAAAAATTGAAAACTTTGGATGACGACACAGTGATGATCTCCGGTTCAGATAAACTACAGATAGTCAGAGAAACGGTAAAGAAACACCTAAATGAAGCTTATGAGCGATACGCCGCGGGTTACAATCTGAGAGCCCGAGACCGGAAGTTTCTAGTTGGACAGGAACTTTATAGGAGAAATTTTGTGCTAAGTGACGCCAAAAATAAGTTTAGCGCGAAACTAGCACGAAAATTTATTAAGTGTAGAGTCCTGAAAGTAATCGGAAATTCTATTTATCAGGTGCAAGACTTAGATAAGAAGTATACCGGAAAGGTACATGCTAAAGACCTTCGACTGTAGTCATCCTATGTTTTGAACCTATGAAATATTTTCCAACCTATGTCATTCCAAATTTTCTTTTTGGTTGACAGAACTGTAACATGCTGGCCATTATAATAGTAGAATAGTTTATGTTTACATTCAATAACTTGTTACCTATAAAGATAGAAGAGAGAAGGATGACTAAGTTTTGCCCGGCTAGGTAATTTTTGCAACATCTTAATGAGACTCTTATCTCAGGAAGTGGTCGAGCCCCACGTTGGGCTTGTTTCCACACCGACACGTTTTTTTCAACCCCTTTGACCGCCCAGGGGACTATCAAAGCGATTGATGGTTGTAACGATCGCTGTGGGAAACATAACCATTTTTCTTTTTTTTTTTGCTAGGAAATCTTTCATTTTTTTTTGTTAGCAACAAGACCAAAAATTTATCCGATCTCAGTTAGCTGTGCGTACCGGAGATGCAGAATCGATTTGTTGCCAGGCAAAATGATTCCTTTTTATCAAAAGGAAACAATTGCCTTGGCAATTAATCTATTCGAGTCCAGGCCAGATGCGCTAAGCTATTGTAGCCAAATCAGAACAAGAGATTGAAAAACTTGATTTTTAAATCGTTGTCCTTTGTTGACCACTAAGCGGTATAAAACCACAGTTAAAATCCTGACAGAAGACTCGAGTAAAAACTTTTTGAAAAAAGATCAGTCTCCGTGGAGTTTTGGTCAGATCGACTAACAAAATTTAGCCGTCTCAAATCGCCGGTTTTAACTATCTTTTCGTGTGAGATAAGTTAAATGAATAATTATAATCTAACTAATTTTTCGTATATTCGCCGTTTAATTTGAAAGTTTCCTCGTCTTATCTTTAATTAACATCGCCTTAAAGTTTTGTGTTACTAAAAATCCTTTTTATGGCAAATAAAAAAAAACGAATTTTTACAACCTACACTAAAAAGTTAAGATAAAAACCAACGTTCTAAGCATAAAATTAGTTAATTTTACTTGCTCTAGGAAGTTATGGATAGATGAATTAGCTAAGTTTTGGTGTGAAATCTATTTAAAAATTGTTTAAAATAATATTAAAATTAGTTCCTTTTAATGAAACGTTAAGATGGTAAAACTACAAGGTGCTAATATCGCAAAATGTGTACTAAATAGTAAAAAGCAATACACGTGCAAAAATATACAAAAGTGAAAAACACAAAAACAACAAAAACAAATAAAATGAATAAATTTAAACACATAAAGTAACCTTCAAACATATTAAAATAATAAATTAGTTCGTAAGCTAAAAATTTATAACTAAGCCTAAATTTGATCTTCTAGATCTAGTGACAAAATCTAGAAAATAGTGAGACGGTTAAAAATATAATAAATACAGCTAGTACATAAACGAAGGAATACCAGAATCGATCAAAACATGCAAATATATTTATTATAAAGGAATTTGCAGATCCTGTAAGTAAAATTTACACTTCAATTTGCAACTAACGACAATTCACGGAGACTCGGCGAAATAAGATAAGGATAACGTTCCTTTCTAATTTAAAATTCGCTGCATTACTTTCCTGACGGACGGTCAGGCAACATAATTTTCATCAGTTGCTGACGGACGGTCAGGCAACATAATTTTCATCATATCCACTCGCAACATGAAGTTGATAACACGTTTTCTTCTCTTCAATCAACTCTATTTCTTCATGCTAAGCTTAGCCTACAATCAACATTTATTTTACTAAACAAACAAAAAGGAAAACGACGTATTTAAAATTTAAAAAAAAATCGCCTAAAACAAAAATTTACAACTAACAATTTTTCTAAAATGGACTAGATTAAATTAACTATTTTGCCTAGATTTTTTTTTCTTTTGACTAAAATTTGTTTACTTAAAATTATATTTTCTATTTATAGTGTTTAAGAATTAGTCTAGAATTAAGCTAATTTTGGTTAGAGAGTGGCCACTTTAGATTTTCAATAAACTTTGAAACTTATTATGTTCCAAAATTATAAGTATTTAACTGGATTGAATATACTTGGAAATTTTGTTCTTTATCTTAACTTCGTATTTTCATTTTCGCACAAAACGTTTTTTTTTTCATTTTGCCATTTTCAGATGAGTTAATTTTCAGATTCGGGATTCGAGAAACATTTTTTTTTTCTTTGAGATGACTAAATGATATTTCGTAATATGATTAACTAAATTTTAAGCAGAGGGAGTGTTCATGAGCGGAGGATGAACGGGGAAGATATACGGCGATGGAGTGATATTTGATTTTTTGCCTTTTTTTTTTTTGAATCCAGATGTTTATCAAGGGGTTCATATGGCCCGAGATTGCCAATGAGCTGATTGGTCTGGGACAAAAGTCCTGGAGAAGGGGTGGGAAAATCTCTCGACATCCTCCTTTTTTTCTGTCATCTACGGTGTTCAAGGTCTTTTCTTTTTTTCTCAGTCTATTGATCTGTGGGTCAAAAGTCCCCGATTTGTTTAGTTTATCCCCTCCGGTAGCTTTTAGGATAATGAGGGCTTTCATACCCCCTTTTTAGTGTCCTGCTTCCCCTCTTAAGGCATACCACCTTATTGTGTGGCAGGTGTGCATATTAGAGACATAACCCACGATCCCCGAACGAGCTAGCACAAGGTATGCCGTCTCTAAGCCGCCTCCGCACCGCTTCAGGTACGATTGTGATATTGGGTGTCGCAATCGTCTGCGGCAGTGTTCACCACAAGTTATGTATTTTTAATTTATTTTTTATTTGTTTTTATTTCGTTTTTATTTATTTTTTTCAATATTTTTGTTTGGCTTTATTAGGTTAGAATTTTATAGATATTATAATAGGTTTTTATTATTGTTTCTTTTTTATATTGTTTTTATTATTATTTTTATTATTTTTATTATTTTTAATTTGTAAAAAGATTAGTTTAGTCTAGGAAATAGTTTAGTTTATTCTTTCTAAATAAAAAAACAAAGTTTGCATGTGTTGAAGATTTTTGGTCTTCGAGTTTTAAATAACATCGAAGTTCTGTTAGATGAAATTTCGCAAAAATCAAAAACATTTTCGCCAAACATTTTTATGTCCGGTTAAATAAAAATACTATTTATTTCTAAAATTCTTTTGAAAAACCCCTGATTTACTTTCTAATTATTTGATTATCTCGACCTGTATGATTTTGATATTTTCCTTTGAATAATTTTCTCACACATTGTTCTTTCTATCAGAAAAACGGCCCACACAATGCTCTGTTAAGCTGACACTTGAAACAGTTCCAAATGAAATTCATACCGACTGACAAAACTACGGCGAACATCTTATATGTAGATCAATATCTTAACACCAGTTATTAGATTGCGATCGTCATTTGTACGTAGCAAGTATTAAAAATTGCCCAGTGAAACATGTACGAAAATATCACGGAAAACTCTTTTAGTGATACCCACATCCCCTCCTTCGACTTAATACATAAATACAGGAAATGCAAAACATCCGTCTGATATGTCAGAGGGAATTTTTTCGGCTCGAATGAAGTAAAACATGCCGATACGCATCAAAGGATTTTTATTGCATTTCTCTGTCTCTTTGCCGACACAGCAGTTTCATCTCTTTTTCCGAATTTTCTTCATAGCGTTATGAAGATATGTGCGGTTTTTTCGACGTGGTTTCTTAAAAATATATTTTTTTTTCACCAACCGCTCGTGTTTTTTACTGCCAGCCCCTCTTTTAGCCGCACTTCCTATGGATTTATCTCACAGATTTCTTTTTTTTCGTATACAAAATCCGATTCTTGACGTACAAGACGTCGAAAGGGTGGTTGCGGTCAACAAGAGTTAATGACAGCAGATCTTGTACCGATCGGAGTTGAAGATAGGGGGGTAAAAACTACCATCTTGCCGCTTCTTAAACTAATTTGTGTCGACATATCATAAGCAGCTCTCTGACAGATCTCGACCGAGTAAGCAGATCGTAAAAAACTTATTTTTATTATCCCTATGAAAAACGAATTTGCCTAACATCTTTAGCACGATTTGCTTTAGGTGTGTGCGATTGGCGGGAAGCCGACGAAAGTGTGATGTGCTGAGTTGATTTAACGTCAACTTTGGTCTAAGATGTGACCCGCCAACATTTCATCATCAAACAGCACGTCGCCGCCTCGTTCATTTAAGTCGCGATCAAAGTGAATTATGAGCTGCTTTTTGTAGAAATTTTGTGTCGTTACTTTTGTCATTATGGCACTGACACCGCAGTTTTATGAAGCGTGAAAAATTTATACATTTGTGAAAAGAAAAAAATGTACAGACAAACCCGAAATGTGTGAAGTGAAATTATTGTAATTCACATAAAATTATTAACATAATTAACACACATTTTTGTTTCTGCTATAGTTTTTGCTATCGTAACATCCGCATCAAATCGAGGAAATTAAATTTATTGAACATTATTTATGGGAGACAATTACGAGTAACAAGTCGAATTCGACTATAAATTCGTCGAATCGCTAGCAAATTCTATTAAAAACGCTATGGGAATGTGTTTGTTGTTTTTACATCAAGCAAGTCTGCTTGGAAAAAACAAATATGAGGCTGTTTCTAATAGCAGTGGCGTGCGATCTAAGGGGCGGTGCGTGGTCTAAGAGCATTTTTAAGCATTTCTCGAAAAGTAATCAAATAAAATAATATCAAAATTTAAATAAAAATGTAAAATGAATTCCTGAATTGAATCAAAGAGAAAACTTTTTTTCTTCTTGATTACTTTTTGGGAAATGCTCAAGATAGATGTGCCCCACACCTTCCGCACCTTAGATCGCACGCCACTGCTTCCAAGCAATTAGAAACAGCCTCATATTTGACTTTTCCAATCAAATGTTGACCCTATCAGAGGCAATTTTTCGCTTGTGAAAACATCAAACACATTCTCAAAGCGTTTTTAATGACATTTGAGATTCGATTTACAAAGAAAAAATTGCACCCAATACCTAGGCGAATTTTCGATCGATGGTTTGCATACAAAACGTATTTACTTGAATGCTATCGGATAGAGTTGGTGCGAAGGGGAAATTAGTTAAGGAAATGCAAGAAGCAGTAAATCCACCTTGATTTCTATGGCTGTTTTAAATTGTCCTCGGTGCAGAGCATATCGCTGCACTTATGGAGTTTAATGGTGAGCAGCAAAACGAAGTCAGGAAGCAGTAAATTTGCTGTGATCTCCTATGGCTGCTTTAAATTTCCTTGGGTGCGGGGAAAATCGCTGCACCTGTTTGAAGATATCTCAAGAAAATTAAAAGATATAAATTTACGGGGAATACCAAAAATGTAGAGAATTTTATTGTCTTTATTTTCCATTTAATTAATTTTTTTCTCCATTTTCATAAAATTTTAAAACGTGATTTCCAAAACTTTGCTTAAAAATCTGGTTTAGGGGATGCACGGAATTGATACAAATAGAGTTAGTGATCATCACAGCACAAAAAAGATACTTCGAGATTATTCCGCGACACTCGCAGTTGTTGAAAGCCAATTTCTTTCACAGAATTGGGGTAGCACAAGATGGGCTTGCGTGAATTTAACTTTTAGTTTGAAATGCAAGGAAATTTTTTGAGAAATGAAAACAATGATCGTGACGTAAATGTTTTCCATCAAATTTTTCATAATAACGAGAAATTCCAGAAAATACGGCAATTTTTTGGTTATTGGTTTAGTTATTAATAAACCTTTTTTCGTTTCATTCAAAAGGATTGATAGTATCGTTTATTTAAGTTTGACAATGTACAATACATTTTAAGAATGTGTATAAAAAATGTGTATATCGATTTGATGTACATATCTTCAGACTACACACCCTACACACCCTAAGGCACCGCGCGCCACTCTTTAAAAGACTTTCTTCCTTCAGACGCAGCTTTCGTATCAGCAAAATCCAGTAAAGGGAGAACTCCAATTGGGCAGAGGCAGAAGCAGTAGCAGTGGCAGAAGCAGAATCTGCTTTCTGTCCCACAATGAAATTTGAATTCTGACGAAAATAGCAGAAACCTGTCTACGTTGTACGTATTTTATCCGCGGCATGATTTGTCGTATAATATTTCGTTGTTTTTTAAGTATTCAATTAATTTCTCCTCCATTTCAAGTATTACAAATATTTACTTCCGTTCATATATGCAACAAATGTCAACAACGATTTGTGAGGTTAAATTGAAAGCAGCAATTTAGAGATTAGAGCTAAAATGTGTTTCTGCTGCTGCCACTGCCTCTGCTGCTGCTTTATTGGAGCTCATTACATAAGACGCTATCTGTTCTAAAGCTCTGCTTCTGCCTCTGCTGCTGCCTCTGCCCAATTGGAGTTCTCGCTTAATGCTGCACAGAAATCAATGAAGCTGCATCCAAAGAAGGGCGCTAGCTTCTAAAATAAAAAAGATTCCTTTTTGGCTGTGATATTTTATTAATAAGCCGAGAAAACTAATATTTATCATTTAATGGCTATAGATCGAACAAAACCAAGGACCAGAAATTTATTACGAACTGGTTACCCAATTGCAAAATAAATTGACTTATAGCATTTTTCACTCACAAAAAAAAAAACAACACCAAAGATAACAACCAAAAAATTTTAAAAAAGCGCTAATTTAAGAAAAAAATGGCTAAAAGCGCTAAATTTAACTAAAAGCAAAAAATTTAACTAAAAGCGAAAAAATTAAAAAAAAAGCGCAAATTTTAAAAATGAGTGGTAGGGATTACAACTATCCATGAAAGAGCTAAAACAGATTTTTTTCTTATGTAAAAATTTAAAAAAAAATGTCGGCACAACGTGCAATTGTTTTTGTCAGAAACTATAAACCCCAAATTTCTTTTGCTTTGGACATAAAATTTACAAATCTGTAGTGTGATTTTTCACCAGCCCCCCATTCTTTCTTATGCACTTCTCCGTCACCTCCTAAACCGTTACAGCAAAGATCCTGGTTTCACCATTAGTCAAGTTGAGACCGAAGTTCATTTAGACACAATAATATCAACCACTTGAAATTATGTTTTTATGTAAAAAGATTAAATTATTTAAAAAAAATGTCTTGAACTGCTATTCCAGCAAAATATTTAATATAATGTTTTTTTTTTGTCTTTTCAGTTGGATGCCAAAAATAGTCCGCTAGCGCTACTGGCGCAAACCTGTAGTGCCATCGGAGCTGATACACCAAACCCAAAACTTTTAGCTAACATAGAGAAGAGCACCAAAAACCATCACAAGTCAGCGGACTCTCGGGATAAATCGTCACCAATTAGTCAATCGTCTTCGCTATCGTCCAGTTCAACAGATGCGGTACAACAAAAGTCCAGTTTTAAGCCTTACGAGTCAACAAACCGAGAACGATCGAATGTAACGCCCGAGGACCGATCGACATCCTCAGTCGGTGGTCGAATCAAAACACCAAAAACATTACAACAGCAACAACAATTACCGTCACAGACAGCCGTATCGAACGGGCGATGCGATTCCAACCAAAGTGCCACATCCCAAAGGGGCGATTCGCCAGCTGTTACACGTAGAACTCCAATTTCTAATCATGAGCAAAATCCTAGTCCACATCGTGCCTCCGCTAAGGAATCCGTGAATCTAACCACCACCAATGGCTCACAGGAGAGCCCATCGTCAAGACTGTCGGCAATCGATGTCCAGAAGGAGCAAATTTTGACGTCCGCTGGGAAAACGATTCCCACGACGACAGTTCCATCTAGCACTTCATCGTATTTTGCAGGCTATCCACCTGGTCTTCCCTATCCAATGGATTTGATGACTGCCAGCGCTTTAATGTCGCCGCATCATTCGATGTTGAAGGCAGCCGCTCTAAGTCCGTATCTCAACTACGCCCGTATGAAAGGTGTCGATCCATCCGGGATGATGACGCCCGTTTGTCGGGACCCATATTGTACGGGGTGCCCACTCAGCCCACATGTGATGAGCAAAGCGGCCGGCCAACCGTGTCCGGCCGGATGTACCCAGTGTGATCATGCTTCTTCTAAGTCATATCAACAACATAATGCGGCCGCAGCCTATGCTCACGCTCAACTAGCTGCGCTGGCTGCTGCCTCACAACTTCCATACGTTTGCAGTTGGATCGCTGGAGATGCTGCCTACTGTGGCAAAAGGTTCGGCACCTCTGACGAACTGTTCCAACATTTACGAACGCATACAGCATCAATGCCGGAATCGATGCTAAATGCAGCCGCCGCCGGTCTACCTCCGACTCATCCTTTGTTCCAAAGGACATATCCGACACCACCTCTAAGTCCACTCTCTACAGCCAGATATCATCCTTACAGTAAGCCGTCCATGCTTCCGCCATCTTTGGGGCCTCCATCATTGGCTGGTCTTCCGCTCCCACCTCATCCATCATTGGCACAATATTTTTCGCCTTACTCCCTGTACGGGCCGCGGCTTGGGACTCCGCCCAGTATGCATCCATAGTGCTACTGAGATTTACTTAGTTATAGTTGTCAAATATTTTGAATTGAAAAGCTCGTGATAATTGTGTAACTTATGTAATTAAAAAATGTAAATTTCTTCAAGAAAATAATATTCATAAGAAAAATTGTAATCACTGTGTTTTAACTTTTCTTTTCTTTTATTTATCTTAATATTAAGTCTTTTGGAGATATACAAGGTAAGAGTAATCTGATTGTGCTCAGTATAACTTTGTTACACTTTTATTATTTAAATGTGCTAGAAGATAATATGAGGAGATCTTAAACCAATCAATTGCAAAGAATCAAGCAAATTTTTGATACGATTTAGACGTAATCATCCGCACTCTAGAAGCCGAAGTTAAAGTGTGAAACCAAACGCTAGGGATTCGATTCGTCACTCGCATTGTCAAAAATTAGCTGATTGTTTTTATGTACCTAATTTATTTCCTAGTTGTTTTGTGGATTTTGAAGTGAAAAGAGACAACACATTTTTCACACTGTGATGTATTTTATGGATGGGCCTAAGTTGTGTAGTTCCATCTCTGTCTGTGTTGTCCAAATAATTTTGTGTGACCTTTGGCGATGTTTGATTTTTCTTCATTCGTGTGATCAAAAATCAGGAGTGATATTCTGTAACTGGTTTCAAGAGTTTGTTCCGAGTTAGAAGAACAAGAAGTATTCGCTGTCTCTGTTTTGACCGAAATAAATGACAGAGAGGGACCGAGATAGCAAATACCAATTTTTCTTCTAACTCGAAACAAGCGCTTGAATCAAGTTACGGAATACCACTCCAGAACTCTGCATTCTTCGTACGGCTTTTCTTTGCACTGCTATTTAAAATTTCAAAAAAAAACAATAATCAAACTTCCCTTCTGTCAATCACGGCCAACATCAAAGGCGAAAAAATTGCGGCGAGCAATAATTCTAATCTCAAAATGTCATTCGATCGATTCGCAGAGTAACAAAAATCGAGCAGAAACGAACGCCTTGCTATGCGTTGCTATGCGCATTACGCTATCGAACAGAAGTTAAGCAGCGGATTCAAGAATGCCAATTGCGTGTAGTCGAAGGGCACATCGACCAAACTAACACAACTTAATCGAACAAATTAACTATCCATGCAGGGTTAGCGACTTTTGCCCAATGGTCTTTTATACGGAAAAAAATGAACCGGAAAACATGGATTTTGTCCGCGAAAAAATACGAATATTTTTTTTTCACTATTAAGCTTTACTCATATTTTAAAAAGAAAATCTTAGTTGAAAAATAAATGACCAACAAAGATCAAACAAATGAATGACGGAAATAATTAATAAATTATTCCAATTTAATCCTTTGAGTCATGCATTTTTGAGAAAGTCCCAATCGCATTAAGATTTATATACGGCAGTTTCTAGGATCGCTGATGACGAATCCGTTATCAGTTTCTCGACATTCAGGATAACGGATCCAAGATGGCAGACACAAAAATGAAAAATCGCGATAATTGTGATGACAATGAGTTTTTGGTGTCGCTGATAACGAATCTGAGCTCAAATTCCAAAATAAAGTTAATCCAAGATAATAAAATATTAAAATTAATCCAAACTTAAATTCGGAATTTGGACATCAGATTCGTATTCAGCAGCCCCAAAAACCCCACAATACCCATTTTAACCGAAATTATTGCGATTCTTGATTTAGAGTCCGCCATCTTGGATCCGCCATCATAAATTTTGAAAATCTGTTTACGGATTCATGATCAGCGGCTCCGAAATGCCCAAATCCTGATATTGAGCAAAAAATTTACGCATAGTTGTTAAAAAATGTTTTTTTTTCGAGCATCGGCGTAAATGTGGCGTGGAGTAAATCGAGCATCGGTGTAAATGTGGCGTGGATACAAGTACATTTTACAGGAAAACGTGAAGAACTTGAAAAAACCAATTTTTACATTTTGTAACCTCAAAATCTTTCTCCTCTTCGAGAAATATGAAATGTTGACACTCTCAGATTCATTCAATTTCTTGTTGGGCTTCTCCCTTTTCAGCTTTCGCTGCTGGTGTGTTTACACCAGGATTCACTTTGAGGCGGCACGTCTTTCCTCATTTTGTTGCCGTGTGCACACGGTTCGCCTTTTTCATTCGCTACGTCTTTCGCCTTTTTGACGTTCAAGACATTGAGATGAAAATAACCTCAAAATTTAACCGAGTTGTGAAATGATTGCAGTGAAATTTGTTAAATTTAATGAAAATATGGATCATATATGGATCATATAATAATTGCAGTAACAAGTTTGTTATAGGCTTCATCAGTAACGGCTCTATTTTTGTGCCAATCTGAAGAAGAAAACTCCGAATTTTCAGATGCGCACGACTCCACAGCAAACAACGAAATGACCAATAAAAGCAAAACGAGACACAAACCGGTTTGCGACCGATAATTTTAAGTGAATCTAAACTTCGTTCGCTCTTTTTGGTTTCCCTCCTCACTGCGTCCCTCACCCTCACGAATGACGTGCCGCCTCAAAGTGAATCCTGGTGTAAACACAATCATAAGACCCAAAAACAAGCTTTCAAGTGGAGCAAATAGGAAGCCAGCATGTGAACTGATTTTGTATGAATATTTTTGCTAGCCCGAGTAAATATACATCCAATACACTCATACACAACCAAATGCATCAATGAGTGACTACCCTTAATATTTATTATTCTTTAGACAACTCAGGCAAAACAGTTTTCAGCCTTTCGTGTATTTTCCGCAAAAGCATCTCTCAAATATGAATTATTTTATGAAAATGTAATAAATAAATTTTATAAATGAAAATGTAATAAATGTAACCTTGAAAGGGTTAATAAATGCAATCCCTCCCGATGAAGCAATTGCAATTGAGAACGTTTGTAAATAAAGCAAAGTGAACGGCTGGTCCGGTTCAATTCGGCTCAAAATTGGCGCAGGAATAACTATCAAGGTTAACTGTTACAAAAATTTATTATATGACAAAAAATCTGCTCCCTTTTTACCCCTTTTCCTGCTATCTTCTCAGCCGCTAAAAGAATCCTCACCAGGTCTTTGGTATTCAATAAGTCCTGCCACAAACAAAATTTTCTCCCACTAAAATCACCCCCATTCAGAAAACCCTTTTCCTGCTATCTTCGGGACCTCTAAAGAGACTTTGACCGAATTTTCGTCATTAGACAGCAAAGTAACGGTTTCTAAGAAAATCACAAAAATTTTTCGATTTATTCGGGAGAGGGAGGAAGGAGTAGTTCACCTTTTATATAAAAAAAAATTCAAAATAATACCAAACTTTTTATCATATCGCTCACCGGCGACTATAGTGGCACAACTCAAAAAAATGCAAATTTAAACTGTGAACGCCATTATGATTAAAATTTAACTCTCTACAATTGTGTAAAATCGGCAGTTCGATATCTCTTATCAATTCCGAAAGATGACGATAGTGCGTCTAAACTTTCTTCGCTTTTCTACCAATTTGAAAAAAGGCATGATTTTTAATCGCTTATATCTCGAAACTGAAAAAAATGAGTTGTGCCACTATAGCCACCGGTGAGCGATATGAGCTTTAATGATTTCAGAAAATTATCACTTCAATACTGGATGGATAAAACCACGCGCAGAGAGAAAATTGTAAATCTATTTTTTAACTTCGGATGGGAACTATAACTGCAATAGTTAATTTCAGTTACAAAAATAGTCAATTGACTATTTTTATAATAAATTTAACTACTTATTAGTAAAATTTACTAGTTTGTACTAGAAATTGGCTATTTTTGAATTTGAAATTAAATATTTTGTGATTGAAATTCACCTTTTTAGTCATAGTCCCAATGTCCCAAGTTAGATTTACTTTTTTTCTCAGTGTGTATCTTTTCCTGTAAGAAAACTTGTGTAAGGTGAATTTTAGATGTTTCACCTGCAAAATTACACAATTTTTATGCCTTTTGGTCCTTTTTTAGGGTAGTAAGGGTACTAAGACTCCCAGTTAATAATGTGTAAAAAAAACTCTGATTTTGGAAAAATTCTAGAAAAATTAAATATAAACAAACGGCAATCATACAAATTTTCAAAGCAAAATTCAGTTGATCTCGCGATTTCTTTAAATTTTCACGAAAACTTCAAGACAATATTGAGTTATTAAATAAAACAGCTTAAGGGAGGAGAAACATTTTGTAATAGAGTGAATATACTTACCAGATAAAAATCAGTTTTCGTTTCTGCACACTATACATCAATCTTATCAGCGGCACCTACCGACACACAATACCCATCACTCGTGCAACATTCAGAATTTATGCTTTTTTCCCATTCATGTATAGGAACAATTCCTCAAAAACCTGACGTAACACAAATGGAATGTACGTAGCCTTAGAAAGTGTAATTTTAATGTCTCATGTGATTTATTCGGTAGTCATTTATCATTTTGATAAATAGGTTTGTTATGTTCATATCAGCGATGCCACTGTAACTAAACGGACTGAGTACACTACAGTTGAACACTTTTACGCTGAACTGTATTTGATAGTTTAGTGTACTATCTGGTTGGTACTACCGATATTTTTTCATATATTGAGCTATAAAAGGAGAGTTATTTAACAAAAATTAAAGAAATATTTGTGTTTTATTTTTAATTAACACTTTCAGATATATGTACATCAATTTAGATCTCACTTGGGTTAAGTGTCTTTTCATACAGCTTGAAATAAGATTCTATTGTTTTTTTTCTGAGTTTCTGCGAGTTACTTTTTCATAAAATTCTCATGCATAAATGGAGTTGGATTATAAGTTTTTGCAAAAAAAATTTATATTAGTGATTCTCATAATACCAAGATAAATAAATGGCACATCAATAAACACATGAAATAAATTTAATAAAACCCGGTAGCAATGCAAAGCAATAATATGGCATTTTATTCCTTCTTAAAGAAAATCATTTTATATGATAATAAATCAAATTTTATGTTGCTTAATATTACAACTTCTAGCCCACACTATGTTAATAAATAGAATTTACAGACCTTGCAAACAGTAAGCGAAGACCAATGGTAGGCGATCAAACTCAATCATTGGTAGATGAAACTTTATTTGTTTATTCCTTTTAAGAAAGAATCATTAATTTTTTTTAAATAATTTCTTTACCAAAGCATTAATTTAATGTCACAAATAAGTAGGGCAACATGGGCCAATACATACCAAATCTTGTAATCTAATTGTGACCCACTTCCACATATCCGGTTGACTTGAAATTTTCCACACATACGTAACTCGGAAGTCAGTTCAATATTTTCACTACTTCGTCCTTGTAAGGGAAGGTCCTGTAAGGATAACGTGATTATATTTTTCCTCAAATTTGCCCTCATCTGGGGGTTTTTGGGGTCGGTGAATCCGATTCTAACCTTAAGAAGTCTGTAAAGATAACGGAAGGTGCTGTAAGAATAACATGATTATCTTTCCCTCAAATTTTCCGAAAAAAAATCTCACCTGGAGGAGTTTGGAGTCGTTGAATCCAATTCTGACGTTAAAAAGGCTCTAAGTACAACGGACGGTTTTTTAGGATAATGTGATTATCCTTTTCCTCAAATTTTCCCAATAAAATATCATCCAGGAATTTTTGGGGTCGCTCTAGAGTCAAAAAGTGTCTCAAAGGCAAGGATGTAGATTCGAAAACTAAAAAAATATAAAATAAAACAATAATTTAAAGAAATGTACTAAAAAGGAAAAAGAATATTTTTTAAGCGCTGCGTATCAGAAAAGAACACATAAAAAAATAATTGTTTATATCGCTTTTATTTCTGATACACAGCGACCTAAAAATGTTTTCCTTTTTAGCGCATTTTTTTAAATTTTTTTTTAGATTTTTTTCCTTTTTTTTAACTTTTTAACGTTTTTTATAAAAAAAATGCTAACGCAAATGTCACTCTTTTGATACACAAATGGTTTAAAATAAAATGTTCAAAAATCCCAGCCAAAACGTACACCTTATAAATATTCCTTTTTGAACTATTACTGTAGATCGCGTTGGGGGTAACGACTTGACATTTCTGTGGATTAGTTTTACTAAAACCGTGGTAATCTATCAACTACATTTTTTTGAAACAACACATGAAATATACGCTTTTGAGAAGAAATAGGTATAACCTTATTAAAAGGACATAAAATTTCCTGTATTTTTTGCTTTTACGTATCTCTAACGGCTCTTGAAATTTAAACATATAAAGGGTCTTTCAACAAGGACATAACAATTTTATATTTAAATAAAACACAGAATAATTGAGATATCGGGCTGATGTTACATTTAAGTATGAAATTCGATGTCGTTCATATGGCCACCGCGAGCACGTTTGCAGATTGATTCTTTGGAGCCAATTTTCCACCACTCTTCCACACATATCGGCCGGAACGTTGGCAATTTCGCATTCGATATCGTTCCTGAGCTCCTCTAACGTTTTTGGCTTGTTGGCATAAACCAACGACTTAACATAACCCCATGAGAAGAAATCCAACGGCGTTAAATCGCATGAGCGAGGTGGCCATTCGACCGGAACATTTCTCGAGATTACACGATTACCGAACTTCTCCTTCAATAGATAAATTGTTTGACCAGCTGTGTGGCATGTGGCACCATCTTGTTGGAACCACATATCACTGATGTCAAGTCCATCCAATTCTGGCCAAAAATAGTCTTCCAACATGGCAAGATAGCGAACTCCATTGACCGTAACATGGCGACCATCATTCCCCACAATGTGAACTGAGAGATTCCCAATTCCTGTGAACGGCGTGAATTCGACACATTTGGCTCATTTTGACCTGAAGCACTTACGGCTGCGATATTTTCGGTACTTCGACCGGTGCGTTGTCTCACTGGCACAGGAACATTCAATAGTGAATTTGTTGACTCGAATTCATCCACTATAGAACGCACAGCCTGTCTGGTGGGACGACCATTACGACCGAAAATTGGAATAAGCGCTCTTAAAGTTGCGACCACCGACTCAGAATTTCGGTAGTAAGTTTTAATAATTTCCCAACGTTGCTCGTTCGTGAACTTCACCATGATAAAAATGTAAACCTTGACTGACGTTTTAGCATTGCCAGATCATAAAAAAAGGTTTAAGGTGGGTTTTTTTAAATACAAAATTGTTATGTCCTTGTTGAAAGAGCCTTTATTATTTTTTTACTATTGGAATTTCTCGGCTTATAGGTCATTTAAAAAAATATAACAAATTGTTATATTATTTTTCTGGATGTTTTCACATCCAAATTTCCCCCAACAGGTTAGGCATGTTTGCTCTGAAACCCTATTAGGAGCCTGGGTACCAATCATATATTGCGATACGTCTTTGTCTTTCGACTTCGACGCAGCTTTTAACTCTTGATTTCGCCATATCAGCAGCTTCACATTTCCTGGAATGACAGTCAGAATCACGTTTCGATTCATAGTGACGATCCGCTAAATTTCAAGCTGCAGATATGGCAAAGTCAAGAGTTAAAAGCTGCGTCGAAGTCGAAAGACAGAGACGCGTCGCAATACATGATTGGTGCCCTGTTTCTGGCACGAAAGCTGGCTCACCGTCATCAGAGCTTTTTTTTACATATTTTTTCCGAAACTTTAAATATTGCGGAGTAAAGTTATATGCTGTTTACATACATTCTGTTTTTTTCTTGTCGTGAAAAGTTTATATTCAAATGCTTCCAGGATTATTAAACTTCAAGTAAAAACATGTGCATTTTTGACAAAAGTAAGTGCACATTAATGAGCATTTATTTGTACAATGCATAAATGTATAACATGGATAAATGAAAGTAATTCGAGGCAGAATTCGTTGTGTATTTAACCCTTTATTTATGAGGTGAAAATCATATGCGTAAATGATGAGATGGGGTTCAATGGACCCACATGATCCAAATGCACTACGTTCTAATCACATACCAAATCCGCGCTTTTAACTCGGCATGCAACACAGTGTTGGGCAAAACGGCGTAAAAAACAGTTTTTTACATTTTTCACGTAAAAAACGTAAAAAACTTAAAAAACTGGTAAAAAACGTAAAAAACCGTAAAAAACCGTAAAAAACGTAAAAAATAGTAAAAAACCTAAAAAAATGGAACATCGCATTTCCTGCATGATATGATATGATGATAACAATGTTTATTCAAAAATAAATAATTACATTTTGCAAATCAGTTAAAATTATTAGAGTTAACAATTTGACAATAGCTTAAAAGCTGTCTGTCAGGGTCGGTAGAAAAGAAAAATATACATATGATATTACTTTGAAATCCTTACTTAACAAAGACAAAAATAATAATAATAATAATGGAAAACATATATAACAATAAATTCAATTATTAAATTCATTTATTAGAAATTGTCTGTATTTCAGCGCAGACAAAGCATGACAGTCTGTTTTAAAGTTCTTCTAAGCATTTTATTAGAGATATTATAATATAGAGAGTGGACATCAGCACTTAATAGACTGCACTACTAAGTAGGACAGTCTATTATCTCAAATTAGAACAGTTGTTTGAATGGCATTTTTCCAGTTTTTAGAATTTATTTTCCTTTTTTCCCGTTTTTTGAATTTCTTTTCCTTTTTTTAAATCGGACACAACTTTTTAATTTTTTTAAACACTTCAGTCATGGATATTATGCTTTTATTAACCGATTGTAATTATTTTGGTAACTATTTGTGACAATGAGTGAATTTTTCGAAATTTTCGCGAAGGTTTTTCAGTTTTTCGACCATTTTTATACGTCCGGATGTCCACTCTCTAGATTGTAGATTATAGGCTCTTTAATTCAAAAACTGTAATTACAGGTATTTTTTTAATGATCCTGTTGAAAGACGGGAGGAAACTTGTGGCGTTTTGCAATATAAGTTCAGATCTTGTCAAGGATCTGCTATACATTTTGTGTTTCAAATTCCGCCCTTCGGAATGAGTCTGCTTGTGTTTAAAAACGATTTTTTGATGCAAACTTTAAAATTACGGTTGTTGCTGCAGAAACTAGTCCAAATATGTTTCTTTAAAATAACCCATATGTCGCAAATCTCTCCACATTATTCACATTAATTAACGTTAAAATGAGTAGGCGGACGTAATGTAACGAAAGGATATAAACAGTTTTTGAACTCCGAGTTTAAAATTTTTTCACTTGCAAGAGTGCAATTTGGAAATGCTTTTGAATACTTTTCTGTGTTTGCTGAAGACTATTAACCTTTTTATTGTTCTAAGATGATTTATTTACGAATACAGTACAATCGCGATTATATGATCTAATTAATGTTGGGGTGGGTCATATAATCAAGGTTTTCATATAATCGAGGGTCAAATTTTGTGTTTTTTTTTCAGGTTTCCTTACGTTTAATACAAACAAAGGTTAAAGTGTTAAGTATTTTTTAATCTTCTCACAAACATTTATATTTTGTTAAAGTACTTTAATAAATTTTGTTGTCTAATGCTGCTTATATTTGTTAAAACAGCTTTTTTTAAGTCTTTGCAGCGTTCCGATCTCTGTTGAGTCAACGTCGTTCTCAACAGCCATTGCCTCCTATAAACACAAGGCCTCAAGATCTAAAAATGACGTCACATCAGTGGTAAAGCTCTTTTCGATGTTGCTATGCAATTCAAATGGAGACAAACGAAAATTCGACTTTATCGGCTTATATCTCGGAAACTATTAATGCGACAACAAATTGACTTACGCACTATTATACTCAATGTAATTATCTGTCGTTTGGTTCATGTCCCAATCATGTCGAATATGTATCAATTAAATTATTTGCGAAAACCCAAATCGATATGATTTTAGATGGAGAGTAGGAGTGGAGAGCGACGTGAAGAGAAAACGAAAAATCACACTTTTGTTAAGATTTTGTTCGATAACTTTTTTTCTGTTCGCCTTTGGTAACTAAGGCATATGACTGAAAGCAAGAATATCGAATATTCTATAGGAAAGTGAAAACAGTTTTTCCGGCGAAGGAACAGTTTCCGAGATATAAGCCGATAAAGTCGAATTTTCGTTTGTCTCCATTTGAATTGCATAGCAACATCGAAAAGAACTTTACCACTGATGTGACGTCATGATAAAGCTCTTTGAGATATTGAGGCCTTGTGTTTATAGGAGGCAATGCAACAGCCCAATCCATTGCAATATTGAGAGCTTTGATCGCCTTTGTTTGGGTGATAATTTTTTTCAAAGTAAAAATTTCGTCATCCTCACTTTGCTGACAATCGTCTTCATCTACACTAAAATCTTCAACGAGATCTGGAATATCATTTGTTCAAGCATTAAACTCAAAGTTCACTGCATCCTCCTTTAAAAAAAATCCAGTTATTTACTCGCAATAATATCGATATAACCGCGAGGTTCATATAATCGCGAGTACATATAATCGCGATTGTACTGTAATTACTATATTTAGTGAATGGCTACTTATTAAATTTTTTATCATCAATGTTTTAGGTTTTTTACAATTTTTTACGTTTTTTACGTTTTTTACGTTAAAATTGAGGTTTTTTACACGTAATTTTTTACGCGTAAAAAACTAGGTAAATTACTTTACGTAAAAAATCGGCACAACACTGATGCAACACCATACTGTATGAAGGTACTGAAGATTTCAGAGTCACTGTGCTGAAAACATGAGAGATAGCAACAAGAGAAAAAGTCAATGTGGGTGCACTGGACCCACCTCATCAATTAAAGGTTAAGCGTGAAAAGAAAAAATACAGGGAATGTTGTTTCTTTTGAATTTTGTTATATTCATTTTTCCCTAAAAAGCGCATAAGTTCTGAGATTTTGTAATAGAGTGAAGATACTTACCAGTTCAAAATTAGTTGTCCCCAAAAGCGCAAAAGTTTTGAGAAAATTTCTAGAAACTGTATTTTCCAAAAAAAAATGTGTGGGAGGTACTCTTTATAGCTTTTCCAAAAGTTGATATTACTTTTCCAAAAGTTGATAAAAAACTACGATTTTCACGAAACTTATTTACAAAAAATTGCTAGTCGCTCGGAGATGTACGGACATCCTCATAATTTTGCCTGAAACGGATTTCGCACTGATCAGAAAGTGGATTGTGTAAAAATCTATACCTACTAGACTCTAATAACTAGAGTAAGAGGACTCTTACCCTGCACTAGATTAAGAAGATGGTTCACACTAACGAATTCAATTGAAAATCAAATAAGCGTGCTTCTTGATGTTTTGCATTGTATTTTATTTAGCACAGTGCAGTGAGAATATTTTAAATCATATATATAATCTTTGTGCGCCTTATATAGAAAAAATACACAATTCAAGAAAGCCGTTATAACGAAACGTCGTATATCGAGTTATATGCGCGTAATATGAATAATTTATGTCCAGCGTAGTGCAAGTGGTAAAGTACTTGGCCCGTGTACCGGAGGTCGATGGTTCAAGTTCACTCAACTTGCTTTACGTAGTGATAGTTGCCACTTGTTGCTGACGACATCATCGGTCTAGATTGCTATTGCGGCCTCTGCTGTTGATGGGTTGCAACGTAAAAACCTTACAAATGTTGCAGTTCATCCATGGTTTGCAATCCACGTAAAACTGTTACAGGGAAGCGAAGCAGTGAGGAAATTCTTATGAAATCTCAATTGAGGAGGTCCAGGTTCTTCTAGAGCTGTAGTGTCGAGGATGAACATGAATAATCTCGATTTTGTCACGCAGGTAATTAAACACCGAAATACCTCACTATAAACTCAAAGACCCCTTTTTGATAATAAATTCGATCACTCTTAAACTGGAATACATAATCCTGCTTAAATTTCGGTAATTACTTAGGCTTGAAAAATGATCTTTTAATGCCTTCCGAAATGCAATTTGTGCCCGAGGATCACTCAAAATAAACAGACCAAAATATATATAGCCAAACATATGCCACTTAAAGACATCAAGCTCGTCTAACTGTACAAAAGTGATCACATTAAAACAGAAATAAGATGCATGGATAACAGGTGTACCATCATCTTCATCACGCATCTTTTCCACTAGACACTCTAAACCCTAATCAACATTTGCCCGGATTTTCCACAATCTCCACTTTCGGCCGAATCGCTTGATTTGAATCGTAAATGCACTAACTGTCAGTAGCTATAACGAGTCTATTTCAAACAAGCATAATTTATGTAGATCCAAACTAAACGTCGGTAAATGCTGGAACCTCAACGAAGAATTCGTGACTTTCAACAAATTAATGGAATTAGTTAAATGGGAAAATTCTTCCGCAAGGATTCCATCATTCATTCGCTATACACAAGAGATTTTCTGGAAAATCTTGATCGCTCTTTTCGTTAACCATTCGGTGTCATTTCAAGCATAAATAAAATTTCTCTTGCACCATCATAGCGTCTCGCATCGCGCTTTCCTCTGTAAATTCCTCCAGGCTGTGTACGACGGGCTAGCGCGTCGGGTGAGGGAAAAAATGAAGCGTGAAAATTATTGTGAAACTTTAGCAGAAAGGGAGCCTTCCGAATATTTGAATTTATTATTTTGACAGCAATTATGACCTTCGCTCTGTGACACGACATGCCACATGGACAAAATTGTTGACAGATGTCACTCGTCATTACCACGAATTTTTAGGGTAGACCGAGATATAACATCCCACATAGCAACACACACACACATACACACCGGGAAAATCAGGGATTCATCGATGCAATATTGAATTCGAAATGGTGTCGGGTTCTGTTGATGCGATCTGGAAATTAGCCAGCGTATATTCCCAATTGAATTCATTTGTTATAAAAAAAATTGCTTAATGTCATTTATTGGTTGTATGGGGTACGTTCGACAGATTTCACCAAAATAAATCAGCAGACAATGAATTTATAAATTTATTAATTTGGGCATGAAATACAGGTTTTCATTGTTCAACAAGGATGGATGTCGTTATAACCAATTTTGCGCCCTTACATGCTGGGATTGAGTAAAGTGAAGCGTTCAAAGTGTGTATCGTGGATAGGGCGGTTCGTGGTTGATGGTTGGTCGGTTGATTCCCATCACTAAACGAATTTCTGGTGATTTGTAGTCAAAAATTCAGTTTTCATGTTGTAGAAAGGAATAAATTACGAATATGTGATGTAGGATATATTATTAGCCATGGGATTACCTTGATACAATTGATGGCTAATCAAAAGATTAATGGCATGTCGAGGAGAAAATTATTGTTCATTGCATGTAATTTTAATTAGGAAATCGTTTGTTAGAAATTATGTCAGCATAAACCGTAACGCTATTAATTTTATTTATTAATCAAATCTATTCCACAATATTTCATTTTATTCGAGGTTTTTGAGCCCCATATAATTGGAAAATCATATGTGGTATGTTTTAGGTTAATCATACTGCCATGTTACAATCGCGGTAACAAAAGATATCAGTTTGCTAATGAGCCCACCTTATACACTCTAAACCAAACGCTGTTTTCTCAGTAAATGTCCCAGCTGGGATTTTGCTGGGGAAGACAGTAAGTATTATTTGTTTACTTTTTTCCCAGTAAAATTTACTGAACGATAGTAAACGATAGTAAAATTTACTGAAACCAGGGCTGGGCATACTTCAGTACATTTGATACTGCAGTACACGAGCAGTACCAGTACATAGATACTTGTACTGGTCTTGCCACCAGTATCAATACCTTAAGTATTGGTACTGCACGATCAGTACCAGTACTTAAAGTACTGGTAATAGATGCATGGATCCAGTCCCAGTACAAAAAGTACTGGTACTGGTTTTTTACAATATTTGTATTTTTGTACTGATTTTTTGCAATACGTTTGTACTGGGTTTGGTTTTTGCAGTACCAGTACTTTTTGTACTTTTTGTATTTTTGCAAAAGTACTGGAATTTTTTCAAGTATTTTTACAAAAGTACTGGAATTTTTTCAAGTATTTTTCGCAAAAATACTGATATTTTTCAAGTACACAGCACTGGCACTGGAGTTTCAGTACCAGTACCGATGTTGGTATTTTTGTACTGCTCAGTCAGAGCAATACCAGTACAAAATTTACTGGTACTGAAATCTCAGTACCAGTATTTTTTGTACTGATACTGGAATGCGGTTAAAAGTATCAGTATTTGAGTTTTGCCCAGCTCTGACTGAAACACAGTAAATTTTATTGATAAAACAGTAAATTTTTCCTGGAGATTTACTGATTTCGTCCCAGTATTTCATATTTTTCCCGTCTCCCAAAAAAATCTGACACTTTACTTTTTCATCCCAGTAAATACGTCATCGTTTCACCACAGTAAAGGGCACTAACATTTAGAACCCATTTCTCAATTGGCTTCCATAGTCTAGCAGTATGTGAAGTGGCCGACAAACGCAGAGGTCTCGGGTTCGAGCCTCGACAGCGGGAAAACAATTTTCAATTCAACATTCTCATGTAAAATAAAATAGAAATAACGAAAAAAAATTTGATGACAAATAAAAGTTAGGTTTAAAAATAAAAAAAATTTTACCAAAACTTCAAATGCTTCAAAAATTTCAAAAAGCGTTTGAGAGGCTTTTAAGATTTTACTGTGATCCCAGTAAATTTTACTAGAATTCCCAGTAAAAATTACTGTTATTCAAGTGATTTCCAGTTTTCCAGCATTAGAATTTTGGTGGGAATACGATCCAATATTGGGAGGAACAGTACATTTTATTTACTGGCAGAGAATAGTGAAATTTATTTTAAAAAGTAACACAAAAAATTAGTGAAATTTACAGTAAAATCTAGTTTAGAGTGTAGACACAATAGCCGGTTTTGCTTTCTGCCTAATTTTTAACTCAAAATGCAGATTGATAAATTCGCCGCCAGTTACAAAGTTTAATTATTTCAAACCCTATTGGAATTTCTCTGCTTACAGGTCATAAGAAATATAACAAGATGTCATATTATTTTTACCGAAACAAAAAACCCTTCATTCCTTCATTCTGCGAAGAACAAGACTTTGGAACAATTTACCATCAGATGTGTTCCCCCCGGATTATAACCTGCAGAAGTTCAAGGAGAACATAAACCGACATCTCATTTCGTTCTTCCGACCATCCTGAGCTGTGCTTCGACATTAAAGGGTCTTCCCCCAAGCTCTGGTCGAAACTAAAGGGTGTTTTTTTAGCCCGATAGAACTTCAAATTTTAAAAAGTAACACAAAAAATTAAATTTCAATCAAAATATTTTATTTATTCGAAAGATTAATACATGGCATTAACATTTGAAAATGATTTTAGGCATATGGCCACCGCGGCTGTTCTTGACGAAGCGCATTCTGGACGTCCAATTTTGGGCCACTTTTTCGAGCACTGCTGGCCGTACACTGTGTTAAGAAAGTTTCGCACCATTACGAAAAAATCAACATTCAGGAAGTTTTGAATCATATTTCAATTTTTGAAATTTATTATAATATTGTGTCCTTACCAGGATTACTAATCATTTCTTTAATCCTTGTCTGAAGATAGGCTGTTGATTTACAAAAGAAGTATAGTGGGAGGTGAGTTCAATTTTGTATCAAATGCGTGGAGTGGTGCGAAACTTTCTTAACACACTGTATGTCACGAATAACACGAACAACCCAATTGACCAAGGTTTGGATTTTTGTACCATATCCAAGTTTACCACTCAATTTTCCTTTATAAAGTTTCAGATAATTTGAGGGTACACTTGGAATTTTGTACCATATGGTACGCTATGGTACGGAATCCCATTTATGTTCCAAAAATGGACTGCAATAATGATGAAATTTCCATAAATTTTTCCATGTCGCGCAGAAAAATAATAGGATAAGTACCAGTATAATTTCAATGTGACGTCACACATTTGGTACGTACCAATACATTTACCAATTAAATGTCGAAAAGAGCACATTTCTTGACCAAACAGGAAAAGTACCGTCATTGCTGAGCAGTACGAAAAGTCAGTGTCATTACAGCTTTTATAAGTGAAAGACAAGTTTTGGTGGCCAAAAATATTTCAATTAAAGCGGTTTTTGATTAAAAGGTAAGATTTTTTTGAGTGAAAAATTAAAAAAATATTTTCTATATTTCGGTATTGTGATTAATAATGTGTGTAAACTTTAAAGTGGAATTTTCATTCGAATTTCATTCGAAACGTGAGAACAAAAATTGTGATTTCTTTCGCATTTTCACAGCCTTGAAGGATCATTTGCATTACAATTCAATGTAGATATATTTAATGTCCACTAAATGTAAAATTATTGCTTTAATCGCAATACCGAAAAATTAGTGTTTCAATTGTGAAGTGGAAAATTAAGTGGATATGTAGGTACCAACACATTGTTGGAAAAAAATTGAATAATATTTGGTACCATAAAATTTGTACCATACGTTAATCCCAAACTTTTTCCAATAACTGAGCTTATTAAATGCCCCTAATCACATTTTATTTTATTTTTTAGCAAATATGGATGCAAAAGTCGACAAAATTGAAAATTTAGAACAGCAGCTTGGGCAGTCATCTACGAAGTAAGTACAAACTAATTGTTTTGTTTTCGTATTTGTGTCTTTAACAAATTGTTTTAAACAGTAATTATCAGTTATCTTTATTACTATATTATTTTAAATATTTCTATTAATAAAAATCATTTTTTATTTCAGACCTGAATCCAAAGCTGAAAATAAAACTTTTTTTTCAATGTAAAGTTTTTTGAAAAATAAAATGTTTTTTTTTTAAAGTTAGTGGTTTTATTTGTGAAGTCGTATTCTATAAATTCTAGAATTTGTATAGTTGAATTTGTATCAAATACAGTAGGTACATATATAGATTGTGAAAATAATATAAGGGAGAATGCTAGCAAAACTCACTGTATAAAGTAGTTGGAGAAATGACAGGAAAAATTCTAGGAAAAATGCTGGGAAAAATAATAGGAAAAGTAGAAGGAAATATGCTAGGAAATATAGTAGGAATAGTACTAGGAAAAATGCTAGGAAATATAGTAGGAATAGTACTAGGAAAAACGCTCGGGAAAAAATAGGAAAATATGTTGGAATTCTATATGGTACATCGGTACAATCAGTGACGTCACTAATTTATTCCGTACGTCATGATTTTCTATTTGTGGTACGCTCCAATCACAATTCCAATTAAAACTCCTATTGGAACATGGTACAAAAATCGACCATTTTCACAGGAAAAAACCTTGGATTTCAGCCAAAATTGCATCATTGGTACCGACAATTGTACCATTGGTACATGGTACAAAAAGGACTGGAAATCCAATTGAATTTCCATGAATTTGGTCAATTGGGAATGTTGGCCTCCAAGGCGTCAATTGTTGCTGGTTTATCAGCATAAACCAGTGACTTCACGGAGCCCCACAGGAAATAATCGAGAGGTGTCAAATCGCACGACCTTGGAGGCAAATTGACAGGTTCATTTCTGGAAATCAAGTTACCTCCAAATTTTGATTTCGATAAGTCGATGGTTGCGGTCGCCGTATGGCACGTAGCGCCATCCTGTTGAAACCACATCTCGTCCGGATCAATGTCATCCATATTTTCAAACAAAAAATCATTGATCATGGTGCGGTAACGATCTGCATTGACCGTAACGCGAGTTCCGGCCTCATTTTTGAAGAAATCCGGTCCGATGATGCCACCAGCGTGTAAACCACACCACACGGTGCATTTTTCTGGATGTAATGGAGTCTGTAGGGTCTCTTGTGAATTGGTCTCACTCCATATGCGACATATTTGCAAAAAAAAAGCTTCATCGCTGAACAAAATTTTGCTAAAAAAAACGTCGCTTATAAGTGGCGCGAATATACGACTAATTTTCAAAGTAAATTTGGATAATTTGGCAGCGTTGTTCAGGCGTGAGTCTATTCATGATGATTTGCCAGAGTATACTGATCATAAATGTCAAAAGTGAGCGCAGTATAACAGCTCGTTTGACAGTTAACCCTTTCGTAAGTTCTATCTAAGCAAAAACAACACCCTTTATTAAAAAAAACCCTTAAAATGTATGATTGTTTGGGGATTTTTTCAAATCGGATTTTTAGTTCTTATAGTTTTACACGAGCTCAAACATTTTATTAATATTTGAATTCTATTTAACATATTTGCTTTTAATTATCGTATATAAATATAACTAAATCGTAACATAAACAGATGTACATATATCAACGCATTTTCGGTTAGGAGTCGTTATATTGAAGTACAAGTATATCTTATATGACTGAATCCACGATTTGCCCCTGTATCAAATATATTTACCCGAATTCTCTCTAATTTTGTATTTGATTTGGTATGGAATATCAAGAGGAATTATGATGTTTTCGTGTATACTATTCTGGCGATGTGATGCATAAAAGCAGTTACGTAAACGTGAGCATATGAAGTGAGTAATTCTATACGGACCGAATGTGAAATCCTCAAACAATACAATTATATGTATGTGTATATCACTATTCTCACAAGGATCCATCACAGATAGATAGTAATATGAATATACGCAAGTGCTTTCGGAAGTACATTTCTTGTAGCCATGGTCCCGGAACTCATATAACTTGCCTTTGGCTACTTGTGAATTCTCTCATAAATTACATCGAAACGTCTGAGTCAAACATTACAGCAGTTCTGTTTAAATTATGAGATGTACACAAGAAGTGATCATAAATCATAAAATAGAATTGTACTATAGCTAGTTTTCACATAAATTCTTTTCAAATGTTTGATATCAGCTTTCCTTCGACTTCCATTGTTTCATTGCATATCAAAATGTCTCAGACAGGATGCTAAATCTTAAATATTTGATATACTGGAATTAATTTGCTTATAATCACTCAGTGGGAATTGTTTCGATTGCATGGTAAGTTGCAACTACAATGTAGATCTGTATTCAAAGAAATTTCAAGTTTTTCATTTAAAATATCAAACAAAATGTTTTTTTTTAAAGTAAATTTGTAGCAAGATTAAAATCTTTTGGTTTAAAAATTGAATATATTTTAATTTTTTTTAATGTCAACACTACACTCTCGCCGAATTCACGCGAATCACAGCGAATGCTCGAATGTATCTAAAGCTGGAAACAGAATTGCGGCTTTGTGGACTTCAGCTTCGGCTTCAGCTTTGACAGTTCTGTAGACTCAATGCTTTTCAACGTAATGGAACACAATAGCAAAGTTGCGAAGCCGGTGAAGTCGAAGTCGTAGTAGCTCTACTCTCTACTCTTGGTCGGCTTTGACAACTTTAACCTAACTTTTTTTGTGAGTAAATGATTGTCATTGAAAATGTTTGAAGAAAAGTTGATAAATATAGTGCAAGAAAATGACGCTGAAAATGACGACGCTGTACACTGATTTTCGCTCAAAATGAACACAACGAACTAACCAAAACAAAGCCGAATCAGTACCTATCAAAGTTGCAATTGTGTTCGAATGAAAGTTGAAGCCGACGAAGCCAACAAAGTCCAAAGCTGAAGCCGAAACCGCAATTCTGTTTCCGCCTTAAGGCGCGATCTCCATACAGCCGATTTTATCATCTGATAGGATGCATATATGCAAAGACGGCTTGTGCGGAAAGGGAGAAAACAATCATCCTACAAATTTTGGCGTCCTCTGCAGTCCTAAAAAGTTTTAATTTCTCCAAACAATTTAAAATCTGTAGATGATTTCTTGCAAGAGATGAACTTGCTTGTTTGATTTCTGTCATATTCATCTGCAAATGCATACTGGCACAGTAAACACATAAGCAATTTCCTTATAGCAAGATGTGATTGGAGATGGAGATTGATTTGTATGCCATTGGGTTAACGCTGAAATTCGCATACAATCCTAAACTGTAATATCCTAAACTGTTGTAGGGAGGCTCTCGCTGCTTTTACTCAACAACTCTTACAGAAAATTACAATAGCTGGTTTTCCATTTTTTTTCGTCAATTAAGGAAGTCGGCTGTATTAAGATTGACCTTAAGAAGGTGCTTTTGCCTTTATCTGCTGTAATTCGCCTAAGTTCGGCTACGGTTGACTTGGATCCCTGTAATCTGGAACCTCGTTATCCAAATCCGTGTTTAAAGGTAGAAATAGACGATGCGATGGTCGTACCGACTTGTGTTGGACCGATATCGGACCGACGCACACACGATACAATTTACTTGCGATTTTGATCGAACAAATTTTTCTAATCTGTTGACTTTCAGCATTGCATAAAGAAAATGTCAAATCTACACAACACAAGAGTTGTTAAATAATAATATCGTATCGACGGTCGCAAGGCAGACCACAATCGATACAATCTGCCGCATGCGACCCCAGGTTTTGGCTCAGCGACGTACGAGCGAGCGATATCGGGTCCAACCGTCATTTCGTGCGCATACACTATACAATTATCGCTTGCGACAGCAAATCGGCGACCATTGGATCGTGTATTTCTGCCTTAACTCCAATGTCAAAATATAATCATAGTTCGCGATAATTGAGTACTGAAAAGCACAAAAAAATTTCGGCTTTTTTAAATTGGGGAAGAGTTTTTGTGATGTGGCAAAAAATACTGAAGCTTCATCACCAATTTTAGGACATTTTCGGTAATTCAGTGATGATAGACACACTCGGGGAATTTACGAATGCATATGGATTGTGCTGACACCCTTGCAAAGCGACCAGACCATGGCAGTTAAAGACATGATCGACGCGATGCGAAGGCGGATAGGTAAGAAGAGGGTAGTATACCTGTAAAAGAAAACGGCTAGCTCAGACCTTAGGGGTCGTGGGGTTTTCCTCTTCTTAACACTACCTGACAATAACCGGTATACTACGAAAAAGCAAAAAAAAAAAAAAACAAAAAAAAATCGAATAGTCCGGAGGGTGATAACAACAGACCGAGCCCTCCCCTGTTCAGGATCTAACTCCCAAACCAGTAAATGTTGCATAGCCGTCACCGCTATACAACCCCTTTGACAGTTACAAAAACTGTTTATTTGAACTTCTCAGATCATAGTAAATTTGCCACAAAAACTACCCCTTCACTGGACTCTTTCCCCCATAGCGTACCTAAATTTAGGCAATCATTTCAAAATATCGAAAACTGCAATCATTTCAAAATATCGAAAACTGCATTTATTACCTTTAATCCGTTCGAAAATTCTTCACTGAAATTAATTTGATCAATGAATGAAAATATTCCCAAATATATTAAGTGAAAGAAAGGTTTAAGTGCATGCGTTTATAATATAAATAAAAAATTAATAACGGTTAACAAAACTTATGTATAAGATAAGAGAGAAACCTAATTTTAATGGAATACGGCCGCCAAACAAAAAAAAAGAACTAAACCTGACCACTTAAATTTTAACATCAAAACTAATATTTATTTACAAATTTTAGTAGAGTTTTCTTAGAGTCCTTTAAGTTATTCTTTTTATTTTATTTATTTATTTATTTTCTATGTTTGTTGTTTTGAATTGTTGATGGTCGTTCTTCTTTGGATTTATGTTTAACGATGATTGTATGACGTAGTGATGAATGTAATTTAATGCATGCATGCGTGAATGAAGAATGAATAAAATGATGTTGCCGAATTTTACAACATAAATGTTGCTGGCAAATGTTGCTAGCGCCGATGAATGTAACAAAAATGAAAATGTTGCCGAGTTGTATGTGTTTGTTTGATGGTTGTTTGTTCGCACTATATGTTATTAGACAAATTACTTACAGTAAGTCCCAGTTTCTTGAATGTTGGTTCTGATATGTGTGTTTGAATGTTTGAGTGTGTGAATGTTTATGTGAAATATGTTTGAATGTTGATTCTTTGCGATGATTGAATGAATGTTGCTCGCTCTGCTATGAATGAATTATGTTGGAATGTTTGTGTGGATATGATGCTGGATGAATGGTTAGTTAATTTGAATGTTGAATGAATGTTGCTGGAACGGATTCTTGAAGATGTGTAAATGATGCTGGAATGACGATATTTATGTTGATCCGAACGTTGCACATGAAACTTTTGTTAATTGAAATTGTTTTAACACAATCACTTTTTATTTCGTTCATGTTTTAACATAACTTGTTTTTTTGATTTAGTTTTATGTATGCTCGTGTTTTATGTTTTATGGATATTCGTGTTTTATGTTTTATGGATTTAGTGAACCTTTTGTGATTAAGTTTTGTTTTAAAAGTAAATTTTAACACCATTCATGTTTATGAAATATTGGCTTTTTTTTTTTATTAGTTTTAATTTTATGTTTTAACATTTTTCTACCATTACTTTAGGTGCACACGAATTTAAACATTAATTAAATAAACTAAGCACACACTCAACCCTTAAATAAATTTTAAACCGCATGTAAAAAATTAAAAAAAAAATGCGAACGTTTATTTTAAAAAAATCAATCGATATCTAAGTAATATCGGCCTATCGACTACTGAACCGTTTTTTTCAATTTTGGTTTCTTTTCGCCTCGGTATATAACGAAGTTAAAACGCTCCAATTTTTATATAGTTCAATTGTTTGGCGATCGCGTTCCTTTTAACTTCATTGTTACTAAGTGGGTGTAAAAGGCCCATCTGGTTTTAAAGTTACAACGCGATTGCAAATTTACTTCAATGTAATGGAAAAAGTCATTTCGTGAAATCACTATTCAACTTGAATCAACGAAAGCTTTGTTGAAAAAAAAATTTTTTAGGGAATTTGATTTTAAACAAATATTCAAATTATTTCCAAAAAAAATAAATAGGTAAAAAAAATTATATGGCAGGTCGTTACACCATCAGCATTTTTAATGATTTCTCAAGTCGGCGAAAATGCTGAAAAAAAGATGTGCCATTTATAGTTGCGCAACGTGTGGCTTCGACCACGTCCTGAGATAGTCTCATGCTAATAAAATAGCCGGGCAAAACAAAAGAAAATAATAATAAAGTTTACGATATAGAGTAGAAAAGTGAGAAAAAAAAACAAAATTTGTATGGTTTGAAAGCGATGTGAAAAAGAAACGCGACTTTATGATGTTAATGTTTCAAATCCTTTGCATGAAAATTTCCCAATTGTTTTCCCTTCATGTCCTCTAGCAGATATATGGAATTTCCCACTGCCTTTACTACGCGACATTTGAGGAATTTCGGTGCAAGCTTGGCGCTATATTTTTTTGAGGCGTCACTTAAACTAAAATTACGTCGAAAAACGATTTGTCCTGGAAGGAATTTTCTTTCTGACGATCTCAGATTATAGCGACTTTGATATTTTAGATGCGCAGCTTCAAGATTTTCCTTGACTTTTTCTCGGATTAGACGTAGTTTATCTGTGGCAGCCAGAATCTCAATGTCGCCACTAGGAAGTGAATTCAGACGTTTCAACAGGGGGTAAGCGGAGGCATGGGTTACTATGTGTTGACCGAATGTGAGGAAATACGGAGTTTGTTGAGTTGCTGTGTGAACCGAACTGCGAATGGCACATGCGATTTCTTGAATGTGTAGGTCCCATTTTCTTTGATCACTTTGAAGAAACGATCGTATTGCGGCTAAAACTGTTCGATTCACCCTTTCTGAGGCATTTGCCTGAGGGGAATAAACTGCCGTGCGTAGGTGTTTCACGTCATATTTCTTCAACAGTGATTTGAACTCGTTCGACGTAAACTGCCGACCGTTATCTGACACTAAGATTTCGGGAACGCCAAATAGAAGGAAAACGTCTTGCAGAAGAAATCTTATTATTGCTTTCGCTGTTCCTTGCCTTAGAGGTTTCAGTAAGACAAACTTCGTAAAATGATCCAAGACTACCAAAAGTATTGTATTACCGTCGGACGATCGCGGGTAAGGACCTAAGAGGTCGATATAAATTTTTTGCCAGGGTCGAACTGTCTCTATCAACTCACCCATTGGAGGACGAAGAACAGTATTTGGTGCTTTGGTCATTTTACAAGTTTCACAGTTTCTAACGTACTCCTTCACATCTGAGGTCATAGATGGCCAGAAGTACAATTGACGCAGTCGGTAAAGGGTTTTGTTAATGCCACCATGCGAGGTTTCCGGCGTATCATGTGCGGATTTTAGCAAGTCAGAGGTTAATTCTGTTGGCACCCACAATTTCCAACATTGATCCTCCTGAATAGGATCACCAGATCTAGCTTCTCGACGTTTATAAACGAAGCCATCTGAAGTACAAACATCGGGAAGAGTTTCGTGATTCTTCTGGACTGTATCAATTAAATTCCTATATTCTTCTGATTGGAAATAAGGAGAAGACAAATTGATTTCCAGCCCAAAAGAAACACAAAGCTCATCCGAATGAATCCGTGATAAAACATCCGGCACCACATTCTGACTTCCGCTTCGATGTTCTATGCGAAACTCGAAGGCTTGCAATTTTAGTGACCACCTCGCCAAGCGTCCACTCAAATCTTTGAGGCTCATTAGCCAACGAAGGCTCGCGTGATCCGTTACAATTCGGAAGGGGTGACCCTCAACATAAGGCCGAAACTTTTTAACGCAATACACCGCAGCCAAACATTCCAACTCGGTAATACTATAATTGCGTTGCGCTGCGTTCAGTTTGTATGACACGTAGGAAATTGGTCGCTCATTACCGTCCTCATCTACCTGACAAAGCACACCTCCCACACCGGTTGTGCTAGCATCACACTGAATAATAAATTCCTTGCTAAAGTCAGGATTCACTAACACAGGTGCGGTTGTCAGTTTGATTTTCAGGGTATTGAAAGCTTCTTGTGCCGCACTAGTCCACTTAAAGCCACCTGAAGATTTTTTTAAGCATTCGGTGATCGGAGTAGCTATTGCTGCATAATTGGGGACAAACCGACGATACCATCCCGTCATGCCCAAAAACCGGCGAACCTGTTTTTGCGATTTGGGGATGGGAAAGTCAGCGACAGCAGCCACTTTTTGGGGATCTGTTTTCAGGACTCCGTCACCTACTATGAAGCCCAGGTATCGCAATTCGCGCATGCAGAAATGGCTTTTCTTCATGTTTATCGTCAAGTTGGCCAATCGTAGACACTTGGCTACATCTTTTAGAACGCGGAGATGGAGATCGAAATTTGGCGATATTATCAGCAGGTCATCTAAATAAACAAAGACATATGGACGTAACTCAGGTGTCATTGGTTTGAGAGCTTTGTCCATCAGCCTGCACATGCGTTGACATGCGTTGCACAAACCGAAGGCCATTACCCTATACTGGTACAACGGTCGTCCTGGCACCGTGAATGCTGTTAATTCCCGAGATTTTTTCTCTAAAGGAATTTGCCAGAAGGCGTCTTTTAGATCGATGCTTGTTATGAATCGCGTGTCTTCCAATCGACTGAGGAGTCCATCAATATGGGGCAAAGGGTAAGCATCCCCTACGGTAACACTGTTGACCTTGCGTGAGTCCAAGCAAAGGCGAACCTTTCCTGGTTTCTTCACAAGGACGACAGGCGAATTCCAAGGTGAGGAGCTTTCCTCTATTACCCCTAACGCGAGCATGCGATCAATCTCCTCATACATCAACCGTTGTACAGCGGGAGACACCGGGTAATGTCTTTGTTTAATAGGGGCAGCGCCACCCACATCAATAGTATGCTGCTCTAAATGTGTCTTGCCTAAGCCTAAAACGTCACATGATGGAAAACAGGAAATAATGTTTTCTAAGTCCGACTTTTCCTGTGCTGTCAATTCGTGCATGTTTGGGTTCGAAAGATTGATAATTGGAGTATCTATCATCGATTTGGTCAGTTCGTTTATTTGGAACGGAAGCAATCCGAACGCTCGCCAAAAGTCTATCCCTAAATAAACGTCCTGGCTCAATTCAGGAATGAGGTAAAAATTTACCATTTTCTCCTCTTTTCTGAATTTAACCGGAGTTTTTATGCATCCTATAATTGGGTGCGACTTTCCATCGGCGGTTTTTACTTGTGAATGAACTTTTTGATATTTAAGACCTAATTGATTGACCAAATCGAGACAGTTTCTACCTAGGCAGCTAATATTCGCTCCCGAATCTAAAAGACCTTGGAATTTATGATTCAAGATCGAAATTTCGGCGTATAACCGATCATCTTCACTTGAACAAATTATAGATGAAACGATTGATTGTTGTCTCGTCTTAAGATTTTTGTACCAATCTTTCAAGCGCTTTACGGATCTAATTTTTCTAGCAGAAAGGGGCGGAGAGTCAAATATTCGTTTACGTGCTTCGTAATAAGCGACTTTTCTTTCATGCAAAGATTTAATAGGTAAGTTTTCAAAATTATTTTTAAGGGTTTCTTTTTCAGGGTTTCGTTTTAAAATGTTAATGGGTTTTATGTTTTCCAATTCAGGGCTCTCAAAATGATTTCCGGAATCTAATTCCGTGAGCGGGAGTTTCCGGAATTTGTCCCACTCGTTGACGAGTTTCCCGACTTAGAACAATTCGTGCAAGTCTGTCTGTCCTCTAATTTCTGTCCACATCTAAAGCAGAAGCGCTTATTAATTGGTTCCACGCAGTCCTTAAAACCGTGACCTTGTGAATTACAATTCCAGCAAGATAAGGTGTTTCGTTCTGTTCTTTGTCGGTTAGCTGGATACGTTCTTCTGTATTCTACCGCCTCTAACAAGTGGTCTAAATTTTTTAAGCTATTTTCGAGGTCAATTTCGTGAACTTGTCGATTAGGTTGTTGAGACATTTGCTGTGTTTTAAGATTATTTAAATGAAGCTCAGCGCGTCTACAAATATCACGAAATTCTTTCATTGTGAAAATTCTTGAAGAGAAAATCAACATGGATATACGCGACAAGACATTTTTCCGTAGGATTTCAATCAGCGGAATGTCGGGGATTGGGGACGTCATCCGAATGTTTAAGGCTCTTATATCAGACAAAAAGTCATCAATGGATTCTCGTGGACCTTGTTTACGATGCATTATCATGCTGAGAATATCATGATCAGTGTCTGGACTGCTGAATTGGCTTCGCATTTCTGACTTTATGGTTGACCAATCAGGAGTCGGATTGTTGCGCAAAAAATGCCAATACCACGACTCTGCACTTCCTTTCAAAAATCGGTGAAACTTTTTCGCAAGGTCTACCTGAGAAACACTATCTTTTAAGCACAGTGTTTCAAGTCTGAAAATAAATTCGTCGATTGAAACACTCGTCTTTGATCCATCGAATTGGACTGTCCACTTAGAAATCGGACTACGCGAACGACAATGGTTTATGGTATTACGAGCTGAACCATCGTTAGAAACTGGAATGTTTCGCTCAAGGACATTATGTTGAGACACCGGAATACTTAAAGAAGGTTGAGATGACGGCCTAGATAAGTTCATCCGCGCTAAAGTTTCTTGCAAACTTCTGATGGTGTTTTGTTGGGCATTTAACAGCCTTCTAAATTCATCATCGCTGTTATTTTTAGGGGGTGGAAAGTTGCGCGTATATTCGTCATACGTCGGGTCCCATGAGAGACCAGTAGAAGGTCCTGCAGCTTCGTCTGGAAACGAGATCGGAGCGGTTTGTCGAATTTCTTGTGGTAAAGGAGTGATACGGGGAACAGCCATCGGATTATCCGGTACGCCAGGTAAATGGAACTGAGTGCCAGAGCTAGGCAAAGACGCTGGTCTGAAAGTCAATGGGGTCGAGGGCGGAACAGGTAGCGAAAGATTTAAATTTTCGAATTGTAGCTGTTGTCTAACCCGGTCTAACGCAAAATTTGATCGTCCACGTCCTCGAACTCGCCGTGTGTTATCTGGATGCCTAATATTATGGTTACCAGAAACAGGGATATTCAAAACATCGGCTCTATTTGGAATTTGCAAACCTGGTTCACCTAACACTTCCATATTTCTAGCTTGCTGCCTCGTAATCATTTTCGGGATTGCCCCTTGAGGAGTTTTGGGAAAATTATCCATTATAAAAAGGTGATACAAAGAGAAAATCAAAGTTTGAAACCCAAAAGAAAATAATAATCGTAGATATAAATTTAATCACCCAAAACCAAATTTAAAGGAAAATTTGAATATTTAAAAAAAATCGATTCAAATCACTTAGAAAAATTATCAAAAAATTTAGCCAAAATAAATAATAGAATTGAATAGAGATTTTTCTAAATAAAAAACATCTGATTTATCGAAAAGAAAATATGTCAAAATCAAATCGAAACGAAAGAAACCAAATTTGATAAACAAAATAATAACCACGATCAGAAAAGAAACGCTTGTTTCCTGATTCAAATATTTTATATATAACTTTTTTTCTTCTTCATAATTTAAAGGGGGAAATTATCCAGCAAAAAGGCAATTATACTTTCGTTACTTTGCCACTTTGTTGTTATATTATTTCTTTACGTATATTGTACTTTGCAGCATTATTATATTCAGCATTAACGATCTGAAGAGTTCAAATAAATGTTAAGTTATGTTTTCGATTGAAATTTTAATGCGATTAACAAACGATAAATTGAGTAGGCAAAATCAGCTAAGTATACTGACTGAAATCGGTCAACTACACAATTCAAAAATTTGAAAACCACAGATGATGTTTATTCGTTATCTGAATGGGAAAGACATATCAACATATGTTCTTTCGGATTAGGTTGACTAGAAGGGGTCGGTTGCGGTAAACGCAAGCTTAAAAGCTCCCGATCGTCCTGGCTCGTTTTCCAAAATCCTTTCCATTCTGGTAAACATGATTTTTCTTCCAATAAACTCGAAGTGATAGTAGATCTGGCGAATAGCCTGAAATAACTATGTCTACCTCTCGCTACTAAAAAAAATGTCACATCCACCTTTATTACCTCCATATGGACTTTAAAATTAAGTATCAAAAGAAAAATTGAGTAAACGGATGAAATTTTGAACTGGTTAAAATTGAAAGAAAAAGGAAAAAAATTAATGATGATCGAAGAAAATTTACGAGACACCGTTCAAATTATGTTGCGGTAGCAACATTTTTGTGCCTCGTTGGGCGCCATTTATTGTGCTGACACCCTTGCAAAGCGACCAGACCATGGCAGTTAAAGACATGATCGACGCGATGCGAAGGCGGATAGGTAAGAAGAGGGTAGTATACCTGTAAAAGAAAACGGCTAGCTCAGACCTTAGGGGTCGTGGGGTTTTCCTCTTCTTAACACTACCTGACAATAACCGGTATACTACGAAAAAGCAAAAAAAAAAAAAAACAAAAAAAAATCGAATAGTCCGGAGGGTGATAACAACAGACCGAGCCCTCCCCTTTTCAGGATCTAACTCCCAAACCAGTAAATGTTGCATAGCCGTCACCGCTATACAACCCCTTTGACAGTTACAAAAACTGTTTATTTGAACTTCTCAGATCATAGTAAATTTGCCACAAAAACTACCCCTTCACTGGACTCTTTCCCCCATAGCGTACCTAAATTTAGGCAATCATTTCAAAATATCGAAAACTGCAATCATTTCAAAATATCGAAAACTGCATTTATTACCTTTAATCCGTTCGAAAATTCTTCACTGAAATTAATTTGATCAATGAATGAAAATATTCCCAAATATATTAAGTGAAAGAAAGGTTTAAGTGCATGCGTTTATAATATAAATAAAAAATTAATAACGGTTAACAAAACTTATGTATAAGATAAGAGAGAAACCTAATTTTAATGGAATACGGCCGCCAAACAAAAAAAAAGAACTAAACCTGACCACTTAAATTTTAACATCAAAACTAATATTTATTTACAAATTTTAGTAGAGTTTTCTTAGAGTCCTTTAAGTTATTCTTTTTATTTTATTTATTTATTTATTTTCTATGTTTGTTGTTTTGAATTGTTGATGGTCGTTCTTCTTTGGATTTATGTTTAACGATGATTGTATGACGTAGTGATGAATGTAATTTAATGCATGCATGCGTGAATGAAGAATGAATAAAATGATGTTGCCGAATTTTACAACATAAATGTTGCTGGCAAATGTTGCTAGCGCCGATGAATGTAACAAAAATGAAAATGTTGCCGAGTTGTATGTGTTTGTTTGATGGTTGTTTGTTCGCACTATATGTTATTAGACAAATTACTTACAGTAAGTCCCAGTTTCTTGAATGTTGGTTCTGATATGTGTGTTTGAATGTTTGAGTGTGTGAATGTTTATGTGAAATATGTTTGAATGTTGATTCTTTGCGATGATTGAATGAATGTTGCTCGCTCTGCTATGAATGAATTATGTTGGAATGTTTGTGTGGATATGATGCTGGATGAATGGTTAGTTAATTTGAATGTTGAATGAATGTTGCTGGAACGGATTCTTGAAGATGTGTAAATGATGCTGGAATGACGATATTTATGTTGATCCGAACGTTGCACATGAAACTTTTGTTAATTGAAATTGTTTTAACACAATCACTTTTTATTTCGTTCATGTTTTAACATAACTTGTTTTTTTGATTTAGTTTTATGTATGCTCGTGTTTTATGTTTTATGGATATTCGTGTTTTATGTTTTATGGATTTAGTGAACCTTTTGTGATTAAGTTTTGTTTTAAAAGTAAATTTTAACACCATTCATGTTTATGAAATATTGGCTTTTTTTTTTTTATTAGTTTTAATTTTATGTTTTAACATTTTTCTACCATTACTTTAGGTGCACACGAATTTAAACATTAATTAAATAAACTAAGCACACACTCAACCCTTAAATAAATTTTAAACCGCATGTAAAAAATTAAAAAAAAAATGCGAACGTTTATTTTAAAAAAATCAATCGATATCTAAGTAATATCGGCCTATCGACTACTGAACCGTTTTTTTCAATTTTGGTTTCTTTTCGCCTCGGTATATAACGAAGTTAAAACGCTCCAATTTTTATATAGTTCAATTGTTTGGCGATCGCGTTCCTTTTAACTTCATTGTTACTAAGTGGGTGTAAAAGGCCCATCTGGTTTTAAAGTTACAACGCGATTGCAAATTTACTTCAATGTAATGGAAAAAGTCATTTCGTGAAATCACTATTCAACTTGAATCAACGAAAGCTTTGTTGAAAAAAAAATTTTTTAGGGAATTTGATTTTAAACAAATATTCAAATTATTTCCAAAAAAAATAAATAGGTAAAAAAAATTATATGGCAGGTCGTTACAGGATGTACTTGGGGAAATGCGCATTCGTCGACATCTGCCGAATCGCTTCCAAAATTTTTGTGGTATTTTATTTTTCTTTAAAATGCATCACAAATCGCGCCGCGGACAACACGCTGCATGCAAAAATCCTATTACAAACTCTGGCGCAGCTAAAAATATTTAGATTTCAATAATAAATCAAAAAATCCGCCTCCAGGATACCGGGACAACATGCCGAAACCTAGAACTGTCCCGGGAAATGCGCATTCGTCGACATCTGCCGAATCGCTCCCAAAATTTGATTCGTCTGATATGAATAAAAGTGTAGTGGCACTAAAAAAAACAAGGAAATCTTTCAAAGCGTACCTTATCTTAGGGACTGTGCCCAAAATAGTTCAGGTAACAAAAAATAGCATAGGCATCTCATTTTTCTACGGGAATAAAATCTTCGCAGGCACCACAAAATGGATAGCACAAAACTTAAGTCCATTTAGGCCCGTTTAAAAAATTAATTTGCGGTAAGCCTACTTAAACCGTAGAAATTCTGGGACTTGAATAATTCAGGTTGTACATAATTTGCTAAATTTCGTTGGTGCAAATTGCACTTAATGAGTTCTGATGGTCGAGAATTTATTTTTAGGGGGTGGCGAGTATGACAGAATGTGTTTTCAGACTTGCAGAGTCCAAAAATTGTATTTTAGCGATTTTTGTTTTTCCATGACGTGTATTTTTTAGTGGTGGTTTGCTCCGCCCAGCATCAGAATATTTTTTCTACATAAGTCTTTTGACGTTTACGGATTTGAAATTGATTAAAAAATAACAATTTTATTGCGATTTGAAATTTTTGAAATAAAAATTTGGGACGGAAGCCATGGAATTTGGTTTCCAAATATATTTTGGAAACCAATTCATCCCCCAACCTACCAACAAAATACGAAAATCAAAATATAAAAGCTTAGCCAGTGCGATATAGATATAACGCTCGAAATGCAAAATGGGTTAACAAGAAATGTCAATAATCCTTTATTCCAGAAAACTTAATCCTTCATTCCAGAAAATTTTACAGAAAAAACTTCACGTATTAAAAACACTATCATCTGCAGACGACATAAATTTTAGATCTAGTCTGCACTTAAGTTGTAATAACCAAAAGTTTTTAAAAGCCCACAATTTAATCACATAAAGTTATAATACTAGCGTGTTCTTGAGACATTTATATAACCTAAGGATGAACATATTTTATGTCCCATTAAAGTTAAGAAGAGAGTGTTTGGGAATAACAACAATTAGTGACATAAAAATTGCCCTTTATTTGTCAAAATATTAAACATTTTAGTCGTACAAGCATAAAACAGTTGTAGCCCATAAACAACTTACAAACAGATTTTATATCCGTAATATTTTAAAAGAAAATCAGTGTTAACACTATTGGCCTGTTGTCTTTAAAAATTTCCCATTTCAAGGAAAATTTTAAGAAAAGAAAAAACCAAACAGTGTATGGAAGTGAATAGGAAACACGCACATAATTTAAAAAGTTAATAAATTGTGTTTAAGGTTGACACTGAATAAGACAGATATGTATAGAAGAAAAGATCTGGTAACATTGGTTTATCGACCAGAAGCCCACATTAACAGCCGTAGGCAAGTAGTAGAATTAGACATGCCATTATCATCAGCATCTCTTCCATCATGAATCAACATAATTTATTGCACACATGTCGTCGGAATTTATCAAATGAAATGTTAAAAGGAGCACCAGAGGCTGTATAAACGCGTACAAAGCCATCAACATTTCATGTCAACATAACACTTTTTCGAGACCTTCTTGTTGTCGTTTTTGAGAAAAATAAAAACATTCTCTAAGGAAATGATGGCTGACTGATATACATATACTACGTAAACTACTTATAAAATATACTAAAAGTGTAGCATAGCAGAAGATATACCTCGTAATAGGATAAAAAAAAACATAGGATAATATTTTACTATTTTACATACATACACGTATGGATGGCACTTACTTGTATATCTTTATAGCAATCCATAAGTGTTTTCATACTTTGTCTTTTGGTCCATCCACGTCCGCATGTTCAAATAAAACTCTCAGATATACAATTCAAGTCTTTGGGTGTTAAGTTTACGGGATGGTTGTGGCGAACATACTTAAGCCATAAATCACACTAATCCGAGAGTGACTTTCAGTGTCGTTATGAATTAGTCACACAGTCACATTATATCAAGTAAAGCCAGATCGAAATTAGTCGTAACATTCTGAGTAATATAACGTCATGAATGTCTTAAAGAAATTGTCCTTTCAGTCTGCCAGCTATAAGATAGACCGCGATCTCATCTTAATCTCAATCTTTAGCCAAATCTTCATTAGTCGATTTATTCCTATGACGAAAATATAGGGTAAATGTTATTTTAACAAACCGTCACAGAACAGTTTTATGAAATTCGATGCAAGGTTGAGTTATAGGTATTTATAATTTGTTTATGTGAATCCAAGACTCTACTCCATCGAGTGAGGAAACAGAAATTTTTAATACCTCAAAATTTAATACCGCAGCAAAAAGTTTATCATACGCTCCCCACTTTTTACAAAAAGTGAGGATTTTTGCCTGCAGCGTGTTGTCTGTCGTGCCGCAGACAACACGCTGCAAGCAAAAATCCTATTAAAAACTATGGCGCAGCTGAAAATATTTAGATTTTAAAAATAAATCAAATAATCCGCTACGAAAATTTAGTTTCCAGGATGCCGGGACAACATGCTGAAACCTAGAACTGTCCCAGCCAATCCGGGATTAACATCATCCCAATTTTTTGTATCCTTGTGACTTGAACAGTTTTACAAATTTTGCACTACAATTTTGTAAGAACTTTCTGAATTTTGTAATGACATGCCAAGTAAATACGTCACAAATTTAGAGGGAGGACGTGGAGTGTGGCGGTAGTATTAATTCCAAGGCTGTAAAATCGGTAGCTCTCTCTAGAATATCCAACTCCGACTCCGATTCATGCAAGTCTAGAAGATCTAACTCCAATTCCGACTCCTTCGGGTAAAAAATCACCTAAAATCGCAAATCAAATATTATGGTTTAAAGGAACAATAAACTAGAGAGGAAAATAACCGGTCCGGAGTTGGTGTGGACAAATTTTCTCCCGTTCCGACTTAAACTCTCTTGTGAAAATTGACAGACTCCGACACTGACTCCCAAAGCAATTATGTGGTCCCAACTCCGACTCCTCGACTTCGACTCCACAGATTTGATTAATTCCCATTCCAAAAAGTTCGTAAAACCTTCACGAGGGGAGAGATTCTAAATTCATGCAACGTACAATATTTTATGAACAACCCCTAATACAATTTGTAAAAAAAAACATAACAAAAGCTATAATTGCCAATCTGGCAATCATTGGAGACCCGTATGGTGATATTCGTATTAAAATTCGAACAGTTATACCAAAATTCCACTTTGAAGTCAAACTTTCCAATAAGATTTTTTTAAATTTATTCCAATCGGATTTTAATGTATGGAAGTTTTATGTAGAATCACTATTGTTCTTGGACTTTTTTGATAAGATGCACCGTTTTTGAGATATTCACAAAAAACGATTTCGTTCGTATGGGGGGTACCCCCCCTAATGGTACATTTTTGCCCATTAACGAACTTAGCCTCGCATTTTACGAAAAACGGATCTGTGCAAACTTTCAAGTCTCTAGCTCAATCCGTGCGCCCGCAATCCGCGCCACAGACAGATGGACAGACAGACAGACAGACGGACAGACAGACAGACAGACAGACAGACGGACGGACATGCAGAAATTAAATATTTTTATCATTCTAAACACACTGGTGTAATTCATTTTTTTGTGCGATGACGGGATCTTGGCGTTACAAACGGTAAGGCAAAGTTAATATACCCTTTGGTTTCACCATACGGGTATAAAAATTCAGTTCAAATCAAGTAGTTGGAAGGAATAAATCTGTGGCAACAAGTCATAGATGCCTAAGTCTGTTTTTAGGCTAAGCCAAATTGCTCTGTCTATTAAAGTAAATACAGATCTTTTTATCTTGATCTCAAAATCGACTTAGGCTCCTATGGCTTGTTGCCACAGAAATACAGTAGCCTAAAAATAGGGTTACCATCCATTCTTCTTCTCCGGACACTATTGAAGGGTGTCCGGGGGCTTTTTAAAACCAATTAAGAATAATATTGGACTTTAAAATGATAACATCTCGAGAACTGTATCTCGAGAAAACATAAAAAAATTTATTTAATTTAAAAGTTATACACATTTTTCATAAAAGCGCATAGTTTTTGAGAAATTTCCCAAAATCTTAATTTTTTTAATATCTTGAGAACCTAATAGATACGTAGAAAATCCGGTAAAAAAAATAATAGAAACTTCGTTTCGAGAAAAGCAAATATTATTTAAAATATTCACCAATTTTTTAATTTCTGCTAAATAAATATCTCAGAATCAATGATTTATAGTCAACTCATGGAGAAAAAACGCAATAATAAGTGATATCTCTCGCTTGTGTTTATTATAATAAAATAAATTGTTTTATTTTCCCTTATACATTTCAGGCTAAGATTTTTTTAAAAATATTTTTACGGTGTTCGGATTTTTTTACTCATGAATCCTAAGATTTTAAAATTTGTTATGGCAATCCTACGCTAACAGTGTTGCAAGAAAATTCATATCTAAATACATTTTGGCAATTTTCATCAAAGGAAGTCTTGTTTGTAGACAAGAAAAAAAACACTAAGAGACATCTTCTTAAAACTTTTGAATTAAAAGAAAACAAGATTTAAAAAAAAAATATTTGAAAGAAGAACTCAAAAGGTCTAGCGTGACCATACCCTGATGTAGGCATATTGTCCCGGCATCCCGCAAACTAAAATTTTGTCCCGGGTTTTTCAATTTAGTGGTATAGATAATTAAACGCTAGAAAAAACGATCCTACGCTAAACAAATACTGTATCATCCTAATTTTAGCTGGGGTTGCTGTAAATCACATTTTGTTTTTCGCCTACGGCGCATTTTTTAATGATTTTCCACAAACAGCGCATGCGTCTTACAAAATTTGGTCTGTGGCGCGTTTTTTTTATTGGTATTTTTACAATTTCCATTGCGATTATTTATGGGAAGTCAATTTTTCTCTTTGGTATGTGTAGCTACTGGTTTAAAACCATTTGTGGCGAATTCTATTAGCAGTTTCAATTTTAAATTAAACATTTCTTAAATATTTTTCTTTGGCTTTCGTCGAAATAAAGTTTAATTTTCTATATAAAATTTGTTGTTTGGCTTCAACGCCCCTTCGGCCTTCTTCTCGTCCTGTCCGAGATTGATCCAAAATAAATATGGTTGAACCTTGGTCAAAACCGACTTACTTTTATGTCAATATAAGATTTGGCCATACCAAAAGCGTCATAAATCGAAGGACGCCTCCGTATTTAAACTGAAAATTCAAAAAAAGCTTTTATTTAAAATAAATGCACCAAAAAGAAAAAATAAGTTTTTGGGCGCTGTGTATCAGAAATAAAAGCGTGATAAATATTTATTTTATTTTATTTTTTATGCTTTTATCTCGAAATAAAAAGCAGCTAAAATTTTGTTCCCTTTTTAGTGCATTTTTCTTTAAATAAAAGCTTTTTTAAGAATTTTTCTTATCCTTTTTAGTCATTTTGCATTTGATTAGTATGACTAAAAATTTAAAATGATGTCTGTCTTTCACCACGCTTGTTTGTAATTTTTAATCTTCGAATATACATCCTTGCTATTGAGATATTCTTACGCAGTTTTTGACTCCAGAATCGGATTCAGGGACCCCAAAAATCCCTGGGTGAGGTTTTTTTCGGGAAAAATTTGAGGATAAAGATAATGACGTCATCCTTACAAGACCTTTCCTTATCCTTACAGACTTAGTAATGTCAAAATCGGATTCAGCGGCCCAAAAAACTCCAGATGAGGTTTTTTCCGAAAAATTTGAGGAAAAGAATAATCACGTTATCCTTTCAGGACCTCCCTTTATCCTTACAAGGACGAAGTCCTGAAAATATTGTAACGTCATCGGACTTATGTATGTGTGCAAAATCAATCAGATGACTGGAAATGGGTCAAAATTGGATTGCAAGATTTGACCCTGACAGACAGACAAACAGGCAGGTACGAAGGCAAACTATGCAAATAAAAGCTTTTAAGAAATTAAATATTTCGTATATCAAAAGAACGTATATCGGGGCATTGTAAATCCAGGATTCAGCAGAATCACTCTGGATCATTACTAATGCAATTACTTTATTCATTCAAGTATGAGTATTTTCCCTGTTTATCGAAATTCACAGACCATCTACGAAACCGACGTCATTTTCTGTTAAGTTGTGAAGTCTGTAAAATTTTATATTCTAAAAATATCAATGGTCCACTGTCAAAATGTTTATGTATGCACTTAATCTTGCTCTAGTAGCGATCATTACTTTCAATTTTTCTTGGCGGATCATTGTGTGTGATCCTTGCTTCGCTACTCTACTATAGAATATGGGATCGCGACAATCGTGTCTCACATCTCAGTTCATGCATGATGTTGTCACTTTGACTTCGTTTTCTTTTGCTTAATTACGGATGTGTCGGATTTGAGAAATTATCTTCTTTATGGGAGGTCAAATTTTTCGTTGCCGTTGGTATTTTCGTCGTGTGGAACAATTTTCAGTGGCAGGCGATGACGGCTATAATGTCTCAATTACACCATTTTAATGTCTTCAATATTAACAATTTAAATTGACAGAATTTATTTTAAATCTTTCAATGATGTCATTTTAATAACACAATTCGTTTTAATTTATTAGCTAATATTTTTCTTAATTTATTTATCAAAAGAAATATTTTGGCAAACTTTTATGGCGGCTACACCACGTTTGATGTGTGAGCTATTTTAACCGAAGAACGAAAGAAATTGGAAAAAATTGACACTCATTTTTACTTTCCTCGTCTATAGAGGAAAAGTATTGTATTCATGGCAGAGTCCGACTTGAGAACGGGGCCAGATAGAAACTTTCTGATCAGTACGAAATCCGTTTCAGGCAAAATTATGAGGATGTCCGTGCATCTCTCTGTCGATCTGTCCATTTTCCGTATCTTAAATAACTCGATCTCAAATAACTTGAAATTTAACTTTTGTAGGGTAAAGTGGGTTACATTGACCACCCCTTATTAATTGCAATTGGACAAATTCGAAAAAATATATACCATATGACCATCTGAAATCTCTGAAAGTCGTTATAAAGTTTGACAGTTGTGCGCAAACTCTTACCGGGTGTAGCTGGGTTAATGTGTTTTCTCTAAGCGACGCTAAATATTTTAGCTGTAAGTTGTTCTATTTTTTATTGCTTTATATAATTTCTTTTATTGATTTTTATACCCGTATGGTGAAACCAAAGGGTATATTAACTTTGCCTTACCGTTTGTAATGCCAACATCCCGTCATCACACACAAAAATGAATTACACCAGTGTGTTTAGAATAGCGCGACAATTTTTTTTTTTGAGCCAATGGGGGATAAAGGGGGATGAAAAATAAAAATGAAAAAAATTGTATTAATAAATCAAAATATTGATTTTTTATTTATCTTTTTCAATTTCAAGCACAAACTGATGATGAACTTGTCGATTCATTGTATTTTTCTTGAGAAGAGATTTGTTTCAACATATCTTTGTCCTTTTTCAAATAATCGAAAAACTCCAAACAGCTGAGATTGATATTGTTTTTGGTAAAATGAATCGATTTAAGAGTTTTAACTTGTAAACGAGTCTTTTCCGTCCAAATTTTATCGATCGCCAAGAAAACACGTTCGACTAGTGCTGATGTTCCTGGCAGAGTGAACGCGTATTCAACAATAGCTGAAAACTCCAAAAATGGCGTATCTTTCATAAATAAATCTTGGGAAAAAGGTGGATTTTTCAGGGGGATGTGGGGGATAGCCAAGTCTGAAAAGGGGATAATCCCCCTCAAAGGGGATAAATGGTCACGCTAGTTTAGAATGATAAAAATAATTAATTTTTGCATAACCGTCCGTCCGTCTGTCCGTCTGTCCGACTGTGGCGCGGATTGCGGCCGCACGGATTGAGCTACAGACGTGAAATTTTGATCCGTTTTTCGTAAAATCCGAGGCTAAGTTCGTTAATGGGCAAAAATGGACCATTAGGAAAAATGGACCTCATATGAACGAAAACGTTTTTTATGAATATCTCAAAAACGATGCATCTGATGAAAAAAGTACAAGAACAAAAGTTATTTAGGATATGATTCTACATAAACCTCCCATATATCAAAATCCGATTGTAAAAAAGGATTTTAAAAAACCTGTTTGGAAAGTGTGACTTCAAAGGGGAATTTTGGTACTACTGTTCGAATTTTGATACGAATATCACCATACGGTCTTTTGTTATGTGTTAGTTCTTCTTCAAATCTCAATGTGGTCCACCCCACGGCCACAGGTGTTCCACCCCTGGGCCATTTTGCTCAGCGCACGTCTACTGAATTTCAAAAAAATCAAGTTTTTAAAATACATATAACAAAATTCAAAGGGAATAACATTTTCTGCATTTTTTTCCTTTAACGATTCTCGAAGTATTTGAAAAAATATTATTTTTTATATATTTTTTCCGAAATTAAATATTGCCCACAACAGATTTTTTTTTGTTATCCTTGCCAAAAAACATTTAACTGAAGCTTTTTAATAATCGAAGTAAAGATTTTGCTCCATGGCAAAAAAGTAGAAAATTTGTTGGAGAAGTCATTAAATTACAGAAGTCCCGAATTTTTCAATTTAGTGCTACGATTTATCAAGTACTAGAAAAAACGCAAAATATACTCGATTTCGACTGAGAGTTGGTGCAAATCATTTTTCCCCCTACGGCGTAGTTTTTTCACAAATTTTCGCTTGATGCACATAATCCTCGCATTTTACTTTTTTGGTGTTCTCACAATTGTTAAAGCTTGGGACTGTGTCAGTCCTGATTTAATCAGTGTACTGCATTCCATTAAAAAAATTCGCCTGCGGTGCATATTTATGATCATTTTACAAATAATTTTTCCTCTAAATTTTATTTCACCCCCATAATTTCACCCATGTAATGGTTGGTAAATATTTCAATTCAAAGCAATAAGAGGAGTTTGTTTATTAACTTTAAGTTTTAAAATTTTTATACTGCACGAAAACTCTGATCTCACCCCCCATAGGTGAGAGGGGGGTCACCTATGTTCATCTTGTATGTTCATCTTGTTGCGATTGACACAAAAGAAATATGGTCACTTTAAGGGCACACGATACAGGACGAAGACATATTAATTATTATTAAAGATTTTGGGGTCGCTGACTCAAATCAAGTCCTCGACTTCCTTGACTTGAAATCTCAATTTGTTATAAAAATTTGTTATTTTAACCTCTGATATTTAAGAAATGGATGAGTTATGAATTTGACCACTTGAACGAATTGGACGACTTGAGCAAGTGCGATTTTAGGCTGGAAACCTGGCAACCCTGATCGTAATCGCAATCATCAATGTGATACGGCGATTATATCATGGATTTGGGCTAGGGTTTGCGTCACAGATATCGGAATTAGAATAGATATCGTGTTTTGCTATCTCAAATAGGCCACTGAAATGTCAAAATAATATTATGGGGAAAGGAGATAAATATATCATGCTTCGTTTTGGAATATAGAATGTTTGTGGTTCACTTAAAACCTAAAATTCATTTTTAATTTGAAACTTGATAAAAGCAAAGTTGGCAATTCTGGATTCATTTCACTATGGTATGCAAATTAATTTTAGGCTTATGAAAATAGAGAAAGCATTAGTGTTTTTGGCCCATTTCTTTATACGGGCTTTTCAAGTAAGGCGCATTCTATGGGATATATTTCTGTAGTTTGCGTCCAACAAATATTCAAAAAAAAAATTTTCAAAAAGTTTTCATTATAAAAATCATTGTAGTGATATAATTTAAAACTGAATGAATTACATCTTGACAACACTTTAGATTTTTATCTAACACTTCAAGGTATTTATGTAAATTACAAACGGAAAAAAATCAACAAGAAAACTTCGACTAAATAAATGCAATTAAACATGAACTTTTGACAGTTTCGTCCTACATATGTGAATATCGTATCTTATCAAGACATCGTCGTTAAGGTCGTTAATTAGGCATACGACAGCCACTTTTCACCGTATTAGCGATTCGTGGTATAACTCATTCGGGCTATATATGAAATGCCAGTACATTGGTGTATATAAATAAAAATCTAGATAATAGTATACTGCGAATCTGTATAGCACATTGCACGTGAATGCATAAACAGAAATATTTATTTTGGAATACCACCCAAATGAAGGCGTCTCACCTTTGATCACGATGCATTTATAAATTTTCTCTGTTAGAGCAGTTTTTTTACGAAATTCAACCGTACATACGTGTAGGTGCTATGAAACAAAAAGATATTAATTTGCATAACTTGCACACATGAATATTTTGTAATATACATTTTTATGCAGCGACCAAGCAGCAGGATCTCAAACTTTTACTCTTACTGTACGGTTCAGAATAAAACTACTTAACATTCTGAGGAATCCATTTATACAGCAAATAACTACGGAGTACAAGACCCTGGTTACTGTATGGGATAGACTTACGATTTAAATGTAATTTATGGCCCAAGAAAAGTTCATGATAACGATCATTTTACACGATCATTTGTCTTGTAGAAGCAATGTTAGTCTGAGAAAATGCAAAATGCATTGACAATGTTTTTTTTTCTAACATCTCTCACTTTAAAATCACACTGACCTTTTGGCCGATCGTAGCAGATTTAAAATTAAATTTTATTTATGAATTTTGAAATCGTATTCTTAAAGTTTTTAACAATTAAAACTTAACTCGTGACTACCGAATTTCTATTGATTTAAGTTGCGGCAAATACTTTATTTGCAGACTTCTATAGTAAAAATTAAATTACTTTTTTCCCATACAAACTCTGGTTGTAAATATGGTCCTTTTTCAAATCAAACTTGACATATGGGACCTCTCAAGTTATACACCTATAGCTCTGACTTCCGTACTTGTCAAGGTTATGGAAACTTTGATCAATATCAAAATCTCAAACTTCTTAGAGCGCAAAAACATAATCAACGATTGTCAATATGGCTTTCGTCCGCGCCGCTCCATAAGCGATCTTTTGGTTTGCTTGACCGAGCGTTAAAGTAAAAGTGTCCATAATTTTGGACATCTCCATCTCCAAAGCTTTCGGCCGTGTTTAGCATAAAGCTTTGCTGACAAAGATACGAGCTATTGGCCTAAATCCTGCTCTTTCCAAATGGATTGAGAGTTACCTTTCTGATCGTTAAATACAGGTTGTTTTGCATGGTTTCAAGTCTGATTTCTTCAAAATTAACTCTGATGTCCCTCAAGGCTCAGTTCTAGCACCTACGCTCTTCTTAATATTTATCAATGATCTACTCTCTTTCACTCTCAATCCGCTTTTCTGTTGTCGATGAAATGCGAAAAATTACCCGAAACGGTCGAATTTATGAATGAATCCATTAATGACCCTAAAAACATCAGAATACTGGGCAATGAAATAAACAAGAAGCTTCAATGGAGCGATAATATTTTCAAAATTGCAAAGGAATCGTCGAAGGGCCTATGCTTTCTGGGACAAGACCTACATTCGACCGAGACTTGAGTATACTTCGCACATTTATGTTGGAGCCCCAATAACTGTCCTGCATCTGAGCTGTGCTTCGGCATTAAAGGGTCTTCCCCTAAGCTCGGGCTGAAACTATAAAAAAAACTTATTAAAACAAATTTCTGCATTCATTACAAATCGTAGGTAATATTATTTTATCTGAAGTTTTTAATTCGATTTTTTTTTAATTTTTCATGATATCTCGATAACGGTAAAAGATACCGGATAACGGTAAAAGAAAAAATTATGGCAACATTATTCTCTTCAATTCATCTCATACATTAAACCATCAAAAACCTGGTATTTTTCGAGTTAATAGCAACAATCTGATTCTTTTTTAAGTAACGGTATATCTCGATAACGGCTTCAGATACGAAGTTCTAGTAAATGATAAAGATGTAGAAAAATTTTTGTCTTCAACTTTTGTTATACATAAGAAAAATGCGAGAAACGCGTAGTTTCGGAGTAAATAACAAAAAACGAAATTACGATTTTTAAAAAACCGTCAACTTGGTTATTTCCAGTTAACGAATTTCCACCAAAAGTTGATTGGATTGTCCCATTCCATGGCTTTAGGTGTTTTAGTTTTGGAGAAATCTTGTGCAAAGACTGACTGATAGACCGACAGACAGAAAGACATTTTTGTAATAATGCTCCCATCGACTCAGGAGTGCTCAGGAAATTTTTTTTAAGCAAAATTAAGAGGTCGAAATTTTTCATGAATACAATATTTTATTATACTACGTATAAGAAAGTAAAAATTAGTTATAATAGGCAAGGGTTCTAGATGAGAACTGGTAGCTTTTATGTCCTTTCATTCGCATTAAGCAATGAAGAGCCCTCGTTTCCTAAAATTTTATTAGACATTTTTAAATATTTCTGTTATTAGTCTTATAGTGAGTGAGAATTACAATGACCAACAATAAACATCAGCAACAGCGACAGCAAAAACAAGAATGCTGTGGCGTGGAATACATTTAATTACGAACAGCTAGAATTTCGCATTTTTTGTATCCACTGAAATTTAATTTTTTTTTTGTTTTAACTGAAATTTAATTTTTTTGCTATTATAATTGAGCCTTTTCTCACGAGGCAGCATTCTCGGCTTTGCTTTCGCTGTTGCTGGGGGCCATTATAATTCAGCTTTATGAAATAGAAACATTTTTGATATATAAAACGAATTCTCTTCCTATATTTTAAAAACAATTCAGTAAAAACTTTGGTAAACCGGAAACTAAAAGTTAGTGGCACTTTAGTGCATAATAACTTTCCGTGAAATAGCTTTTAGCACTAACTCAATTGAACGGCCGCTATAAGTTTCATGCAATCTGCCATTAGCCTCGGTCAATATTAACTATACTTACCCAAAGTGTTCAACAACCCAAAATGTAACTTTTCACTTGTCGAGTTTTTCATTTAAAACCTGCAATTTCTTTTCGATCTGGCAATGTCACACTTACCTGGTCTTTCGTTCTCAATTGATGCTTTTGAAGCTATGACGCAAACAATGGAAAATAAAGAATCAAAGAATTTAAACCCATGCTCCAACGACATAGAAGTTGCCGTATTGATAAGCTTTTCCCACCACGTTTGTCGTGCGATTGCTTGGTAGAAAGACGACAAAATACCACGAAAGAAAGAAACTACAAAGCTACAAGCAAAATAGTAGCTCCAATCCAGATTCTTTGTAAGCCAATGTCGGTGTCGTTTGTGTTACGCCGCAGAAAAATATCGTGGCGACGTACACATACGATAGAACCTTATTGCCTCTTCCTGCATTCCCGCTCTAGATACTATAAACCAGCAACGGCATTTGCTGAGGTTAAAATATATCACGACAAAGTATTTGTAGGCACGCATATGCCGAACGGAATGAACGACAAGCGACGGCCGACAAGAGAGTCACTACGACACCGACAACCTAACTGTCAGACAAAATCCAGCCGCAATACAGCAACGTTAAAGAGCAAACAACAAGAAACTGTACTACACTGCCTCAGACTACACCACCACATCCGACAGTCTGCCGAAACTCTGTGTCTGATGACGACCTAGTAATGGCGCTCTCGCTAGATTGTGAAAAGTTGATAAATTTGGTCTATGCCCGCCCGGCATTATGGAAAGTTTCCGATACAAATTATCATAATCGCGAGTTAAAACAAACCCTATGGCGCGAAATTGGAGCCGAACTGCAATGGCCGCGTAAGTAATAACATATTAAAAACCCGTTACGAATTTATACAGTAAATAAAATAACTAGAGTTCAAATGGTTTTTAATTCATTTATGGCGTCGTAATTATGGTATCATTACTTGTTTCTATTAAATTACGTTAATTTTGCCACATTGATAAAAATCTTATCTCAAATTGACCTTTTCCTGAAGTTCTTTCATAAAATACAGCATTGACATCATTGCCAGTTGGACATTGCAAATATAAAATTCTTTATCTCGTCTGCACATATTCAATTCAAAATTTCATCGGAGATTTGATTTTTCCGTCAGACTAGTAATAACCAAGTATGGGACTAACGTGGTAAAAGGTATCAAATTTTCCCAAAAAGGGTAGTAGATTTTGATCATGGTGAATTAGATTTTTTTTAACTATAGCACAACCGAATTGCGCTTTTATCTTTTATATTTATTACCAAGGACATAAAAAAAATCTAAAACTCCTAATCATAGAGAAATAAATAAAGAGAAATAGTATTGGAGCAGTCTTGACCTTAATTTGAGTCGCTACCGCATTTAGTTGATTTAATCGGTATTTTTTCCTATGGTAAACTAACAACATCATAGTTGATGCGAGGCTCGGAACATATTTTTCACCATTTTCTTTAAATTTCTCACAAAACGCTCCTTTGCGGCAAAGGTATAGGTATAGAGTAGGAATTCGGTATAGTACGGTCACAATTTCAAAGTCCAGTATGGATGCTCTATAATATAATTAAAGTGGCAAAAAGCAGTTTTTAATGGATTTATTCACTATTTTGGACGAAAATATTGAGTACGTTTCTTTTGAACAACTTGTTTCCGAGCATACATCATTGCTGCTTTCTCTCTAATTTTCCTTAATACACGCAGATCACCAGAATCAACCTGATTTTGTTCCGCCCAAGTGATTGAAAGATTGTGGATTTCTACAATCTTGTCTATGGGAATATCTGACATAGAATCACAAAAACTTGTGTGTTCACTATTTCAAACAGGGTTGTTATTATTTTCCCCAGCCCAAAAATACGATACGAAAATACGACTTTTTTTAAAAAGCCCACCCAAAAAAAAACCGAAAAAATTGCACTAATAATGGTGTTAAGCAAAAAAAAACCTAATAAAAACCCAGTAAAACCCAAAACACCCAGTGGGTTTGGCTTTTTTTTACAAAAAAACCGGGTCTTTCACAACCCTGATTCCAAGTGATTCACTATTTTAGGGGTTCACTATACCGAGTTCCTACTAAATGTAAGGCAAATTTAACTGCTTTTCAAGGGAATCGAGGAAAATTTTTTTCTCATTTATTGACAAAATAAAACTATGGAACAAGCCGAACAAAAGAAATTCTTATTATTCCAGCGTAATTTCATAATTTCTCAAAATTTCCATATTTGACGTCTGCCTCTGTAAGTTAATCAAAAGTGCGTCCTTTTCATTTTTAACTCGTAGCCGACAGTCGTAGCTAACAAAACGCTTTTGTTTTGGAGAGCTTAAAAGCTTTCATTGCATCGACGAAAAATAAAATGCCGAAACGAACCGACTACGATCGTTTGCTAGATATCCTCTTCCCTTTGTGCCTTTCGGCGATCAAATAGAATGTTGGATTTACTTGTTTGTTTTTCTATTTCGCCTTTACCATCATTGCATGCGACTTCCATTTAGAGTGGCAATGAAAGCTTTCAAGCTCTGCCATGAGCCAACAAAAGCGTTTTGTCAGGGGTGCGTTCCTTTATTCCGGAGTAAAGTAAAGGTTGGGTTTGTCAAAGTTAGAACAGCTGATTGCCAAAGTTGAAAATAACGGAAACTGTACTCTGGCATTTCGGAACGTGATTTGGTTAACTTTGACAGTTATTGGAATTCTGACTAAATTACCTAAAATTATCATACTTTTAATAATACTTTCCTGCTAAATGCAATTAATAAAATACCTTGGGAATTCTTCGCCATTATGGTATTGTCTTTAATATCATAATTCCCCCCAACCAAAATAATTTCAAAGGTGTCCGTTGCCATCACGCACAAATTTATTCATTTTGTTTCTCAATTTTAATAATTTACTTGTTCTTGTCGAACTTGTTTATTAAATCACTCACAATGAAAACAACGACTTAACCTCAAATAAGTTTCCAGTACTGTCAAAGTTAACCAAATCGCGTTCCAAAATGCCCGAGTAAAGTTTACTTTTCTCAACTCTGCCATTGAGCAAAGTTGAAAAGGTTAACTTTGACAGCTCAACTGTGGTATTTTGGAACGCGAGTATAGTTTACTTTGCGTTAACCGTATGTGTTTTGGAACGACTTTCAGTTAACCGTGGTCGACCGCGGTTAACCGTGGTTAGTAATGGAACGCGGCCCAGCTCAGTGTTGTGCCGGTTTTTTACGTAAAGTAATTTACCTAGTTTTTTACGCGTAAAAAATTACGCGTAAAAAACCTCAATTTTAACGTAAAAAACGTAAAAAACGTAAAAAACTGTAAAAAACCTAAAACATTGATGATAAAAAGTTTTATATCGTAGCCAGTCACTAAATATAGTAATTATTCGTAAATAAATCATCTTAGAACAATAAAAAGGTTAATAGTCTTCAGCAAACACAGAAAAGTATTCAAAAGCATTTCCTCTTGAAAGTGAAAAAGATTTTAAACTCGGAGTTCAAAAACTGTTTATATCCTTTCATTACATTACGTCCGCCTACTCATTTTAACGTTAATTAATGTGAATAATGTGGAGAGATTTGCGACATATGGGCTATTTTAACCCTTTGTTGCAGTGTTGTTGTACATCACCTTTTCTAATTCAGTTTTTTAATATTATAACATATATGTCATGCCCTTATATTGACTAAATTCATTTCGTAAGTATCCTAGGACATCAATTGTTATGAAAAAAGTAATATGCGCCTTTTTTTTATAATTACTCAATTTTATAAATAAATAAAGAGCAAAAAAGTAGCTATTTTGCAGATTAAATGTAACTGTGGCAAATCTATTACAGTTAAAAAATCGGTAATTAGCTTTATAAAGGTTTTTGGGGTCGCTAATTACGAATCTGAAGTCAAAACTTCAAATTTCAAAATGGCGGATCCAATATGGCGGTCAAAAAAGATAAAATTACGTACTAGTTTTCAGCGTAATCTAATGAATTTTATCTTTTTTGACCGCCATATTGGATCCGCCATTTTGATTTTTGAAGTTTTGACTTAAGATTCGTAATCAGCGACCCCAAAAACCCTCGGATACCAAAAACCGTGAAAATTAATTCCATAGAAAAATGTATGCATGAAAGGGTTAAAGAAACATATTTGGACTAGTTCTTGCAACAACAAGCGTAATTTTAAAGTTTGCATCAAAAAATCGTTTTTAAACACAAGGAGACTCATTCCGAAGGCGGAAATTGAAACAAAACTGGAAAAAGGGAAAAGAAATTTTAAAAACTGGAAAAATTCCATTCAAACAACTGTTCTAATTTGAGTTAATAGACTGTCCTACTTAGTAGTACGGTTTATTAAGTGCTGATGTCCACTCTCTATATTATAGGATCTCTAATAAAATGCTGAGAAAAACAGACTGTCATACTTTGTAGGAACTGCGATGTCCCATTTTTTAGGTTTTTTACTATTTTTTACGTTTTTTACGGTTTTTTACGTTTTTTACCAGTTTTTTACGTTTTTTACGTTTTTTACGTGAAAAGTGTAAAAAACTGTTTTTTACGCCGTTTTGCCCAACACTGGCCCAGCTACGACTGTCGGCTACGAGTTAAAAATGGGTTCAGATGCTACTATGGGCACTGGTTATCTGGATATGTTTATTTGTGCCTGAGTAAAGTAAAGGTTGGGTTTGTCAAAATTCAACCAGCTGATTGCCAAAGTTGAAAATAAAGTAAACTTTACTCGGACATTTACAACGCGATTTGGTTAACTTTGACATTATTGCAATCTGAAGCATTTGAATATTTCCAAAATATTTTCGTTATCCTCTATTCCTCTATCTCAGAAAAAAAACTTCAAGTCATTTTCACAAAAATTTCTTTCAAAAATGAGCGAACCGGGGTCATAGTTAAAAATTTTTTCTCAAAAGTTTAAATTTTACCTTTTTTACATATAAGAAATGTATTAAAATGGCTCAAAAACCAAAACCATAACGGAGCTCCCAAGATATACATATCCACCGACGGGTCGACGGCTCCGCAATGTGTATGTGTGTGCGTTCGTATTTAGTTTACGTATGCTAGTATACCTTAACCAATTTTGACGCGGTTTTTTGCATTCGAGAGTTGTTACCGTCCCATAGAAAAATTAATTTTAGAAAAAATAAACCATTTTCGAGACAATTTCAATTTTTTTTACCATTTGTATAGGCAAAGGAGTACTCCTATTGAATTTTGATAATTTTTTTCGAAAAAATGAGCCGTTTCCGAAAAAATTGCAAAGATTTTTTACATTTGTATGGGAGAGGGGGAAAGGGTGGTTCGATTCTTCCCATTTTCGGAAGAAGTTGATCTTTTGATAAAATCCTTTTCTATGCCAAATTTCAACTATCTACTTCAATTAGTTCTCGAGTTTTCAAATGTTATTGTATAAAATCTTCAAATATTATACCTACTTTTATTCAGCACAGGATGTTTGATTATCTAAGAAAGATATAGCGAAAACACAATGGCGCGTCAGCGCGTTCGTAAGCTTTGACATTTCAGCGCACCAAACACGCTTTGACAATTGAACGCTTTGAAGCGTCAGTAATAAAACCTAATAACGCTGCGTAAGAACTACACGCTTCACTATTTTTATTTCAAATAAAATGGAAATATAGAGTTTGTGTGAATTAAAAAGCATTTGGAAGACATAGAATTTGTTGCAGGAGTAGCACACAAAACACATGAATTAAAAACAGCAATTGATGATGGTGAATTTAAGAAATAAATATTGAAAGAGATGCGGACAACTTCTTTATAAAATAAGTGATTTAAATAAAAGCCACGATGATCCTTAGCATCTTTTAAAGTCACTAGAATATTTGAATTAATTTTACTTTATTTTTTGTCTTGTTATTCCGCGTTTTCACACAATTTCGATTTTAGATTGCATAAATATTAATTATTTTTCTCTTTTTTAATTAATCGTTCCATAAATGCATCATTTGTCCCACCATTTTCCAAAAATCACTCACAATACGCAATTTTCATTCAAATTTCAAAGCACCAACGCGTCTGAAAGTAGAAAGTAGGTCTACTCCAAGCGTCAGGGCGCTTTGAAGCGTCAAGGCGAAGCGTCATTATAAATCGTCCCATATTAAGCCACGGGTTTTACTTTTGAAGCGTCGAAATGTTAAAGCTTACGCACGCCTTGACGCGTCATTGTGTTTTCGCTAATATCATCCCACCGTTAGGTGGACTTAGGCGTGTTTTTACCTTGGGATCACGAACTCATTGCAATCTAAGCGTTGAAATACTCCACTTCTGGCTTTGATCGCACAATAATGAGTACAAATTTTAATAGTTCATTCATGAGGTGGTAAACTTACGCGCTTTTTTTCAAGATTCCATGAATACCCTTATTATATAGTAAATATTGTCAGAATATCATCCGTTTCCCGTCAAAGTCTTTTCCATTCTAAGTTAGAAGCATAAACTTTTAAATAAATCATGTAAAAAAATTAATTTCAGATGATAATGTAAAAGTCAAATGGACATCATTGAGAGATTCATTTCGCCGTGAATATAAAAAGAAACAAAAAGAACACACTTTAGATGTTAGTGGAAAACAGGAATGGGTGCATTTTCGTCAAATGCTATTCCTTAGGGAGTTTATGTCCACTCGAGAAACAGGAATATTGGCGCCTGGGCAGGATGAAGACAATGACGATATTACATGTAAAACAGAACCCTTGGAATATCTCGATCAAATTTATGCCGAAAATACATTAACACAAGATCCATATCATGAGAAGCCTGAAACATCCCCCGCTCAAACCGAAGACATAAAATGGGAACCATCCCCAAATAAGAAACAAAAATTGTCCTCTTACGAACCGAATTCAGAATTAAATCCACCGTCAAAATTTAGTATGAACAAAAGTATGCTTAAAAATACAAAACATATGGATGACGAATATCATTTTGTGATGAGCCTTTTGCCTTTTTTAAGGAAGATTCCAGAAGAAAATAAACTAATAACGAGAATTCGAATGTGGCAATTAATATACGAAAATTCAACTGGCACAAGCAATTCGACAGAACAAACTGAAGAACTCAACGAAATATCAGTTGATTGTGAATAATACTAAATATAAGTTTATTTTTGTTATAATAATAAGTTCTATCAATATAAGAATACATTTAAAAGAGAATTTGTTTGAAAATAAATTACAAAGCAAATAAGTAATTAATTTAAATCTATGCGTTAAGGCCCGTTCACACGACTATCTACTGGTCCGTAAGTAGCTCGTCGGTATACGCGATTTGTATCATAGTATTCGGCGGAGTTACTTGCCGCGAAGTTGGAAGTCGGTTTAGTTGCTCAGACGGTGAAAACAAATACACTCTCATCAAGTAGTGTAAACATTCAACTCGTTAAGTGTGTGTGACTTTGGCACTTGCTGTTAAATAATTTTTGTGCCGGCTGTCACTTAATACTAAATAAAGGCCGGAATACATTTGGCCCCACACAACATTTACGGCGACATTTCAGATTTCAAACTCATAGTAGATACTCCATGCTTCTGTATACAATCAATCCGACCAACTTTGTCGGCGTAAAAACGACTTGGTGATAGTGACCAGGCAAAAAGCGCGAATATATACACTTGTGATGCAAATGAGTTAAGGTTTGACAATAGACACATGCTCCCGAAGTACAAGATTTGCTCACTTTTGTGCACTAAAATTAGAGAATTTGCACCAAAAAACTGGAGCATAAGCATATGCTCGTTTTTATGTATACAAAGTAAGACTATTATTACTTCCTCACATCCTTTTTTTTAAGTATTTTCAATAACTCACAAAAGTAATTTAGTCATATTTTGGAAATTTAATATTACCGCGGACAAACTATGTTAAAAATTTATAATCTCTTCATGTAAGATATTTTGTTATAAAGAAACAAGCACGATATATAAAATTTTTTAATTGATAAGTTATGATTCATCTATGTCAGAATAACATAAGCAAGTGAACACTTCTAATTGAGCATGATAAACTTCTTCATCACATTGCAAGCATCGTATTTAAGCATTCTATAATTAAAAAAAAATATTAATAGCCATCAATCAATACGTAAGCGAGAAGACTATTCGCATCAATTTCTACCCTAGATAAGAAATTACAAAGGAGTCAGGTTACTAATTAAATCAATCAATTATCCATAGGCATCCTGGAGATAAATGAACTTCGTAAAAGTGAAACAGGCATTTTGTAAATTAATTTAATTTTCGTTACAACGTCAGGATACTTTTTTCACGCCAACGACTTTGTAATTCTTTTTAAAGCACTAACCACCCTCAGGTGTAATTAATCACCGTGAGTAATTCTATTCTAAAATTGTATTCGATCATCAATCAATAGAACACATTTTTCAAACAAAAATAAAATAAAGTTGTGCTTACATTAACTTTTTGAATGCGACAATAACCCTGGAAAAAGTGTTTTGAGAGAAATATTTGTGCATTGTTTAAAAATGCCAAAACTAAAAAAAAACCTAAATTCATTGTTTTAATAAATGTCGAGAACCGTATTTGGATGATGAGTATTTTAACTCCAATAATAAATACCTGTATATTATCACATTTTCGTCGTAGCCTGGATATTTTGAAAAGTTTTTATTTAGCTTGCCTTCGTATCTGTTTGTTTGTCTGCCGTGGTCAAATCTGGCAATCCAATTTTGACACACTTCCACTCATCCGATCGACTTGAAATTTTTTCACTACTTCGTCCTTGTAAGGGAAGGTCCTGCAAGGATACCGTGATTATCCTTTTAATCAAATTTTCCGGGAAAAAATCTATTCCAGGGGTTTGTTGGATCACTGACTTCGATTCTGACATTAAAAAGTTTAAAAGGATAACGGAACGTCCTGCAAGGAACCGTAATTTTATTCAAATTTTCCGGAAAAAAAACTCACCTGGGGGTTTTTGGGGTTGCCGTCAGGAAAACGGGAGGTCCTCTAAAGGTGCCGCTCCACATGAGAGTAGATACGCGAGTAACTCTCAAAAACTCTCGAGAGTTACTCGCAGAAGGTTGTCCATTTGAGAGTTAATTTCGGCGATTTTTCTCTTTTCAAGACCAATATCTTGATTCTTTTGACATCTTGCTTTGGCGAGGTATTTGAATAGATAAACTTCCTATTGAACGAATATCTTGAGAATTTCCTATATTATGAATAATAGCTCCTGCACATATAAATAATAAAGCTTTAAAAAAAGCATGAGTTGAAAGATGAAAAAAAGCTAACTTAACATAACCCATTGATAAGATACTTATTATTAAACCTAGTGCTCGAAAGCGAGTGCTCGAAAGCTACTACCGAAATTCAAACGCCGTTCGTATCTGGCGAGCAACTCCCCGAGAGTTCAGTGGGTGCGTATCGACAAGCTCGCGAGTTTTTGCGAGTTTCTGCGAGAGACTCTCAGAGACGTGTCCATTTGCGAGTAGCTGCTATCGAGAGATTCTCGCCCGCATTTACTCTCATGTGGAGCGGCACCTTAAGGATAAAGGGAGAACTCCAATTAAGCAGAGGCAGCAGCAGAGGCAGAAGCAGTAGCAGTGGCAGAAGCAGAATCTGCTTTCTGTCCCACAATGAAATTTGAATTATGACGAAAATAGCAGAAACCTGTCAAAATGTTGTTCGTATTTATATCCGCGGCATGATTTGTCGTATAATATTTCGTTGTTTTTTAAGTATTCAATTAATTTCTCCTCCATTTCAAGTATTGCAAATATTTACTTCCGTCCATATATGCAAAAAATATCAACAACGATTTGTGAGGTTGAATTGAAAGCAGAAATTTAGAGATTAGAGCTAAAATGTGTTCCTGCTGCCGCTGCCTCTGCTGCTGCTTTATTGGAGCAAAAGTTCTGCTTCTGCTTCTGCCTCTGCTCAATTGGAGTTCTCGCTTAAAGTGGATATCTTTCCCTCAAATTTTCCGGGAAAAATCTCATTTGCGAGTTTTTGGGGCCACTGAGTTTAATTCTGGAGTCAAAAACTCGGTTTTTGGGATCGGCGAATCCCATTCTGACATTAAGAAGTCTGTAAGGATAAGCGACAGTCCTGTTAGGATAATGTGATTATCCTTTTCATTTTGGATTTTTAGTCACACTAATCAATCACGAAATGGCTAAAAAAGATAAAATAAAAGAAATCAAAATATTTTTAAGGTTTGTATATCAAAAAATGCACTAAAAAGGAAAAAAATAATTTTTTGTGTGTCAGAAATAAAAGCTAGATAAGGAATAAAAAATAAAATATATATTTATCTCGCTTTTATTTCTGATACAGATTAATTTTTCCATTTTAGTGCATTTTTTTAAAATAAAAGTTTCTTAAAAAAAAGCTTTTAGATTTTTTTTTACAAGAGGATTTCAGCAAGATTAATTCCATTTTGATAACAATTAATGAGTAAGTAAAATTGAACTCAAATTTAGTTAAATTTTATAGCCTAATCATGTCTTAACTAAATCTCTCTCTCTTTATAAAAAAAATACTTTTGGCAAAAAAGATTAATCACATACGCATTTAATCTATTCCAGGATTATATCAGTTAACGCCAGCACTTGTGTTCAAATTGTGGAATTATGTCCAAAATATAAATAAGGGAACTCAGTATATTCGGTTTGACTTTATCTTTATTTTGATGTCAACTAACGAACAATAAAATATAAATTATTACTTAAATCGAAATTGTGTTGGAAAAAACGCCTCGACGCACCGAAGATGTTTAAAAACTAACCAGAGGTGATATCTAAAAATACGTCGTGTGCACACCAAGGTTCAAGTTCGTATTGACCACGACTTAACGCATCCCCAGTCTTCATTCTTACATATTTGCGCTTAAGTATTTCTTATCAAAATCGCATTAATAAATAACAGCCTAAACAATACCTTCCTGATTTTATCTACGGAGTGATTTTTCTTCCTTTTTCATGTTTTCCGTATCCCAAAAAAAATCACCACGACGACAAGAGTAGCAACATCGACCAGTAGGCCTCCAGACACTTATGCAGGTATCCAGAATTTCAAATCTTTGTCGCGATCGCTTGTCGTGCCGGGCGGTTGGATATTTTATAACAAATGTAACCAATAACCATGCAGTTACTGGAAGAAATTTTTTGTCGGTTTGTAGATTTCATCGCGAAAAGCCACGAGTAACATTTAAAACAAGTTTTAATTTTAAGTAATTTTTTGAACAAACCGATTTTTATCAATTCAGAGTAATTTGAAACATTTTTTGCGAAATAGTTTTCCAGCATTTTTAAACCTGATTTTATATTAGTTACTAGCATTAGTAACGGATCTTAAAACTGGAAATTGTTTTTTGCAAAATACAGCAATTTCATTTTTATGATTGCACGTCTTTGAAGACAATTGGAATTTCTGAAAATCTGCTCTAATTGAAATTTGAAGTATTTATATAAATTATACTTTTCACACGTCTAGTTTGCAAACAAAATTTCTCGAGCCCCTAAGTGAGGTCGTTCCATGTCAAGTGGACCAATTTTGGAGATCGGCCACGCTCGACCCTCTCTGGACCGAATGATATTTTTTTAGGTTTTTCCTATAACCTCAAAGAAAACCCTTTTACATTTTTTAGCGGAATCGCTATTGGTTGGTGAGATAGAGATATTAAAGTGGGAGGCTGTTTAAGCAAGTTCCGTAAAAATGACAAAAAATGAAACTTTGACAAGCCACAGCTGGTCAACGAAACCTGATAGGGATTTGAAATTTTCTGAAAGAACAACAATCTACGCTATCAACTAACTTTGTAAAGTTACACAGCCTTTACACTCGTCTGTAGAGCTGACACAGTCTCGTGTAAATGCTTATTGGCACTGACAAGTCTGTACTGACGGGACTTTTTTGTAGTCAGTACAGACATGCCAGTAATTTGACATTTCAGACTTTTAAGATGGCGGAAAATGAAGAATTTGAGGTGAATCTATTAAATTATTATGAATCCACTTCTTTTAATTCATTTTCTAACTTTTAGAACTCTCAGAATGGCGAAAGAAGACTAACTAGGAACGAGATAATTATAATAATGAAGCATAGGAGCAAAATTCATGCCTCTGGAATAGGAGGGACTGTAGCTGTGTTACAAACGAAGTCATTTTGAAAATGAACTGACTGCCAATTTGCTAAATGTCTTCTAATTCATTGTCAGTAATTTGACATTTGAAGTCTGTGCTACTGACAGACTTTACAGTCGCGTGTAAAGGCCGGGTTAGGGACCTAGAATGCATTTAGTTTTTGTGCACTGAATCAGCAAAAATTGAGAAAAATATGACAGTTTTTACAAAAAGCCCGACTACAACTCTCTGCGACCAGTAAATTCGAAGTGGATGAAGGTAATCAGAGTGCATGGTATGCAACTTTAATCAAAGATAAGGGGCCTGACAAGCAACTGGACACCAACACGCAAAGAAAAGATGTGGTAGGGTATGCTTGAAGCAACCATTAAATGATTGTGCCAACCACAACTTTTTTTAAATGAATATGCCAATCATCTAATTGGCGCAATCAAACATAGCAATGGCTTCAAATTTGTATGTGGTAGAGGAAGACGAAATACGAATTACTTCCCCCATCTCTTTCAGTCAGAGAAAAATGAAATGTACCAATGTTTCGCGTACAGTGATGCAAGATTTCAAAAAATATAATTTAATCTAAGCTTAGAAACGATGCTATCTCGTAATTCTTTATTATTTAATTTTTTAGAGATTTTTTTAATTTTATCTGTTTTAGTAAAATTAAACATCAAAAATGATGTCGATCATTTGCGATTTTGATTTTTATACCCGTATGGTGAAACCAAAGGGTATATTAACTTTGCCTTACCGTTTGTAACGCAAAGATCCCGTAATCACATACAAAAATGAATAACACCAGTGTGTTTAGACTGATAAAAAAATTGAATTTTGTATGTCCGTCCAAGAGTTATATAGGAGATTAGCTTCCATACCCGCCGTTGACGGGTAAAAGTTTTTTGCAAAAATTTTCTTACGGCCAAAAACCAAAAAAAAACTTAAAAATGTTTGAAAAAAATCGTTATGCCTTCAGGACTTCCCGTTCCGAATTTTAAAATTCTAACACCAGATTCGTGATCAGCGACCCCGAAAACCCCCGAGTGAAACTTCAGCCTCGTATTGAGCAGGATTCATGGAGAAAATCACGGTTTAAAAACACCCAAACCCCCTTTACCCCCTTAGCGGTAAAATTTCGGAAAACCCCGCCTTAGTGATGGTTGGGACATACTGTGAAAGTTTCAAGTCTAGCTTCAGGGGTTTGGGCTGGGCGTTGATGAGTGAGTCAGTCAGTCAATCAGTCAGTCAATCGGGTTAAACGATTTTATATATATACATAGATGATTCTACATAAAACTCCCATACATCAAAATCCGATTGGAATAAATTTAAAAAAAATGTTATTGAAAAGTTGACTTCAAAGTGGAATTTTGATACAACTGTTCGCCGTTCACTTAAATCACCATAGCGCGGTATTACAAACGGCAACTTTCGGGCTTACTTAAGCCGATTTTTGGGAGCAACGACTGAGGAGGGAAAAGTTGCCACTCGAAATCATGGCTTATCGACAATCTGCATACATGCAAACCGTGTGAACCGGTTTGGGAAAAGTAGTAGGCAGAAATCATTTTCGTTCTGACCGTCAGCAGGTAAAGATCGTGGGAAGTATATGAGCAGCAGCAATTTCAATGGTTTGAGTCCACACACACCCATGTAAACTTGTGTATCATATGCAAACAGGATTGGCTTATTTAAGCCACAAGTGTAAGCACATTGGCTTATTAAGCCCAAAAGTTGCCGGCTTAAATAAGCCCGAAAGTTGCTGTGTGTAATACCACGCATACGGGTTTTCAATAATTTCCAGATTGGCAAACATAGCTTTTGTTATGATTTTGTTTTATAGCAGTCTTGTATTTTTTTCGTATTTTTTTTTTAATTCATAAGTATTGAATTTGGATATTGCCACAATAATTTGTAATAATTTGTAAGAAATCTAATTACCAGCTGGAGGCGACTGCAAAATAATATGGCGGTGCAATTTTGTTAATCGTATATCGACAGTTTTGAAAATCCACATAAAAACGAATGCAGTATTATTTCATGAAACGGATTTTAAAAAAATCTAAAGGGTGTTTTTTTTAGACGTGTGGTTTTCAATCTGGCACTCCTTTTTTCGGAGTTGGTCTTTTTGACAGTTGTCACTTGATTTATGCTCAGTTTGGTTTGCCATTTCGTCAAACGACCATCAAGCGCGTCGCACGTTCGGTGAATGGGCCCAAAACGAGATGGCCACCGTTCCCGATTTTCACAAGAAAATTTTGTTCAGCGATGAAGCTCACTTTTGGTTGAATGGGCACGTCAATAAGCAAAATTGTCGCATTTGGAGGGATGGATCCACAAGGCATTTTTCAGACGCCATTACATCCTCAAAAAGTCACTGTTTGGCGTGCTATATGGGCAGAAGGAATCATTGGTCCATATTTCTTCAAAAATGAAGCCGGCCATAATGTTACAGTCAATGGGGAACGCTAAAGAGCCACGATTAATGACTTTTTCGTGCCTGAATTGGAGGATGTTGATGTGGACGACCTTTGGTTCCAACAAGACGGCGCTACATGCCATACAGCCAACGGAACAATCAATTTATTGAAGGAAACTTTTGGTGAGCGCATTATCTCGCGTCGTGGGCCTGTGGCGTGGCCTCCAAGATCGTGCGATTTAACACCGCTGGACTATTTTTTGTGGGGTTATGTGAAGTCGCTTGTCTACGCAGATAAGCCCGAGACGATTGACGCCTTGAAAGAGAAAATTCGGCGCGTTATTGCTGACATACGGCCCCAATTGCTGCAAAAAGTGGTCGAAAATTGGGCCTCTCGGCTGGAATTTATTCGAGCCAGCCGCGGCGGCCACTTGCCCGAAATCATTTTTAAAACATAATGGCAAACCCTTATCTTTAGAATAAAGCTAAACTCTTGGCCATAACATTAAATTATATGCGTTTTATTTCTTCTTGAAAACCACACGTCTAAAAAAACACCCTTGAGTTTGGGCATCATATCTTCATTTTAAAAAATCTTCATTTAAAAATGTTGTCATGCATCGTTTTCATTTCTCCTCAACATTTTGAAATTAGATCGAACATGGAAAAGTAATTAAATGGAACGTCCGTAATGTTTTTTCGAGAGAAAAACAGACATGTTCTTCTCACAGAAAAATATAGACACACTTAGAAAAAAAAAGGACATAAATGTTGATATACGGTCAAGCATTTGATGTGATTAGCCCAAGCATTTTTCCAACCAATGCTTCCCTCATTTTTTGATTAGCTCTTTGAAGGGTGACGGGGGATTTCCCCTAGAATGGGGAGAGCTGTTTGGTGGTTTTGTTGTTTGGAGACCAGGATCGAACCGGATTAGTTTTATCTTAAAATAAAAGCTCTTTCCAAAATGATCAGAAAGAACGATATCGGATATGATTCACTGATTTTTTTTTGCAAATGGAAGTAAAACTCGGTAAAAATAGATAAAAACATGATTTTGGGTGCCAATATCATGATATCCAACTGCTTGCCAAACCCCATATGTAAAATGTTGTAATTTACACTCATTCGCAAAGAATTTAATCACTTTCAAAAATTACAAAACCAAAAACTGAACCAAAAAATCACAAAGCGACTGTCAAACTTATTCACCACCCTGAATTTATAATGAGATGAATTTTTGGTTACTTTTCTTGTGACTCAACGTCAAGAATACCAAATCAGTCACAAGGTAAACATCCATACTCGATTGTCACTACAGATTGTGACTTGTGACCGATCACAATGCTAGAAAAAGGGCATAAATATGAAAAAAAAGAAGAAAAATCGCTGTTTTTAAACAAACAAACACTATTTTTCATAAAAATTTCAGATAAAAACTTACCGTATTCTACAAAATGTCTTAATAGGAAAGTATTTTAATTACAAAAATACATTCCCACGGAAGTGTCTTTTCATATTTTACATAACTTGAATAACTTTTGTGACGATTTGGTTGCGCTTATTATCCATCTCATAATCTGAAAAACCAAAATTGGGCAACCAAAATTATTTAAATTTTATTTAATTGAATTATTAATGTTTCTCATAAAATCCTATTTTCGTAGATAAAAATGTTCCGTTTAGATATATTCGAGTATTAAGTATGCATAAACAAATTAGGTGATTAATAATTTATTCAGATATTTTTCCGGGTTAATTAAAAACTATATAAAATGTCTCTATAAAAATCCCCAAAAGATTTTTTTTAAAAATGGTTAAAATATATTCACTTTAATTTTATTATGTATGTATTTTCTTTCTACCTACAACAACGTAAATACATAACTTCAGCCAATTTGGGCTTCTGATTTCGACGCGTTTTTGGTTTTCCCTTGTACGGATACCGCATATCATTGAGCAATAATCGGCCACCAACCATAAAAATATCATCACAAATCACCAGATAAATAAAAAAAATGTATGAAAAATTCAAAACGAATAAAATCAAAAAAATCAACTTGAGTCCACCGAAATCGAAAATATGTCTCATTTAAATATTTGGCCAGTATCATATATTAAAGCGTTAGTTTCCTCATTTTGGGTTGGTAATAAATCTTACTGAGGCATTTCGCCTCCCATCCTTCGGAAGACGTAAACAAACCATTAAAAAATCGCCGACTTTTGAATTTTAAATAAAAGTTTTGTCTTGCCACAGACACGGGACAATTTTGAGTCTGCAGGTTGTTTCCTTTCAGAAGTTTCGTGTTTCAGGAAAAAACCAGACACACATTTTTGCACTGTGGGCCTGTACAATCTAGCCAGCCCTATATAAGTATTTTTTTCTATTTTTATTTTTTTTTATTTACAAAAATTATTATAATGGTTAGTTGGAGTAGGAGGGCGCCTTTACAGAATACACATCTTGATGGGCTGATTGTGCCCTTGGATAGTAAATTTACAAGAAATTAAAAGAAAATATTGAAGGCAAAACTTTTCTAGGATTCTTCAAACTCAATTACCACAAGGGGTCACATTGAAATTTCTAACTAAACTGCGGGCCCCATTACAAAAAAAATACGGTAATATTTCTTTAATATTTATTAGCACTAAAATTTAACTTAAAAATTTATATACTATCAAATCATAAGAGAAAGTAATGCGCCGCAGGCGAAATATTTTGAAAAATCTACTCTGGACGAAACAATTTCAGAAAATGAACTACATGTGAAATTATTGTCTTTTCCATTCAGACTATTCTAGATAAGGTTCAAGGCTGCCAAACATTAGGGCCAACAAAGCTAGTAACCGGTGATAGGTAAATGTTGTGTTCCTCATTAATAAAACTTGCGGCCCGCAGCGCAAGACAAAGCGGCACCCGGGAAAAACCTGTATTTTTTCCTAAAAAAAAATCAAAAAACGAATTTTTGCGTATGTTTGGAAATTTGGAAAGACCAGCAAAACCAATCCCAATGAAAGAGAAGAGGTTTGTCTTAATTTTTGTTGAATATTTAATTATGAAAAGTCTCTTAGTTTTTCGGTATGCAATAAAAATTACGCCGCAGACCAAATTTTTATTAGAAAAATCCATACAGCTCGAAATTATTGCCCCGCAGGGGAAAAAATTTCGTGGAGTGGGGGATTTAAACGCCCTTGATAAGAGACTTCTACTTACGGTTAAAGACAAAAATGTGGTGAATTTTATTGTCCTTACTTTCCATTTAATTATTTTTTTACTCAATTTTCAAATTTTAAATCGTGTTTTTCAATATTTTAAGTTGACATTTTTACATCTTTTAATATAGTCAGAGTATTCACAGTCCTCTTTTAATTTGCTAGTAATTTTACCGCTCGGTAATTCAGTCAAATTTAACAGATTTTTACCGAGACGGTAACTTGGTTCATGTAAAAATGAATTACAGGATTCGGTAATTGTAGACATGCCTTGAGTCGTGTTTTCCGGCCCGGTTATTCGGTATCAAGAATCAACCGCGAGTGGCGCTAGTAATGTTTTTAGTTGTCAAATTTTCTCGCTGGTTATCTCATCGGAAATTCAAAAGAATACATCAAACATGGATTTAAAGGTATGTGACATATTTTACAATCAAATTCGCAGTTCATGAGTTGGTCACGTATCCAATAAAAGCGCTGTTCTCAAATCTGTGCTGTGAGATGTTCACAGCAGAATATTTTCAGTCTTTGAATATTACCGAAAACACCGAACACCGAAAATTAAAAGAGGACTGTGAATACCCTGAGTGTAAATTTGATTCTCGATGGGGGCTATGATAACAACAAAAAAGGCAAAACAACGTTCGCCACGTGATTCATTAGTTTAATATTTAGTTCTCTCCATCTGCCATTACTAATGTGTACAAAATCATAAAAGGACTTGCTTGTTTTTCCTTTTCTGCCCTTGTCGCTTCGTTGCTGAAGGCTTTCTCATTCCCTCCATCTAGACCGCGTCTCGTCTATTGCCATCGGATGGCGAAGTGTAGGCATAAACTTTTTACAATACACACTGAATGTAGGGATGCAACATGGTTCTTAAAACCTCGATATATCGAAAATCGATGTTTTTTTAAGGCGACATCGATGTCAAAAAACATCGTCCTGAAAACATCGATACCTCGATGTTTTTCCGATGTTTTGAAAAAGTTAAATTTAATAAATAATTTAGCCACCTGGCGGATGCTCTACTGTGGATGGAGTGCACCCAGGTAGAATTAACACGGTTTTAATTCTTCTTATACGTTTAACCATAAAAATCCGTTAGTTTTCGAGATATTCGCAAAAAACTATTTTTTGTTTGAAATACCGGCATATCTTCATAACGGCTTAAGATACGGAGTTCTAGTAAAAGGCATAAATGTAGCAAATTTTATTGTGTCCAAGTTTTGTAACACATAAGACTACTGGAAAATGGTTAGTTTCAGAATAAATCGCAAAAAACGAAATCGTAGTTTTTAAAAAGCCGCCGTTTTGGTTACTTCCGGTTAACGGATTTCCACATCAGGACCAAACTTCTCTGTAACATTTCATGGTTAACTCTGGAATTTCTTGCGAAATCTTGTAAAAAGATGAAACCGAAAATTGATACCAAAGGAAATTTAAACCTTTAAGTAGAGAGGCTATATTAAATCTACCTAAAAACTACTCCCTCCAGTCCTAAAATTAGTTTTGCTACTAATTTTATGAAGAATAATGTTCTAACATCGTGGATAACAACATCGATACCTCGATATATCGGCCTGTTCAACATCGAGGTTAAAACTCGATATTTTTCAACGATACCTCGATTTTTTGCAAACATCGAGGTATCGTTGGCATCCCTAACTGTATGTCGCCTCCCGGAACAAAATTTTTCGTTAACATCGGGTTGTTCGCCGTGCGACATCTGTCTATTTATAGGTACTATTTGTGGTGCTATGTAAAAAATCTATAAAAAAAATGCACCGCAGGTTTTGTGGCAACCCCCAGCCAAAGTAGACTTATTTTACATATCGTCGGTGTACAGGCAAAACACCCTAAGTCAATATTGTTCTCTTAGTGAAAAAATTGGTCTTATGGATAAAATCATTGTTAACCCTAATCCGCATTCGCGGAGTCTTTGAGACACCGATGCAGTTTTGAGAGTGATTGTTACGAATGTTAAAAAAGTTGTTGCATTCATGCTCCTTGACTTTGTTTTTTTAAGCCAATACTATTTAAAAACGAAAAAAAAAAATTAATTTTTTTTACTACAACAATAATATTTCGCTTTTATGAAATTTACCCTTAATCCACGCAGGCGGTGTCTCAAAGACACCGTAACGGTTTTACCAGCAAAGAAAGGTTATTTTGGTATCACTTTGCTTCTATTTCGCAAAATATCGGACTGTAGTAGGCGATAATAACTGTAGCACTTCCCAAAAGAGAAAACGTTGCTTCCTGTGTCCCCATTTCTAAGGTCGCGCTTTGAAGCAGATAAGTGCAAATCCAAGAAAAATGTTTGTAACGAAAATTCTTAAAAATCAATTTTATGCTACAATTATAAAAAGTACGAATAATGTATATACAAATAAATAAATATTATTAACTGAATTAAAAAATGCAAACTCAAAAAAAATTTTTTTTATTAAATTATTCTATTTTTCCGGCATGGTGTCTTTCAGACACCGCCTGCGTGGATTAAGGACAAAATTAGCCTGAGCTGATTAGGGTTAAATTAACAGAATTTTTATCCTATATCAGACAACAAAATACTTTTGCTAACTTAGCAAAGAGAAATGTATTCCTCGGTAAATGAATAATTGGTCATATGGATAAAATCATCGTTAAATTAACAGAATCATTGTTAAAATCACAAAAAAAATGTCAATTGGAACCAATATTTTTGGAGGGAAGTCTTTGTTGAATAAAAAAATTGTTATTTGAACAAAAATTAACTTACAAATGATGTTTTGTTAAATCCATAAAACCATTATGAAGTTAATAATATCCCATTTGCCAAAATGACAAAAAATTGTAGCGTTTACAAAAGTTTTGTTTTTCAAACAATTCCTTTATCAATTTAACAAAAAAAAATTGTTGAGTTTCAACGAAACAGTTTTTGTTATTATTTTTTTGAGTGTTGGTTTCGAGTAAATCGAATTCGAACATTTTAAGTTTGCAAAAAATGTATTTAATTTGAGTGTTGGTTTCGAGTAAATCGAATTCGAACATTTTCAGTTTGCAAAAAATGTATGTAAAGTTTCGGAAAAAGAGGAAAGGAAGCTCGTTCATAACAACTCAAAACCCCAAAAAAGTGACTTATTGTGTTTTGCCAGTATACCGACTATATTTAATGAACGTTTCTTCTAGCGTTTTATGAATTATAAACTATGTTGAAAAATCCGAGACAAAAGTTTAGTTTTCGGGGCAACACGCCTATATCCGGGACTGTCCGGGCCATTCCGGAACGTGGTGTTACCTACAGATGACTAATGCTGGGTTTACACGAATGACAGATAATGACAATCTGTCATAAAAGAATGGACAAGTTAATTCTTTTATGAGAGATTGTCAATTTTCTGACTGAAATAATGACAAAAATGATACTATTTACACGATAATGACAATTTATGACAAAAAAAATGACAAACTTGTTAATAATTTCCAGAAAATTCTCAAAAACGGGATGTTCGTATCAAGGAGGATGGAATACAAACACAATAAATATAAGTGACCATTTATTGACATTATCAGTTTAATAAAACTCGCTATACGGTAATCTCACTTGTTTAGAATGTTAATTAGCTCCATTTGTTAAATGTTTTGAAGAAATCAATAATTTCAACATGGATTATCTGCAGATTTCCACTAGTGCCGTTTGTTCAACTAGTGATCTTTCCATATATACCGTTCAACTGCTAAGAGAAATCAGTACCAGTCAAGAAGAGTAATTTTCGATATTACTAGCCGCGCCACGAAGAAGCCAATAACTTTCAAAATCTGAAACATAAATTCACGGTAAAACAGCGAATAAATATTCAACTTATGTGTGTACAACATTTTAAAACTTTTAATGACTAATTTAAATTTCATTGATGTGTAACCATTTCAAGTTAATTTATTGCACTATTAATAACGTGTTATTTATATGTAGATGTCACTCTGTTCGTTTGCGCGACACGACATCGAAATAAGCGATAAAGTTGAAAAGACCAAAATGCTAAACGCAAACAGCCAATAATATCGCGAAACGTTTTACTTTACCACCAGGCGTGTTGATGGCGTTTTATGCCATTGAAGGAGCACGACACCAAAAATGTTAGGCTTCACATTCAGCAGCCAACGATCGTCTTACCCTTCAATCGTGATTTCTTTGAAAATTCGTAAAGATCTTGTGCGATCATTCATGCAGTACGGGATGTTCATGATAAATTTCAAACAACTGGAATTTATGCTGACAGTGTTTACATGGCACAAAATATTCCCAGTATGTATATCCAGAAAGACTCCGATTTTAAAATTAATTGATAAGCATTTATCAACATCATACTGCTGTGTCGGAAAAATGCTTCATATTTTTCATAATTTTTCCGGATATCTTTATTTTATTTAATCAATTTTTTTTTTGGTTGGGAGAGAAATTTTTACAATACAGGCAAATCTTGATTATTTGAACACCATTTATTTACCAACTAACAATTTTTTTGTTCATGACCTAATATTTAAATTATTTGAACTTTTGTAAAATAAATGCCACCCAAATGAATCAGACCGAAAAAAATTAAAAAATTCTCAAAATTGGTAACTAAGCAACATTTGAATGATATTGGGAAATCGCCAGTTATCGGTAAAAACGTAAATAAAATAGTATTTTATTACTTAATTATATATTGTTTCGAGATTTTTTGGTTGCGATTAATTGAACATTTCAATTTATTGAACTACGCTTGCATACGGAAAAAATCCACATAGGAAACGCTCCTATAAAATATATGGGAAAGCGATTATAAAAGCGAAAAGCGACTCATGAGCGAAAGCGACTCATGAGCGAAAGCGACACATGAGCGAAAGCGACTCATGAGCGAAAGCGACTCAACTTTCATGAAAACCAAATTATTTTTTTGTACAATTTATTTTTAATATTTATTCTAGCTGAAAGAGTCGAATTATAGACTCTTTCAGCTAGAATAAATATTAAAAATAAATAAATGTGTGTTTTTACTTTCTACTAAGTATGTAAAAAAAGTATTGTATTGATGAAAAATTTCAACCTCTTAATTTTGCCTAAAAAACATTTCCCGATCACTCCTGAGTCGAGTGCAGCATTATCACAAGAATGTCTTTCTGTCTGTCAGTCAGTCTGCCATTCAGCGTACAATGAAATTTTACAGGGATCTTTGTCCTGGAATGGGGCAATCCTATAAACTTTTGATGGAAATCCGTTACCCGGAAGTAACCAACATGGCGGCTTTTTAAAAATCGCGAATTGGTTTTTCTCAATTTACTCCAAAACTACGCATTTTTAGTAGTGTTAAGTAAAAATTCCTACACTTTTGTCTTTTGCTAGAACTCGATATCTCAAACTGTTATCGAGATACACCGTTATTTCAAAAAAATTAGTTTTTTGCCATTATCTCGAAAAAAAAAGGTTTTTTGCTTGCTGTATATGTGAGATGAATTAATGAGAATGGCATTATGCACAATTCTGTCTTTTACCATTATCCATTATCTTTTACCGTTATTTAGATATTTTAATTAAAATGTAAAAAATAGATTTTTGCGAGTTGCTTAAAAACTCCCCGTCCCCAGTAAAAATAGTTGAAGGGAGAACTAAAAAGATTACTATTCTCTACATAATAGCCTTTTACTCTAAATCGATATCTTGGACCTTTATCGAGATATTTCAGATTTTGTAAAATTAAAATTCGTATTTTTATATGAATTTAGAAAGCCATGTGCTGTTGACATCAAATATTTTTAGTTTCCTTTGCTTTAGAGGGAAAGTATTGTATTCATGACGAAGGCCGACTCTAGAACGGGAGCAGAAAGAATATTTCTGATCAGTACGAAATCCGTTTCTGGCAAAATTATGTCCGTGCATCCGTTTGTCTGTCTGTGCGTCTTACATATCTTAAATAACTCGAGAACGCGTTAACCTAGCAACTTGAAATTTTTTGTAAGTAGATTTTACGAAAATCGTAGTTTTTATCAACTTTTGGAAAAATAAAGGTAGCTATAACGGATACCCCAATACCATTTATTTTAAAGATTCAGTTTTTTGAAAACTTCTCGAGAACTATACGCTTTTGGGAGACAATAAATATAACTAAATTTAAAGAAAATGATTTTTTTTACATTTTTTGCTTTAACGGTTTTAACGTATCTAACAGTTCTCAACATATTTAAAAAAAAAGTTTTATTAAAAATTTATCGGAAACTACGCGCTTTTGATAAAAAATACATAAAACCAAATTCAAAGAAAATAAAATTTAGTGTATTTTTTCCGTTAACGATTTATACGAATCTTAAACGGTTCCTGAGATATTTGAAAAAATATTATTTCTTACATATTTTTTCCCGAAACTAAATATTGCAGGGAAAAGTTTTGTGTTGATCATATAACTGATATTTTTTTACATTTTCATAGTTGAAATTAACTTTTTAATTCCCAAATTAATAATCGTTTTACTATTTTTATACAAAGTATGAGAATCATATGGAATATATTATATTTAGTATACCGTTTGTAACACATCAAACCAATTGTCATACACAAAAATAAGTTCAGGTGCTTACACTTATGAGGCCGTCTGACTAATAGAAATTTATGTCTTTTGCAAAACAAATGAATCAAGCCAAGGTTGAAGTGTTAGTCAAGCGTAGATCTTTAGAAAAAGAATTTTTAAATTACTTCGTTATCAGAGACTTCAAATTTGATTTATATCTCTGGGCCATTTGATATTCTGGCATTCAACAGCAACCATATGCTCATGTCCATAAATTTTGATTTGTACTAAAAAAACACAAATGAATGTATCGCAGAGTATCAGATTTACACGCACGATTCCATGGCTCCTCACAAAATGAGGATAACCTTTCACGCCATCGAAAAATGAATACCTCCTTGCCCCTGACCAATCTTCGTTTATTGTATCTTCGTAAAAAATCCCGTATCCGTAAGATACTTTTAAATATTTTTTTTTATAAATGCGACTTTACTGATTTATTGCAAGTCCAACGGTTGTCAAAAATATGGTTAAGTAATCACTCTCAATCACGGCCAATGATGTCAGACTCTTGAATAATCTGAATTGGTCGACATAATATAGATTTATGGTTTAAATTTGCTTATTTATTTATTTAATGAATATGGTATCCAGTGTATGGGAATGGAATGAAACGAAACGGAATATTTATTATTTTATACTATATGGATATAAGTATTCGTGTGTTAAGCGACGAAGCATTAAATTGAAGATTTTGGTCACATCAGAATGCAAAGTGCGATTAACATTTTGGCGTTGATTAAATGTGAACCTTGGTTGCGATAACGCGGTCACCAAACTTGGTAATCGTTTATTAGTTTTATTATGAGGATGTGTAAAACATCAAAAAATATTTAAAGCCAATATTGCCCAATTTGTTGTTTGACTAATCAATATTTACATCTTTTGCACAGTTTTGTTAAACAGGAAGACGGTTTTGAATAATATCGGCAATCCTATAATATAATACGAGGAATGTCTGTCTGTCTGTCTGTCTGTCTGTCTGTCTGCACAAACGATCTCGAAAACCTTCTTAACGATTTTCACGAAACTTGGAGGTTAGGGATTTTCGGGGATAAGGAATCGATCTAGATAGGTCTCACCTCTGAGAAAATTCCCCTCGATACCCCGCGCCTGGTATCTTCGAACTGGGTGCACTCAGAAAAATGTCCAGGTCAACTTTTTGTCAGGTTAACTCTGACCTTACAGAGGTGTCTGTAAGCCAGCTAGCGGTCAGAGTTAACCTATCTAAGGTCAACTCGTGCAGCTCCCAATGCCCTACTTCACCGGCTGGTGGCTTAATTTCAGAATTTCTCCGACCACAGGTCAACTCAGTTTTACTTGCCCACATGCAGGCGAACGCGTGCCTGCCGAAGGCCAATTACGCCGTATGTAGGTCGTCGAGTTAGCCTCCATTTTTCTGAGTGTGGTCCGATCTTAATGAAACTTAAGTATTACTAAGCGGGCTAAGGGCTTTCGATTTTTCCCCCACAAACCTGACTTTTCCCTTCCCTCGATAACCCTCACCTGGTGGCTCAAAACAACGTTTCAAAAATCGGTGACAGCGATTACTCAATAACCACTCAACCGATTTCTATGAAATTTTGTTGTCGCGCGTTAGTTTTAATTCTAGCTTTCTAGGTCGGGAATTTAAAAACTCTGGAAAAGCTCTGTAAAGATAATGTGAATTTAGTTTTTCCCCAAAAATCAGCAAAAGGAGGATTTTGAGGTCGCCGAGCATGGCTCGGTTTTCCTATTACTAAATTCTAATTTAAAATCATCCGTTCAAACATATTCCTCATTTCTCGTCTCCACAATGGATGGCACACATCAGTACTTCGTAACTCTGTGCTTTAACAAAAATTTTACAGCAATGCCGATTTGGATTCTCTCTTCAGATGTCAAAATATCACCAAAATTAAAATAATTTAACACACCGAAATTCAAAGTCCTTAAACACCCACCTTATTCACCAGATGTCGCCCCTGTATCTTAACATGAAAATTAGATATCTGAGATTCTTGTGTATATGTTGGGGTCAAAGACCGAAAACGCCGATTGAGCGAAAAAACGGCCACAACGGGTTGATGAAATTAATTTTTCATTAATATTTCAACTGAGATTTTCCTTTTAAAAAATGAGGCTCGCTTCAGATCTTTTTAAATTTATCAGCGCCTAAAATAGCAGTTGTCCGTCGTATCGTGGTTGCATCAGCTACCGTTCAGAACGCGTTATGGCTTTTCTTAATCACCACAACGCGTAATTGTCAAATATCATGACAGCCATAACACGAATTTCGCTTTGTGGTTGTTATCAGTATTTGAGCCTAACATATACATAAAAACTAACTTGCTATTTTTGTTTTTAATGAAACTTCTTTCCGTCTTGATTTAGGTGTGTCTGTCATTTTAGTTAGTAAAAGGTCTTTCAATAAGGACACTCGAAGTTTGTTAGGTTATAGCGACCACGTTGTTAAAGCAACACCTGTCAAATTTGTTGTAAATTGTTCAGTAGTGTGTGGCAAATCACCATGGAAGGTTATAGCGTTGAACAACGTCTGCAAATTATCCATTTTTTTCAAAATCAGTGCTCCGTTCGTGAAACGTTCCGGCTCGAATTTGGCCACGACGTCCACGAGTCAACCGGTTCGATAAATAATCAGCCAACACCCGTACGTCACCGAAACGCAAGGTCTGTTGAAAACATCGCTGCTGTATACGGGAAAACTCGAGGCAGTCAATTTCTCGCCTTTCACAAGAACTTGGCCTTTCTGTGACTTCAACTTGGCGAATTTTGCATCAGGACTTGGGTCTCCACCCGTATAAAATCCAACTCACCCAGGAACTTAAGACGACCATAGACAACGCCGTATGTTCGCTGATTGGGCTCTAGAGTAGTTGGAAGTTGACCCAAATTTCGACAAAAAAAATTATATTTAGCGGCGAGGCTAATTTTTGGATGAATGGATATGTGAACAAGCAAAATTGTCGGATTTTGTCGGGTGATACCAATCCACACGAGATACACTATAACCAAATGCATCCCGAGAAAGACAATGTTTGGTGTGGATTTTGCTCTGGCGGAATCATCGGTCCGTACTTGTTCCAAAACGAAACTGGCATTGCCATAACCTTCAACGGCGAGCGCTACAGATCGATGATAAGTAACTTCTTGTGGCCTAAACTAGATGATACGGATACCGACAACATGTGGTTCCAACAAGACGGCGCTACATGCCACACAGCGCAGGCCACGATGGACATTCTGCATTTTTGATGGACATTCTGCACGAAGGCATGATTATCTCGCGCGGCGCCACCGAGATCGTGCGATTTAACGCCTTTAGACATCTTCCTTTGGGGCTATCTTAAATCGCAGGTCTATGCGAATAAACCGCAAACAATTGATGCCCTCAAAGCCAACATAACGAACGACACCCAGCAAATTTAGCAAGATTTATGCGACAAAGTCATCAAAAATTGCACGTCCGATTACGTGCCACCAAGCACCGCCGCGGCGGATATTTAAACGACCTTATATTCCACACTTAATGCCATAACATATTCTTTCAAACAAAACAAAATTTGGTGGATATCTCACACACAACTTGTTTTATTTACATTTACAAATCGAGAGCCCTAATTGAAAGACCTTTTATAAGTTCAAATTAAAAGTTTTAACACGTTGGCTGCCATGTCGCACGTTTTCGTGCGACACCCAAATGTTACCCTGAGGCCGCGTCGCACATTTTCGTGCGACTTGGCCCCACAGGATGTTTTATGTTCTCCTAGGCACGGAAACGTGCGACACAAAAAAACCGTTATAACTGCAAAATTAGGACCAATAATAAAGTCGCGAGTAGTCAAAAATGATTTTTAGGCACAAAGAAACAAAAAATAACAAAAAAAAGTTGGCCTCAGGTGACCAAAATCGTGAAAAGACGTTGGCACTGCACGATCAAAATCCTGAAAAGGCTTTGGCAGTCAACGTGTTAAACAAACAAAAATTTCAGACTGTGTAAAAATTAAACTGTGTAAAACGGAGATAGAATTTTCCGAAAAAACCGTGTAATTTCGAAATCATGAAAAAATCGTTTAAATCGGGGGACGGGTGTACATATTCAATGAAAATACATAGGTAACACAATTTCTAGAATAATAAGACCATTAAGTCTATGATTATCCACATTATACAAATCAAGCAATTTAAATAAATGTATTAAGCTAAACAGGTAACAACATTCAAATCGGCATTAGAAAACACCTCAGGAATATTTTATTTTATAGCGTTTAAGTATAATCATATCATAATATTTCGTAACGATCATGAAATGAATAGCATTTCTTTTTTTATTTTTTATTATTATATTATCTTTTTTTTATATTTATATGAGATATTCAAATGGATCAATTTGTAATCAATTAATGCCCTGTTCTTCGTCTGTATTTCGTCGTGGTAGGCATTTTTATTGAAGGCGCACCAGCATACAACTCAACCTCACCCACACCACCAACAGAACTCACCTTCTTCATCCATCGAGTTGAGGAAAAAGACCAAAAACAAAATTATTGGAGGGAGCATTCGATACATTTTGAGAGGTTATCGGCCATGAATTTCGAATGGAGAAAACGGCGACATGATTTGAATTCGCTATCAGCCACCCAATATGGTTTATTGAAAATTTGTATTTAATATTGGTTAAATTTTCATAATTAATATTTTATGGGAAAACGATTTAACTCAATGGTTATTGTTACCAATATCCGGTGATTTATCGATAGATTCTGAGAAATTTTTATTAGGATTAGATGGTAGATTAGGAGAATGTACTGATGGCGTGCCCGGGAATTAGGAGGTGGCCGAAAATTAGATGAAAAAAATGTTATGAACACAGTTAGTGGTTGTATTGAAACTAGCCATTTAAAAATAAATTATGATGGACATTGATTTCTTTTTTTCTGTGGTGGCTTCATGTAACTTATTTTCGATCGACTAATTAGTCGAAGGAAATCTTTATTCGACCAAACATGATTACACAGGCCGACACTCATTTTGATGCACACGATATAAGAGTTTTTTCTGGGTAATTTCGGGTCGCCGAATCCGAATCTGGCTGTAGTTTGGCTGTATCAGCTCTACTTTTCAGATATGAAGGAAAACAATTGTTGATTTCCAGATTATAAATATTTAAACCAACCTAAAAATTACCAACCATATCGGGAAAAGTAGATCTGGTACAGCCAAACTACTTCGGATTCAGCTACCCCAAATTACCCAAAAAAAATAGTCTTATATCGTGTGTATCAAAGTGAGTGTCGGCCTGTTTAATCAGTTTTGTTAGTCGATCAAGAATAAGTTGTATGAAGCCACCCCTGTATTTGTACCTTAAAATATATTTTTTAGCATGCAACATTTGACTTCCATCAAAAAGAGAATCAAAGTCGGAGTTATCGGCTCTATTCCAGAATCCGTCGTAGTTACGATTTTCGGAGAATTCGTGAAAATGGTATTCCACGATCCGAAGGAAACAAATTAATTTCGAAAACATTACGAATCGGAATATCTGGTATCATAGAATCCGACGGAATCGATCTTTTGACAGCTAAACCTACGAAAATTTTTCGCTTCGTAGATCGAGTAGCAACTTCATTTTCTTATTATTTTAGCTCAATTTATGGCCTGGATTGTACAACAAAAAGCAATTTTAACATTTTTATTTGTTTATTTAGTATAAGTGTAACTTTTAACAAATTAAGAGGAATTATTTTAGAAAAAGAGCAATGCGAGTATTCCTAAGTGTTTGCTATTTGTTGTCGTTTTCGTTTCACTATTAAAGTCCTTCGCTTCGATAAATCTTCTTCCAGACACAAAATTGCAAACGCTTCAGAATCCATTATTAATAACAATTTTTAGTTTTAAGTCAAGAAAGTGACATTTTTCACGAAACTATTCCATGTCAGAAATCTATTCGTCATGAGTTTTGCATAGGGACCTTTTTACCAAGACATTCATTTTTCGAAATTAGATTTTAATCAGGCACCACAAATTTCAATTCCGTTCGGATCGTGGAATACTGATTTCTTCGTATTCGTAACGTAGTTAGTTCTTCGTAATAAAGCTACGACGAATTCTGGAATCGGGCCGTATATTTAAATGCGACTAGTGATCCAAGTTCAATTAGTGTAAAAATCTTTCGTTTGGAAGACCAAACGAAATACTAGTACCTACAACGAAGATCAAGTCCAATAGTTGAACCACGATAACTCGAATTTCTCGTTAACTAGAAGTTTCTTCTATCCCCTTGAACTTCCCTATCTTATTGCACGTTATTTTACCTTGATAATTCGAAAGTTATCCTCGATAAGTCGAAGTATTGTCAGCTCTGGTTCAAGGTATGCACTTTAAACCAGATTTTATTTTGAGTCCAGTAAAAAGGCAACCACGATGAAGTGCTGTAATTTTTACTATTCTCTCCCAGTAATTATTGGGTTGTATTCCCGGTAAATATCTCACACTGGAAAACTGGAAAGAACTGAAATAGCAGTAATTTTCACTGGTAATCCTAGTAAAATTTACTGGGAAGACAGTAAAATCTTAAAAACCTCTCAGATGCTTTTTGGAATTTTTGAAGCATTTGAATGGTTTTGGTAACATTTTTTTTATTTTTAAATCTAATTTTTATTTGTTATTCAATATTTTTTTTCTTATTAATATTTTACTTTATATGAGAATGTGGTGTTAAAAATCTCTTTTCAGTGTCGAACCCGCGACCTCTGTGTTTGTCGACTACTTCATTTACTGCTAGACTATGGAAGCCAATTGAAAAATTGATTCTAAATGTGAATGACCTTTACTGGGATGAAACGATGACTTTACTGGGATGATACAGTAAAGTGATAGATTTTTTGCAAACCGAGAAAAATATAAAATACTGGGACAAAATCTGTGATTCCCCAGTAAAAATTTACTGTCGTTCAGTAAATTTTACTGGGAAACAGTAAAAAGAGAATATTTACTATTTTCCCCAGAAAAATCCCGGTAAAATTTGGCTGGGAAATTTACTGTGAAAAAAGCGTCTGGTTTAGAAAGTAGAGCAGACATTGTTACAAAGAACTCTAGATAAGTCACGTTTTCTGACCAACATCATCATGAGATCACAACCAGAGAACAAATAATCTAGAGAATAAACTCTTAGAACAAATTTTTAGAGAAAAATTTTCCACTGTGAGATGAAGCAAGAGGATCCGATGTCACACGGAAAAAATTATCCATTCGATTCCTCCATCTCATTGAATAGATACGACGAAAATGATTAGAAAATGTTCTCTCTGCTTCGTGCTCCCTAGTCTAAAAGTAATTAACTTTTAGGCCGTAGCTAGTGAATGATAGGGACATTTTTCCCCCCTTCAAAGGGGAAATTTGTCAAAAATTTGTTCGGCAAAGTTTTTTCTATATATTCCTTATTCTATGTCACAACTATTCCCTAAAATACAGTGGCCTACAACATTATAGGCATCACTTTTACGAACTATAAAAATATTTTTAAAAAAAATTCGATTTCCCCAAAACGATATTTCAAATTTTAAAGAGCGCCTAGTGTAGACAGAATATCCATTTTCTTCGGTTTAATAACAAATTCATTTTCACCAGCTCAAAATTCAAAACAAAAAATAAAAATGTCCGTATTTAACGAAAATTGTATAAACATGTAGGTAATATAAGTCACATCATTTTCTTGTACAAAAACCAAAAAAAAAACTTACATCTGCTATATGAATGAAAAGTGCTAAATAATAAATCCCAAGAGATGTAATTTTATTAACTACATAAAATAATATTAATGTTGATTTGTTTTGTACAACGTAATGATATAATTATTAGTGCAAAACATATTTAACACTTGTTTCGTTCTCATCTTAAAATATACCATAAGTCATAATTTTAATTAACTTACTAAAAGTCCGCCCTCACATGTGTCGTACAAGGGCCATTATATGAGGACTACATGCCTTGTAAATTTATCAGATTTTATCTTTCTATTATTAGCTTGGATATTTACCTCAATTTCAAAAGGAGCTTCCCTACAAAAACAAACCAGAGCAGCCATCAACAAGGATAAAATGCGAGAATAACAGATATTAACAGAAGTATTTACGTTTCCAGGATGTTCGTAATAAAAGGATTTCTCTAACATTATGGCCACATACAGACCTGCAATAGCTTCAGCCGCACAAATATCATGAAAGCTTCCGAACGTTAATACCATTTGCGGTGGTCATTTAGTGAAGATTTGTGGCCAGAACACCATTCCAGGCTAAGGTCAATATTGTCTCGTATCCTTCTTACCATTGCTGGATACATTTTATGGTTGTTAAGTGTTTTTTTTTCGCTTTCAGGTTCTCCATTCTCTTTCCTTTTTCTCGTTCTGTTAAAAGATATATTTTTGGTGGCTTTTGCTTTTGTTTTATTTTTCGCTTGGCGCTTTTCTGGATTTAATGCCATTCTATTATCCGAATACCAGAGATCAGCAACCCCCCCAACCATAATTGGAATTTCCACAACCGAAAAGATAGAAGAGTAAACCTGTGATATTAGCAGTAACAGTTGTATGCGAATGGAATCGGAGATATACAGACGTACAAAATATGTTCAAAAAGGACCATTGAAAGATACCTACACATACTTTCCTATTTGTTACATCGCAAGTAAATCTAAGGCATTTCAAGTATTATATAATATTTAGACGATCTTTTATAAGAGAGATTGTGGTACTTTATTTCTTTAAATGTGTACCAACACATCCAGTATCTTATATAGAAATACACACTTAGCTATCGATACTGATATTTGTAATGGTATAGCTTCAAAAATATACACATAGTAAATATATTTGGTAGCGAATGAGCACAGGATGAATTATTGTTGCAGGATAACATAAATTTGTTGTTAATGTACTGAAACCTGTCTATAAGTGGATGGAGAACGTGCAGACTGAATTCACTTAATTTATTTTAGACTTACGGGAAACACACTATCGACTTATCCTTTCCGGTTAGATAACCTTTGAGGGTACAACAAATCAATTTGGTAAGATAGTATAGCTAGGTAAGGATATTTGCTCGTTCTTGCGGCATCCATAAATTTTCTTATATCACCCCTCGATGACATACATTCTTATCAAGGGTCATTCTCTGTTCTCTGAGTCATGAATGAATCATAAGGTCAGATGCACTGATTTTTCTATAATAAATTGTTCATCACTGCAAAAGCCAAAATAAATATCCTAAAAATATCATATTAAATCCATATTTTTATCACCTATTGTTGTGTGATAGGATGTAATATCGGAAACGCCTTTGACTTGAATTATTTTAACTAAAATTCATCAGTTCCCTTAACAAAAATCCCACCCATAATAATTTTTCGGTTTAACTTTGTCGTTGATTGTTAATAACTTGTATATAATAGATGTTTTTTTTTACTTTCTTATACGAAGTACGCAGTATAATCAAATATTGTATCCATGAAAAATCCCGAGTCGATTGGTGCATTATTAGAAAAACGTCTTTCTGTCTGTCGGTCTGTTAGTCTGTTAGTCTGCTAGTCTGTTAGTCTGTTAGTCTGTTAGTCTGTTAGTCTGTTAGTCTGTTAGTCTGTTAGTCTGTTAGTCTGTTAGTCTGTTAGTCTGTTAGTCTGTTAGTCTGTTAGTCTGTTAGTCTGTTAGTCTGTTAGTCTGTTAGTCTGTTAGTCTGTTAGTCTGTTAGTCTGTTAGTCTGTTAGTCTGTTAGTCTGTTAGTCTGTTAGTCTGTTAGTCTATTAGTCTGTTAGTCTGTTAGTCTGTTAGTCTGTTAGTCTGTTAGTCTGTTAGTCTGTTAGTCTGTTAGTCTGTTAGTCTGTTAGTCTTTAGTCTGTTAGTCTGTTAGTCTGTTAGTCTGTTAGTCTGTTAGTCTGTTAGTCTGTTAGTCTGTTAGTCTGTTAGTCTGTTAGTCTGTTAGTCTGTTAGTCTGTTAGTCTGTTAGTCTGTTAGTCTGTTAGTCTGTTAGTCTGTTAGTCTGTTAGTCTGTTAGCCTGTTGGTCTGTTAGTCTGTTAGTCTGCTAGTCTGCTAGTCTGTTAGTCTGTTAGTCTGTTAGTCTGTTAGTCTGTTAGTCTGTTAGTCTGTTAGTCTGTTAGTCTGTTAGTCTGTTAGTCTGTTAGTCTGTTACTCTGTTAGTCTGTTAGTCTGTTAGTCTGTTAGTCTGTTAGTCTGTTAGTCTGTTAGTCTGTTAGTCTGTTAGTCTGTTAGTCTGTTAGTCTGTTAGTCTGTTAGTCTGTTACTCTATTAGTCTGTTAGTCTGTTAGTCTGTTAGTCTGTTAGTCTGTTAGTCTGTTAGTCTGTTAGTCTGTTAGTCTGTTAGTCTGTTAGTCTGTTAGTCTGTTAGTCTGTTAGTCTGTTAGTCTGTTAGTCTGTTAGTCTGTTAGTCTGTTAGTCTGTTAGTCTGTTAGTCTGTTAGTCTGTTAGTCTGTTAGTCTGTTAGTCTGTTAGTCTGTTAGTCTGTTAGTCTGTTAGTCTGTTAGTCTGTTAGTCTGTTAGTCTGTTAGTCTGTTAGTCTGTTAGTCTGTTAGTCTGTTAGTCTGTTAGTCTGTTAGTCTGTTAGTCTGTTAGTCTGTTAGTCTGTTAGTCTGTTAGTCTGTTAGTCTGTTAGTCTGTTAGTCTGTTAGTCTGTTAGTCTGTTAGTCTGTTAGTCTGTTAGTCTGTTAGTCTGTTAGTCTGTTAGTCTGTTAGTCTGTTAGTCTGTTAGTCTGTTAGTCTGTTAGTCTGTTAGTCTGTTAGTCTGTTAGTCTGTTAGTCTGTTAGTCTGTTAGTCTGTTAGTCTGTTAGTCTGTTAGTCTGTTAGTCTGTTAGTCTGTTAGTCTGTTAGTCTGTTAGTCTGTTAGTCTGTTAGTCTGTTAGTCTGTTAGTCTGTTAGTCTGTTAGTCTATTAGTCTGTTGGTCTGTTAAACTGTGTACAAAATTTGTCAAAACTACTTGATCTAGAGCCATGAAAATTTACCGGTCTTTAAATGGGACGATCCTATCATCTTTTCGTGTAGAACCTGTCATCTTTTGGTGGAACTCCGACAACCGGAAGTGATCAAAATGGCGGCTCATTATCGTTTTTCGAGATTTACTCCGAAACTATACGATTTTCAGCATTCTTTTGTATGACAAAGGTTAGAGAACATGGAATTTTCTGTAGATTTGTCGTTTAATAGAACTCAATATCTCAAACCGTATACCGCTGTTTCGAAAAATTCAGTTTTTTCCAATTATCTCTCAAACTAATGGATTTTCGGTGGTTCAATGTTGGAGATAAATTAAAGGTATAAAATTTTTTAAATATTTTTCCCTTGTATTATCAATCAATATGTTTTACTGGTACTGAGATATTACAAATTTTGCGACAACAAAATAAACTAATGTTTTATTCGTCGGGTTATAGTGTCAGTAGGAGGGGAACGCAAATTTTGTGTGAGGACCACTCCTTCTCCCCTCCGCCATACAAATGGGATTTTTTAAATAAAAATTTTTTTTGTCCTCATATAAAGTATTTGATGATAGCCCTCTGGAAAATTTCAGTTTTTCTTATGGTTTTGTGTTACAATTTCACAAAATTTAAACCAACCAAAAATAATTAATTTTTGTTAAGCGGAAAATAAAAAGAATTCTTCACATGGCATACCGCCTAAAGTTATCTCATTGTTCCATCACTCAAGCGTAGAATTGCATTTCACTTTTGACTTATTTAGCCTTATAGCCACAACCAAATGTCAGTCTCAATTTGCAGCAAATCCGCAAATCGGTGTGATCAAATAGCTTCACAAATTAAATTTGGCAGGAAGAAAATAGCGCGGTAAGCCACTGGCGTGTAGCAAATGCAACCATCAGCCCTTCTGGTAATCCTCTTGAAATCCAAAAGTATGTAGACAGGATATTCTCGTATATATAAATATATGATAGAACACTTCTTCAAACTAACACAATCCGTGCAAGAAGTAGTATAGAAATATCTATACCGACAATCGATAGACTTTTTTGCTCGTTTTCCCTTTTGGTTCACAAAATAATATATATAACAAAGGTATGTGGCCCTGTAATCTAATAGCTGAAAATAGACTCTCGTTAAATCCGGGATTATCCCTCCGACAAGTAGGAAAGGTATTTTCTACCCCAAAAGCATTTAGTGTTAATGCGAAAATTATTTGTTTTCAACCTAGATCAAGGCAATATTATTTTGCCACGACGACCGAAGTTAGCGGATCTCGTATATCTGATATCGTTGAGAATTTTTATTTGATGATTTCGTTTAAAGTAGGTAAACTAATCTAAAGGAAAACTCATCGCTGAATATCGTGTAGGTATCACCTGAATTAACATCGAGACACAGCAAGGTAGGTCCGGTCTACATACGAGGGACGATGTGGATCATATGAACGAGAATAATAAGGACCACGAGAATGACAGTGACAACGACTACTGTAAGAAATTCCATTCTAGTTAAACCATCATTCGAATTTAAATGGACATCCGTTTTGTGGCCAAAAAATCCCTCCAGTCTTTATTTAAAAGTTGTTGGTTTAAGTCTAAAATCCATGGGCATTTTTGTGGCATTTCATCCGTGAAGACGGCAAATGATGTCAAAGTGGACCTAACAAGGTCTTAAATGGTTCAACAAATTTGTGAATAAGCCCATCATCATTTCGGGGGTTTTTTTTTTACTATTTTGCTTCCTTTGTATTTTTCTCATATTTATTTTAAAGAAAACGAGTCAAAAAAGTATATCTTTACGTCTGCTTGTCCTTATCTGACGGTGATGAAAATTTAATCTGACATTTTTGTGTTGGCCTCAATGAGAACACAAATCATAATGGTAGTTGGATTTAGGTACCTAACAAACAGGAAGAAATCTATGGTCTTCGGTAGCACTTTAATGAAATGTGACACGTGACACCTTGAGTTGAGATTAGTCAAGATGCAATCTTGTACCCAAAGTTTAAGTATGTGGAAAAAGGACAACGGAAAACAATTCAAGAAAAAAAATTTAAGACCAACATAATTCAAGCGATGGCATTATAAATGTGGATTATAGAATTTTAACCAGGAAACCCAATTAAAATTTTTGAATTACTTACACAGATAAAAAATAGTGTGCCTATAAAAGCACGGATTTTTCAAGAAAAAAAAATTTTTCTTTGTACAAAAAACGACCTTTATAATTTACCTTTTTCTCTCTGCATTGTATTAAATCCCAAGCGCAAATTGAACCTCCTACGAACTGAGGTTTTGTAATAATTTTTCATTCCCTGCTTCCCGTACCGACAGTTTTAGATGGATTGTAATCAAAACCATGGGCCTAGAAATATGGTGTCGGTAGGATCAAGCCGTAATTTGTACTAGACTAGCACTAATGTATACTGAAGAAAAATTTCATCCCATGGAGCAAACTTTTGAAATTATGACAAAAAATCCCTTATGGGGTGTTAACTCTTTTAGTGGGCTGCCTATAAAATACGTTTGCTTTAACACATCAATAGACCCCGTCTAACATTTGCTCTTCTAACGCAACAATCATAGAGTGACCATATTTAAATCCGCGTCAAGATAAAAGGGGCTGAGGATAATTGAAATGAAAAAACAAATTTCACATCCTAAATACTTTCACCTTATACGATTATAATAGCTACTTTCTTAACCAGGTTATACAAAAATCGTAGACCCAAATAAAACCTGGGTCTCTCAAACTCCATTCTAGATACAATATGAAATCCGTCCATTTGGCCTCGGAACTGCGCCAAAATTTCATAAAAAAATTCGACATCTTAACCCATTAATCCCCAAGGGCAGAAAAAAAATCAAGTGAACCGCAGTACTATGGTTGTTTATTAAGATAATAACGTAAAAAATTAAAAGTTATTGGGAGTACAAATGAATTATTTTTCAAAATATTGTCGATCACTAACCACAACTTTTTGTCTGGTGGCATAAGGATTCGCCGTCGAAAAAACTGATCGTCTCTTGAGGCGATCCACAAATCGATCCAATTTTTGATCTCTCCGTAATAACGAAAGTGCTGCTCAGCCAGGCCATGCGTCATCGATCGGAACAGGTGGTAGTCGGAAGGGGTGATGTCTGGAGAATACGGCGGGTGGGGTAGGACATCCCAATTTAGTGTTTCCAGGAAGGTTTTAACGACATTAGCAACATGTGGCCGAGCTTTGTCGTGCTGTACTGTAAAACCACTTTGTCATGTCTTTGCTCGAATTGTGGCCGTTTTTCCTTCAATACTCGGTTCAAACGCATTAGTTGTATACGGTAGCGATTTCTTGTTCCATTTGACATGGATTTTCATTCAGTAATGCATAGAGGTCCACGTTTTCAAACTTTTCACCGATCTGGAACACTCCTTATATTCCACGTCAAAATCACAACTTTTGTAGCGTTGAAACCATTCGCGACACATTGTTTCCTCTAATAAAAGGCTCGGCATAAGTTTCTACAATCATTCGACGCTGAGGCGCGTAGATTTTTTCGAATTGAAGGCAAAAAGCAAAATGTCCCACAAATGACGCTTATTTGGCTCAAATTTCGACATTTTCACGCACAAAAAAATATATAATGCCGAGAAAAATTCACAAATTTAAAAAAAAGACAAGAAGTTGTTGCTAATATTTCGGCAGTTGATAATGCGCAATATTTGTAAGCCGTAATACCTTTATTCTAATGCAATACAAAACAGGAATTGTTCACCTTTATTTATATTTATCTAAACACAGTATATTAGATGTTTACTCCAAACTTTAAAAAAGCGCCCAAACAAAGCACATTTTTTAGCTAAATTGATTAGTCCGGGAAAAAAGTTTAGTTCCTGGGACGTATGGTCAGGATCTCAAAACTTAAAATATGTTATAAATATGTAAAAGGGATTATTGCTAACTAAAACTTAGTTCAATGTAAAATTTTTAAATCGAAACGGATATAATTGGTAACATTCGGTATGAAAACAAAATATATTCGCATGACATTTATTATACTAACTTTTATTGATAGTATACAATTTTTTATAGTTTTCAAATAAACATTCTCATGATGGCACATCGTTATCTGTCAAGTTGAGTCACAAATCAAAAGAAAATACATTGGGTCGTTTAGCTATATACCGACATATTGAATAAATAAAAAACTTGGAGAGTACAAATTGGCCCTCATTAAAAACGAAACCCTTTTTATCTTCTACTGCCACTATGATGTATCCGACTATAGCCTTATATCTGTCTGTCTATATTGCTTAAAATCTTATTTGCTCTGTAAACGAAGAAACAAGGAAACAAAAGGAATCTTGACACAAGGCAATAATTCACTTGCAAAGGAAACAGTCCTTGACATCCTGTCATCAGTCACATCATGTGCAAAAAGGACTTATATACAATCGCCCGTTTGCCAGTTTGCCAAGAAAATAGCTGTAAGGCTGTTTTTATAACAAAAAAATCACCTTTCATTTGTTTCCATTTCGTCAATTTATCGTTTTAAAATCAAAGGAAGACAAGAAAGGATCAAGCACCAGTTTATATATTTGTGTGCGCGTATAAGTAAAATACACTCATAAATATATAGGAATTCGAAGCTGTGTAAAAATGCTAAAAGAGCGAAAAAAGGAAAGCCCAGCAAATCGGGAAGAAAAAAAGAAAGAAAACAATGGAAAGACCGACGAATGCCAAATAAAAGAAATTGGCCCTTAAGGCAGTGGAAATCCATGAGAGCAAGGAAAAAGGTTAAAGGATCACAGCTGTCAATTGTGCCAACACCACCATTAAAAATTCAAAGAAAACGAAACGAGGATAAATAAATTCTGCCAATCACCATAATTCACGTTTTATTTATTTATACAGCTTTCCTTTTTGCATAGCAAAACATTAGAGTTTAAATACTGGTTCTATAACGTAAGCATAGAAATAATCAAAAGTGAGTATGAGATTTTGATATCAAAACCAGAATGGAATAAAATCGTTGCTCTTTTGTCCTTTACCGAATGTAAAGTAAAAACCTACTTGAACCTGTCTGCAATGTTTAAAAAATTGAATGCAACACAACGCAACCTTCAAAGTTTGAAAGAAACATTCGATTTTTTTTTTAATTGTAGTCGGACTTTAATTTTTATCAAACATTAAAAAACAAACGTGCAAAAAATCGAAAACATTAGGAAACAAATTCTAATATTGGATTTTGATGCATGGATGAGTTATGTAAAATCATATTCTAAACACATTTCACCTCTAAAAATTTTTCTATGTAACACATCGTTTTCAAAGAAAATTGCAAAAAAAAAATTCGTTCGCAGTGGGTCGGTTTGAAGAAATGCAACTATACAACATTTCAAGTCTCTAGCTCAACCTTTCGAACGAGATGGTGTTCAAGGACAGACGAACAGAGAGACGATCAGACGAACAGACGGACGGACAGACAGACGGACATGCGGAAATCAAAATCTTTTGTCATCCCTAACACCCTGATACGAAAATATAAATCGTGAAACGCGAAAAGGATACTGAAGCTTCTAGAGATTACGAGCGCTAACTAACATTTCATAAATCATATGAAGATATATGTACATAAACCCAACACCAGTTTAAATAGAAAACATAACAAAAGCTATAATTGCATATCTGGCAATCATTGGAGACCCGTATGATGATATTCGTATCAAAATTGGAACAGTTGTACCAAAATTCCACTTTGAAGTCAAATTTTCCAATAATATTTTTTAAAATTTATTCCAATTGGATTTTGATGTATGGGAGTTTTATGTAGAATTATATCCTAAATAACTTTTGTTTTTGGACTTTTTTGATAAGATGCACCGTTTTTGAGGTATTCGCAAAAAACGTTTTCGTTCGTATGGGGGGTACCCCCCTAATATTCCATGTTTGCCCATTAACGAACTTAGCCTCGCATTTTACGAAAAACGAATCCACGCAAAATTTCAAAAATCCGTGCGCCCGCAATCCGCGCCACAGACGGACAGACAGAGGGACAGACAGACGGACAGACGGACGGATATGCAGAAATTAATTATTTTTATCATTCTAAACACACTGGTGTAATTCATTTTTGTGTGTGATGACGGGATCTTGACGTTACAAACGGTAAGACAAAGTTAGTATACCCTTTGGTTTCACTATGCGGGTATAAACACTCATCTAAGTACATTCTACAAACACACAGAGATCTTAAAATCTTCCTCGTGTGACACAAAACTTATACGAAATCTACTACAAACACCACGACTAAATTTTCTTTGGATCGCCTCTTATTTGGGCAACGTGTCAGTATAGTGAGGCTACCACACGACCGAGCAGCGAAAATAATAAATTTAAGTTCCTAAGGAGCACAAAAGGTCGTAAATTGGTCGTTACGACTCAATTTCGTGGCTTTATGGTTGCGATGACCACTTTAAGGCTTTTTGTGCTACATGATTTTTTACAATTTACAGTCAGCGTAAAGTCTCGTGGTATTATTACCTTAACTCCCCAGCGTAAGTTCACCACCTCGTAAATCAGGCAGTCAAATTCAAGTACCACCAAGGACCACATTGAGTTTTTTACATCAACCCGCGGGTCGCATTACAAAAAATACGGTAGCAGTTCTACGGTAGCATTTCATTTAGAAATTTACATACTGTCAAAAGATAAGAGAAAGTAATGCGCCGCAGGAAAATTTTTTCGAAAAATCTTTTCCGGACGCGGAAATCCTTAAACAAAATTAGCTACAGGTAAAATTTTTCACAGAAAATGACAATAGTTACAGCTGTTTAAAAAGCATCATCTCCCACATAAATATTTTTTTAAACCGCTCGTCTTCACATTTCACTTTCCGCCGGTTAGTGCAATTTATCTCCGGGCAACAGATACCATTTTTAATCCTGATGCAAAGTTTTTCAGATAAAGTGACAGAATTTTTATAATTTTTTTAAAAACTTGACACAATTTATCTTTTCAAAGTACTGCTAACCTATTTATTGAATCAGTTAAGCAGTCATTTGTTAGATTTTCGTTATTTACCAAAACATTAACAATGTCAACTTGAATTTTGATCAAAAACAAGTAAGATTATAATTAAAATTAGATTAAATTTAGGGTCCGCAAGGCTCGATAACTTTGTCGTAAATGTACTCTCAAAATTTGTATGAAAAATCTTTTACGCCACCCTGGTAAGTTTATGAAACGATTTTGGTCGTAAACTTACGGCGATGTCGAATAAAGAAATATCGAGAAATTGTCAAATTAAACTGCTATAAACAAAAATGTTCGCGCTATTGGGTCCCAAATTTTAATTATTTTAAAATGTTGCTGATTCTCGGCATTTTCAACGTGCCGAACAGATTATCGATTCACGCAAATTCTCAGTAACTTGAAAATATGCCACAAAGCTAGATTTGATCAAATCGCTCAATAAATATTCCAATAAAGACCTGTAGCCCGAAATTATTCAAAGAAAGACATTAAAGTCCTAGAGGTCGAGATAATTAAAATAAAAAGCTTGGGTAGTTCAAAGTTTTCCTAGTTTCCAGTATCTAACTTTACCTGATTTACACGTTGTAAAAAAAAAATCTTTATAAAATTCCAAGTTTCGGCATGAATTGCAGACTTGTTTTAAACTTGGAATTTCGAACAATCACAAGAAAGCTTCAAATTTTTTGAAAATGTTCACAATATTCACTTTTTCTGTAATTTTTCGAAATAATCTAACATTGATAAGTCAAAGATATTCGTGAAAACTAAACTGCATGCATATTTACTGACTGGGACTTCTTTTCAATTATTGGTTTTTTTATACTGTGTAACGAAATCATAACGTTGTTACAGTGTAACGAAATGAAAAATTTTTTCGCTAACGTAACGAAACATAATTTGAATTTCGTTACATAATAAAATGTATAACGTCACGATTTTTTTTGTTTGCCATCCCTGGTAAAATTATACAAAAGTCATAAAATATTGAAAAAAATTACACAGTATTTAAAATGACTTAAAGGCTCTTTTTTTAAATTGAAAAAATTCAAAGCTCCGACTTTTTTAAATTGAAAAAATCTTGGGTGGGCTCGAAACGATTTGAAATTTTAAAAACGTTGTCGTTATTAGAGTAAAATTTCCCTTTTCTTTTCTTAGTTCATTTAACATAATGAAACAGTTGTTATCGAAGTTTTTCAAATGGTTTCACACTTTTTTTTCAGCTTAGAGATAAAATCTAAAGCATGATGACGACAATATTCCAGGTATAAAAAAATTAATAGGTAAATAATAATGGAGTTGAGTGCTTAATTTTTATTTAAGAGGGCAAAAATGTTTTTCACTATTTTTTTTTAAAACTTGATTCCTATTTAACGAAATAACTCTAAGAAAAGCGGAAACAAATTATAGGTTGTGGCTGCTAACTGCCGATGTAATTTGGCACGACACGACAAAACATCACCGCTCGAAATTGGGCACATCCTTAATAACAGGTTCGCTCAAGAAAATAACATATTGATCAATCATTCTGCATCGTTCCATGACACCATGTTTGGGGTAGAATATGGGACCTATACTTTTCTATAATCAATCATTCCTTGTTGTTGCTGGGATGTCTGTCTATTTAATCTCACACAGTTTATCAGTCATATGTAGCTACATACAGACATGTCCCCTACCTCCTTCCCCCTTCTCGTTCAACATCACTGCTAGTCATACTTCAGCGTCAACGTAACGAATTTGTTGACTGACGGATCATGTGCACAATTCGTCTACCACCTACCTAACACCACATGAGGGCCCGACAGCAAAACCGGGTCCTATCCAATAGACCCGGAATATATTTCACTATATGTTTTAGCCCTGAGACTGATAGTTAAAAAATATGGCATTTAAATGGATTTTGTTACGTTAGTCGTTATGTGTATCAGGTGGTGATGTCCTTTTCGGCCAATACCCATACATACGCGATTATTTCATGTTAAGCGTTAGATGGTGGTAGTGCAGATAGACATATACAGACGGATAAATTGAGTGAATCTTCCAAGCCCCCCGCCCACACCGCGGACGGGAATGATGATAAAATATACACCATTGAATGTTTGATTTTGGGGCCTGGTTGTTACCATTTAGTAGAGGCACATATGCATGCATATAATAAGATATGAAGAATGTTTTCATTCAGGCACATTATTTATATTTTGACTGACATTCCGTGTCAATATTGTATAAATGTCATTCATCATATATGTCGATACCGGCACATGGGAGGCCTGACAGGAGGCCCTGATGGATGACACATTTTTGGGAGTCTACCGAAGACTTTTGTGAACATATAACCACCCCTCACGTCACTATCAATAGGTGTCTATCTATCTGTGCGATTTCCATTTTATCGGTGCGGCAGAGTACTTCTCATATATTCATGTGGTGACATATGTAATATTATAGCATAACAAGTCGATTCACTATATTACCAAAACGTCAACGTATGTTGATTGAATGATTGCTTCGAATGAAGTTTACTTGTTTTTTTTTATATTATTATTTCGGTCTTTTTTTCGTATTTTACATTGAAAAGGGCGGACAGTGACATTCTTTGACAGCTTCGAGGGCGGGTGTTGATTTTTCATAAATGATTAATGTCACTTTAAATGTGAAAGACGATTAGATGTATATCAAATCACATCGAATATTTTTATTATTATACAATGATACTCAATATAAATATACTTGAGTTTTCTTGGGCTTGTTCATGCTGTCAAATCATATTACATATGCATTTTATTAAAATTGATAATCAGAAAACTTTTGTGATGCTTGTTTTTCGTTCAACTTATAAGTATATTAGTGTGTAAGAACACAATCTAATTGATTTCTGTTGGATTTCGCTACATTTAATGTAGAAAATTGATTTCCTACATTAAATGTACACTCTCGAAAAAATCCGGGGACGAATTAACTCCGCCTCAAAACATAGCTAAAAGTAAGCACCTCGTAGTACTATTCAGAAAAAATTTAACACCGTAGCGCGGAGTTATTTTTACATTTTTATTTTACGGAGCTAAATATTCATTTTAACACCGTTTTGACCTAAATTTTGAATTAACTCGGAAAAGGAGTCAAAAATTCACTCCAATTCCTTTTAGGAGTTATTTTCATTGTAAAGGGTGTTCACGTTTAGACGAGGCTTACCAATTGGCTTCAACAGCCTATTGGGAAGGCAAATGGTTTACGATTCGAGAGGTCCCATGTTCGAGTCCCGGCAGGACATGCAAGAAAAGTTGTTAAAAATTAACACCCATAGGGAATTGTTGTGAACTCCCTAGCCCGGAGATGATGGACTCCCTCAAACTCCCTTTCGGTGAGTAATCGACTCCATTTTTTCGAGAGTGTAGTGAAATCCAACAGCAGTTTAATTGGAAAATTGAACGTGAATTCACACAAAAATCAGCGTGAATTTCAACATAATATGTAGTGATTTTACACAAAATTCCAACAAACGAATAGTGAAATCACACAAAGTATGCGATTTCACACAAAGTGTGCGATTTTACAGGAAATAAAATTTATTTAAACTGTTTATTTTTTGCTCTGGAAAATTTTTACTCTGTGTTGTATCGGGTCTTTCAATAAGGACATAACAATTTTGTATTTAAATAAAACACAGAATAATTGAGATATCGGGCTGAAATTTATTCCAGATGTAGTGGACATGTTACATTTAAGTATGAAATTCGATATCGTTCATATGGCCACCGCCAGCACGTTTGCTGACTGATTCTTTGGAGCCAATTTTCCACCACTCTTCCAGACATATCGGCCGGAACGTTGGCAATTTCGCGTTCGATATTGTTCCTGAGCGTTGTTGGCTTGTTGGCATAAACCAACGACTTAACATAACCCCATAAAAAGAAATCCAACGGCGTTAAATCGCATGAGCGAGGTGGCCATTCGACCGGACCATTTCCCGAGATTACACGATTAACGAACTTCTCCTTCAATAAATCAATTGTTTGACCAGCTGTATGGCATTGCTCGTTCGTGAACTTCACCATGATAAAAATGTAAACCTTGACTGACGTTTAAGCATTGCCAGATCATAAAAAAAGTTTTAGGGTGCGTTTTTAGTAAAATACAAAATTTTTATGTCCTTATTGAAAGACCCTTTATTATAAACAATGTGCACCGCAGAATTCCGTTGACATGCGTAACATACTAATCATCGGACACAAAAATTACCTACACCAGGGTGTTAGGGATGACAAAGTGTTTTGATTTCTGCATGTCCGTCCGTCTGTCTGTCCGTCCGTGAACCACATAGCTTTCGAAATGATTGATCTAGAGACTAAAAACTTTTTACAATTAGGTTTCTTGTAAACGCCTAAGTTCTTGAACGGGAAAATTTGGGCCATTCCTTCCCCCTCTTCCATACAAATGAATCGGTTTTTTTGCAATATTCTCGAAAACGGTGAATCATATTAACAAATTTATGAAGGTGCAATGTGTTTAGAATAGGATTTTGCATAACTCATCCATAGATTAAAACCCAATTCGAGTTTAGCAAATCTAACACTGGATGCGTGATCAGGGACCCCGAAAACCCCTTAATGCCATTTTTCCCCGGAAAAAATGGGAAAAAGGATATTTGCGTTATCCTTACATGACCTTCCGTTTCTAATTTCGAAAATCTAACACCGGATTGGTGATCAACGACCCCGAAAACTCCCGAGTAAAACTTTTCAGCCTTCTATTGAGCAGGATTCATGGCGAAAATCACGATTTAAAAACACCCAAACCCCCTTTATACTATGTTCACACCGACGCAAAATCACGTAATTTTGCGAAATGATTTAGATCTTAAACCAAAGTGTTCACACAGAGATTAAGGTAATTCTGTTTGACATTTCAACTACGTTAGTTCAAAAATGGATCGAGAAAGTTCGTGTAGGATTGCTATGAATTTTAGTAATATGATGAATAAAACAATTCAAAACATTGATGAAATGAGTGCAAACAGAATTAGACATTTTAGACGAAAATGGAAATTATCTGTAATGAAAATAAACAATTATTTTCCATTTCATATCTAATCGCATCAAAAACAGGTCCTTTTTTTGCCCCGCGTAGGTTGTTTACTAATATATCCTCTTCGCGTGCGGAACACGGCTTCTTTTTCTTATATTTCCGTTTTTCCAATGCAGTACAAATGTCAAAACTGATGTGCTGAAGAGAGCTGAATAAATGATGCAGGGTTGTATACATTGTTTTTGCTTGATTTCGTTCGTAATTTTGTGGAAATTGCATACTTTTAGTGATTTTGAAAACAGTTTAATGTACTGGAAATCTCGTGATTTCGAGGAAGATTTCGTTCAAAATTACGAAAATCTTCAAAATTACGTAATTTTGCGCCGGTGTGAACATAGTATTACCCCCTTAACGGTAAAATTTCGGAAAACCCCACCTTAGTGAGCGCCTACTTGATGGTAGGGACATACTGTGAAAGTTTCAAGTTTCTAGCTTCAGAGGTTTGGACTGGGCGTTGATGACTCAGTCAGTCAATCAGTCAGGTTAAACGATTTTAGAGATTTGACGGTTGGCCCCTGACAATTGTAGCTTTCCTTATGTTTGTTAAGTAGATATAATGCAACATCGCTACACCTGGACCAAATTAGTGGATACCTAAGTACTTATAAAAGAAAAGAACCCGCCCCCTTCCTTCAGCTTCAAAAGCTTTGTAGAAATTTTGATTCGAAAGTAGTTTTAGTAATATAAGAGCGTTCCTAATTGTAAGTTCTTCTAACTTTCACATTTTTTTTATTTGGACATAACATATGCTATTCAGTGAGATTTACACAAAAATGTTTTACATACATAATTCCATTCAAATTTAGTTTATAGCATTGTCGAACATATAACAAATCATTTTGAATAGAAATTGAAAAACTATATTCACCTCAGTCAGACACAGATTAAATCACCTTTTTTTTAAATACGCGCAATCAAAATTTATTATGATATCCACAAAAGCTAGCCATTAATGCCATATTGTTAAAATAGATGAATTGATGCTAAATTAATTTTTATTTCGTAAAAGTGTAATATAACACTGGACGAACACTATATGGAAGATTTAGAAGAATGAAACAAACAAAAAAACATAAATAAATACATTTTTTACCATTTATGTAATTTTTTGATGTTTCTGCTGTTATCCATACGCTTTTTATTGTTATTTATTATTTCTGGTGAATTTCAGTATTTTTTTTTTTTTTTGGAAATGAAAAACAAAAATGAAAATTATTTCCCAATACATTCATTTTCATAGAATTCAGCCATTAGCTGGACTTCCATTCAACAGCAAATGGTAATGGGCATAAATTGATGTTTCTGTGTTGTTGTACTCTTTTATTATTTCCCATTTTATTGCCTTTTAGGTTTTTATTTTCCTTTCAAGAGAGCCATTTTCCAATTTTAATATTATTTGTTTTGAATATATATTGGCCAATTTAAAAACGATCAATAAACAATAAATTATTTTTACTGTTACCTTCTACATCTCTACAAAGCGATATTTATACCGTATTTGTCTATAATATTTATGTACAAATTTTATACCTAAATCCTAAACCGAAAACCTCAACACTAAACCTAAATCTAACCCGCCATTCAACACTCCGGCAATCTTTTAACGATATTTGATGATATTTCGTTGGTACTGTTATAACCAATGATATTGCTATAATATATATATATATGTTTATAAATTTATAATAATACGCCTTTCTATCTAATATAACATAGATTTAACATGTATATAACTTTTATATCCATAACTATCTGTTTTACGGATGAATGAATAATATTTTGTATTTCGCCTAAACTATGACTGTATGAAAATAAATCATTCTGCACAGACCGAAATAGAGTTGGCTAATCTACTAGTAAAGGCCAATAAAGATGGCAAAACGAAATAAAATCATAATAAACTTATAAAAAACATGGAAAAATGTTTAAAGAAAAAAATAATAATAATTCAAGAAAATTTATTGATGTGTCACGCAACTGTAATTTATGTAATCGCTTGGTTATAAGTTTTAAGAATTTGACATTAAACAGTGGCGTGCTTGTCTAAACTGGGTTGGCGATCAAAATTTATATATTTTCACCATTTAACCGTAATTCTAGCACGAATTTTAATATTCTGTCGTTGGAAATTTATTAGACCCCCAGTCACTTTAAACACAAGCAGATATTAATAATATTCATTACTCTATTTGATGATTTTTTTAATTTCTTTGAAACCAGTCTGGCAAACTAATGACCTTATTTGAAAATGTTTCAAGTTGGTTGAATTTCCTTATACTATGTTCACACTGACGCAAAATTACGTAATTTTGAAGATTTTCGTAATTTTGCACGAAATCTTCCTCGAAAACACAAGATTTCCAGTACATTAACCTGTTTTCAAAATCACTAAAAGTATGCAATTTCCACAAAATTACGAACGAAATCAAGGAAAAACAATGTATACAACCCTGCATCACTTATTCAGCTCTCTTCAGCACATCAGTTTTGACATTTGTGCTGCATTGGAAAAACGGAAATATAAGAAAAATAAGCCGTGTTCCGCACGCGAAGAGGATATATTAGTAAACCTGTGGTCTGAAAAAATAAATAAATGGACATGTTTATGATGCAGTTAAATATGAAATGGAAAATAATTGTTTATTTTCATTACAGATAATTTCCATTTTCTTCTAAAGTGTCTAATTCTGTTTGCACATTTCATCGATGTTTTGAATTATATTATTCATCATATTACTAAAATTCATAGCAATCCTACACTAAAATTCATAGCAATCCTGTAGTTGAAATGTCAAGCAAAATTACCTTAACCTCTGTGTGAACACTTTGGTTTAAGATTTAAATCATTTCACAAAATTACGTGAGTTTGCGGCGGTGTGAACTTAGTACTAAGCATTAATTATATCTGGTAGAGGTATCGTCTTGCGCGGTTTCTAATAGCGCGTTTTCGCAGTTACGTTATCAAACTTTTACTACCAAACTTCGATGTGCCTGATGAAAAAATTTGGAGCTGCGCAGATTTTGCTACAATTTTTTTTGACTTTGTTGAAATTTTCGATTTCAGGTCAAAATTTTTAACAAAAATTTCAGACCAAAGTTTTTAAGAAAACTTTCAGACCAAAGTTTTTAACAAAAGCAAAAAAAAATCTGAACGTTACGAAAAAATTCTGCAATGATATCGAATTGTGTATGCTTTTTCATACATTTTCCTAATAAACTTTTGCGAATTTTCCATTATTTGCTTACTAAGACCCTGTTTTTGGTTGGCAAATTGAAGATTTTCATCAACTGCAGATTAAACTAAAACTGCATTAACAAAAATTCTGCTACATCGTGCGAAAGAAACTAAAACGTTACGTCAAAACTCTTGAAAAATTTGTGATATTTGGCGAACGATTTGACAGATCTTGGCCAGCTAGAGTTTTCCATCTACATTGTTACAAATATTCGCCGAATGGTTCAGTCGTTGCTTAAACATCCAAATGCTCAGCACTGAAAAAACTCTATTAAATTCAAGATGAAATCACAACATCAAAATTTAAAAAATTCAAGTATTTTCGCATTTACCAACTCAGCCAATGTACACTAGAATTAGACATTTTTGCTACTAAGTCAAACACAAAACTCGCGTTTGCCGCGATTCGTGTACATTCGCCAAGAGTTTAGACCTATGGTTAGCTATGAATTCAATTTTAAATCACCCGCTCTTTGTGGAACGAGAAAACCTGCTCAAAATGAAATTAATTGAAATGTCAATTGATCAAGAAAAAGTAACAGAATCCAAATATCCTTCACTATAGGTATAGGATGACCAGATTTATTTTGCTCGACTATTAGCAAGAACTTATAAAATGATTGCTTACCCTTAGATTGTTTTTTTGTTAAATAAAAGTTCTACTGTTGTTGTATTTTTTTTTTTTTATTTATATATTTTTTCTTTAATTTTTGTACAGATTTGTACTAGCCTCCAGAGCTATACACCCCTTCCGACGTAAATCCATAACACAATCAATAATAAATAATTAAAAAAGGTTTTTATTGTGTGGCAGGGCAATTCCAATTTCCGTCCGGCGGCACCAAACTTTGCATACATCACTGCATACATCAAAATTCCATTGGACCACTCTCTTCCCCTCTTCCATACAAATGGAAAATCCGGTATGTCCTCATATAAAGTATGCAACGGTTTCCCTCGACCAATAGTATTTCTTTTATGTTTTCGTTCTATAAATAAATAGTACCAGGAAGACCGAGCCGTGCTCGGCGATCTCAAAATCCTCCTTCTGCCCCTGTCTCTGAGTTATTGAATCCGATTGTAATTGCAACATGATTCGTATAATGAGGTTCAGGGAACTTGATTGTTTCGTAATTACTATTTATCGCTGCCGATAGATATCTAAAAAGTGATATTTTTAGAATGCATATCGAAAAACCTTACTGCCTAGCAATATTGCGAATTTTCATTAACCCATTCGGTATTTTGATGCCATATGGCAACGCAGTTAAAGGTTGCTAAAAAATTTGAATTGACTTATATTTATCTATTTTCAAACACTCTATTCTCATTCAGTGCACCTTTAAGGGCATTTGTGACCCAATTTTGATTAGTTGAGTAAAAATCTGGACTACAGTGAACGTATTTGTGGAAAATTAATTTTTTTTAACACGTTAGCTACCATGTGAGTCACCGGTGTACACACACTATTGTCATTACCGTCAGTTTCTCAAGTTCCATGGTTGAGTGCAGTCGCTCGTGCGGTACAAAGAGGTTTTTTTTGTCCGTTATATTTTATTCGATTCGTTCGTTTTTGTCTGTATTGATCTTGTGTTCACTGGTGACTCACAAAGTACAGAAATGATTTTTGCGTTTTTTCCCAGTGTATACTAGCGGAGTAAGCGTTTTTTTGGCTGGTAGCCAACGTGTGAATACTGATAACTTAAACATTATTAATTTGTATAGAGTATTTTTAACCCCCATAGAAAAAAACATCTACCGAACGGGTTAAGATACCTTCACGTAATTCGAAGACACCAAGCGAGGGGTATCGCGGGGAGGGAAAAGTCAGGTTTGTAGTGGAAAAATCGAAAGCCCCTAGCCCCCTTAGTAATACTGTAAAGTTTCATTAAGATCGGACCACCCAATTTGAAGATACCAGACGAGGGGTATCGAGGGGAATTTTCTCAGAGGTGAGACCTATCTAGATCGATTCCTTGTCCCCGAAAATCCCTAACCACCAAGTTTCGTGAAAATCGTTAGGCGGGTTTTTGAGATCGTTTGTGCAAACAAACAGACAGACAGACAGACATTCCTCGTATTATATTATAGGATAACTGAAATTGTGAAAATACTAATAACTATAAATGCGCCGCAGGCAAAAAATAAATTAAGGATTAACAGCGTCAAGTATGTTTTGCATATTTAATCATTATTTCTGAGTTTTTAGTAAATTAGTAACAGTCAATTGGAAAGTCTGGTACAAAAGTTTAGATTTCGAGATGCCGGAACAACAGGCCTGATTACGAGACTGTCCCGGTCAAATCAATCCAGGGCGTAAATCCCCCTAATTATAGGTAATTAATATTTTTGTAAAGAATTTTGTTTTAATTAGTCTTCGTGCAGGCATAAGTCTTACTTCAGAAATAGTTTTATCCGGATAGCTCGATTTGAAACTAACGGTACTTTACAGTTTTAAGGTTAATTTCAGCTATCAAATCGAAAAAAAACTCTTGTTGATGTTATGTTTTATAATATGCAAAATAGTTTGGATTTTTTTAAATCGTCCGTTTGTTTTACCCCGCCAAAAGGGTTAAGACGTTTATTGAGGCTTATCCTAGAGATCGTCTTGGCGCTTATCAATTGGCACAAAAAAAAACTTACTCTTCAAAAACTTGTTCCCATATCTCTCGTCAATATGGTATAAATATTTTTTAAATATGGGGGGTTAACATTGAAATCAATATAGTGAACCAAAAAGCACCAGAAAGTTTGTATCGAAACCAAGCATTCGACCTTTGTGTAGTTTTTTCTTGCAACACTTTCCCGTATCTTTAATGTCATAGCAACTGCTATCCTACCTACTTACTATAGATGTTCACACAAAATTTCCAAAAATTTTGCTAATCCTCTAAATCGCTTTATACTCAACAAATATATTTCAATCAACTGCAAAAGAAATGTATTTTCCTCCATAGAAAATATTATAAGAATATATTTTAGCATTTAATCTTTTGCTATTTATTATGTTTGATGATAAGATTATATAATTCATAGCAGCAAAATTGAAAAATTCTTACCAAAATCCATGCATAACGAGCGCCAATGCTTTTAAATTTATGATAGAAACCTTGCCGAAAAAATGTTAAAATCGAAACTTTATGATGATAGCAAAAGGCTATCTATTTACCAATTCAATCGTATTGAATACATTTGTTTAATTCTTTGTCATTATTGCTAACAAAACTAATAAAAAATATTCTTTCTTATGTCATTTTTAATTAGGGATTATGTTGATTTATGGATAATTAAATTTCATCCTCATCAGTAACGTTTGTCGTTATACCACCATCATTCCGCCATACCATATTATTTTCGCCGAGTGCTGATATTTCGAAAGCGCCGCCTTATTAAATATGAGAAGACACTTTAATGGCGGCATAAATTTAAACTTTAATCCGTCGGAGAGGTTCACTCAAATGTCTTATTAATGTTTAAATTTTTCGGTGGCTGGTAGGTAAGATGACATAAAGTATGATATATGCCATTTATATTCTCGCTCTGTTGTCAATGATTCTGTGAATCCTCTTTTTCCTTCTTTAAATCAGAAAAGAAGAAAAAGAAACCACTCAGCGGCACCATCAACGAAATAAAGACACGAAAAGTATGTTTTAAAGCTAGTTTCTTTTTTGTTATTCCATTGAATATAAGATGTTTTTGTTATCTTTTCTCCGATTATTTTTATTTATTCATTTTTTTCGCAATTTGAAGTGATAAATAGAAAGTCGTAATTGAATGACACTTAAAATACCTTTTAATATGGTTCTTAATAGTGTTACTTTATAATTTATTCCGATAAATAATTATCTTGTAGGCAATTCGTATTGTTAAATAAATTGATTCCTCGAAATTTGAGACTTTTCTGCCACTCGAGAATGCACCCTTAAATACCTATTGTAGCTGGACGATCATCAATAAGGCTATTGTCTTTACTGATAACGAGCGAGTAATGAATACTTGTATATAGTTCACGTTAAGCAAAAACTATCGAAGATACAGCATTGCTTTTAGTCTTAAAAGAAATGTACTGAAATGTACTTTCGAACGGTACTACAGCCATAAAAAAAATTTTATGATTTTGGGTTCAACGGTGATCCAAAAAAGATTTTTGCAAATGTTTCTACACTTTTTTTGAAATTTTAGCACAATTATGCATGAAATGGTATATTTTTTATGGTAACTCTTTTTTCTAATCTTCCTAGCTTTCAAAAACTGTCTTAACAGTTATTTTAGATTCAGTATTTGCTCAGCTATGACCAAAAATGTTTTTATCATCATACTCATACTAATATATAAAAATGAGTTGGTGTCTGTCTGTCTGTTCCTCTTTCACGCAAAAACGGCTGAACCGATTGTCTTGAAATTTGGCATGAGTATCTGTGGTAGTTCTGGTTCCAACATAGGCATACGGAAAAGTAGCGCAAGGGGTGAGGGGAGTAAGGGGAGGGGGTAAAGTCATCTCGAAACTTAGTTTTCCCTCTATGTTACTCTTTCGCGGGGAAACTACCGAGCCAATTGGCCTGAAGTTTAGCTCCAACACAGACCATAAAAAAAAATTGAAAAAACTTAACCCGGCAACGACGGGTATATATCATATAGAGAGAACACAAATATGAACTACACCATGACAAAAGATTTTGATTTCCCCATGTCCGCCCGTCTATCTGTATGTCCGTCCGTCTGTACGTGAACACCATAACTTTCGAAAGGATTGAGCTAGAGACTTGAAATTTTGTCTAGTTACGTTTCTCGTAAATTGCAAGGCTAAGTTCTTGAATGGAGGAAATCGCAGCATTCCCCCTCCTCTCCTCCATACAAACGAAACAGTTTTTTACAATTTTCTCGATAACGGTGAGTCATATTGAAAAATTTATAAAGGTAAAATGTATTTAAAATAGGATTTTACAAAATCGAATCGGGCTCCTGCTTCCCCCCTCTCTCATACAAATGGAATACTTTTTCCTATTTTCTCGATAACTGTGCATCGTGTCGAAAAATTTAAAAGAGATGAAATGTATTTAGAGTTTGATTTTACATCACTGATTTATACATCAAAATCCAGTTGGAGCACTCCCCCCCCCCCCCCCCCCCCCCCATACAAATGCAATATTTTTTTTTTCTCGAAACCGGTGAGTCGTATTGAAAACTTTATAGAGGCAAAATCTGCTTAGAATATGTTTTGGCATAACCGTTCTATACAACAAAATCCAATCGGACAACTCCTTTTGCCCCTCTCCTATACAAATGGATTTTTTAAAATTAACATTTTGTATTAACATTTCATTTGATACCCATATTGACATATATTTGGACAAAAATGGCGTCTCTCGTCCGCCATTTTGTTTTTCCTTCATCGAAGTAAGCCTACGAATCATGAAAAAGAAATATTTTTAGCTGAAAAATATTTTTACGAAAGTTTCATGATAATCGGTTCAACCATTTGGGCTGTAGCTCGCAAGAAAAAGTTTGTATAATAGAATGCAAAAAAACCATACTATTATTTTGCTTACAGCTCTCGGGTGAATTCAAATCTAGTGTTTTTTTAACATGGCCCCATTTTGAGTAATTTTGAATTTTTTTTCGTAATTACTGTTATTGCATAAAAATTAGTTAAATATTTTATCGGCTTTATTTTTCTTATGCATAAGAAAGGCATTAAAATCACTTCGAAAACCGAAATCATAACGGGACCTCTCACGTCCCCGGTACACATAACCATCGATCGATGAGTCCTTAACATGCCTGTGTGTTTATGTATGTGTGTTACGAAAATTTTTAAGATCCACTTCTTCCAGCAAACCTTAAGCCGTTTTTTTCAATTGGACCCTGAAAAAAATGGACCGTTTTCACACACACCAATGAAAAAAATGAGCCGTTTTCGAGAAAATCGCAAAAATGTTTTTCATTTGTATGGGAGAGAGAGAGAGAGATGAAGGAGTGGCTCGATTTTTGTCAGTTTCAAACTGGGTTCAACTTTTGGTAAAAGCCAAATTTCAACTTTCTGTTTTAATTTTTTTTTTGTATTAAAAATTCAATATAAATATCCAGTTTTTAATCATATGAGGTTTTATTATGTAAGAAAGGTGTCATCTCACGGCTAAGTTAACTTTGTTATGTTTTTTATTTGTGTTAATAGCCTCAGTGAAGGGGCTCTTGTTCAAAATTTAGTCAAAACTTGAACGGGTTGAATGAAAATAAATTTCTGTATCACTAAGGATACACTAAAAGATGATCAAGAGATAATCGTGGTGGTATATCTTCTTTAAAATGCGAAGCGAAACTTTCTTGAAACAGTCGATTTCAACATTACTAATTACAGTGAAAGCTTCAATAAAAGGACAGTCACGGGAGTAAGATTTCTCTAAAAGGAATCCATTTATCTGAACTGAACACATTTTAAATACTGAAATTACGAACTTGGCCATAGGAAATATGTCCATTTATGGGAATTGTCCGCCTATGAGAGGTTTTTTCACTGTATACTTATTTACATTTTCTATACTGAAGTATCTATAAGTTATTTCATTTACGATAGGACAAAACACCGTGAATGAGTAAACATAAGTATTAAGTTAGTAAAAAAAAAACTTTTTACTGCATTTCCTTTTTTATCACCCTCCAGTATGCACAATAGAGCTTTTGCTACCCTCATGGGTTTAATCATAAACCCTTGGTGATAAAAAAATGAAGTGAAAAGTCAACCACACGTCCCATATTGACGACATGTAGCAACTATATTGCTTATTCTTTTAAAACGTTTACTCTGAATTCCCATTTTCATAGTAAAGCAATGGCTCGCCCATGTCCTTAAGTAAGAGCCAGGTGTAGGCAAGCATCTAAAACTCCAAGGATTTTTTATACCCCACATTTTGTACAACCGTGAACATATTTGAAAATCCTGTGAGTACTGGACAACGAGTATAAGGCGGCTATAAATGTTTTCTATATATAAGAGTATGTTCACAAAAGCTTCTATCTATATATGCAGTAATATATCAGGACTTTTAAACCTTATCGATAAGAAACGTCTATTTTGTCGTTCTATGTTTTCAACAAAAAAGTGTCACTAGTCGTGAGAAGGGCAGGCAGCCTGAATGTCTACCAGACAAAATGAGTGTCGATAAAAATAGCCAGGAGTTTGGGGATTACCACTAGTTCCGATTCAAACAGTCAGACTGCTAACAATCTGCCAACTAAGTGTAATTTTGTGGGATGCCTGGGACTTTACTTCCCCATCACAATTTCAAAATCACAACTTTTTGCCGCCCAGTATCACAACATTGTCCATATGGGTGTTGGTTAAGTTCGAATACATAAAAAAAATATTGTAGAAGTATGCACTGTGGCCGTAGTTACATAACCTCATGTAAGTGCTATGAGAAGCAGAAAAGATGATGATGAAAACATGAAAAAAGAACGAAACTTTCAAGAATAGATTGTGTGATTTTCGAAAACTGCTCTTCCGGGAAATGACGACAGCTATTTCCTTGATGATTCTCATGCCTCGGATCTCATGTGGTTGTATAACAGCATAATGTGTGAATGGCATCCTTTACATACGTTGCAAACGTGTATTTGATTACAGAAAACCTTTTAAGAGACTCACAGTGCAGTCAAGTTTTTAACTCGACCGAGATAAGCTTTTATTGTTGAAGAAAAGTAGTTTTTCCGGTCCTTGCTGGATAATAACGTCGTAATGAGCATAAAAGTTGAACAGATATGGAAAAAGATTTTCCTGTGTATGCCATTTGCCCAGATTTTATATTCGTGCAAGGTAAATTTTCACATAAATTCAAATAGATTCAACACACAGCAATGTAAATATTATAACAAGAAAATTACTTCACACACATGTGTTAGTAAAAAAAATGTCATTGAGTGAAATTTTTTGCCAGAAGAAATGCAAATTTAGGAAATCTTTTATCTTCGAATACTGTGATGAAATTTTAAAATTATTATAAAGAATTTTAGTACGCGCATTTACAAGAATAGATCTAACTGAAGGTCAAGTGCTTTAATTAGCAAAATTGACCCCTCGCTTCATAATTATAATTCCTGTAATGAAAGAAAGTATAAAATTTGTTAAATTTTTATATTATAAATGGATATTTTCACTTCCGAGAAAAGGCTGGAATAGAATTGGCCCGTCACAACATTTACGGCGACATTTCAGATTTTAAACTCATAGTATCCTATGCTCCTGTGTACAATCAATCCAACTATGTCGTCGTAAAAAGTTTAATCGAATTTAACTTTTGTCGGTCAACTCGCCGACAAAATTTCATGGTTGACTCAAAATAAAATCTTATGGGGACGTCATAAAATCGGAATTTCGTCACTCAATGGGAAATTAGAGAAAGTATTAGGAAATAGAGTTGATATGCTGTGTTACTTACACTCTCGATCCTATTATGTATGATAATTTGTAACAAAAAATGTTATATGTGGCTCACCGTCCGAGTGTCAAAATCAAATGAAAAGCATAACAAAAGGTATAATTGCCAATCTGGCAATTATTGAAAACCCGTATGGTAATATGGCATTGTTCGAAGTTTAAGTGAACGGCGAACAGTTGTATCAAAATTCCACTTTGTAGTCAAACTTTTCAATAAGATTTTTTAAAATTTATTCCAATCGAATTTTAATGTATGGGAGTTTTATGTAGAATCATATCCTGAATAACTTTTGTTCTTTCACTTTTTTTTTGATAAGATGCACCGTTTTTGAGATATTCGCAAAAATCGTTTTCGTTCGTATGGGGGATACCCCCCCCTAATGACCCATTTTTGCCCATTAACAAACTTAGCCTTGCAATTTACGAAAAATGAATCTGCGTAAAATTTCAAGTCTCTAGCTCAATCCGTGCGCCCGCAATCCGCGCCACAGACGGACAGACAGACGGACGGACATGCAAAAATTAATTATTTTTATCATTCTAAACACACTGGTGTAATTCATTTTTGTGTCTGATGACGGGATCTTGGCGTTACAAACGGTAAGGCAAAGTTAATATACCCTTTGGTTTCACCATACGGGTATAAACAAGGGACGTTTAGAACAACAAAGTGTGCGCAATCGTATATGAAGGGCGACATTGTCGCCGTAACCTGTCGCCGTAAATGTTGTCCCCGGTATTCCGGTATTTAGAGTTAATCCAGTGATCGAATTTTCATGGGGTTTTCGGCAAATTCTAGTATTACTTTTCGTTTAAGTTTTTCAAGCATTTTAAGAGTTTTGGTATTTTAAGAAATTCGATCTACCCGCTTGAAAGAAAATGTTTTTGACGATTTATATACTTCTGAAATAGAAATATTTTGCTTTGGCTCTTTTTGCATTTTATTAATTACATTTTAAGTTTAGTTCCAGATTTTCTTATGTAAGAAATAGAGTATTAGTCCCTGTTTTTGTAAGCGTACGAGAGGACATTTCCGGTGGGTACAGCTGGTCATTCATCGGAGATCAATCAAATGAGTTTTTTTTTCAAATATTACATAATGTTCAGCGTAGTCCAAGTGGTAAAGTACTTGACCCGTATTCTGGAGTTTGGTGGTTCAATTGCCGACTGTGGTACGCTGTGATTTTCAAGTCCACTCAACTTGCTTGACGAAATGAGTAGTGATATTTCCCGGTTGGTGTGTTAACGACATCATCGGTCTAGATTCCTATCAAGACCTGTGCTGTTGATGGTTTGCAACGTAAAAACCTTACAAATGTTGTAATTCATCCATGGTTCGCAATCCATATAAAACTGTAAGTGCGAGTAGGGAAGAAATTGTTATGAATGAAACCTCGATTGAGAAGGCCCAGAGCTGTAGCGCCGATATGATTATATAATGCCATAGTACATGTCTTTTATTCCACATTTTCCGATAGTTGATAAAATTATTTTAGGAAAATCCCTTTTTTGTTTCTTTTGAAAGCTTACTACAGAAAAAATCGCATATTTTTAGAAATTTTTAAATTCTTTTTCAATATTAATAATCAAAAATTTTTTTGATAACTACAATGATTATGCTTATGTGTTTGATTTTAACAACACTGACTACGCCAAATTAAACTTATATTTTAACTCTATTGACTGGAATAAAATTATGACATCGTGTAATTCTGTTAATGAATGTGTATTTAATTTTTACTGTTTAATTTATGTTGGTTTTGAATTGTTTATTCCTAAAAAACGTCTTAAAACTACAAAACATCCACCCTGGTACTCACGCTCGTTGTTACAATTGAAAAACCAAAAGAATAGAGCTTTTAAGTTATATAATAGAACGGGTTTACTTATTCATTATCAGTCATACTCATTTCTCCGCAAAAATTTCACTATCGCGCAACGACTATGCTACAAAAACTACATAGGTTTTGTACAAGAAAAACTCAAAACGAATCCTTCGCTCTTTTGTCAATTCTAAAAGAAAGTCTTCAGGATATCCCAGTAGTATGTTTTTTAACGATTCAACTTGTTCTAATGATAAAGATATCTCTGAATTATTTGCTTCCTTTTTTCAATGTACTTTTGCTGATTCTAATGATAATCACGTATACGAATCACCTAACTTTGAAACCACAGTTAATATGTCATCTCTTGCACGAAATGTTGACACTGTTCTTGCATATTTGCGTGGTATTAATATAAAGAAAGGTACTGGACCGGACTTAATCCCTCCTTGTATCATTCGGTATTGTGCGGAAAGTTTAGCCCACCCGCTTACTCTACTCTTTAACTGGTCTCTTTCTGATGGAATATTTCCCGAAATATGGAAAATTTCACACATTATTCCTATCCATAAATCAGGTTGTCGTAGCAATGTCGAGAATTACAGACCGATTGCAATTCTACCCACTATCGCAAAAATTTTCGAAAAATTAGTGTGTGACGAAATATCAGCTGCTGTTGAAGGTTGTATTTCCCCGCAACAGCATGGTTTTGTTAAGTGTCGTTCTACGGTTACTAACCTAATTGAGCTTACGCACTATTGCTTGAATGAATTGGAAGGTGGATCACAAGTCGACGTCATTTACACTGATTTTACCAAAGCATTTGACAGAGTACCCCATCTTATTCTCTTGAGGAAACTTGAAAAAATCGGCATTCACTCACACTTATTGGAATGGTTATCGTCTTATTTATTAAATCGTTGTCAGCGTGTTAAAATTAACAATGTTTTATCTAGTCCTTTTTACGTTCGTTCAGGTGTCCCTCAAGGAAGTCACCTTGGTCCGTTATTATTTATTTTATTTATTAACGATTTATGTAATGTTTTTAAATCGTCCAATTTTCTTTTATATGCTGACGACTTGAAAGTTTTTCGAAAAGTCAATACATTATATGATGCAGTATTGCTTTACCTAGACTTAGATGCCTTCGTTGAGTGGTGTGAACGCAACTGTATTGGCCTCAATATTTCTAAATGTTCTGTGATGTCGTACTACCGTTCGTCCAGTCCTTTAATGTTTGATTACAAACTCAATGAGGTTAACATAAATAGAGTCACCGAAATCAAAGATCTCGGTGTTATGTTTGACACAAAATTATCATTCAACATACACGTTGACTATGTAATTACAAAAGCAAATCGTATGTTAGGATTCATTAAGCGTTTCTCGCGAGATATATGTGATCCATATGCGTTGAAAAGTGTCTATGTTTCTCTTGTCAGAAGTGTACTAGAATATGCGTGTGTAGTCTGGAGTCCATGCTTTCACGTCCATATTAAGAGACTTGAAGCAATTCAAAAACGCTTTGTTCGCTTTGCTCTTCGTAGGCTAAATTGGAATAATCATAAAGAGCTTCCGCCTTACGAATCCCGTTGTTTCCTTTTTAAATTAGAAACATTGTATTTTCGTCGTGAATTGTTACAAGTACTCTTTCTTTACAATGTGTTTTCTGGTGTGATTGTTTCTCCCTTTATTTTAAGCTCAATTAACTTCAATGTCCCTAGTCGCAAGTTGAGACATCACAATATTTTAAACGTTCCGTTTCATAGAACCTCGTACGGAGCCAATGAGCCTATCTCTAACATGTGCTCTTTATTCAACAAATGGCAAGAATATTTTGACTTTAGTATTTCGCGTTATAAGTTTCGGCAGAGTATTTTAAACGTATATTTTAGTAAATCATAAATTTTTTCTTTTTTTCTAATTTTCCAAATTGTATCATGGCTTGTTAGGATTGTAATCCTGTTTGCTTGTAAACAAATAAATAAAATGTAAAAGAATTAACACAAATGAACTCATATTGAAAATTAAGTCATCTAGAATTTAGTCTAAAAATTCATATGATTTTAGTTAAAATACATTCATTGTATTTTCAATTTTCTAAATTTTCTCAGCATTAAATTAAGCTAAGATTTTTTTCAGTGTGTACCATAAGAGCCATCATTTTTCTATAACGTGGTTGTAAATATGTCACATAAGTTTTCAGTTGTTTATCGATAGATTTATGTTTAAATGCGATAATAATTGAATATCATCAATTGAGCGTATGCTGAAACTAATTTGTGGCATTTTTCTGTCGTTTCAGCTGTCAGTGCCTTCGGATTTACATAAGCAACAAATGCCAGATTACTATGGCGCATATATTTTACTTGCGCTGCATTACTATGTCTCTCTATGTGTAAACATTAAGGCATATCTGTATGACATTTTGATTAATTGAGTCGGTTACAGAATCATAGTACGGGTGAATATGTTAATTTATAACCAGCTTTTCGCGGCAGTTGTATGTCAAAGGCTGCGACGGCTGCAGCTTCATGGAGCAATAACTTTTAATGGTTTTCTTCTCTACAGGATCGCAACAGATCGATTCTACACAGAAATGTTGGTAAATTAAAACATGTTCAAAGGATATATTTATGCTAAATCATTCGAGCGAATGTACACTGTTTAATATTTTATTCGTTTTACTAGTGGTTTTTGTTTAGTCATCTCAGTTCGAATATTGATTTAGGAATTTAGTTTCAGATCATTAAAGAATAATAAAATTGTTTTACTTTTCATCTTACTTGAAAAATAATATAAAAAAATATTCTTGAAATTTATAAAATCACATAAAATTTAAATATTTGAATTTTTTCGTTATTTCGCAAAATCTCAAAAAAATACCTGATATTTTTATACACTAAATTAGAAAGTAATAAAATTTACCACAATCCAATGAAATGTGCGGGTTGACTCTCAGGGAGTCGGGAAGTTGATTCTCGAAGCAAGTTAAGAGAAATGATTTTCATGTTAGACGCATTACAAATTACAAGACAAACATGAACAAAATTTGTTTTATTAACACAATATTATCTGATAAAGTTTCCAATGGAACATTTTCGTATTTATTCAACCATGTTGATATTTGCATATTAAGCTATGAGAAGCCTTTGAATATTGTTAACTAAATAAAGTGTTAGATTTGTCAATATCCTTAAAAAGGACACTAATCAGTCTTTGCTTATTATATCAATAGACCTCCCACAAAAATGTGAACAGTAATAACAGTTTGCTTATGATATTTTCTATTTAGACTCTGATTTTCCTGCAGAAACACAGGGTAGAGATTTTAACAAATCACAAAACTCTAAAAGCCCGAAAAAATATATTTCTAAAATGGTTGAAATTACACAATAATTTTCTTACTAGACCTATAGGCTCGTTTTTATCTATATATATAAAAGCCAAATACCACTGATTTACTTACTCACTGACTCATCCCAGTATCTTCCGAATCACCAAACCGATTGCTATGAAATTTTGTACACAGATTTATCTTACCCCATAGGTGCTAACTTAGAAACGGTTTTTCAAAATTCCTCCCCTAAAAAGGTAAACGCGGGTGGTGTTTTGAAACATTGATTTTTAACTCATCAACTCTAAAAAACGTTACTCGAGGATTTCAGTGGTCATGAATCTGGCAAGGATACCGCAAATATCCTTTTTCTCCTTTGCTCACGGCTCAGAGTTAGGCGCAATTAATTAAAAAGTAATTAAATTAATAATTAAATTACAAGTAATTCAATTACGAGTAATTTAATTACAAAGTAATTTAATTACATGTAATTATATATTTTTTAAATTATAAATAATTTAATTACCTGTAATTATTTTGTGTTTCAATTATAAATAATTTCATTACATTTAATTAAATTACTTGTAATTCCTTGGATCTCAATTACAAGTTATGAGTTTTTAATGAATGTAGTTAGAATTACGGGTAAAAAGAGAATCATATACCTTCGTTTAAAAACTATTGTCTCAAATATCGACTCAATTTTAAATATTCACACGCGGAGGAAAAGCAAGAGCTTTTTAGTTCTTATTTAGTTAACATATTCTAATTGTCTGTGTTAAAATTTGCCTTTTTCATATATTTGTAATTTTTGCCTATAATTACAATTACATTACAATTACAATTACGTAATTGAAAAAGTAGTTGAAATCGACAATTGCAATTACGTAATTTGTAATCGTTGATCTCAATTACGTAATTGTAATTGCTTACTGCAATTGCTCAATTACTTTTGTAATTGAATTAACAATTACAAAGTAATTGTAATTGTTAATTTAATTACATTTTGTCCAACTCTGTCACAAGTCGGCTGTTAGAAATTTAAAATTCGAAATGACAGGGTTGTAATGATAAGTTTTAAAATATTTATTGGTTTTGGGGACTAAAAAATATTAACCCGGCAACGAAGGGTATGCAAGCTAGTACTCTATATGAGAATCATATAGTAGTATATTAGATTTAGTATACTAACTTCCGAATAAATTGAGCTAGAGACATGAAATTTTTTACGGTTGCGTTTCTCGTAAATAGCAAGGCTAAATTCTTGAATGGGCAAAACCGGACCATTTCTACCCCCATATAAGTTTAATAAGTAGTTCTTTTTTGAGATTTCCTCGAAAACGGAAATGGAAAAATTTACAAAACCAAAATTTGTTTAGAATATGCTTTTACACAATCATTTCTTACATCAAGATCCAATCGCAACACTCCTTTTCCTTGTCTTCACACAAATTGAATTTTATAAATCAAAATTCAGTCTGTCCTCATAAAGAGTAATTGGCGATTGGCCCCTGGCAGTTGTAGCTTTTATTATATTTTTGTTTATCTTATAAGCCCGTTACCACAAACGAAACTTAGCAACTTATATTTAATTTAAATTATTTAAGTCCAATAATTTCTACGGTTTAGGCTAAAGCCCCGTTTCCACGACTTGGTACTGGCCGGTAAGTAGCGTGTCAGTTACGAGATTTTTATCATAGTATTGGTTGGGGTTATGTATTAGTTACTCAAACAGTAAGAACAAATACACTTTCATCAACTAGAGTAAGCCCGACAACTGAGTGTAGGTTTCGCGCATGCGCTAAGTTGTAATTCACGCATCGGGACAATTTTTTGAAGGCATATTTTTGTACCCGAATAAGTGTATATGACTGACCTACTGGATTTTCATCTACTTACCGGACAGTAGTCAGTCATGTAAATGAAGCTTAAGCATAACTTAATTTTTTTAAGAATAGTCTGCACAAACGTTTGTAATTTTGATTTTGTATCACAAGTTTATAATTCTGATTTTGTATCACAAGAGCCAAATCTGTCGTTTGAATTCCAGTTATTTCTCACCGACATTTTTTTACACACCCTGTAACGTTTTACATTCAAATATAGAGAAATATTTCTATCTTAAATCTTTAAGAAATTCAGAGCCAAATACAAGGCAATGGAATCGCTTGTTCAGTTGCTTGTTGAACAATGAAGTTCACAATCCACATTCATTCCAATATAGTTTTTATCCTTTTGAATTTACCTAATTTTCTATTGTGTGATGCAAAACTTGTTAGCAATCCTTGCCACGCGATTACCGAAGAGCAATGGAATTTATTCGAGTGGTACTTTTACGATACGAATTACATTAAAGTTGTTTCGATATTTGACAAAAAGGATGATCAGCAGGACTACATGGAAATGTTTTTGTTGCGTGCATTTGAAAAATTCAAAGTCGGTATGTTAGTGCAGAGTTTTAGTCTAGAATTTGAAGATCCAAATTTTGTGTTTACGGAGTTACACTCGTGGCAAGGTGAACATTTTGGATTAAGAGAGACACAGAATTACAGCAATGTGGTTTACGATATTAAAAGCAGGATTCACACAGTACATTCGGATGAAGCGCATTTTGCAATTTTCGTGATTTGTAATAGCCCTGAAATTTTGGAAAAATTTATATACGGTAGTGCCCGTCGTCCATTTCATACTCCACGAGGAAAATTTATTTTGGTTTTGATGGGCGAAATCACTGAAGCATGGAAAACATCTGTGAAGTCAATTTTCTCAAAACTTTGGGGGAATCACGCCGTGCTAAAAGTTATTATCCTTTCGTTATGTAATGATAAGGTGAAATGAATTTTGAATAAATTACCTACGAATTTACTGAAATAAACCGATCTAGCAATTTTTCTATTACGATCCGTTTGCGCCTAGTTTGGCAAACAACTCTTTACCACGAAATTTTGAAGACTGGGGAAGGCTTGAAGAACATCCGACTGGAAATATGACACTCCCGAATACTTGGTTACTACGCAGACCCAACTTCTTTAATGGATATCCCATAACCGGGGTTATGTTCAAAAGAAACCCGACCGCATTGCCGTGGACCAGCCTTCCAAAATCCTTTGCGAACAATTATTTTTGTGATGTTAGAGATCTAACGCCAGGTAATTTTTTAAAGGCAAATGCAATTTAAATTCGGAGTAGGGTGAGTGAAATTTCTGAAATTGATTTTATGTGGTGACTTATATTATTGCTGATCCCTTATTCACTTCGAGTTTTAAAAGCAAATAAATAAAGGGTGTTTTTTTTAGACGTGTGGTTTTCAATCTGGCACTACTTTTTTCGGAGTTGGTCTTTTTGACAGTTGTCACTTGATTTATGCTCAGTTTGGTTTGCCATTTCGTCAAACGACCATCAAGCGCGTCGCACGTTCGGTGAATGGGCCCAAAACGAGATGTCCACCGATCCCGATTTTCACAAGAAAATTTTGTTCGCGATGAAGCTCACTTTTTGTTGAATGGGTACGTCAATAAGCAAAATTGTCGCATTTGGAGGGATGGTAATCCACAAGCCATTCTTTAGACGCCATTACATCCTCAAAAAGTCACTGTTTGGTGTGCTCTATGGGCAGAGGGCATCATTGGTCCATATTTCTTCAAAAATGAAGCCGGCCATAATGTTACAGTCAATGGGGAGCGCTATAGAGCCATCATTAATGACTTTTTCGTGCCTGAATTGGAGGATGTTGATGTGGACGACCTTTGGTTCCAACAAGACGGCGCTACATGCCATATAGCCAACGAAACAATTTATTGAAGGAAACTTTTGGTGAGCGCATTATCTCGCGTCGTGTGCCTGTGGCGTGGCCTCCAAGATCGTGCGATTTAACACCGCTGGACTATTTTTTGTGGGGTTATGTGAAGTCGCTTGTCTACGCAGATAAGCCCGAGACCCGAGTGGTCGAAAATTGGGCCTCTCGGCCGGAATTTATTCGAGCCAGCCGCGGCGGCCACTTGCCCGAAATCATTTTAAAAACATAATGACAAACCCTTATCTTTATAATAAAGCTAAACGCCATAACATTAAATTATATGCGTTTTATTTCTTCTTGAAAACCACACGTCTAAAAAAACACCCTTTAGAAGATGGAAATAAAGATCGCAATTTATTACACGCAGAGAAAAAGTTGGAGTCATTACCGAAGCTCTCCTTCCCGGATGGTAATATATGAAACTGCGAGTTTTTGTACTGGTTCCTATAATAACTTAGAGAACATTTCCAATCATCAATGGTAAAGCTTCCACTCTTGAGTGGAGATACAACAAATGTTATGAGAATCACTCCAACCAATAGTTGAACAATTACAAAGATTTTTCGGAATCAGTCCAAATATTTTTAGGACAGGCTTCCTTTTTCGAGAATAATTTCCTATTTTTTTAATAATTTCCTAAAAAAAATAGTAATATAGTACTATTCGGTAATTATTCCCCTCAAGGTAGGAGCGTCCCCAAAAAAAAATTGCTATTATTCCTTTATTAAGACATACATTTTTAACATTTTTGTATTTTTTAACTTTTTATTATAAAAGGTTTTTTTTATTTCAGGTGTTTTTTTTTAATTGTTATTTTTTTGTTCTATATGAGGTTTATATTAGAAATGATTTTTAATAGGTTTTATACTGGGTTTTGTTATTTTTATGTTTTATTTAATATCTATTTTTTTTTTTTATTTTTTATCATTTATTTGGTTTTGTTATTGAAGAATACGATAGTCTAGGAGATAATTTAGCTTCTTTCTAATAAATAAAGAAAAATACAATTATTCCCATCACATGCGGGAATGGAAGCAATTCCATTGTATGATGGGAAAAATCACGATTTTTTTCGGAAACATTCCTAAGTGACTTAGAATGAATACCGAATTGGACGCATTTCAATAAAAAATAATACAATTTTTTCCAAAAAAGGAACAGTTGCTAAAATATTTGGGATGATCCGACAAAAAATTGGAAATCTTTAACTATGGATTAGAAGGATTCCCAGAAAATTTCTGACACCTTCACTAAAAAGTTAGGAGTGTTAGATACACTGAAAAAAAAAGAAATGTTCGTCCAATATGAGATTAGACGCAAAACATTAAGAATGTTTATTACAAACAATACAAAACTATTTATATCGGGTCTTTCAACAAGGACATAACAATTTTGTATTTTAATAAAAACGCACCCTAAAACTTTTTTTATGATCTGGCAATGCTAAAACATCAGTCAAGGTTAACATTTTTATCATGGTGAATTTCACGAACGAGCAACGTTTGGAAATTATTAAAACTTACTACCGAAATTCTGAGTCGGTGGTCGCTATCGTGTAATCTCGAGAAATGGTCCGGTCGAATGGCCACCTCGCTCATGCGATTGAACGCCGTTGGATTTCTCTTTATTGGGTTATGTTAAGTCGTTGGTTTATGGCAACAAGCCAACAACGTTAGAGGAGCTCAGGAATGGTATCGAACGCGAAATTGCCAACGTTCCGGCCGATATGTGTGGAAGAGTGGTGGAAAATTGGCTCCAAAGAATCAATCAGTGCCATGCTCGCGTGGGCCATATTTTTTCATATTTAAATGTAACATGTCCACTACACCTGGAATAAATTTCAGCCCGATATCTCAATTATTCTGTGTTTTATTTAAATACAAAATTGTTATGTCCTTGTTGAAAGACCCTATAGTAACCAATAAGTTTAGGATAAACAGTTTTATGTTTCGTTTAAATGAAGTGTTTGTAAAAAGTGTTTGAAACAACTAATAAATGTTTTCAATGTTTGTTTTCAATGTTTTGGAAGTTCACTTCAAATTACACATTTTTAAAACACATTTCTTATTTACACTAACACAATATTTAAAAATCCATATTTACCCTATTTTTAAACGCTCAATCACTAATAACATTTTTTCACCAAATTTTTTTTGACAGTTCAACAAAATTGCAATTTTTTGTTTGATTTATAAACAAGAATTATTTGCAACAAAGGAAAATAATTCGGGGCCAACACTTCTTGTTTATTAGTAACAATTTTAACAATCATATTTTTGTTGTTCACGAACTACTTAAATTTATAATTTTTGTCTTAAGCAACATGAATATTTCTGACAAAAAATATAGTACCTATTAAATGTTTGGGAAAAACATTATTAAACAATTATTTTTGTCCTGTTTGCTATAAAAAATAATTTTTTTACAGAATAGATGTTCGCAAACAATATCCAAACATTCCTTTTTATACCCGTATGGTGAAACCAAAGGGTATATTAACTTTGCCTTACCGTTTGTAACGCCAAGATCCCATTATCACACACAAAAATGAATTACACCAGTGTGTTTAGAATGATAAAAATAATTAATTTTTGCATGTCCGTCCGTCCGTCCGTCTGTCTGTCCGTCCGTCCGTCTGTCCGTCTGTGGCGCGGATTGCGGGCGCACGGATTAAGCTAGAGACTAGAAATTTCGCACAGCTCCGTTTCTCGTAAAATGCAAGGCTAGGTTCGTTAATGGGCAAAAATGGACCATTAGGGGGGGTACCCCCCATACGAACGAAAACGTTTTTTGCGAATATCTCAAAAACGATGCATCTTATCAAAAAAGTCCAAGAACAAAAGTTATTTAGGATATGATTCTACACAAAACTCCCATACATCAAAATCCGATTGGAATAAATTTTAAAAATTCTTATTGGAAAGTTTGACTTCAAAGTGGAATTTTGGTACAACTGTTTGAATTTTGATACGAATATCACCATACGGGTCTCCAATGATTGCCAGATTGGCAATTATAGCTTTTGTTATGTTTTCAGTGTAAGAAAGCCTCCCAGAAAGTTAAGCAATCATTCCAATTTTTTCCGATCTGAAAATATAGGAGAGATTGCCTAAATTTGGCTCACTAGAAAATCTAGGGTAGATAGCCATCGATTAAAAAAAGATTTTAAATTGCAATTAATATTCAATAATTCAAAAAAAAAATATGCTTTGTTTTCTAGAGCTCGGTGGTTTTGATGGCTTGGTATATGGAAATTTGGCGCGATTTTTGAATTTTTCTGGCAAAATAATAAAACCAACTGGTGGTGGTGAATATGGATATAAATTAGACAATGGATCGTATACCGACTCAATTGGAGATGTTCTCTATTCGCGAGCATCCGCTTCATTTAATGGACGATTCATGACGGAGTATGAAACAACAGAAATCGAATTTGCATTTCCAATATTTTTCGATAAGTTTTGCATCATTACACCGAAAGCCATCGAAATTCCGCAATGGGTGGCAGTTTTCAGATGCTATGATACTTTTGTTTGGCTAATAATAATCCTATCAAATACGATCCTTGGCTATGTGTGGTATTTATTCAAAAAATGGGAAGTTTATAAAGAAAAAACCAAAATTCTATTCAGAAAGGAAAACGAATTGATTTTTCCAGAGCACAATAAATTGCACGTTTTAATAATTGAAATGTGGATCATAATGACATCTGGTGTAGCATCCCGATTGCCATACAGAAGTGTGGAGCGGATATTTTTAACAGGATGTCTCATGCTAAATATTATAATCAGTGGTACATTTCAAGGATCCTTAACTACATCCTACAGCACCAAGTCATATTACAAGGACATCGAAACACTAGAAGAACTAGACCGGTCAGGATTACCAATCGGAACCTCTTCAAAATCATTACGTGATATTTTCGGACAAAACGGAAGTGATGTCATTAATTCACTGTCGAAGAAATTCATTCTACAATCCACATCAACAATTGATCAGGCAGCATTTAAAAGAGATATTTGTTGTATTGAGAGGGCATCCGATATAAAAATTATAATCACTGTAACTATATTGAATTTATTTTGTAAAATTAACAAACAATTTGAGCCTTTAATTTCAGTCGAGCTATGAATTACCTGATGGAACTCCCTTACTGCATGTCGTCAAGGATTGCCCTCGATCGTATTTTTTAGCTTTCATTGTACGAAAGGGGTGGCCGTTGTTAAATCGATTCAATGATATTCTCATGCGTTTTTCTGAAAGTGGTAAGAAAAACTAATTTTCCTTTTCAATAAATTGTTTAAGTTTTGTTCTTTACAGGTCTTTTGAATACTTGGTACGAACAGGCCGAATCCGCCATAATATTTGATAAACGACTTAGCCGCCTTGGCAGCATTCTAATAAAATCACAATCTTTTAATTTAGAAGCCATGCAAACCGCATTTTATATTTTACTTTTTGGACTTGGCATAAGCCTGCTTTCATTTTTTATTGAACTGTTATATAAATGCATCACAACAAATAAAATTAAATAACTAGCATAGCACACTCGTAGGCTTGAAATTGTTTTTTTTTTAAATTGTAACAAAAATAAATATTACAACATTGGGAAGACATCTTTAGAGCGATGTTAAATGTTGGCCGGCCTCCAATCCTACTCGTCTTTTGGAAATTCACCAAACTGTCTCCTCGAACCCACTAAATTTACCCGCAAAAAAGGGCTGAAATAGGGCTTAAAGGGCCCATAGACGGCCAACTTTGTTGCCAACCTGGTCGCCAACCTGGTTGGTAGTTTTTACCACAGACGAGACGGAATGTTGGCAACCAAGTTGTCAACATCATTTTTAACAAGATCCCGTCCACTTTAGGTGATTTCTCTAATTTTTTTATTGTTTATAGTTTACTATATGGTTATAGGACAACTATAGGGTATATGTTGACTAGTGAAAAATGAGTAAGGATTAATTATTGGTATTGGTTTTAAACGAGTTGTGCGAAGATGAACAACTCAATGCAACTGAGATTGGCAACCAGGTTGTAAACTTGCCTACAGACACCCCAACATGAACGCCAACATGCTAAGTTTTCAACTTTTTTTGATTTTACACCAACCTCGTCGACAACATGAAAAACCAACCGCCAACTTGGCCACAGACGTACAACATCGACTCCAACATTGCATGTTGGCGACCAGGTTGGCAACAAAGTTGCCCGTCTATGGGCCCTTTTACGCGAGACAATAAATTTGCCCGTAAAAAAGGATTGAAAAAGGACCAGTTTCAATCGCCGGTCCCGCATTGGCGACCGTCCCGCAAACCGTGCCGCATTGTGCATAATGTGTCCCGCATTTAGATGAAGAAACCATTTTTGGAAGCCAATTATTGCTATAGTTGAGGTGGAGGTTGTCAAATTAATAGCCATCGATTACGGGCTCGATTTGAACTTTTTTGAAATTTAACTCTGAGCAGGAGAACTGAGGCCTATCATGGAATACGATGATTAGTTAGCTCGAAGTACACGATCCAAATACCATTTAAGCAGCCGTGTCGTCTTTATTCACATATTACGTCACCATGCAAGTCGCTGCGATGAGCAATTTTTGTCGGGAGTTCATCACTGTTGTGATCAAGAAAAATCTAGTGGCTATAAATTAATAGTCCAATTCTTTTTATCTACGATAAAGATCTCTCGCCAGAGGTCCCGGTCGCGTGCCGATATCCTCTAGTTTTGCATCCCAATTTTCTTAGCGTCCTGGCCAACGCCGTCTTGCCATCTGAAGTTGGGTCTTTCTCGTCGCCTTGTTGTTAATAACCTACAGCCGGGTCACTTTCACTCATTCGAGGTTCATGACCAGCCCACCGGAGTATGTTGAGTCTTATGAGCTTGACTACGGGGACGTCCTGATATCTCTCATAGACTTCGTCATTTTAGAGCCTCCGGGATCGTCCCCCCTCATGTATGAGTATTTTCCTCTCAAACGCGGACAAAAGGTAGCAATTATTTTTGCTTAGTACCCAATTCGCAAAGGAATACATGAGGACTGGCAGGATCAGCATCCTGCACAGTTGCAGTTTGGTTATTATAGTTAGGTTTTTAGACCTGAAGAGTTTTGATAAGCTGTAGTAGGTTTTGTTGGCTTTAAGCAGCCATGCGCGGACTCGAAGTGTCAATAACTCAAAAATGTCGTGTCGAGTTACCGTAGTCTTGCCCGGAGGCATCGATATAGAGTACAAAAAGATATGCAATAATCCCTCCAACTGCGCGGTAGATACGTTTCACAAAAAGAGCGTGCAAACCGAAACCGCGCACTGTGAACCCTACTTTGTATGAAATTTTGGGGTTAGGTCTCAGATATTAGAAAAAATTCAAAAAAAAATAGAAAAAAGTTTTTATTTAACGACATATTTAAATTAATACAAACATATGATATGTACTACTAATCTTTTTAAAAAAACCTTGTTATTAGTGATTGATTACCCGATTTTGGTTTTTCATTATGAATTTCTGCATATGGGGGTAAAGCGGCTGTCAAATTTCTCCGAAATTTTAAGACACGCTCCATATCAGGGTCCATATTAAGAGCTTCTTATTCAAGTTGACTACCAAGCACAAAAGAATTTGCTAGTTTTTCGCACTAAATATAAGCACGAAATTACCAAATATGTACGAAGATACCAAATGACCAGCTGATTCCTTCTTGTCAGGAATTCACCAAAATATATATTCAGAACATGTTTTTTAAAACGAAAATTATAAAAAAAACCGCGCAGCAGCGAAGTTTTTATCGCGCAGTTCGAAATTTTGGTATTAAATACTTAACCGCGCAGTTGCGAAACCGCGTAGTAGCGAAACCGCGCAATTGCAGGGACTACTGTATTTGGATCCAAGAACCTATATTAGAAGCGATCCCAATTTTTTCTTAGCAATTACTGGGCTATTTGGTCCCAGTAATATCTCCTTTCATTGTTTTTGTAATTAGTTTTTTCTCTTGCTGTACAAACAGCTGACTAAGCACAACATATCCGATATGGAGTAATTTTGGTCGGTATTCCATATATCCATAATTTAGCTCCTTTATCATATCGAACATAAATAATCAACTGAAGGCATATGAACCTAAATTGTTTATAGCTGCAATTTGGGATCATTAATAATAAATATAGAGCCCAGTTAGTAGACGTTATTCATTGCATTCTGCGAGTACATGCATATTGAAAAAGCCATTTCAACTGCTAAAACATTATTTGGGATTATGTTTACTCCTCGGTATGTTCATATTCCGTATAGTATGCAAATTCATATCTACATTTGATGCTGATATCTGAAGATTCTTGCATAACTGAGTATATGTCTGTAAAACTAGCTGGCTTTTGCAGCAATAAACTACAACCTTTAGTTTTAAATGCTGATAAATAATTATGTTCCAGTAGATATTCTATGTATGCGGTATATATGTAGAAGATGTTAAAAACATAAATCATTGAGATAATTAATATAAGCAATGAGGGGCAGTTTACTGCTTTATCTCTAATAATCGTACTTAAATATCAAAATGACAGTGGGATATCATTTGATATACATTTTTACCTGTCAATGTTGTTCACTTGTGCGAAAAGAAATTTTTTCGTGATTAATTTATCTTGACATAGAAAAGCATATTATTTCCAATTAATCAACACATCTGTCAAACTTGTATTTTTTTCGTTTTTATTATGTCTCCTGAGTTTTTAGAAGAAGACAGTGTTTCATAGTTTGATGAAGCATTATTAATGTTTCTGACAGTACATCAATTATAATCATACGCGAAAACATACATACTGCATTGCAGTATCTAATAAAGTAAATGCGTATGAATAGTAGAGTAGAATAGAATTCTTATAATATACAAGTAAATTTTTAACTCACGCAAAAATCTCATCATTCTAGCCGTGAGCGACTACGATATATCAATTAAAAATTTTCTCAATTGAAAAACAACATGTGCGTGTTAAGACTTATGAACAATTACCCACGGTCACTTGGTTTAACTTGGCGCGGCTTGGCTTGACTTACATAGTTTGGTTGAACATGGGTTTGGCTCCCTGTGGGCTCCATCAATACTTTTGCAAGCAAACAATAAACCAGTAAATGGCGTCAAATGTTCGGCCAAAAGCAGGTGATAAGTTTTAATTGAAGTAAATTGGCGGGACTGGCGCGCCAGAGCCTACGGAAGCTATTCTCCTGTCATGCTTCATGTCTTCGATTATTGTTAAAGCAGTAATTGCACATGAAATCCTGTAAAACTAGTTACATTTATGCTGTAACGTTGAAATTTTCACAGCATAATGAAAATACTTTATTAATTACTTAATTCTCTAAATATACGCATTAGAAAAGGATCATTTAAAAAAAAGATACATTGTAAGATTTCTAAGATAAGACCATAAAACATTGTAGTATAGTTATATTACAAAAAAAACAATGCATATCGTCATGGAGTTCAGATGAACAGAACTGGGAAAATAAAATATCAGAAAAACAACAAATTCGACGGAACGATTTTGTATAGGTACCTACTAGAATTTCATACCAATTTTTGTTTAAAATATATCATACCAGGCAGTGTGTTTACACGATAACTAAAGAAAGAGTCAAACTAGCAGTAGCTTCAAAATTGGCACAAGTATTTTTTCATCAACAAAAATGTAAAGTCGAGCTATTTAAAATAACAAAATTGGATTATTACGCGTAATTTACCAACTCTTCAGCGTAAATGATATTTATGAATTTCCTGTAATTAACGTAATCAATGTAGTTAATTGTAACTAATGTAATTGAATAGAAAAACTTATTTTTTCTGTCAGGAAATGTTTTTAGCAGATGTAAACGCGAAAAAATTGACACATGTGATTGAAAAATATTCAACTGAAAACTTCTAGATTTTGCTGTTTATACCTGACGCAATTGCTCTCATAAAAAAATTCGGATAGTGAAAAAAAACGACTACCCGAGAAGTTAAGCGATTAAAAAATACTCCCCTCTGTGTGTAACCTTATTTCTTAAAAACGCAATTTTTATACCCGTATGGTGAAACCAAAGGGTATATTTAAGGCTCCCATCTATCCTGTATTTTACAGGTTTATCCTGTATTTTTGAATGCAATCCTGTATTTTTTTTCTATCCTGTATTTTCCCTGTATTTTTGCCTGTATAACCGAGATTTAATGAGGAAAATATCGTATATCGTTCCTGTTTTGCTCAGACTAGCACAAATGTTATGAACACTTAGGCACTCTATTCGTAGCGACTAGAGAATAAATAGCCTCTCGCAAGAAACAAGCTGGTAACACTGTGCAAGATATTATAACAGTTCGTTTTGTGTGTCCGAATATAAATTTTATATTCAATTTAAAAATTGAAACATTAAAAGCGATTCTCACGATCAAAACCAATATGAAACTATCTTGCTTGGAATTCTATGAATTCCTGACGTCGCAGCCGGAAATGCTTCGGAAAATATCTTCTTAAGACAAATGCAACACGTGAGTTGATAATAAAACTCTCGAAATTGACAATGACGACAAAAGCAATGATTTTACACCTAATCAATGATACAATAATAATTACATTCACAAGTGTATTGCATTTTTTATGTAAATTTTTTTCAAATAAATGACTTGGAACTGTATCCTGTATTTATCCTGTATTTATCCTGTATTTTGAAAAATTTATCCTGTAAAATCCTGTAAAATCCTTAATTTTCGCAGGTTTATCCTGTATTTTAGCCAAAATGAGATGGGAGCCTTAGGTATATTAGATTTGCCTTACCGTTTGTAACGCCAAGATCCCGTCATCACACAAAAAAATGAATTACACCAGTGTGTTTAGAATGATAAAAATAATTAATTTCTGCATGTCCGTCCGTCTGTCTGTGGCGCAGATTGCGGGCGCACGGATTGAGCTACAGACTTGAAATTTTGCGCGGCTAAGTGCGTTAATGGGCGAAAATGGACCATTAGAACGGAAAAGTTTTTTGCGAATATCTCAAAAACGGTGCATTTTATCAAAAAAGTCCAAGAACAAGAGTTATTTAGGATATGATTCTACATAAAACTCCCATACATCAAAATCCGATTGAAATAAATTTTAAAAAATCTTATTGGAAAGTTTGACTTCAAAGTGGAATTTTGGTACAACTGTTCGAATTTTGATACGAATATCACCATACGGGTTTTCAATAATTGCCAGTTTGGCAATTATAGCTTTTGTTATGTTTATTTTCTCCATTTGAAATTTTTTCGTGGCTTAAACATTCATCGAGTCGGAATAATTTATCATTTTTATGACAAATTCTCTGGGGTGCGTTCTTTTATTAACCGTGGTTAACCGTGGTTAACCGCGGTAAACAGAAATGCGTTCTTAAATGCCTACGGTTAACGCTAAGTAAACTTTACTGCCGTTCCTAAATGCCAAAGTTAAGCTGTCAAAGTTACTTTTCTCAACTCTGCTCGAGAGCTGAGTTGGAGAAAGTTAACTTTAATTGTAATTAAAGAACGCGATAAAGTTAACCGAGACGGTTACAACTGTCAATCGACTGTCAATTCGTCTCGTAGTTTCGAATGAGTTTTGTGCAGAATAATGGAGGATTTTATTGTGGTCCTTGTAAATGAGAAATACGACATCAAGGAGAATTCTATTTTTTTTAATGTATTGTTGTGCACATCACTGCTGTCAAAGTTAACCAAATCGCGTTCTTTTAATCAGAGTTAACGTCGGTAAAATTTCAACTTTGGCAATCAGCTGTTCGAACTTTGACAAACCCAACCTTTACTTTACTCGGGAATAAAGGAACGCACCCCTGGTGGTAGCTGGGCAATTTCTATAAACTACAGTGAATTACAATATGTATGAAGCATAATAAGGTATTGTTTAAATAAAAACATGTTCTTACATATCCCGTATCAATCTAATCCATGAAAATAATCAAATGTGGTTTTGTTTAAAGAATTTCGTCCTTTCTTGCCACATCAAATTGAATTTCCAATTAATTACATTAAATATGTTAATTACGCATTAACTTTAAGGCCTACATTGTTTACGTGTAATTAATTGGGAATTTAATTCGACGTAGATTCGAATTAAATTTTCAATTCATGTTTTGTTTGAGTCATAAAATGGGCAAATTTTCACCAAAAAATTTTATGTCCATTCATTTGAAGTAGGTACAGTCGAAAACTTGCAATAGTAAATGCACAACAAAAAATGTTTACTTTTTAAAACATTTTTTGTATGGTAGGTTGATGAAACTCACAGGATTGATTCCTTAAGACTCAACAAACATTAAAATAAAAAAATAGATATTATTTGAAAAAACTGTATTTAGCAAAAGATCAAACGATGGAATTTCTCGACATACAGGTCATAAAAAAAATATGACCAATGTTATATTATGATGTCCATCCGTCTGTCTGTCCATCTGTCTATCCGTCTGTCCGTTGGTCCGTCTAAGAACACCATAACTTTCGAAAGGATTGAGCTAGAGACTTAAATTTTTTTACAATTAGGTTTCTCGTAAACGGCTAAGTTCTTGAATGGGAAAAATTGGGCCATTCCTTCCCCCTCTTCCATACAAACCAAACAGTTTTTTGCAATTTTCTCGAAAACGGTGAGTCATATTGAAAAATGTTTTAAGGTAAAATGTGTTTAGAATAGGATTTTACATAACTCATCCATACATCAAAATCCAATCGGGCCATTCCTTCCTCCTCTCCCATACAAACCAAACAGTTTTTTGCGATTTTCTCGAAAACGGTGAGTCATATTGAAAAATGTATTAAGGTAAAATGTGTTTAGAATAATATTTTACATAACTTAGCTATATACATCAAAATCCAGTTCACATCCTAAAAATTCCGCCCAACAGATCAGGCATGTCTGCTCTTAATACTGTTTTTGGATGAGCTATTTTTGGTCTTCCCTTATACTAGAAACAGGAATCTGTTGGGCCTCAGTCTAGTCAAATTTATTTAGAAAAATATTTTTTTATAAACCTGCACAAATCGTTTGAGATTTTCTCATAACAATCAGTGGAACCCTTTAGACTCAAGAATGTTTTTACATAAACCTCAAAATTCCCACTAATCACATTAAAAACATTACCCCAATTTTTATCCCGGCCATTACCCGGTAAAAAAGGTAAGGAAAATGCTACGCAACGTAATTATGAGTAATAAAGGTACACTGAGCGAAAAAGTCATAGAAAACGCATATGAATTCGTATGTTTCAACTATAAAAGGGCGCCATTGCGCAAAATTGTAAGATTTACATTGAGCAATGTGAAACACGGCCGCATTGTGAATTCAACATTTTGCCATATGAATTGATACCCATATTGTGCATTTTAAGCAGCAAATATGCGGCGTTTTCTTTCTCCCTCGAATGGTTACTTAGCTTGGTGAGTGAACAGAGATGAACAAATTAAAACGTAAACAGAAAGCGAACAAGAAAAATCTAATGGCGATAAATTAATCGAAACTTTTTGTGGAGTATTATTTTATAATGGACTTTTCCTCCGATTGCATGTCGTGATTTTAGTTGCCACGAAAATTTTTCGACAATATTGGATCTGAAATTTAAACAGATTTTAATGGGCCATCAAATTATTTAGTTTTTAATGAAAAATTTCTTTAATTTTATTTTACCGGTCAAATTTATTTTTTCTTTTGCAATGAAATTTTGATGCCAATAAAATTATGCTGTTTCAAAAATATCTGCTATATACTTTTTATGCAATATCCTTCAGTCATTCGCCTGAAATAAGAAATTTAATTCTCGAAACGAAATCGTTTCCATCAAATGTCAATGGGAAATATGGCGGCTGAAGGCATCAACTTTCTTTTTCTTTTTACATTTGAAAATACAAAATTAACCTCACAAAAATATAAAAGTATAAGTTGAAATGCATGATTTTATAGTCGAAAAATGTAATTTCGTATGTAAGTCGAAAAATGTAAAGTCGAAAAATGTAATTTCGGATTTTATTAACTCACATGTATTAAATGATATGGAAAATTGTAAAATTTACAAATCTTCAATGTAAAATTATATATGATTTATATTATTTTGTATTTTACTCTGGGTTTTTCAATAGTACATATCAATTCATCAACAAACAATGTAAAATTTACCATGAAAACATAGTTTTCCCTGTTTTCATATTAATGTATATGTAAGATCAATAAGTTTATATTGAAAATTGCGTGCTTTTCCAATTTGGGGAAAGTTTTTACAATGCGAAGATTTACAATGCATCATTGTAAATATCGCAATGGGGTATTTCTCTCAGTGTAGTTATTAAAATTAAAATACACACAGTCAATTATTTTATATTGACGAAAAATGCAATGAAAACATGAGGAATTAAATTATGAGACTAATATGAAATATTTTTACCAGAAGTCTACATATTGTGAATAAAATTGTGTAAAAAACACCCCAGTGTTGGAAAAGAACAGCTGAACTGTAATTATGTCTTCTTTGTAAGGTATAAACATGGAAAATACAACTTGATACACCCCTAGAGGATTCTTACCTGTAGTGTGCACGCATTTGCGTGATAATTGGCAATATTTAACGCTATGTAAAGTACGTGTTTAAATTAACTGCCTGTGAAGCTGTACTCAAGCTTTAACTACTGGTACCTGTACTCACCAACTCCAACATACAACAATATGAAGTGAACATGAATTTCCTATAAAAATGTAAAGTAAGCCAAAAATTGAAATTGGGTTTACCATCACCGGGAAATCATGTGATCTGAAGGGATGCGGGGTGAAACCCATTTGAAGTCTTTCATCTCTAAAACTCCCGTCCACTTCGAAAGGAATTCGAAAACTGCCCAAAGCTGAAGCATCAAAGCTGAATGATGGCATGATTACATGCGGCTCATAATTTTGTTTGGTGTATAATTTCTGCAATCAAACATGTTTATTAAAATAATGCATTTTTCAGGTAATTTATAAGACTGAATAACTAAATGACGATAGGTACGGCGGCGGTGATGGTGGTGAGGTCAGACCCTCGCCTAGAGCGTTTAAAGTCCATAATATGGCTGTTAAGCACGCTCCTATCTTTTAGACGTCTCTGTATGCCATATCGTTCGTAATTTATAACTGCAACAATCAGCATACTTATGGTTGCCACAATCAACATGCTTATTGGGGGGCACAGCATATAATTTATTATTCACCTGACAAACTCTGCACTCACGCACAATTCATTTAAACAATTTTCCTCGTCTCTTGATTTTAATTTTTTAGATCTTTTTTATTTTTATTTTATTATAGCGTCGGACTAATAAAAAATTACATACCTATAAATAAGTAATTCCTTACAACAGCACATTTTTCAATTAACATGTAGAGTAGTAAAAATCACTCTTCGCGAACTTTGTTTTTTGGAGAATTTAAATAAAATTTAGATTTCGAAGAATTTAGGAGAATTTAAATAAAATTTAGAGAATTATGATAAAATTTAGAAAAATAAACTCAATAAATCAAGAACTTTTTTTCTTAATTTTATGAGTTTATTTTTGTTAGATTATACAATAGTATCTTGATATTCCGAAACCCCGAATACCCGAAATCTCGAAAATCTGAATCGACTGTTCCCTCTGTTACCTGAAATAATTGTAATCCGATAATCCGAATTATTGGTAAAAAGAAAATTTTTGCTCAAAATATTGTATTGGTGTCCACCGTAAATTTTAAGACCTCTTGAAATCCTCGAACTTAATTAAACATTGCTCCGCATGAACCAGTGAACATGATTTTTACCATTAAATGGTGTTATGGTTTTACAAGCTTTAAGTGCTCAAAAATTTGTACCACTGTTTATACCCGATATGATATTACATATAGGAGTATATTATATGTAGTACTAGCTTGCATACCCGTCGTTGACGGGTTAAGTTTTTTCAAATTTTTTTTTAATGGTCTATGTTGGAGCTAAACTTCAGGCCAATCGGCTCGGTAGTTTCCCCGCGAAAGGGTAACATAGAGGGAAAACTAAGTTTCGAGATGACTTTACCCCAATATAAATAATTTCAATATCTTTAGTTCTTCCTTCCAATATTTTTACGAGAACCGTTAGTTTGCAAGTAATTCGCAAAAATCTATTTTTTTCATTTTTCTATAACGGTAAAAGATATCGCTAAAAGACGAAATTGTGGAAAATTCCATCTTATACATACAACCAGGAAAAACCCGATTTTTTAAATAACGGTATATCTCGATACCGGTTTGAGATATGGAGTTCTACTAAAAGACAAAAGAGTAGGATATTTTACTGTCTTCAACTTGTGTGAAAAATGCGTAGTTTCAAAGTAAACAGCAAAAACCCAGAGATTTTTAAAAAGCTGCCATTTTGGCTATTTCCGGCTAACGGAATCAACCAAAAATTAATAGGATCGTCCCATTCCAGGATCAAACAAGCCTGTAAAATCTCACAGCTTTAGCTCAATTAGTTTTTGAGAAGTTATTTTTTGCAATAATGCTTCAATCGACTCAGCAATGTTCGGAAAACGTTTTATAGGGAAAATTAAAAGGTCAAAATTTTTCATGCATTCAATAGGTACTTTATTATGCTACGTATTTTATTATATTCTATGTATAAGAAAGTAAAAACTTAGAATGATAAAAAGGGTTTGTGGTACGATTTTACATAATAATTCCAGGCATCAAAATCCAATCGCACTATTTCTTTCCTCCTCTCCCATAGAAAGGGAAAAGTCCCTATCAAAATTCTGTGTGTTCTCCAATAGAGTATTTCATAACGACCCCTTGGTAATCATAATTTTTTTCTGGTTTTCAAAATGTTAATGTTCGAATAGTTATTACCGTTGAAAAAAATATTTGTTCAATGTGAAATGACCAGAAAATATATTCCAATTGAAGCCTCTTTGATGTCAAACAGTTTCCCCATAATAAGACATCTTTCGATATAGGCTTCACCGACTCAGAACTATATTGTACTATTAAAAATGGTTTTTTTGCATGATTGGCATATTTATAAATTTCCTGTGAATTAACGTTTCCTGTAGCCATTAAATCCATTATAAAAAGTTAACCAATAAAGTGTTCGATCACTTTTGTTGAATAAACTTAGTAGAAAATAAATACGACATGGTACATTATACGTTGACATAAGCGCTATTTGATTTATGGCATGATTTAAAACGCAATCAATGATAAATAAATAAACATCTATACTTTTGGTTCAGATAAAGTAGTTAAGTGAACTAGTCATGCTTGCGCCCGTATAGATTACCCGTCGTACACTTTTAGCTCTTTGAAGCATATTCAGCTAGAGTCAAGTAAAATATCGTTGTTGCATTTGTTAATAATAATTAATCGTATGCTGTCAACTGACAGCTGCACGCAAAGGAAAATTTATTATAATGAAAAATTAATTCAACGGATTTTATCGAGACTTATTTATTATTATTATTTAGTTTAGTTTTATTTATTTATTTTTTTCTTGTGTTTGTAATTTATTTTGTTTCGTTTCGCTTTCATTTTGTTCACTTTTTGTTTTGTTTTCAAACTATTAGTGGGAAACAGTATTTTGAGTTATGTCTGGCACACCACTAATGTTGGCGCAATGGGGCTCATTTCGTAGTCAATTATCAAGATATTGAGCAACATAAAAATATCTCTGAATGGTTGTTCATTGCATGATGAAATTATTTCTACAATTCATTTTATTCGCTGTGTAAATATAATAAACATTGCATGAGAAATTTAACATGATTGACTGGACGTTTATAAAATTATGAAGCTGTATTTTACACTGAAAGAAAATGATAAAAACTTTCCCCTATAGGGCAATTCCGACATTATTCTCGTGTCTTTATTTGGTGTCACGTACTGTCTCAAGTGGAAAAACCAACTAGGTGTCAAAAATTTCGCCAAATATATTGTATGGGCTCAAAACCGCAGGTTCCAAAGTAACTATTGTGCAACCGTTTCCTCAGAAATTCTCGGGTGACGAAGTGTGACCTTCTGTCACAAGTGTAGGGTGGGACCGGGCCAGTTGAATTACTTTTTAGAATTTAGGTTGTAAAGAATTACTTTTTAGAATTTAGGTTGTTACATAAAGTCAAATATCGCTCCAATGGTTAAGCCATTCGATAGAGTGATACCTTGACTACATTTCATAGAAGAACTTTTTTTTTAAAATGTTTTATTAACTGCCCTCCAGCTCAATTTAAAGGGTGATTCAACATGCCCGCCGATTTGCAAGTGGTGCGGGTAAGATGAATAACTGTAATTTTCCATACATTTTCCATACTTAAGAATGAAAAAACGTTATTTTTAAGTATTTTATTAAGTAAAAAATTTAAATATACACTACATAATGTAAATATGAAAAAAAAACAATGAAATTTACGATTTAGTTAATCGCTTATTTCATTTTTTTTGTTGTCCAATTTTTGATTGTTTTCCTGCTGCGTTTTTATAAGAAATGTAAAAAATCATCAAGAAACAAACAAAGATTGATAAAAGAACAAGGGAAATGCGAAACCAACTTTAAAAAAAACAAAAAATACGTAAGAAAAAAATGATTCAACTTGCCCGCCAAGCCGTTATTTTCTCTTAGAAAAATCACAAAAACAATAAATTTGAATGTCCCACGAGGTTTTTTTTATTCTAGAGGTGTTGCACAACACTTTTAATACAAAAAATTTCCAGATTGACAAAAATTTGTATGAGAAATGGGTAAATCACTGTATAGTCTAATATTTACTTTTAGAGCCAAAAACACACATATTCCTGTCACTTACGATATAAATAAGGTATCGCTCTCAAAATTTTATGGCAAATAGAGGACATTAATACTACCAATATACTAAAATTTCAAAAAAATTGACTGGATAGTTTTTTAAATTTTGCAATAATTCAACATGCCCGATAATTCAACAAGCCCGGTCCTACCCTACAAAAAAAACGCTGCAAGTATAAATTCATTAGTTCAAAGTTGACTATAGCCAAACTTCGATAGCACTGTTTGTAAGTGAATTATAAATGCAAGCAATAAATCAACCAAAAACAACAACAACTTTCCGACCGGTCGCAAAATAACCAATTTATAACGACTTTTTCCGACCGGTCACAAAGTAACCGATTTGCAACGGTTTTTTGCGTCCGGTTACCAAGTAACCGATTTGCAACGGTTTTTTACGGTCGGTCACAAGACAACCGTCTCCTAAACTGATTTGTAACCGCTACTTTCCGACCAGAGTCACATTGTAACCTGAGTCGCAAATGTCTGCTTGGAGGGTGTGCAATTTAATTAGTGCTACGAGTTCAAAAAAGACCCCGTTAACCCGCACTCATGTAATTTTTGTTTTTTGGGTAGGGGACTTTTGGATCATGACGTATTTAATGCGCCCAACGTAAGAAAACGCCGATTAATCCGGCATTTGCAAAGGTTTTCACCGTAGGCCTGACCCATTCAAAAAAGCCTGTAAGGTTTGGAGGAAAGAAGAAAATGATATCCTCCCACAAATGGCTACTGAGGGGGACGTAGTGAGAAAAGTAAAATTCTTCGTCTCGAAATTAATCGAAAATAGCAAACAAGTGAGCACGGAAAAAACTATTCTACAACCCAACTCTTTTCCGAAAAAATTGAATTTTTCTCTAACTTTTTGTGGTGTTTTTTCCTTAGAACTTTGCAAAAGATGCGCCACAGGCAAAATTTTTAGGGCTAAATGTGGTCCATAAACTTACATCACGCCAATTTCCGGCGTTGCGAATCTCTTCGTTTGTAAAACTTTAAATATCCGACAAAATTTTTCAAAAATTTTGTAAAAGAAGCAAACCGACAGACAAATGCAAGGACATCCTCATAATTTTGCCTGAAACGGATTTCGAACTGATCAGAAATTTTCTATCTGCTCCCTTTCTCTAGTCGGTCTCTATCGTAAATTCAATACTTTCCCTCGATAGAAAAGGAAAGTAAAAAGTCATACGTAAACATAAGAAAAGCTACAATTGGCTATCGCCAAATACTCTACATGATGACAGAAAAATTCCTTTGTATAGGAGAAGGGGAAAACCGTGGTCCGATTGGATTTTGATGTATGGATAAGTTATGTAAAATTATATTCGAAACACATTTCATATTTATAAGTTTTTCGATACGATACACAGTTTACAATAAAATTACAAAAAATTGTGTCGTTTGTATGGGAACTTAGCTTAGCCATTTACGAGAAACTAAATTATACAAAATTTCAAGTCTACAGCTCAATACCGTCGAAAATTATGGTGTTCAAGGACGGACAGTCCGACAGACAGACAGACGGATATGCGGAAATCAAGATCTTTTGTCATCCCTAACACCCTAATGTAGTTTATTTTTGTGTCCAATGATTGGTTCGATGTATTACAAACTGTATACCAAATCTATATGATACTAGCAGACCCTTCGTTGGCAGCTAAAAGTTTTTTGTAAAAATTTTAGAATTCCAAAAAACCATAAATAACTGTAAAAGTTCTGGGTAGACATGTTATCCTTATAGGACCTTCCGTTTAGAATTTTGAAAATCGAATACCGGATTCGTGATCAGTGACCCCAAAAACCCCATAATGGCAATTTTTCCGGGGAAAAATGGGAAAAAGGATATTTGCGTTATCCTTACAGGACCTTCCGTTTAGAATTTTGAAAATCCAACACCAGATTCGTGATCAGTGACCCCAAAAACCCCATAATGGCAATTTTTCCGGGGAAAAATGGGAAAAAGGATATTTGCGTTATCCTTACAGGACCTGCCGTTTCGAATTTTGGAATTCCAACACCGGATTCGTGATCAGCGACCCCAAAAACCCCATAATGGCAATTTTTCCGGAGAAAAATGGGAAAAAGGATACTTCCGTTATCCTTAAAGGACCTTCGGTTTCGAATTTTAAAATTTAACATAGCTAAAAACCTGCTCCTGGCAACGCAGATCATTTTGCAAAAAACCGCGTCAAAATCGGTCCAGTAGTTTTTAAGTTTTGTAATCTCAAACGGACAGACAAACCAACAAACAGACAAACCAACAAACTTCCATTTTTATATATATAGATATCATAGTATAAAGTATAAAAAGAACAACTAAATCGTTCTTTAAATATTTGAAGAAAAAAAATCTTGTTTTCCAAAACCTTTAGTTGCAAAGAAGTCGCGGATTTCAACAAAAAAATTCATCATCAGAAATTTAATATCGTTAATTTTTACGTTATCTCTTTTCTAAAAATTGCTCAAAACTCAACCGGATGCATAACAATGTCAAGTTATTGGTTTCCGCGGTTAATAGCTCTATCAACCTAAATTGTTTAAGTAGAGCCTGCTGTATAACTTACTCAAACGGCTGACACTTTTTCAACATTTGTCACGATACGGTGTCAATTATTCAAGCATTTTGAAAGAATTAAACAGGTGTATTTTTCATCTTTACCAATTAGCATAAATTGTCACAGCTAATGACATTCGACCATTTCAACAGCATTAACAATAAATAAGCCGACACCATTCAAAATCAATTAAAATTTAAATAATTAATTTTGTAATTAAGCCACACATTTACATTGGGGAAAAAGAGAAACGCATTAAAGCTATTCATATTTCTGTGTCTTCATTTACATTTGTATACATGTACACCGCAGCGATAATTTTAAGTGTCAACTATATATGTGCCTCCTCTGGTGATACACGTAGATATTTAAATTTAAGCGCTGATGGCGACTTCGAATCTGTAAAATATTTCACAAAAATATTTAGTTCAAAACTGACAACTTTTGCCGCTATACTCTCCACACTTAAGGCAAAACGTTTTTGTGTCTTTTTTTTGGACCTCCTTTATTGATAGCAGCTAAGATAATTTTTATGTCATTTTTACATATTGGCTTGATTGGTGATTATTACCCATCAAAAGTAAATAAACTACCTGGCTTTCGATTTTGTCCACATATTGACCTACATTAATATTGTGAGAAAGAAGCACGTTTCCGCCAGTGTGGGTTTTTTTCTCTTTCAGATAATTTTAGCTTGAAAAAATTAATAATTTATGTATCCACCGATCCGCAATCATAATTTTTACTCGTTTTGTCGCTGAGCCTTCAGAGACAAATTGGATGAATGCATAATATTAAATTACATTCTGATACCGTAATTTATTTTAATTTGCAGTCATTTTCATTGTAACACAGAAATTCTTTTCCGAAGTAACAAAAAAAGATATCAACGTTAAAAAAGACTTTAATTAAACCCTAATGAAGTGTATAATAAATTCGATTGGGTAAGAATATAGGAATATACATGGATATGTTTCAAAATAGCAATGGTTTGTTATTAATTAATCAGAGTGGAGTTTTTGTTATTTTTTCTTGGGTTGAATATATTAGCAAATTTACAAAAATCACGAAAATGAATAGCTTTAATCAGCTAAAAACTGTAACTATATCTCATACTATTCTGTCTGGAGTCTGGACTAGAAATCTCATTATAAGTTTTAATTTTATTACTAAATTTCATTTTTAAATTCCTTATGATTTATTTTGAAGTCAATACAATAATAGTCCAATTTAAAAAAACACAAGAAAAGCTACATTTTCCAGGGGGCAATCGCCAAATACTCTATCTGAGGGCAGAAAAAAACTTTATGAAAAAAATCCGGGAACACTAAAACTTTCGAAAGGATTGAGCTAGAGACTTGAAATTTTTTACTGTTGAGTTTCTTATGAATGGCAAGGCTAAGTTCATGAACAATTTCTTCCTCCCTTTTTCATACAAACGAAAAAGTTTTTTTTACAATTTTCTCGAAAACGGCGAGTCGTATTGAAATACTTTTGAATGTAAAATGTATTTAGAATATAATTTTACGAGACTTATCTATACATCAAAATCCAGTTGGAACTCTCCTTCCCCCCTCCTTCATACAAATTGAGCACTGTATGAAGAAGTTCATAAAAATTTTGCCTGCCCTCGCATGAAGTATTTGACGATTGCCCTCTGAAAATTGTAGTTTTTCTAATGTTTTCAAAATACATAATTATTGTATTCTTTTAAGTGCATTTAGAAAGTGTACTTTTTTCAAATTTTTTTTATTTATTTTATCAACTAAACATAAGAAAAGCTACACCCGTCACGGGCCAATCGTCAAATAGTCTATTTGATGACAGACAAAATATTTGTTTGAAAAAATCATTTATATTTATAAGTGATGGGGAAAGAAGTGGTCCGAACACATTTTAATGTATCGAACGATTATGTCAAATCCTATTCTAAACACATTTTACCTAAATAAATTTTTCAATATGACCCACCGTTTTCGATAAAATAGAAAAAAAGTATTCAATTTGTATGGGGAGTGGAGCCGGTAGGGAGTGGTCCAACTGGATTTTGATGTATAGATAAGTTATGTAAAATCATATTCTAAACACATTTCATCCTTGTAAATTTTTCGATACGATGCAGAGTTTTCGAGAAAACAGGAAAAAACTACTCCTTTTGTATGGGAGAGGGAGGAAGCAGTGATCCGATTTGATTTTGATGTATGAGTTATGTAAAGTTATTTAAAATCCTATTCTAAATACATTTTACCTTAATAAATTTTTCAATATGACTCACCGTTCTCGAAAAAATTGCAAAAAAATGTTTCGTTTGTATGGGGGAGGAAGGAATGGTCCCCGTTCAAGAACTTAGACTATCCATTTACGAAAAATGCAACTGTACAAAATTTCAAGTCTCTAGCTCAATTCTTTCGAAAGTTATGTTGTTCAGGGACAGACAGACGGTCGGACATGCGGAAATCAAAATCTTTTGTCATTCCTAACACCCTGGTGTAGTTTATTTTTGTGTCCAATGATTGGTTCGATGCGTTAAAAACGGTATAGTAAATCTAATATATTCCTATATGATTCTCATACAGAGTATAAGAACTAAAGCGATGTAATGTATTTTTGATAAAATTCTGACGAACAATCGCTTCGTTATACAGGATCTTCCGATCTGAGTTATAGATGTTTGAAATCAAATTCAAAATCAGGAACCTCAAAAACAACCAGAAAGCAATTTTTCCTGAAATTTTGGCAATTATAGTTTTGCATTCGAAATATGTTAGCGTCCCATAGAACCCTAAATGTTTTGCAAAAATGAACCATTTTCGAAAAAAAAATCAAAAAATCTTTTCAATTTGTATGTGAGAGAGGGGAAAGAATGGTTTAATTTTTAGTGTTTCTAGAAGAGGTTTAACATTTGATATGGTCCTGTGCCAAATTCCAACTTTCTATCTCAATTAGTTCTCGAGTTTTTAATTTTTTGGAAAAAATACACTATTTTGGCGCGTATCGTAAGGATTTCATATTTTGCTGGTAGATTGCAGGCAGAGCTGGGCAAAACTCAAATACTCAAGTATCAGTACCAGTATATGGTAATGATTAGGGCTGCCAAAAATATGCACTAAAAAAGGCGAAATATGCGCATATAATATGCACTAAAAACGGCAAAATATGCACTCAAATATGCACTTTAAAAACATTCAAAATCCGAAATATAGTATATTTCACCAAAAATAGTGAACGGAACTTGTTTAAATGTGGTTAATTCGACTTTTGTGAAAAATAAAAAAATTGAAAAAATAATAGTCTGTGAAAAAATATTGACATTTTGACTGACAAAAAAAATTTTACTTGTTTCTAAATTGCAACTGTTAAATTTTAAGATATTTCGAAAATATGTTCAATACTTCATATTGTCTATGGTATAATCGGGGTTAAAACTTGTAGAAAAATCTCAGTTGTGGCTACCACAAAACTTTCTTCCACAAAATCTACGACCCTGCGCAATTTACGCTAGAACCCTGTCGCGTTGTCAACCTAAGACGACCTCAAAACGTACAAAATTTGAGATAACTTGAGAACGGTAAAAGATATCGATTTACGGTAAAAGGTAAAAATGTGGAAAATTTTATTGCCTTTAATTCGTTTTTCAAAAGTCTTTTCGAAAAACTGTTAGTTTGCAAGTAATTCGCAAAAATATATTTTTTACATTTTGGTAAAAATATTTCAATAACGGTAAAAGATAATGGATAACTGTAAAAGACAAAATTGTGCAGAATGCCATTCTCATTAATTCATCTCATATATACAGTAAGCAAAAAACAATTTTTTTCGTGATAATGGAAAAAAACTAATTTTTTTGAAATAACGGTGTATCTCGATAAAAGTTTGAGATATCGAGTTCTAGCAATAGACATAAGTGTAGGAATTTTTATTTTCTCCAGGTTTTGTCATACTTAACACTACTAAAAATGCGTAGTTTCGGAGTAAATTGAGAAAAACCAATTCGCGATTTTTAAAAAGCCGCCATTTTGGTTACTTCCGGCTAACGGATTTCCACCAAAAGTTGATAGGATCGTCCCATTCCAGGACCAAGTATGCCTATAAAATCTCACGGCTCTAGCTGTATTAGTTTTTAAGAAATCTTGTACACAGACTGACAGACAGAACGACATTTTTTTAATATGACTCCAATCGACTCAGGAGTGATCGGGAAATGTTTTTTAGGCAAAATAAAGAGGTCGAAATTTTTTATGAATACAATACTTTATTATACTTCGTAGAAGAAAGTAAAAACACATATTTATTTATTTTTAATATTTATTCTAGCTGAAACAGTCGAATTATAATTCGAAATGTACAAAAAAAATTTGGTTGTTCATGAAAGTTGTAAAATATGCAACTAAATATGCATTATATGCATTTATATGCATTTATATGCAAATATGCACTAACGTGTCAAATATGCAAAATATGCAACAACAAGTGACCTTCATTCGCCTCTAAACTTATTGATTCGGATGAATAAAAAACTCCCGGAGCCGAAATCATAACGAGAAGAAATATGCAAATGCATATTTTTGGCAGCCCTAGTAATGATACTTTTAACCGCATTCCAGTATCAGTACAAAAAGTACTGGTACTGAGATTTCAGTACCAGTAAATTTTGTACTGGTATTGCTCTGACTGAGCAGTACAAAAATACCAACATCGGTACTGGTACTGAAACTCTAGTACCAGTGCTATGTACTTGAAAAATATGAGCACTTTCGCGAAAAATACTTGAAAAAATTCCAGTACTTTTGCAAAAATTCCAATACTTTTGCAGAACAAAAAGTACTGGTACTGCAAAAACCAAAACCAGTACAAAAAGTACTGGTATTTCAAAAAACCAGTACAAAAATACAAATATTGTAAAAAATCAGTACCAGTACTTTTTGTACTGGGACTGGATCCATGCATTTATTACCAGTACTTCAAGTACTGGTACTGATCGTGTACTGCAGTATCAAATGTACTGAAGTATGCCCAGCTCTGATTGCAGGGATATAGTGCTTTCCAAGATATATTTAAAATTTAGTCGGTCGGCCTCGGACCGCAAAGTGACATCCTTTCAAACCAGAACTAATATCCTGTCAGAGAATAAGGGATCTTTGAAAATATTAAGAAAATTAAGCCAAAAAATCTCAATTTATAAGAAACAAAAAAAATATAGTTAAATTTTCAAAACTTGCAAAAGTAAATTAGTTAGGTATAACGAGTTATTTAAATTGATTTGGTTATTGTTCATGATACAAACTATACTTGCAATTAAAATGTTCAGAAAACATAAAACTGGGGTGACTTCATGTAACTCTTTTTCGATCGACTAACTAGTCGAAGGAAATCTTTAGTCGACCAAAACTGATTAAACAAGCAGACACTAACTCTGGTGCACACGATATAACAGTATTTTCTGGGTAATTTGGGGTCGCTGAATCCGAATCTGGTAGTAGTTTGGCTGTACCAGCTCTACTTTTTCAAATATGAAGGAAAAAATAATTGTTGACTTCCAGATTATAAATATTTAAACCATTTAATAAGTTACCCACCATATCGGAAAAAGTAGAGCTGGTACAGTCAAATTACTATCAGATTCGGATTCGGCGACCCCAAATTACCCAGAAAAGACTCTTATATCGTGTTCATCAGAGTGAGTGTCCGCCTGTTTAATCAGTTTTGGTCGACGGAAAATTTCCTTCGACTAATTAGTCGATCGAAAATAAGTTACATGAAGCCACCCCTGTTTTCGGAATAAAACTGTTTTTTCACATACAATTTTTCTTCTATTGATTCCGTGAATTATCAATACCGGTATTCATTGGTAATATCGAGTTATATCGAATTTTTCTTTGTACTGCCGACAATATCCAAATACCGGTATTGGGATTTCGTATCGATATTGCCAACTTAACACAAAATTATTTGCCTAATCGTAATAAATTTTAAAATTATACAATTATTACCAATAATACTTCCTTTAAAGTGCCGGGTATGCTAGTAATTTGTAGCTTTTATCAATTTTTAATTAATCTCATGTCAGCAAAAAAACAAAAATAAAATTTCCTTACATTAAAAAAAAATATTGGTTTTGTGAATGATTTATTAGAGAGACAAAAATCAACAACAAAAACCAGAAATATCTTTCTCATTTGCCAATGATAACGTTTTTATAATGCGAATTTGACAATTCCAAAATTTGCATATACCCATGCGCGCATTCAATAATTGTTACTGCATATTAATTTGCGATCCAGTCATAACAAACAAAAGTTATTTTCTTATACTGAAATAATTTATAACTTTGACATTAATTAATACTCGTATATTTTGACTAAATTTTTTCAAATACTACAAAATGTATACAAATATCCCAAATATATTATATTTTATAGATTCATATAAATTTCGATTCAACCGCTTCTTAATTTGCAAATTTAATTTGATGTCATATGAAAGATAGTATCATAACATAAATTCATATTTTGAATATCGAATCTTTTTTCTTTATGGCGATTACTTCTATATCTACAATATAGCCGTGTAGTATTAAGAAAATTTGTGAATATAAACTTATCACAATAAATGTCAAAAACTGTGTTTTTATCTTATTTCAAAATTTCAAATAAAAGTAAATTAGAAGTCCCTGAACGGTTCTCCTTTTCTCTTGACATGTTTTTGAATAGTATCGTATTTCAGATCTTCGCTTTTCACGATAAAAAACCATACAAATTCAAGCGCTGTCATAATCAATTTACGTTTCCCATGCCATCTTACAATACCCTATCCTCTTTTCGCTATCATGTCTTCGACCTGGCATATCCTATTCCATTCAATCATTTTAATAAATTTAATACCAGCTAAGAAATAAATTTAAATTGGCAATGTCACATATTTTTATCCATCAAATTTATACACTCCCTCAGCATGCTTTACTCAAACGCCAGTTTAAGAACACAGAGAAGAGACTGGCATACTTTATTTTGAATCCAAATTCAAGGATAATGGAATGATACATTGTAATTTTTAGTCAATTCATATCAACAAAATTTATTTTACAATATCCATTACTATGTAAATATAACATCTAACTGAAGCTACAGTCATAGTAGATATAATGGTGATAAACATTTCCATAAAAGTTGTGTCAATTTGTTGCTCTCAGTCACATTTCAAAATATTACATTTCATATCATGCGAATTTAATGGATTTATTTATTCTTTCATATCATGGAATGGTAATGTGATAATTTTTAGCAGGGATGGGAAACGTTATCGTAACGTAACGAAATATCGATTTGTCGATTTTTTTTTTCAAAATTATGTTATAACGTTATAGAAATTTAATTACGTTACAATAACGAAAAATGTAACGAAAACCGAAAAAAAAATGTTTCGTTTTTTCATTTACACATTTTTGATTAAAAGGAGAATCGTCCAACGTAGTCCAAGTATGGTAAAGTACTTGGCCCGTATTTCGGACGTCGCCTTGTGTTGATCACAACTGATATTTTTGTGTAATCTCCAAAATTATAGCACAGACTCCGAGTTATATGGGAGAGATTACTGTATATGTTACACTGGTGACGAGACAAATTGAGCAATGTTTCCTTTTGTAAAGAACTCAATCCTAAAATGAAAAGAATGAATCTTATAAAACGTTGTAATTGATTATTGGACTCTCGCCTAAATGTATACATATACGAAATACGCTAATTTAAAATAAGATTTGTTGCTTTAATTATCGCACCAAGGCCTATCCGAATAGGATTCAGTACTTTTTTTATTGGATCCTATCCAATCTAAAGGGGACAGACCAAAATTCGAGTTATAAAATACACGAGATAGGGAAATCGAGTTATAAAATACACGAGATTGAGGGGCTTGAAAATATTTGAGGCATCAAAATACTCAAATAATAAAATGTTCCTGTAATTAAATTTTTCTCCGACACAAATGTTAGACGGTGGCCGGTTCAAATTATATAAAGCAGACGTGGGCAAGAGAAAATTAAAACGGGCCAAACATATACCAACAAGCCAAAATAGACTTCAGAAAATCGAGTACACTGTGAGAAAATGTCTTTTATAAAGTCCCGTCGCTGAAACATTTGTTGTGCTGTGCGATTTTTAAACTGACTACAAACGAAGCTTTTTTTATTGTTTTCGAATTACATGACTTAGTTTTCTGCTCTGGTATAACATTAGCAGTGCATGTAGTTTTCTTTAGAAAGTCTTCTTTTAATTTTGCAAAAATTAATTTTCTCCTTTCACCATCAAAATCAAAATCCCTTTTGTGCTTGGCTACATAATGCCTTTGGTGAACTCCACCTCAACTCATACTCACGTTTACAGTCATGTTCGATTTCTTAACTTTTTTCATTTGGATGTTGTTAGGGACTTAAAAAAAAGTTACCCGTATTTTTTTGTTTGGCGGAATAACGTCCGGTAGGCGGAGGGGAGGGGGTCAAAGTCGGCGAAAACTGGAAATCACAAAAACTTTAAAAATTTGTAACTTCTGAACGGCTTTACCGATTGTGATGATATTGAACATTTTGGAAAGGTAATTAAATTACCTTGTCACACAAAAATACTTTTTGATTCCCTCCCTCTCACTTTTATATTGTTAAATTCAATTTAGTGACAAAATTTAAAATATCTCGAGAAAGACATTTTGTTTTCTTTTGAAATTTTTTCTGTAAATACCTACCATTATACCATACAAATTCGCTAAATAAAATTTGGGGGTAAATGCGTTGTTGATTTTTAAAAAAAATTCAAAAAAAATCGATTTCAAAATTTTTTATATATTTTACTGATTTTCGATTGGTTTTTATGTTTTATGTACATAATATTATTGCAAAAGTTTCAGGAGATTAAAATTAATTAGAAATTCATTTAAAAGAAAAAGTTTTAAATATATCACCATTAGAAAAAAAATTTACTTTGAGAGAAATTCCGTCTTGAATAAATCTGTGAAAATTTCAAGTTCAATGAAAATGCCATTCGCAATATATATTGAAATCTTCCTTATGATGTAGAATGTTTATGATTTTTTTTTCTTGTTTTGAAATAATCGAACAATTTTTACATGTATTACATGTCATGATAGTGTGGCAGTGAATTTGTTTATAGAAAAACAAATCCGACGGCATCGGTGGAACAGTGAAAAGAGTGGCCACAAGAGCCAGTTTATCAAAAAAAGTACGGCCACACTATAACAACAGCTCAAGATTTGTACAATTGGACAAAAAACCTAAATATACAAACACAGAGAGAATATGAGGTAAAACAACTTCAAAGAAGGTTTGAAAGTGTCAAAACACTTCCAGGATCTCAAAATTTTCACGGATTTATTCAAAACGGAAATTTTCTCAAAGTAAAAAATTTTTCTAATGGTGATATGTATATTTAAAACTTTTCTTTTAAATGAATTTCTAATTAATTTTAATCTCCTAAAACTTTTGCAATAATATTATGTACATAAAACATAAAAACCAATCGAAAATCAGTAAAATATATGAAAAATTTTGTATTCGATTTTTTTTGAAATTTTTTTAAAAATCAACAACGCATTTACCCCCAAATTTTATTTAGCGAATTTGTATGGTATAATGGTAGGTATTTACATAAAAAATTTCAAAAGAAAAAAAAATGTCTTTCTCGAGATATTTTAAATTTTGTCACTAAATTGAATTTTAGAATATAAAAGTGAGGGGGAGGGAGTCAAAAAGTATTTTTGGGTGACAAGGTAATTTAATTACCTTTCCAAAATGTTTAATATCATCACAATCGGTAAAGCCGTTCAGAAGTTACAAATTTTTAAAGTTTTTGTGATTTCCAGTTTTCGCCGACTTTGACCCCCTCCCCTCCGCCTACCGGACGTTATTCCGCCAAACAAAAAAATACGGGTAACTTTTTTTTAAGTCCCTAACAACATCCAAATGAAAAAAGTTAAAAAAACAGAGGTGACTTCCAAGCTCCATACAAGTCGAGTATGAGTTGGTGTGGAATTCACCCTTTGCATTGCATATTTTTATACCCGTATGGTGAAACCAAAGGGTATATTAACTTTGCCTTACCGTTTGTAACGCCAAGATCCCGTCATCGCACAAAAAAATGAATTACACCAGTGTGTTTAGAATGATGAAAAAAGTTGAATTTAGCATGTCCGTCCGTCTGTCCGTCTGTCCGTCTGTCTGTCCGTCTGTCCGTCTGTCTGTCTGTCTGTGGCGCGGATTGCGGGCGCAAGGATTGAGCTAGAGACTTGAAATTTTGCGTGGATCCATTTTCCGTAAAATGCGAGGCTAAGTTCGTTAATGGGCAAAAATGGACCATTAGGGGGGGTACCCCCCATACGAACGAAATCGTTTTTTGCGACTATCTCAAAAACGGAGCATCTTATCAAAAAAGTCCAAGAATAAAAGTTATTTAGGATATGATTCTACATAAAACTCCCATACATCAAAATCCGATTGGAATAAATTTCTACAAAAAGAAAATCCTCCTCCCATTGATCCCTTTTTTGTAGGGATTTCTACAAAAAAAAAATCCTCCTCCCATTGATCTTTGAAGTTTCTATTATTATAGAAACGCTTCATATTTATTTCAGTGTATATGCGCAAATAACAAACACAACCTACTTAGTGGAGTGCCTGATGGCGAATGACATGAAAACAACTCAGAGCGACCGATGGCTGTGATCAGGGTTCCCACCCCAAAAGTGAAAAGCGGAGTGTTGCTGATCGAAAAATAGTAGTGTCAGAGGGATTTCAGTAGTGTCAACTTTTTTAACAGTCAATTAGAGTTTTATTGAGACCACACATTTTTAATGTTACCGTCTTATGTTTTATTGCATATCATATGAGTACATTTTTATATTAGTACAAAAATCAATTTTTTTTAAAATTAAAATTAAAGGAAGGAATTAAGTATTATATGTCCCTTTTGTTCAAGAATTGAGTGCGTCAGTAACTTATTCATAGGGAATGCCTAAAGTACTTAAATATTTTAGATAAAGAGTCTGAATGATTACATATACATAGTTTTTACTTTTCCCCAGATAAATGAACTTTTCAAATCTAGAAATTAACTTTCTTTGTAGCACGTTTTTTATAAGGCGAAAAAGGTAGTGTTTTGAGTTTTTCAGTAGTGTAAGTAGTGTTAGGTCAAATTATGTCGAAATAGTAGTGTAAAACTACGATAGTAGTGTAAACGGGATCCCTGGCTGTGATCCTGTGATGTGTTTTCGCTCATCGCTGTGAAAGTAGAGAGTAGAGAGTTACAAGCACTGTGTAAGCATGATACTAAATTTGCCCCAGTTGCAATTGTATTTGGCCCAGTTGCAATTGTATTATTTCGGTTCTCTCAAACTGGGCCAAATGGGCCAAAAGGCCACACTTTGCCCATGGCGGATATAAAGCATGAGTACGCAAACCACATGTGAATTATAATCGAAGGCAAAAATTTTGCTTGTTTTAGCACATCCGCTCAATCCTATTTCCATAGGAATGAACCAACTGAATCATGTCCAAAAATTTGTAGTACTGAGTCCTACATAATAATGGGATCACTTCCAAAAAAAAGAGGACCATTTCATACCACAATATAGCATTGTTTCCCCAATGAAAACTCGAAACAATTACTATTTTTGATGGAACATATCCATTCTTCTGTCAGCCCTATGTGCATAGTAATGATTCCACGAAAACTAATTGCTACAAAATGGAGTAAATAGTGCTATAATCGCTTTTCCATTTTTTGCAGGAACATTCCTTATGCGATATTTTTTCCGCGTAACGTGTAGCGAAATAAAAAACGTTATAACGTAATGTAACAAAATTTGAACTTCGTTACATAACGAAATGTGTAACGCAACGATTTTTTTTTCGTTTTCCATCTCTGATTTTGACAATATAGATTTATTTTGTGTTCAGTAGTACTTATCTAAAATAAAAGTCACATTTGAAAAATTTGAATCAGTAGATGCTATTTCGCTCTCGATATATTCCAAAACTGGTCGGAGTTTTCTTAAAACTATAGTTTTAAAAAAATCGGTTTTACGAGGTTATTATTTTCTAACTTCTTCTCCGCTAGATTGCCGGTAGTCGAAAATGGGTCAAGAAAATTTTCATCCACTATATCCTACCCCTCTCCTGCTATCGCGAGCTGTTGTAGCGGCATTTTGATCCTGGTTTTACTTTTACACAGGTCATATTTCATAAGGATTTTCCGTCTAATAAAATCTAACAACCCTCGTTCCTGAAACCGCCTCACCTGTTTCCTTTCAGATCGATATCTGAAAAGATTTGGATTCGATTTTCACCAGTGGAAAATCGTTTGGTTTCGAGACCGAAGATTAAAAACGGAGACCACTTTGGAAGCGTTTTGACGGCAAAATTGGTCTATTGACCATTTACAATTTTTCCGATAGTCAGCCGCCCTTTCGGGAGATCGCTAGATCAACGCTCCGATCCGATTTTTTACGCAGGGATGTGGAGTCGGGACAAAATTATTGCTTTAGGAGTCGGAGTCTGTCAATTTTCACAAGAGAGTTAAGAGAAAATTTAACGACTCCAACTCCGTACCGGTTATATTACCTCCATTGGCCACTCTCTAGTTTTTTGTCCCTGTAGTTAAGGTCAAACCTCAATGTTTTGCAACCAAAAAGAATATTGGATTATAGATTTGAGGTAATTTAATGATTTCGTTTAGCCGAAAGAGTCGAAGCCGGAGTTGGAGTGAAAGCTTCTAGACTTTCAGAAGACTGAATCGGAGTTGGATATTCTAAAATTTCAGAAGCCGGAGTTGAAGTCAAAGTAGAAAGTTAAGCTACCGACTCTACAACCCTACTTGCAAGTAATTTTTTTAATAAAATTCTATGTTGTTTCACACATATGGACCAAAAATCCACTTTCCTTATCTATGGCTCTCAAGATATTTCAAATTTTATATACTTTTTCAAATTTTCGTATATACTAACAATTTACCAGAAAATCGTTGTGCGCTACTGCAATGCGCAAAAGTAAAGCTTTAGTATGAGAAAATGATATGCTGTTCAAATCACATATTCATTGTTTATATTTTCCCAATCAATTATGTTTTGACAGTTGGAATATGAAATATTTTCTAGCCGTCAATTCATTATTTTACTCTGTACAAAATTTTTATATAAAAAGATTTATTAGATTTAAATTTACGAGGGCGGACTGCAAAGTAATCTGCTTACGCAAGAAAACACAGCTTTTTTCGGCAAAACTCATTTTATTCGTCAACATAGTCTCCTTTTAGGGCTGTACACTTCATCCAACGATTCTCCAATTTGTTGACATCCTTCGAATAATACGATTTCTCAGCGATGACATCCTAGTTCGACTCAAATCTTTTACCACTGTGCCATTTCTTCAAATTTGGAAATAGATAATAGTCTGAGGGGGTTAAATCTGGAAAATATGGTGGATGAGGAACCAGTTCGTAGCCCAATTCATTAACTTTTGCATTGCGACTGCGGACTTGTACGCCGATGCATTGTCCTGATGGAAGAGTACTTTTTTCTACACCAAATGCGGACGCTTTCACTTCAAATTGGCGCCGATTCGTTCCAACAGCTCTGCATAATATACGCCAGTGATAATTTTGCCCTTTTCTAACTGTGGCCATTACATTTTTGCCCACCTTGGCCTTCTTTGTCTTCGATTTACGAGGAGAAATCCACTGTTTCGACTGCTCCTTGGTACTGGTGTGTTGTGATGGATCAATAAAAAAATGCATTCAAAGGATAAAAAGGACCTGTCGTACCATTTCGGACTATTTGAAGGACCTGTCGTACTATTTCGGACAGTTGTCACCCGTTGTCGCTTGTTCTCAACAGAAAGCAAATGCGGCACCCATCTGGAAGCGAGCTTCCTCATTTCCAAATATACATGCAATATATTGTCCACTCGTTCACGTGGGATGCCTCTATCTACACCAATCTCGTGCACCTTCACTGCCGATAGCATGGATTTTTTCGACCGTTTCTGGTGTGGTGACCTCTTTTGGATGACCTGAACGCTCTTCAACAAAAATCCTCGTACGACCGCGTTTAAATTCAGCTGTCCAATATTTTTATGCTGATATCGAAGACGCAGAGTCCACATAAACAGCGTTCTATTCGGAATTGGTCTTGTTCTTCGTTTTCTTTTCAAAATTTTATTGATTATATTATTTAGTATTTACGATGGATAGTATTTACGAAAAACAACATTGCTTTGATATTGGTGGCGATACCTCTTACCCATGCCGATTACTTTTCAGCCCGCCCTCGTATGTATATATATTTATAAGTACAATAGCAAATGTATAGCTTATTTTTGTTTATAGCTAATCCACCTAAACATATCAACGACGAATGTATCTCTGACCCGATCTAAATAATGAAAGTCAATGGCATACCGGTTGGCGAATATCACGTTTCTGACAGATTAGACAACTAACAAGCGTTCAAAATTTATAACAGCTAATGATCGTAATTAATATGTCAAAATCGTTGAACACGATCCAATCGCTATTTACCTAATTGTCAGTCTATGCGAAACCGGCTTCATAAATCCATTTTAATGTCTTTTATGATTGATAGTCGTTAATTTAATGTTCCTATGTCTAGTTTCGTTTTCGATTTGTGCAAAGCAAAATACACTCAGCGTACTTACATTTTGTGCCATAATTTTATTCAGCATTAACCGATATACACTATCTACAAAAATATGTTTAACTATAGATAACAATTACCTTACATAAAACTTAACTAAGAATAAGTAGATCCAATGGCACTCTTTATCGAATCTCTTTCCAGTTTCTGCGGGAACATCCACATAATATTGGTATAAGTTGCAATTTGCGAGAACCTCATCTATCTACACTCCTCGTATACCAGCAGATCATATTTTTCGATAGATTTATTAAAGAAGTTTGTTGTAAATTGCAAACACTGCTTTCGATATCAATGGAGAGATAATTATATGAACGTGGAGGCGGGAAAATTGTTGAATCAATTATATTATACTTCATTTTATTTAGTCAGACATATCATATCAAATGCAATAACTAAAGGAGCATTCATCAAATGGATTTAGGGATAAGATGTAACTAAAGTTTAAATTTCATTGCTTTCATGTTTGGCTTTTTTACTTTCCTCTGCTATAGAGGGAAAGTATTGTATCTATGACGGAAATCCACTCTTAAACAGGGACAGATAGAAAATTTCTGATCAGTACGAAATCCGTTTCAGGCAAAATTATGTGAATTTCCGTGGATCTGTCTGTCGGGCTGTCCGTTGTACGTATTCTAAATAACTCGAGAACGCGTTGAGATAGCGACTTGTAATTTTTTGTGAATGAGTTTTACAAAAATTGTAGTTTTCTATCAAGTTTTGGAAAAGTAACGGTATATATAACGGGTACCTCCCATACCATTTTTCTGAAAAAATTCAGTTGTTTGAAAATTTCTCGAAAACTACGCGCTTTTAGAAAAAAAAAACAATATGATAAAATTTGCAGAATAAAAAAATTATCTATATTTTTTACTCTCACGATTTTTACGTACCTTTAACAATTCTCAACGTATTTAACCCTAATCCGCATTCGCGGTGTCTTTGAGACACCGATGCAGTTTTGAGAGTGATTGTTACGAATGTTAAAAAAGTTGTTGCATTCATGCTCCTTGACTTTGTTTTTTTAAGCCAATACTATTTAAAAACGAAAAAAAAAAATAATTTTTTTTACTACAACAATAATATTTCGCTTTTATGAAATTTACCCTTAATCCACGCAGGCGGTGTCTCAAAGACACCGTAACGGTTTTACCAGCAAAGAAAGGTTATTTTGGTATCACTTTGCTTCTATTTCGCAAAATATCGGACTGTAGTAGGCGATAATAACTGTAGCACTTCCCAAAAGAGAAAACGTTGCTTCCTGTGTCTCCATTTCTAAGGTCGCGCTTTGAAGCAGATAAGTGCAAATCCAAGAAAAATGTTTGTAACGAAAATTCTTAAAAATCAATTTTATGCTACAATTATAAAAAGTACGAATAATGTATATACAAATAAATAAATATTATTAACTGAATTAAAAAATGCAAACTCAAAAAAAAAATTTTTTTATTAAATTATTCTATTTTTCCGGCATGGTGTCTTTCAGACACCGCCTGCGTGGATTAAGGACAAAATTAGCCTGAGCTGATTAGGGTTAAAGAAAATAAAATTTTCTTGCAGTTTATCCTGTAACGGTTATTATGTATTTTTAACGGTTTTCGATATATTACATATTTGAAAAAATATTTTTTGCATGTATTTTCAGAAACTAAATATTGCAGAGGAAAGTTTTGTGTTGATCATAACTGATATTTTTTTAATGTAATTCTTGTTGAATCTTAATCCTATAATATAATACGAGGAATGTCTGTCTGTCTGTCTGCAAAAAGGATCTCGAAAACCCACCTAACGATTTTAACAAAACTTGGTGGTTAGGGATTTTCGAGGACAAGGAATCGATCCAGATAGGTCTCCCCTCTGAGAAAAGTAGGATTTTAAGCTCGCCGAGCATGGCTCGATCTTCCTGGTACTATATAAAACTGGATGTTTCTTTGTCTGTTTGTTTGTTGGTTTGAGATTACAAAACTCTTTAAATTTTTAAGCTATTTATGGTTTTTGGCATTCTAAAAGTTATACAAAAAACTTTAAGCTGGCAACGAGGGGTCTGCTAGTATCATATAGAAGTAAATTAGATTTATTATACGGTTTGTAACGCATCGAACTAATCATCGAACACATAAATGAACCACACCACCAGGGTGTTAGGAATGACAAAAGATTTTGGATGTCCGTCTGTCCGTGTGTTTGTGAACACAATAACGTTCAAAGCATTGAGCTATAGACTTGAAATTTTGTATAGTTACGTTTCTCGTAAATAGCTAGGCTAAGTTCTTGAATGGGCAAAATTGGACCAATCCTTCTCCCCTCCCCCATACAAATAGAATATTTTTTTTCGATTTTCTCGGAAACGGTGAGTCGTTTTTTATAAAGGAAAAATCTGTTTAGAATATGATTTTACATAACCGTTCCATATAGAAAAACCCAATCGGACTACTTCTTGCTCCCTCTCCTATACAAATGAATTTTTTAAATAAACATTTTATTTGTCAACACATAGAGTATTTGACGGTTGGCCGTTGTTGTCTGTCCGTTGTACGTATCTTAAATAACTCGACAATGCGTTGACCTAGTGACTTGAAATTTTTTTTGTTTTACAAAAATCCTAGTTTTCTATTAACTTTTGAAAAAGTAACAGTAACTCTAACGCGTACCTCCTATACAATTATGTTGATAAAATACCATTTTTTGAATATTTTGAGAAAAAATGAATGTAACAAAATCTAAAGGATATGAAATTTCCTTAAAATTTTCTCAAATTTAAAGGATATGAAAGCACTTCTGTGAAAAAATGTATGTGACCAAATTTATAGGAAATGAATTTTCCTGTATTTTTTTTCCTTTAACGATTTTTACACATCTCTAACGGTTCTTGAAAAAATATTTTTTTTGCATGTTTTTTTCCGAAACTAAATATTGCAGAGGAACGTTTTGTGTTGATCACAACTCATATTTTTTACGTTTTTTCTTTAGTTAGACAAACATTAGTTACACCCTAAAAAAATCGCGTCCTAACAATTTTTATACTAGTACCAAGCCAAGTAGGCTGTAGATTAATCCAGACATCTAACATAAATTTATTTTTTTTAAAGTCATTTTTTCATTTCCTAACATGAAAAAAACCTTAGCTTAGTAACACAATTAGAAACCCTAAAAACAACCTAAAGTTTCTATTGAAAATCGTATTGAAGAACATTTCAAAACTTAATTGTAGCATATTTTCTCGAAACTCTAGCGGTCCTTGCAAAAAATTAATTGCTCTCATAATTCCTTGAACATTTCATTAACAGAAATTTAATTATAGCAAGCATGATGAATGTAAATAGCATTCAATCTAAATTATTTTGTTTTTCTATGAGAAAAAAAATTATGTTTGAAGACAAGACGAGAGAACAAGATTTAACGAAAATGTCTTTTATTTTAATCGCCTCATCTATTAAATTAGCTTTCTGTTCTTAAATCGGACAATTTATCTTTTTAAGAGAGACTATACCATTCAAATATATCTGTATAAAATAATATACGATACGAACGACAACAGAAACGACCAATATTATCATTATAAGAAGTATAGATCTCTATGCAAACTAATCTAAAGAACGAGCACATAAGCGCCGACACCATGAGTGTATATTAAAATGAAAAATATGTGATACGAAAAAGTCGCCATAAATTTAGCAAAAATAACGCCCTCTGTGCGCAATAAATAATATTTCCGCATAAAAATATGTTATCCGATTTTCATGGCACGCCGAATAGCACTCATATATCATTTTTATTACCGCACGATCGTCATACACTCGCGTTTCTCTTTTCCGTTAGTGCCTTCTGTGTTCACCATGCTTTTCTGTCCACCCCACCGAACCCGCCAACCAGCCATATATTTCTGTCGAAGGCGACATGCCACTACCAAGTCAGCTACAAAAGCACAAAAATGGGGCTTCGCCAACTCAACACACGAAACGAAATGGAGCCCCTTCACACTTTCTCCACAAAAAAAAAATAAAAATATACACATTTAAAAAAAAAGTCCAAGGATTTTCCTTGTTATATACGACCACCGCTCAATATCTAGGAATTCGTCCTCGAAGGCGCGCTGCTCTTCAGCTCCTGGTGTTCCTGGTGTTCCTGTAAAAGGCAAAAATCTATCCAGATAAAAGGAAAACATTGGGGATTGTCCCCAAGTCTCTGATTCCTAGTTTTAGTTTTTGGTTCACCGTCTCTCAAGTATGCACACAACATTCCATTTTTGCCACACTATATAGTAGAGTTTTTGGCGCAAGAAAGGATGACTATGACATGAGAATGTAATAAAACTTCCACCTTCTCCGGTTACAATAAATCGCTCCCTTAATGGTTTCTGTACCACACGGGCAGACAGAGTGCAACAAATGTTCCCTGGCTGTTGGAGTTTTCTTGTACGTGAACTGCACAAATTGATGCAGTTTCATACATTATCCCCGTTTCGCCCAAAACTCATTCATCAAATGACTTTAGATTAGGGTTGAAATTTTTGAAGTGTGCAAATGTTCATGCCATAAATTACAGCCGTTATAGGAAATCGTGAAAAATTAAATTTCAAGAATCTCCATAGATTTTCAAAAAACGTTTCCATATTTTGAATAAGAAGTGTTCTTCCATTTATCATGTGCCAGTGATTTTTGAATTTAAAAAACAAAAAAAAAATTTTTTCTTGGACAGGTTGCTTTTAAGCCTATACAAACCAGATCACAGTACTCTCTCGCTTTCACAATCTGAACCGTTTTCTACAAAATAGATTGTGAAGCTACAAGCGCTCAATAGTCATTGCGATTAGAACAAGTATGGAAAAGTTGTGTAAAATTGTATTCCAAATGTTTTTTACTTTCCTTTTCTATAGAAGGAAACTATAATATTCATAACGGAGACCGACTCGAGAACGGGGGCAGATAGGAAATGATTAGTACGAAATCCCTTTCAAAATTATTTAGATTTCCGTGCATCTGTCTGTCTGTCTGTCTGCACAAACGATCTCGAAAACCCGCCTAACGATTTTCACGAAACTTGGAAGTTTTTCCGAGACAAGGAATCGATCTAGATAGGTCTCACATCTGAGAAAATTCCCCTCGATACCCCTCGCCTGGTATCTTCGAATTGGGTTGTCCGATCTTAATGAAAATTTACAGTATTACTAAGAGGGCTAAGGGCTTTCGATTTTTCCACTACAAACCTGACTTTTCAAACCTGACTTTTCTCTCCCCTCGATAACCCTCACCTGGTGTCTCAAAACAACGTTTCAAAAATCGGTGACAGCGATTACTCAATAACCACTCAACCGATTTCTATGAAATTTTGTTATCGCGCGTTAGTTTTAGTTCTAGCTTTCTAGGTCGGGAATTTAAAAACTCTGGAAAAGCTCTGTAAAGATAATGTGAATTTAGTTTTTCCCCAAAAATCAGCAAAAGTAGGATTTTGAGGTTGCCGAGCATGACTCGGTCTTCCTGGTACTCTTAAATAACTCGAGAACGCGTTGACCTAGCGAAATGAAATTTTTTGTGAATAAGTTTTACAAAAATCGTAGTTTTCTATCAACTTTTAGAAATGTAACGGTAGTTTTTGAAACAATCCCATATAATGTTTTCAATCCCATATAAAAAAATACCGATTTTTGAAAATTTCTCGAAACCTTTGCGTTTTTGGGAAAAAATGAATGTAACGAAATTTAAAGGATATAAAGTTTTATAGGTACATTTTTTGCTTTAACGATTTATTTGTGTCTAGATTTTTTTGGTTCTTAAGATATTTGAAAAAATTCAGTTTTCTGAAAATCTCTCAAAAACTATGCACTTTTATGAAAAAATGTATACATACACCCAAATTTATAGGAAATAAAACTTTCAGTATTTTTTGCTTTGACGGTTTATATGTACCTCTAAAAATTCTCGACATATTTCGGAAAAATTAAGTTTTTTGAAAATTTCTCGGAAATTATGCGCTGTTATGATAAATGCTAATAACATACGTTTCATGCATTTTTTTTTTTCTTTAACGGTTTTTACGTATCTTTATCGGTTCTCAAGATATTTGAAAAAATATTATTTCTGGCATATTTTTTCCGAAACTAAATATTGCAGAAGAAAGTTTTGTATTGATCACACACGGTTAAAATTATTGGACTAACTTTTAATCCCATTTCTGGAATTCGACATTTTTTCATACTTTTTCTATTAAATTTCAACCCTCTCAAATGAGTAACTACACTTTTAACCCTTTCGAAACTGCTGGGACATATACGTGGGCAGTCCGATAAGTACTTAGCCTACAAAAAAAAACGAAAATTTTGGAAAAGTGACCATTTATTTCTCAACATAGTCTCCTTTTAGCTCGATACACTTGACCCAGCGATGCTCCAACTTCTTTAACCCGTCTGAAAAATACGTTTTCTCGAGGTCTGCAAAGTAGGCCTCCGTAGCGGCGATGACCTCCTCATTCGACTCAAATTTCTGCCCGGTGAGTGACTTTTTCAAGTTTGGAAACAAAAAGAAGTCGCACGGGGCCAAATCTGGAGAATACGGTGGATGGGGCAGCAGTTCGTAGCCCAATTCGACCAATTTGGCCGTGGCGACGGCGGAGGTGTGAGCCGGTGCGTTGTCATCGTGGAAGAGCACTTTTTTCTTCGCCAAATGGGGCCGTTTTTTCTGCAATTCGGCGTCGAATCGGCCCAATAATTCGGTATAGTAGAGCCCTGTGATCCTTTTGCCCTTCTCCAGGTAGTCGATGTAGATCACACCTTGTGAATCCCAGAAAACGGTGGCCATCACCTTTCCGGCAGATATGACAGTCTTCGCCTTCTTCGGAGCACGTTCGCCGGGTAAAGTCCACTGTTTCGACTGTTCCTTAGTCTCTGGTGTGTACCAGTGGATCCATGTTTCGTCGACGGTCACGAAACGACGCAGAAACTCCTTCGGATTGTGCTTAAACAGCGTCAAACACTGTTGTAAAGTGGTTTCACGGTTGCGCTTGTTGTCCGGAGTGAGCAAACGCGGCACCCATCGCGCCGACAGCTTTCTCATGCCCAAAATTTCATGCAGGATATGACCCACGCGGTCTTTTGATTTGCCTACTGTCTCAGCTATCTCGCGCACCTTCAATCGGCGGTCTGTCAATACGAGATCGTGGATTTTTGTTATGTTTTCCTCCGTGGTAGCCGTTTCCGTAGCACCTGGGCGTGGCTCATCAAAAACCGACGTGCAACCACGTTGAAACTCGTTACACCAATTTTTGACGGTCGCCATCGAAGGAGAAGAGTCACCGTACACAGCATCCAAGCGCTCTTTGATTTCGCTGCGCGATTTCCCTTCCAGAAACAAGAATCGAATCACCGACCGATATTGCTCTTTTTCCATTTCTCTGAAATCCGCAGACACGCCCGCTTCCATACGCGGTCAAAACAAAACTACGAGTTCGATTCGGCTGAAATTTTGACTGTAGCCATGAATCAAATACAACAGATTGCGCATTGCGCAGGTCCGCCATGTTGGATTTTTGCTCTCAAGAGATTGTGACGTCAGCTGCGCGTAGATCTTTAATAAGTCTATGGAAAATTTAGAATTTGTGGTTTTATCTCAGTTTTAAGTGTTTGAAAAGTAATTAAAAGTGCTGTAATATCAAAACTAACCTCAAGAACTAAGTGTTTAATATTTAAGACATTGAAATGGGTGTTTGTGCCGTGTGCAACAACGAAAAGAAAGGCAGTGAAAAGACGAGTTTCCATACATTTCCCAAGGACAAACTTTTATTGAGGAAATAAACAAACTTCTGTTAAAGAAAGGATACATTTAATATAAAAACTGCGAGAATTTGTAGCCTACATTTTGTACCTGATTGCTTCGAAAATAATATGCAGTATGAAATAGGTAAGATATGAGTAAATAGCAAAACTCTAAGTAATGTTTATATTTTACAGGGTTTGTACATCATCGAAAATTGAAGGTAAATGCTATTCCAACTTTATTTAGCATTTCCGAAACTGTTGCAACTTCAAGTCAGACAACCAGGATGGCTGAAAAGCAGTCAAAACTATTAGTTGCTGATTTATTACAACAAAACGAGGAGCCTTTGCATGACAAAGCAATCAATGCTTATTCATGGGTTCATCATGTCTGAAACACTGTCTGAATCTTTAGATAATTGTGATATTAAAGTAAAAAAAACTTTTTTTCACATCGAGGATGTATTTTCGTATACGTAAATTGAATAAAGAACTCTGTGAACATTTAACTACAAGAAAAAGGAAAAATAAAAAAATTCTAACCTAGAAATTTTAGCTATGTTTCATTTATTTTCACAAAGTGTAGTAAAAATTCACAGGCATTGTTGTTGTTTGACTATTTTTTTACTATTTATAAAAATAAATAATATTTATATTGCAGCAAACAGAATAAATTCCAGTTTTCAGGCGAAAACAGAACAAATCTCATATCAATGACATTTCAGTACGCTCTTGTGACGACATGCGCAGAAGTTTACCAAAATGAAACTCGTCTTTGCGCAATCTGTTGTATTTGATTCATGGACTGTAGCCGTCTATGAGAATGTACTACACGATAGTAAATTTCTCCTGCGATAGTGGCGCCATCGGGCGGTGAGGCTAAGTACTTATCGGGCTGCCCTCGTATGTCCCAGCAAAGTATGAAAAATTGTGAAAGCCGTCTCAAAAGGTTTAATCAAACTTGTATTATTTTTCAATACTTTTTTGTAGTTTGATAGATTGCAATAATAAAATTATTACATTTAATGCCAATAGCCTTAAATGGGTATATTTTCAACGCTTTTTGTATTCAATTTTAATCCCAGTTCTGGAAATCGATATATTTTAATAAAATTTTATACTATTTTTCAATATTTTTATAAAATTTCCTTCCGTTATACGCGAGTATATAAAGCAAAAGGGAAATATTAAAAATGGAGGTCTTACAAAACACTGTTTCTTTTACTACTTCCCCTTTTCAATAAACCAAATTTTAATGATAATATCGACATAAAAGCATTTTAGACAAGGTTACTATTTCTTGACTATTCTTTGACAACTTCAACTTTTAAAAAAAAAGTATACTATCAACATCAAGTACGAAAAATAGTTAAATCAACTATTTTTTTTTTCTCTGCGTGTGTTTTACAATCAGATATACCGTTCACGCCAAGCCAAGTTTAATGAAATTTCATGCTGTCGTGATGCCGACACACACAGACAGACAAACCGAGAAAAATCGAACTGGACCCGGTTTTGACAGAGAACAAATAATCTAGAGAATAAACTCTTAGACCAAATTTTTAGAGAAAATTTTTCCACTGTGAGATGAAGCAAGGGGATCCGATGTAACACGGAAAAAATTATCCATTCGATTCCTCCATCTCATTGAATAGATACGACGAAAATGATTAGAAAATGTTCTCTTTGCTTCGTGCTCCCTAGTCTAAAAGTAATTAACTTTTAGGCCGTAGCTAGTGAATGATAGGGACATTTTCCCCCCCTTCGAAGGGGAAATTTGTCAAAAATTTGTTCGGCAGAGTTTTTTCTATATATTCCTTATTCTATGGTTTTGATAGCACTGGACTCATTTAGATCGGCACACAGTGGTTCACAATTCAAATCCATCGGTAGAAATTCCAAATTTTTATGATAACAAATTTGATTTTTTTAACCATATTTGATAGTAGATATGTTAGAAGTTATAAACTAAAAAAGTTATATTAATATGTTAATAAATGCGACTTTGCGAGGGGTTAGAAAAGTTTGTTTAGAGTAAAAAAATAACTAAAAAGTTTGAAAAAACAGTATTAATTTAAAAAAGCATGAAAAAACTAAGACTAAAAAGAAACAAACAAGCTGTAAAACCTCTTGAGTCGTTACACAGGCAAGAACCAATAAAGCCCCCCCCCCCCCCCCCCCTAAAACTCCCGTGAGTTTTGGAGCTTTTTTTCGGAAAAGGTATCAAAAAACTTTCTGAGTCAAAAAGTTTTCAAAAACTGGGCACCAATCATGTATTCCGACACGTCTCTGTCTTTCGACTTCGACGCATCTATTAACTCTTGACTTCGCCATATCTGCAGCTTGAAATTTCGCGGAATCGTCACTATGAATCGAAACGTGATTCTGACTGTCACTCCAGGAAATTTGAAGCTGCTGATAAGGCGGAGTCAAGAGTTAAAAGCTGCGTCGAAGTCGAAAGATAGAGACGCGTCGGAATACATGATTTGTGCCCTGTTTTTACAATTTTTTCCCGTACGTCGATTCCATTAAGAAAAGCTCATAAAAAAATAATATTACATTGTGTGACTTAAATTGGATTTTTATCCAAATATCGCCTGAAATTTTCACATTGAATATTTGAAGAATGTTCTCGGTCGTTTGTAACTCTTCTCATGTTTTTTTAATTGATATTTTTCGCAGCATAGAAAGTTTATGTTTGAAAAACATAAAACTATCATAATTACGATTTAAGTTCCACTTACACAAGGAATGTAAAATATATCAGACCTTAACGTTTTTTTTAAAGGCTTGAAATTTTCAATTAAATAAACCGCATAACACTAAAGACATATTTGTCTCAGGCATCTCAAGAAATCATACTAACGAGAAGCAACAGAGAAAAAAATTGCTAATCTAAGCAATCTAAAAACACTTATTCCAATTCTGCGATTTCACTTCAATTATCGAATAAATAACTTAACAAGTAGAAAAACAGCATTCCACAAATCACTTGAACAGGCATAAATGGTGACATGAAACATGTTCAGAATCCCTAAAGGTGAGCTAAGAGTATGTGTTCACATTCGTATAGACACTATTTATATGACAATCTAATCGCTTATTTACGATATTCCCAGACGACCACCTTATTAAGTGATTAACACTAGATCTCATGTTTAAACAAAGAGTTAAAACAAGCTGCTGTGTTGCTTGTACCATAGATAAAAATGCTAACAACAAACAGAGACTGCAACAAAAAAGTGGAGAAAAAAAGAACATCAGCGATAATGTCGGTAAACCAGTGCAATTATAACAATTTCTATGATTATCTGGTTTCGTTGAGATCCAGATCGGTATCGACATCGTTAAGGAACATCATTTGAACCGCAGTAGCAAAATAAGTGAATTAACTAAAAGTACATTTGGACAGGGATTCAATGGGTATAGTCTGAGTGTCTAGCAGATCGATCTATTAGCATTGTAGAAAGATCTTGCTTAACTACTAGTATTTACCAATGCAATAATGTCTAGCTAACAAGCAAGTCACCTATCAGCGATATGGCTGCTGTAATCGAAGCGTATAGCGTTCGTTTCGCGGTTAGTAATTTATGTTATTAACCAACATTGACAGCCATTTCAATTTTATGTGCATTGACTGCTACTCGATCGATCGATCGATGTGAACTCAATTTTCAAAGTGAACCATTAATTGATTGGTGCAATGATGGCAGCAGAAGTTTTCAATGATTTACAATGTACCATTTACGGCAACTCGACTCGATCCAATCGATCAATAATGAAAATACTGAACTCAGAAGTTCTTTGTTAACAAACATTTGATATATGAAACGAGTTCATATACACATAATTGGTGATCAAAGCGAACAAATGTGTAAAATGTTGATAGGCTTTATACAAGTAATATGGTGGTCAATATCTGAACAAGCTTAATAGCAGAATCCTGAATCGCCTTCTTAAGGTACTTCCATTTTACAAGCGATATAACATTCTAAATAGGCAGGCATGTCGTACCTACCCATAAGACCAAATTATTTATGCAAATTTGTTCATGGCGTGGTAAAAACTGGTTAAATTTATAAGTAGTAACTCACTGCAATTCACTTGATTTCATGTTTTATTCGCTGCCGCATGGGGCTATTCAAGCCTAATAATCTAATCGTTTTCAATCTCATAACATGCTAAACGTGCTACTATTTGTCACCTTTACTGTGTATGATAGTTGCGTTGAATAAAGTTAACTCAAAATCACATTAAAGCTATTCTACTAAGTAAATGTTCTTCTTTGCTGAGTTTGCCACCTCTATTTACTGCCTCCAATAAATTAAAACTTATTTTATCCAATACAGGTACGTAGAAAAACAGTAATAAATAACACGGTTTTAATATTCATATTTTGAAAACATTTTTTTAACTTTTAACATCTATAATTGCATGGTGGAATTTTTAACGAAATTTAATTACACAAAAGTTCACTTATTTCTGTTTTTTTTTTTTCAAAGATTGTTTTTAAAAATAACTCAATCATATACATTTCAAATCTAAAATCGTGTTTATAAATATGTGGTAATTTTTTTAAACTAAATATTTTTAATATTGTTTTTTTTTTTTTCGAAAAAAAAAATTTTGTAGTTTTTTCCCCTGAAGATGGTTTAAAATAAAACCGAAACGTTGGGAATGAAGAATTAAAAATATATTTTTTCTTCACTCAAATCCACTGACCGAGAAGCCTGCAAAAAAACATAATAATAAACATAACAAAAGCTATAATTGCCAATCTGGCAATTATTGAAAACCCGTATGGTGATTTAAGTGAACGGCAAACAGTTGTATGAAAATTTCAGTAAGAAGTCAAACCTTCCAGTAAGATTTTTTTAAAACTTGTTCCAATTGGATTTTGATGTAGAATCATGTCCTAAACAACTTTTGTTCTTGCACTTTTTTTATAAGATGCACCGTTTTTGAGATATTCGCAAAAAACATTTTCGTTCATATGGTGGGTACCCCCCACCCCTAATGGTCCATTTTTAAAGTAACATTTTTAAAGCAACTAGATGAAAAACGTGGAAAAATCATTTGACAAGCGCTCAGACGTCTGAAAGTAGAGATTTGTATAAAATTTTTAGATTTGACGTACGTTCAAGTAAACGGTTACTTAACCAACGACAATCAGATTGAAAAAATTTCGCGAATTTTCAAAACTAGCGGAGTGGATGGCTCAGTCAGCTTAGTGCTTGCCTTGTAATCCAACGAGTAGTGGTTCAAATCCTACTCAGAGCAAAATAATTTGATTCGAAAAATTTGGAGCTTTTCTGCTCATGGGCCTAAACACGGACCATTGATTGTATGAATAGTTGAATGAATGAATGCCTTGAGCTGTGCTTCGGCTTTAGAGGCAATTTGCCTAGAGGTGCCACTCCACATGAGAGTAAATGCCGACGAGAAACTCTCGATAGCAGCTACTCGCAAATGGACACGTCTCTGAGAGTCGCACGCAGAAACTCGCGAGCTAGTTTCTGCGAGCTGTCAAAAGTGATTCTACTCTCTAGTCGACACGCACCCACTGAACTCTCGGGAGTTGCTCGCCAGATACGAACGGCGTTGAATTTCGCTAGTAGCTCTCGAGAACTCGCCAAATCAAGATGTCAAAAAATCAAGATATTGGTCTTGAAAAGAGAAAAATCGCCGAAATTAACTCTCAAATTGACAACCTCCTGCGAGTAACTCTCTAGAGCAGGCCTCGGCACCATGTATGTATGTAGTGATTTACTATTACTCGAAGAAGAAATTTTATGTTTCTTCATATAGGGGAAACTGGGGTATTCTGGACCACGGGGAATTGCGGACCAGCGTCATTTTGTTTCCCCTAGTAGTGGTTGGTAGCTGCAAATAACTGTAATCAGTTTGCCTCATGTTAAGCTAATTTTCCTAACAGTACTCGACTTGTGTATACGCACTATCACCTCGCTTCGATAGCAAATAGAAAAGTGATACTTCGAAATTTTTTTTTTCACTTTGTGTTTCGCTTAAATTTAACCACATTTTTCGAGAATCAACTCAAGTAAATATATTGATAATATTCGCGGAGCCTTAAGCATTCGACACTGACAAGAAATTTTGCATGAAGTTTGCATTGTGTTACTAATAGCTGCCATATTGTAAAAAAGAGCATTCGGGGAATTGTGGACCACTTTTGTCGGGGAATTATGGACCACTCAATTCTTGACATTTGACAAGCAAACTTCGTGTATTTGATGCATATAAGTGTTTTTTCATGCAAAAACACAGCATTAGATTTTCGGCAATCATACTAATACATATATACAAATGAGTTGGTGTCTGTCTGTCTGTCTGTCTGTTCCTCTTTCACGCAAAAACGGCTGAACCGATTGACTTCAAATTTTGCATGAGTATCTGTGGTAGTTCTAGTTCCAACATAGGCGTACGAAAAAGTAGCACAGGTATGGGGGGAGCAAGGGGAGGGGGTAAAATGATTTCGAAACTTAGTTTTTGCGCTATGTTACTCTTTCGCGGGGAAACTACTGAACCGATTGGCCTGAAATTTGGCATAGATGTTCGTCGGGGGTCCAGCCCCAACATAGACCCATTAAAAAGTTTTTAAGTTCTTTCCGGTTTTCTTCGTATTCTAAAATTTAGACAAAAAGCTTAACCCGGCAACGACGGGTATACAAGCTAGTTTCTAAATCGGCCGTTTTGACATCGCCAGAGGATGTAAATGACCTTCGTGAGAAGGCTGATATGAAGCGAAAGAGATTGGAGAGAAAAGGTGATAAACCATAATCGAAAAAGCAAAAAGATCGTGTCAAATCGAAGACATCACAGAAGAAACAACCATCTTCAACCGATTGTGAGGTGGAAGAATGCATCGATTTCTGCATAATTTGTAAGAAAAATATGCCAAAAACATGAACCGCCGAAATACCATCCATTGCAACGTGTGCGATCGAGGTGTACACTTGAAATGCGCCGAAATGACTGCCAGTTACTGGACTTGCAAACATTGCATTTCGCACTGATTTTCATTATAATTTTTCACTTAATTTCACTTTAATAAATATATGAATTAAAAAAAAAGGTTTTTCTATCACATTTTTCCATTTTTAATCGATTTACAAAGTGGTCCACAATACCCCGAGATTTTTCAAAATCGCAAAAACGCCATTTTTGCGCCAACTGATAAAACTTGTATAATTTAATACAATTTGACCGAACTGCTGTGACCCAAAGAGAGATTATTTATCGTACTACAAATTCAAGCTTTGAAATTTTCAGAAAAAGTTATTTTTTTGCGAGTTTTTAGCCAAAATGAAAATGCGGTCCAGAATACCCCAGTCTCCCCTACTATAACACAAAATGAGAAAACGCATCTTTTTCATTTTTTACGCTCTGTCGCTTTTGATGGAGACGTTTAGGAGCAGTGGACTACACAATTTATCATGATGCGATTACAAAAAAATAATAAGTTCCGTCGTGCAAAAAAACTTGTGGGGACGTAAACATGCGCTAAATTGCATTATGCTACCTGATAGGACAGTTATTGTAATGGCGTTCTAGATTGAATTTTTTATTCGACATGTAACTGCAAACTAGACATTGACGGTTTTCATTATTTGTGGTTATTAAATATTTGTTTTCCCAATCACACGACATAGTATTTGAATATGAGCGCTTCATAATGGAAAAGGAAAACTAAAAAAATTAAATTTCTGAAAAAATTTCGTACGTCAGTGTTCTTTGGGAAGCAATTAAGGTTTTGGGGAGCAAATGTATACATCCGCACGCATCAGCAACAGAAATTATACTAAATGACTGTCGTAGGCTCGCTCCATCGATTGTTAGTCAATCGTTTGATTTCAGCTGCCGAAGTGGCCGTCGTCAACCAACACGTATCATTGCGTTGGAGAGTCGAGTAAAAATGTTCATACATTGATTGTATTCTCGTAAAATTTGAATAAAAATGTTATCGTTGTGAGGAGCCAGGCGAGCCAAGGAGTGCCGAGCTCTGCTCTAGAGTTTTTGAGAGTTACTCGCGTATTTACTCTCATGTGAAGCGGCACCTTAAGCTTCTGGCATAATATATAAAAAAAACTAGAGGAGAATTGCTAAGTCTTAATTATATGCCGCACATAAAATCCGGTGCTAACACTAATCCGGTGTGCTTGATATGTAACATGGTCGGGGTAGAAATTGTATTCCACTTCGTAGCTTTATGTCCCATACTAAAAGAACTACGAATACACTTTTTTGGAAAAATGGTTCTAACCAATTCAGAGTTAATTGAATTTTTGAAGGGGAAGGATTGATCCAAGTTGGCACAATTTGTTAAAAAAGTTCTAAGCTACCGAAGAAGAATAATAAACAAAGAGTTCAAAACAGCAGATGATAGTTTTTTCCTGGAAATACTTTTGTTATACATATGTTTTTTTTCATTTGTTTTTCTGTTTAATATTAGCAGACCCTTCGTTGCCAGCTTAAAGTTTTTTTGTATAAATTTTAGAATGCCAAACCATAAATAACTTAAAAACTTTTGGGAAAAAACGTTATCCTTCGAATTTTGAAATTCCAACACCAGATTCGTGATAAGCAACCCTAAAAACCTCCCAAAGCTAGTTTTTGCGAGAAAAATTGGAAAACGACATTTAAGTTATCCTTACAGGACCTTCTGTTTCGAATTTTGAAAATCTAACATAGCTAAAAACCTGCTCCTGGCAACGCAGATCATTTTGCAAAAAAACCGCGTAAAAATCGGTCCAGTTGCCCAAAATTTCAATGTTTTTGTAATTTGCTGTAGAAGAAACAGAAAATTTTCTATCTTAGTTATGTTGAATACCAGGGCACCAATCATGTATTACGACGCGTCTCTGTCTTTCGACTTCGACGCAGCTTTTAACTCTTGCCTTCGCCATATCTGCAGCTTGAAATTTCGCGGAATCGTCACTATGAATCGAAACGTGATTCTGACTGTCACTCCAGGAAATTTGAAGCTATATGGCGAAGTCAAGAGTCAAAAGCTGCGTCGAAGTCGAAAGACAGAGACGCGTCGAGATATATGATTCCAGCGCAGTATATAGGAAATTCTAAATAAATCATTATTATTATAATTATATTCATTTTTTTTCCCCAAAGCGCATACGTATCCAGAAATTTAAAAAAAAACGGTATTATATGCAAGATACCCGTTATAGCTACAGTTACTTTTCCAAAAGTTGATAGAAAACTACGATTTTTGTACAACTTATTTACAAAAAAATTTCCAGTCGCTAGGTCAACGAGTTATTTAGAGCACGAACATCCTTATTATTTTGAAACATGGCACGAATCATAGTCACCAACGCGTCTGCGAAACACCCGACTCGACGCAACAGATTTTGCATTCCTGATTACCGACGCGTGTTTTTTTTTCAGTTCAGTGCAGTGCTTTGATTGCCACATCTGACAAAATGTCTGCAGTTTTGGAAAACTTGTTTGATTTTGGGGAAAATAACCCTGAAGAAAATTTAAGACGCGTTTTTGCAGACTCGTCGGTGACTATGATCGGGCCCCCGATTTCATACTGAGGCCCTATCGGCGAACACGATACGATTGGACCGAGTCGTAAACTCCATGTTGTTGTTTGTGTAAAACACTAACAACAACATTGAATTTACGACTCGATCCAATCGTATCGTGTTCGCCGATAGGGCCTCTGATCAGACATTTTCTATCTGCCCCCGTTCTCAAGTGGGTCTCCGTCATGAATACAAAACTTTCCCTCTATTGCAAAGAAAAGTAAAAATAACAATTTCAATGTTAAATAAAACAAAAAAAATTTTGTGGAACCACTGAAAATTTAAATCTTTTTTTGAAAACTGATAGGACCTTCTTTAAAGAATCGACTTCGGGCCCCAAAACCTAGAGACCTTTACACCCCCTAATATTAGTGTAAAACCTGTGAAACACACCAATAATTATGTTATTGTAGGAAATGATTTACTATGCTCATCTCAACGTACCCACAAAACTGCTGCCGAAATCTAATATTTTAAGTATCGCCAGCAAATACGCTGCGTTAATTAAATTTTGATTAAATTTTGTCTGAGATATTTACAAAAGCATTTTAATGAATAATTTATCTTAAAATTTTCTGTATTTCATCAATAATAAAAGAACTTGCATATTTTAAGTAACTAACACTTTAATTTTAATGACATAAAAGTAGAAAATCTTTAAATTAAAAACGAGGTTGTGCCATTGACACTCACTGAACATTTCTTTGCATGTCGTTTTAAATCTGGTAGAACGCTTCAGCTTGCTCAGCTGTTAACTCAGTCATATCGCTAATTTCGACATGAATGAGTCCCAAATCATATCCCACAATGATATTCTCCCAGAAATCAAACATTTTCTTCTCAGTAATTTTCGTTTTGAAATCCAGCATCCACTCATTGTAGTAATCGGCGCCATTGAACACGGCTTGCTCCCGATAAACAATAAATGTGATTATGAGTTTATCGTTGTCGATTTCTTCGGCTTGGGTATTAAATATAATATCGGAGAGAATTTTTTGCATTTGCAGGGAAACAGATTCGAAATCCTCTTCACGATCGACGAGAATATTGCAATCCTCTGCCGGTGAAACAGTTCCAATTTCAGTTAAATTATAAACTGATGGGATGTCAGGCAGAGAGGAGTGATCGTCGTCGAGAACGGCCTTCGTCGGGATTTCTCTTAGTCGCTTATATTCAGCTAATTTATCTGGCATTCGCATATCCTGGAGCTTAAGATAATCTTTAACACTGGTTATGGCTTTTTTCAATTCATCACCGAATTTCCTGATCGAAACTTTCGCTTCACCGAGCAGCTGTTCGAGTGGCTTGTCGGGATCATCACGATCGGCTATTTCTCCTGTGATCTTGTCGTGTAAATATTCTAAAGTAATGCCTAAAACACTTTTTTTCGGGAAGGTACCTTTCGCTGATGTCACTTTACTGTCCAACTCCTTAACATAATCCATGGCTTCCTTGAGCTCGGATATTCCATCTTGAACTTTAGGCGGCTCCATAGAATCATACTTTCTTAATCTTAAAATTGGACAGAACCAATACAAGTACGGTTTGCCAAAAGACAATTCAAAAATCTCTAGGCACAATTTCGTCTCTCGCATGGCTGGCTTCAGTGCCACTAAAACGGGCAGATTTGCGTTGCCGACGAATCGCTCGGCGATCATCACAGAATTCGATTTTGCAATGGCCTTGACTAATGCATCGAATTCCGTATTGCCGGCATCATCCTTAAGCAAAACGATCGAATGGACAGCGTCTTTGATGAAGAATTCCTCAAGAATGAACATTTTCCGAATGAAGGCCAAGCCAACCAGATGAATTTCACTTGATTTTACATCGCTGGGCGAGCCTTCTGCGGTCTTCACCTCTTTCCGTCCCGATACCAATGATTCAATCAATTCGCATTTCTCTGCGCCGGCTTGACCACATTCAAGCGATTCAATTTCTTTTCTTTTTGAAGATCCATCCAATGTCCATTTTTTCGCTGGTTCTTCGCCCGACTAGAACGAAGGTAGAAGATTAGATAGATATTGGTTAAAACATTGCCTTAGTAAGTATCCTCACCGATATCGTAATTCTCGTACTGAAAGACAGGTGCGAGCCTATGCTGAATGTTGAATCCCATGAGGTAGTTTTGTCGTCCGAATCTTCAGTTGAGGGGTTTCGCTTTGTCACAATTTCACTGTCTGTCCCAAAAATAGTTCCGTTCGTTTCTTTGATCAATTGAAATGCCAGCACTTCGTTTTTCTTACGATTGTCAGACTTATCGTCGTTTTGCTCGAAAACACTGTTCGGAGAACCAGTCAAATCGTCAGAATTCCCGGACTCGGCGACTTTGTCAGCGCTAGAAAAAAATTGCAAATTACGTGATTTCACAGAGTGCGATGAGCATGGAAAATTTACATGATAATCAATTCAATGTTGGCGCTTTTGATTTCCTTAGCCACTGACGATAGATTTGATTCATCGGCGGGCATTCCAAGTGCCGAAAACAGGATTATTTTGTGCGAATCGAATTTCTCCATCCTGAAATCAGTACGAATTTCAACTTACGTTTAAATTATTATAAAAGAAATCGCCTTACTCTTTAATCTTCTTCAGATTGTTGACGGACAAAGACAGCGCCTGAAGGAAGTCGGCCTCGTATCCCTGATATGTTAGACAATTCTCCAGTTTGTAAGCCATATCCCAGTCCGGTACGGCAACCGGTAAATTGTCGGTGATATGCTCGTATCCTTGTTTGTTCCTTGTTTCCTGACTACCACACGAAATGACACCGATTGTGTCCTGCTTGCACGAAAATATCTACAAAACACCACTGCATTAAGCTTCCTGCCTAGAATTTAATCGAATTTCCGGATACCTTGCGATAGAATAGGGATTTCATGAATGACTCTTGTTTGTCAACAACCGCGTAACAAGCAAATCCATAATGCGATGGTTTTCCAATATCTAGCACGGCCACAACTGCTTCCTAATATTAACCAAACTCACGTTAATCACTACGGAATAATTGCAATGAATAGAAATACCTTTTGGACATCCATTTTGAGAAAAAAAAAACGCAAGAAATACTTTTGTACACTGAAAGACCACGCAAAACGCAAAATACACTCGAAACACACTCGAAATATTCTCATGAGGTCACCAAAGCGACGCAGAGTTGTCAGAAGTCATCTGTCAGATGGAACTCAAAGAATATGGAATTACCCCAAGTTAACGAAATTGCACTGGAATTTGATTCAAACACCGCGTCTTGACCTGGGATTTTTCATCGCAGAGATTTTTGATTGACCAATCAGAGCTCGAGTTGACGGAGGGGAAAAATCCCAGAGAGAAATTTCTTGAAATCTTGCAATAGCAAAATTTCTTGGAATTTCACAATTCAAGATGGCGGAATCCAATTTCTCCCGACAAGTAATTGCAAAAATAACTAATTTTTACAAAATACGATACAAAAAGCTTTGGAAGAGAATATATAACATTAAGGGATTTTTCTTTTCGTCTGTTCTTCTGTTTCAGCCTTTTCAATTTCACGTATTGCATTAATTACGAGAGCGGCGACTGGGTGTTTTTTTCATTGCCAATTTGAGAAATAAAATTTCAAGAGATTTTCGGCCCAGATGTCAAAAAAATCTCATTGCGGTGAGATATTTCTTCGGATGAAAAATTGTTAATCAAGACGTGGTGAAAAAGAATTTTCATTTCGGAATTATGGAAATATGGTTCGAATAGTAAAAAACCACAAAAGCCAATTGTATGAAGGCAATAGGGGGATTCACTTCACTCCGCAATTTTGCAAACGTCACATCGCAAAGTGTGTTGACATGGATGTTGCCCTATCGACGAATACGATCCGATTTTTCCTGTCAATCCGAATAAATGACAGGATGTCTGGTCACCGTACACTAACCCCTCTTCCCTTCGTCAAGCTTTTTCAATATTTTCTTTATAGGATCTAGAGTACCATAATCACACTGACGTAGACCTCTCTCTGGATTACAGAGTGTCACTTCTGTTTAACGGAATTTGGCAAAAAAAATTTTTTTTGTGCGATATAAGTTTTTATTACTCAGATCTAACACTGAAGATCTAACACTGAATGTTATTTAATGGGGAAATTCCAACTATTTATTACAAAAATAAATACCTGGGCACAATTCAAGAATATTAGAATTAACACAGCACAAAAAATTGAACGATGTGGAAAATAGACACCAAATGCTTAAACTCAGGGCCGTACCGACTGGGGGGGGGGGGGGATGGGGGGGAGGCTCCCCCCCCCCCCCTTCCCCAATAATTAGGGCTGCCATGGAACCTATTTGTGAAAAGAGAACCTTTGGGTTAAAAAAAGAGATATTGTATAGGAAATTAACCAAATGAAAAAAGAGAACTAAAAGAGAACTTTTTTTGAATATGAAAATTACAGAACTTAGAACGACTGCACAGAATTATTACAAAAAAGTGTAATTTTTCGTGCCTGTTATTTTCCGTATCTATCGAAAAAAACTGAAAATGTCAAAACTACAATTTCAAAACCGGCTATTTGCTTAACCGCACAATTTTGATTTGTTTTGATTTTTACAGCAGCTGATCGTGGGAGAAGAAACTGTTCTTGCTGGCGCATACAATAAATAGCTTTACGTTACAATTATAATGCACAGTTTCGCACTACACACAGAAAATTGTAGAGTAGAGTACTACTATACAATAAATAACGTGATCATTTTAATTCATAATGGAATTTTCGTGGAAAAATCTGTTTGGTTTTTTACGCATAGTTTTCTGAAAAAAGAGAACTAAAGAGAACTGGCCAGGAAAAAGAAAGAGGAAAAATAATGGGGTTAAAAAAAGAGATAAGGTTCTCTTTAAAAGAGATATGATGGCAGCCCTACCAATAATTCTTCAGTTGGGAATTTGACCTTTAGGAGTTGGGATTCTTAAAGATCTTAAAGATGTGAGATGTGAGTTTTCCCAAGTTGGGAAATCTCTTTAGTTGATTTTCCAAAATCCCAACTTGTCTTTTTCTACCTCAAATTTTCTATAAGTGAACATACTCGTGTTTTATGGTTTGTTTGTTTTTTCACATGCCATTCTGCTTTGGCAACAGCGTCACAGCGAGTTGGGAAAGAATGAATAAAAGGCTTTGAAAGAGTAGACACTCGACCGTGGGAGGAGTATAATGTTCTCATCAGTTTATGGCACAGAACTATATAACATAGAACAACTGTCACCATACAAAGCTCTGCTGAAAAATTGTCCCAAAAGTATTTCCCTCTTTATAATACTTAAACGCATCCACTGAACTGTATAATGTCGCGAAATTCAAATTTCGTCTGCCGCGAAATTCAAATTTCACAAGTTTGAGACTAACTTTAGGCACCAACACCATTCCTAAAGTCTATTTTCCATTGACAGCTCACGGTTTAAACGAGAGGACTATATTTATTTTCATACGGTTATCTCGCTCTTACTTAACTCGTTTTGATCCATTGAACTGTATTGAAATGGGACCATTTGAGACAGCAAATCGAGCGATCTAGTATATTCGTGCTGAAACGGTGAGTTTTGAAAATACAGTGGAGTCCGCTTAGAAGAACACTGAAAATGTCAGCAAAATTGGTTCTCTTAAGCGGGTTGTTCTTTTAAGCGGTGTTTTTGATTCCGAGGCACCTAAAGATTAATAAAAAACCAAACAATGTATTTTACGAACAATCTAAAAATACATATATCTTTAATTCTCCTTTTTTCACTTCTTTAGAAGAAAGGTTTTTATTTTGCAAAGCAATAGATCCCAACTCATTTTCTGCCTTTAATATTTTTGATAATGTAGAAATACCGCACTCATATTCTTTTGCAATCTCTTTTCTGTTGGCACCACTTTTCTATTTATCCAAAATCTCGATTTTCTGTTTAACAGAAAAAAATTGTTTACGAGATTTCAATGCAACATTTTGGAAACATATCGTTTTTTAGTAGAATCACATGTTTTGTCGCTATTTTCGTTTAAACGAATTTTTTTGTATGAGTTATAAAAAACTGCGCACAAAATGCTGTTCTCTTAAGCGGATTGTTCTCTTAAACGGTGTTCTCTTAAACAAATTAAAGTGAATGGCAATAATCTAGAAAAGTAAATGCCACAAGAAATTGTGATTTTAAGCGGGATGTTCTTTTAAGCCATAGTGCTCTTCAGCGGACTCCACTGTATATGTGTAATTGTTGTACCATCAGTGTTGGGCAAAACGGCGTAAAAAACAGTTTTTTACATTTTTCACGTAAAAAACGTAAAAAACTGGTAAAAAACGTAAAAAACCGTAAAAAACGTAAAAAATAGTAAAAAACCTAAAAAATGGGACATCGCAGTTCCTACAAAGTATGACAGTCTGTTTTTCTCAGCATTTTATTAGAGATCCTATAATATAGAGAGTGGACATCAGCACTTAATAAACCGTACTACTAAGTAGGACAGTCTATTAACTCAAATTAGAACAGTTGTTTGAATGGAATTTTTCCAGTTTTTAAAATTTCTTTTCCCTTTTTCCAGTTTTGTTTCAATTTCCGCCTTCGGAATGAGTCTCCTTGTGTTTAAAAACGATTTTTTGATGCAAACTTTAAAATTACGCTTGTTGTTGCAAGAACTAGTCTAAATATGTTTCTTTAACCCTTTCATGCATACATTTTTCTATGGAATTAATTTTCACGGTTTTTGGTATCCGAGGGTTTTTGGGGTCGCTGATTACGAATCTTAAGTCAAAACTTCAAAAATCAAAATGGCGGATCCAATATGGCGGTCAAAAAAGATAAAATTCATTAGATTACGCTGAAAACTAGTACGTAATTTTATCTTTTTTGACCGCCATATTGGATCCGCCATTTTGAAATTTGAAGTTTTGACTTCAGATTCGTAATTAGCGACCCCAAAAACCTTTATATAGCTAATTACCGATTTTTTAACTGTGATAGATTTGCCACAGTTTCATTTAATCTGCAAAATAGCTACTTTTTTGCTCTTTATTTATTTATAAAATGCAGTAATTATAAAAAAAAGGCGCATATTACTTTTTTTCATAACAATTGATGTCCTAGGATACTTACGAAATGAATTTAGTCAATATAAGGGCATGACATATATGTTATAATATTAAAAAACTGAATTAGAAAAGGTGTTGTACAACAACACTGCAACAAAGGGTTAAAATAGCCCATATGTCGCAAATCTCTCCACATTATTCACATTAATTAACGTTAAAATGAGTAGGCGGACGTAATGTAATGAAAGGATATAAACAGTTTTTGAACTCCGAGTTTAAAATCTTTTTCACTTTCAAGAGGAAATGCTTTTGAATACTTTTCTGTGTTTGCTGAAGACTATTAACCTTTTTATTGTTCTAAGATGATTTATTTACGAATAATTACTATATTTAGTGACTGGCTACGATATAAATTTTTTTATCATCAATGTTTTAGGTTTTTTACAGTTTTTTACGTTTTTTACGTTAAAATTGAGGTTTTTTACGCGTAATTTTTTACGCGTAAAAAACTAGGTAAATTACTTTACGTAAAAAACCGGCACAACACTGTGTACCATCGGTGTTCGGATTTTTTAAACAAATGAATAGGTAAGAACTGTTTCAAGTAATATGTATTTAATTTCTTATAAGTTTATGTCAACAGTGGATTCGGATAAAATATGGAAAAGAAATTTTTATTAGGTACATCCTAGTTAGGAAAAATTAGATGTTCGAGTTGGGAAAATTGAAATGTCTCCCCCCCCCAATCCAGAGCCTTCGATACGGCCCTGCTTAAACTACTTCTAGACGCCAATGTTTTAAGCAGTGAATAAACGCTCACGCATGCCCCACAACATTTCATGTTGTCAAGCCAATTTGACGTGTGTAGTGCTGACGGACAACAAAAACTCGTGTTGGCGATCATGATCGCCAAATATCAAACTATCTTTGATTTTGTGGGCGTGGCTTTAGGTTGGCCAACATGATCGCAGGTGTATTGCTGTGATGTAGGACATTCGTTCATTCTTGTGAAATTTTTGAACGAGTAACATCTGTTGAAGTGAAAAAGTGAATTCAAGAAAACAATTAGAAGAAAGACAAAACATTTTGGGAAGAATTTTTCGAAATGCTTCATCCTCATTTTGCAAATTCCAAATTTTCTATTACGACCTTATCTCCTTAAAAAGTTGGTAACGAATGAAGACATAGCATGATCGATACGTGTGTAGCAAAACCAAGTTTTGGAGTGACCGCATGTTGTAGGGCAAGAGTGAGCGTTTATTCCCTGCTTTAGACTTTACATCCTTTACAACACCTTTTCTGATATTTTCTGCCCAAACTGCGAATGACTGTCAATAAAATGTTATATTTTAGTGTAGAATTGATCCTTTTTTTCCACCTTCTATATTACATCCATCCATATTAAAATCTCTATCTTCTGTGGGCATCAATCCAAAACTGGGGAAACTATTTTTTTGAATCTCACTTAACGTAAAATTAGTTGTCACGTAAACATTTTCTGACAGCACAAAATTTGTTGCTACAATTTAATTTTTTTAAAAACTTTCGTCAAGTTTAACGGCATTGTTATTGTTTGTAATTTTTTAAACATACTAGGGCGGTGTGGGTTTTATATTCAGTAAATTGTATTCGCTCTAGATTGATTAGTTTTGCAGACTAACGATTCGAGGCATCTATTTTACCGGGGCATCTATCCGTACCTTACCCTATGCGTTACAATTATTTTGAAATTGTATTTAGAGCAAATAAATGAAAGTTTAATATATTATTTAACGTTCAAATATTGATAAATAAAGGGGGAAAAAACAAATTCCCAGCCGAGTCAGTTTGCATGACATTCCTGTTGCACGTCTATCAGAAACAGGGCAGATAATACAAAAAAAAAACTTTTTTAACACATTACAAAAATATATTTATAAAAATATTTTGCTCTTACAAAAACAAGAAACCCAACATTTCACATTAAATCGAATAAATCCTCAGCTTCTTCCCCATCATCCTTAGATTTTTCTGAAGAGTTGACAGTTGTACTGATTTCATAGAATGCCGCAGCTTCCTCCCCTGTAACGCTGCTCACTAACTCACTTTCTGCCGATGATATTAAACCACATCGTTCGGCCACAAAAACATTCTTCCAAAAATCCATTTTCTTCCGCGCTAATAATGTCTCCCTAAATCCCTTTACCCATTCATTGTAATGGTAGGGAGCGTGCAGTTTTGATTCCTCTCGATAAGTAAAGATAGCTTTTGCAATTTTTTCAGTTTGTTCGGTCATCGATTTGAAAATCAGATCAGAGATGACGGTTTGAATTTGCTTCCCGAGAACAGAAAATGATTCCCCACGATTGAAAAGAATTATGAAATCCTCAGCTGGTGTCACAGTGCCAACTTCGATCAGATTTCTAACATCAACAACATCTGGAATTTCAACGTCTGTCACATCTTCCGGCTGTGGTGGCACGGACACCAAGTATCGAAGGAGTTTCTTCTTTTCAGGCTTTTTAATTTCGTTGAGCTCAAATAGACTTTTCACCCGTTCGAGAGGTTCCTTTGAATTGTCCATGATTTTTAGCGGAATTTTCAATGCCTCCGACAATCTTTTGTCGAGGGTCTGGACTGGCTCTTTGGGATGAAGAGCGCGGCGACCAATAGTTTCATAGATGTACTGTAAGCTAATATTTAGTAAATTATTTTGAGGGAATGCTTCTTTGGTTCCATTTAAATCGTTCTCTTCGGATGCGTCCATCAAGTCCATTGAGTCCATTAAATCCTCTATGGCTGCCAATTGCTCTGCACTTGGCTCAGATTTCTTTGAGTTTAACAGGGGAAATGAATAGGACAAATACTGTTCGCTGAAGAAAAGCTCGTTTAAGCACAGGCATGGGTAGTTATTACGAAAAACTGGCCTCAAGACAATCAATTTTGGCTTGTGACCATTCGAAAATACGCGCGTTGCAATCATCACCATATTCATGTTGGACATAGCGTTAACGAGCGCGAAAAACATTTGCTCTGATGAATTTTGATCCTTTTTCGGCAACACCAAGTAGGTTCCATTTCCCGAGTAAAACTCATGTGGTACATCGGATGTGGGACAAAAACCAAAACAACTTATCCCCTTTTCCGTTGGCGTTGATTGATTACCCAGAGATGGATCGTAAGCGATTGGTGTTGCTCCAATCATATAACCGACAATCATGTTTTCCTTATCCAAATCCACTTTCTTTGACTCAACGAAAGTCTCGATTGCTCTTTGGCTGATCATGTTTTCATGGGCACTAACTGTCGTCCATTTTATATGCGTTTCTTCTTTTATCTATAATCAAGAAAATTTCGAAAAAAAAACCATTAAACAACAAACATTTCTGTCAGCTGCATTCCAACATCATATACAAATCACTCCCGAGCAGAAATGCAAACCAAAAGTTTTCTCAGTGTGATTCGAATTTGTTTTAAGGGTGAATTGGATTTCTGGTACTTGGTTTTAGTTTCTAAAATTTGAAAATCTAAAATTTTAAAAGTTACGCTTACAAAACCTGTTTGCATTTCCGCTCCCAAGTACTAATAAGTAAAGGGAAAACTCCAATTCGACAGGAGCAGCAGCAGCGGCAGAAGCAGAATCACATTTTAGCTCTAAACTCTAAATTTCTGCTTTCAATTTAACCTCACAAATCGTTGTTGACATTTGTTGCATATATGGACGGAAGTAAATATTTGTAATACTTGAAATGGAGCAGAAATTAATGGAATGCGTAAAAACAACAAAATATTATAGAACAAATCCTGCGCTAGCTGTTTCTGCTATTTGCTACGTAGGTTTCTGCTATTTTCGTCAGAATTCAAATTTCATTGTGGGACAGAAAGCAGATTCTGCTTCTGCCTCTCCCCAATTGGAGTTCTCCCTTAATAAAACATCTACTTAGGAGTACTCGGATGTATTTAAATATGTGGTAGGAATGCAGTTAATATTTTCCCACCAGAATTGTTGCCGCAATTTGAATGTTGATCGCACTACCAATTTTCAGTGTGGAATACCAGTACCAGGGACGGGATTTTTTACGTTGAAAATTCAATAAATGCGTGATAGCGTAATCGAAACTGCACAAATTTCCGTCTGTTTCCTCGATAATTTTGTGAATAAGCTTTTCACTGTCCTTTTGATGCTGGCTTTTATTGGGATCTTGACTGAAAATGCAACTCACACTTTCAGGATCATTTGTATCGTTGTCTTGAATTTGAATACCGTCACTTCTGCAAAAGACAATGAAATTGCGTTAAAATAATTGTTTTACCTTGCTTTTTTATTTTTTAAAATAAAGTTTATCCGTAAAATACATCACGGATTTTTTTGAAGTACTTTTATTACAAACAGACTGCCCTCTACGTTCCTCTTTTGCTATGCAATTTGCCTGCCTAGAACTTCGGTTTATGAACCATTCATAGAACTCCAAGAAATAAACCATAACCTTATTAACAATCGAATTTTTTTAGCAAAATATTCCTAATTGTCGTCGCTATCGCTAAGCATATTTTTTTGACCGACTTCCAAAAAAAAAGGTTCTCAATTCGACCTGAATGTCTGTTTTTATACCCGTATGGTGAAACCAAAGGGTATATTAACTTTGCCTTACCGTTTGTAACACCAAGATCCCGTCATCACACACAAAAATGAATTACACCAGTGCGTTTAGAATGATAAAAATAATTAATTTCTGCATGTCCGTCCGTCTGTCTGTCTGTCTGTCTGTCTGTCTGTCTGTCTGTCTGTCTGTCTGTCTGTCTGTCTGTCCGTCTGTCTGTCTGTCTGTCCGTCTGTCTGTCTGTGGCGCGGATTGCGGGCGCACGGTTTGAGCTAGAGACTTGAAATTTTGCACAGATCCGTTTTTTGTAAAATGCAAGGCTAAGTTCGTTAATGGGCAAAAATGGACCATTAGGGGGGGTACCCCCCATACGAACGAAAACGTTTTTTGTAAATATCGCAAAAACGGTGCATCTAATCAAAAAAGTCCAAGAACAAAAGTTATTTGGGATATGATTCTACATAAAACTCCCATACATCAAAATCCGATTGGAATAAATTTTAAAAAATCTTATTGGAAAGTTTGACTTCAAAGTGGAATTTTGGTACAACTGTTCGAATTTTGATACGAATATCACCATACGGGTCTCCAATGATTGCCAGATTGGCAATTATAGCTTTTGTTATGTTTTTAATGTATGCTCACGCCATCCCCTAAAATCCCCTCCCCCTAGATTCTACATCGTTTGAGATATCGAGTTGAAATTTTTTTGTGTTGTGTTCAGTACAGCACTAGGAAGGTTCTCTTATATAAATCCCTCGTGTTAATTTACTTCCTTAAACCCCCTCTCCTGCTAAATTTGACATTGTTTGAAAAATCATTGATGGGGTGTTCAGTACAACACCAGAACGAATATTACACGTATTTTACCCTGTGCTTCTGCCCCCTCAAACCCCTTGATAGATCATATGTTGTTAGAGATATGGAGTAGAATTTTGCTAGATTCTGCATGGTTAAAGATATAATACAGTAGAACGCGCTTAAATGCAACACGCGTAAATGCAAAACTCGTGTAATTGCACGCAAAATTTATGCATGGAGGATTTTTAAGCATTTTTCATATAAATATACACGGATAAATGAAACACGCTTAATTGCAATACTTGCTTAAATGCAACCATTTTCACATCCGCAAAAGTATAAATTATATGAAATTTTACACGCTTAAATGCACATGTGCAAAAATGAAATGTAATTACACAAAAAAAAAGTGATTATTGTTATTTTTATTTGATAAAATGAATTCTTAATTAGGTTCTTTGTTTTTGTGTAGCCTTGTTGAATTTAAATGTTTATTACAGGAATATTAAATTGCATGTTTATCTTTTACTCGCGTAATTGCACATTAATGTGCATTTATCCGTGCTTCCGTGCTACGTATAAATGCAAAACACGGATAAATGCACATAAAATTCCGCGAAATTCGATGTGCATTTAAGCGTATTCTACTGTAGTTAATATTAAAAACTATTAATTCACATTTTGTTTGATACATCCGTTTGGCGTTTTTTTGTAGTTTTACCCATATTAAAAATTCAAACTAAAAAACGTTCGAAATAAAAAAAAAAATAGTATCATATGAGACAGTGGGCTTTTTTTGTAGCGAATGCTTAAAAATAGGGAATCCAATTTGGGGCATAAAATAACCTAGCTTTGGTGCTTCTACGAGCCGTGTCTATAGTTAATCTGTTTGGCAACAATTTTTGGAGTCGATCTTAATGCAATAGCATTATTAGCCTTAAGGGTTAGGTTTGTAATTTTTTTAGTTGCAAAATTTAACGCCACTCCCAAAAAATCGAATTTTAAATACGCTATTAATGGACATAGTTTTAATTTTTTTCTTTTTAGTGCTTTTTTCCTTTTTAGTTATTTGTTTAAAGTCGGTTTTATTTTTTTTTATAATTTCGAAAATCTTTGAATGCAAAAAAATGCTACTCAAAACCGTATTTGCACTTCCAACATGACGTTATTTTGTAAAAAATCAAAATATCAAAGAAATCTTACGCTTAACGATAGCTATTGAAATTAAGTAATTTTGCTGAAAAATAAAACTAATCGAACTGTGGTTAAGTTTGTGTGACCATCAGGCTTTTTCTTCAACAAAAAAAAACATCTTTACTTTTTCTCGAATAACTTATTAACCGTTGGCTTTTTCAAATAAAAACTTTGTCAAATATAGTTCCAAATATTACCAATCCAGCTTATTTGAAATCAAAACTTCTTGTCGATTGTGTTTATATGACGTCAGCTGGCCACTGAGAACGTGAGTATGCCACTATTTTAATACTCTTGCCATTTGGCGGCAGACCCACCACCGCGCCCCGTGCCGGCTTGCCCCTGAAACTTTGGCCCGAGGATCAAACCGTCTGTTCGGGATCACTGCTAGATGTTGACTGACTATTAAACCAGGGCGTTTCAGGCACCTCCGGCCACGATGGTGGGCCGCCCTCACCATGAAGTTGCATGGCTGGCAGATACACTTTCCTCGAGAGAAAGAGGGGATTTCCTTTCTATTTATCTCTTTGACTCAACGACCGCTTACACTATCTTAATTTTGTTAAAACCAAAAAATTCAGAATCAACATATAAAGACTGGACATCACTGATACACCGGTGTTCTTTCAGTTCTTTAACCCTTTCGCGGACACCACTTTTTAGAGTGCGCTACCCAGAATGTCACACATCGTTGTGTTCGGGGAATCACAATAAGGTAGAAAAACATTTCCAAGAACCATTTCTCTTTCTGTACATTTGTATCGACGCTACAGTATTTTGCAGAGACACTAAACACACATAATCCACATAAACTCATATATTTCGTGACGGCTTTAATCGTCATGATTTTACTAGTGAAACTATATTTGACGTGTATCTACGTCATGTCCCACACGAAACCAGGAACATGGCGTATCTATTAAAGGGTTAAAAAAATTTAAAGTTCCTGCTGGAAATTCCACAAGGAAAGTTTCCAGTGGTAAGCAATTTACTTGGTTGTGTGAAGTCAGGATATGTTGGTATACAACTTTTTTGTAGATCCAGATTTATTACACGCTTGAAGAATTGAAGAAGGTTGAGAATTGCCATCAAGCCTCTTTCTAATCTAACCCAACTATTACAGCACACAAAATTTAAATATTTCTCGTTTAACTTACATGACTACCAACTCTATGTCCATTTTTTTGAGCCCCTGAATCACGAATGAAACATTATCATCATTGACATAGGTTGAAAATGTTGTAAACAAAACGATTTTCAGATTTGCGAATTTCTTAACCCTGGAAAACAAGCAATTTTGTAAAAAAAAATAAGCATTAAGGGGCATTTAATATCCCTTACTCCATTTCCCGTTTCAGCAGGGAAATAGCAACAATCAAAGCATCAAGCCAGTCGGCAGCAGCCCCCTCATAAACAGCTCCTCTTTCCAAAGCATGAACTGTGTTCCATGAAGGAATGCCAACCGCAGATAATTCTGAAATATTCTCGTAGCCATCCATAGAACGGTTCAACTCATTGTCCGTGTCGCTTGTCCCCAGCAATAGAAGACCGACTTCATCTTTTTTGCTGGAGAAGATCTACAAAATTGATTTTCCGATTAAGAGGAATAACATAAGAAATACAAAATCTTACTTTTCTCTGTAGAATTTTGAGACAGCAGTCCTTTTGCTGGTCGAAGAAAGTCTCACCACTCAATCCACTCTTTCTCAGTGCGTTTTTCCCAACATCCAATATGATTATCATCGCTTCCTGTAGGAAAAAGTCGCAGAAAATCTTAATTACTAATAAGTTCAGTTAATACCTTTGCCGCTGCCATTTTTAGTGGTTATTTTGCTAAGTATTTGCTGCACAAACGAAAGGCGCCAATCGGAAAATTTTTTGTTGTGAAATCGAGCTCCGTGAAACACATGAAATCGGCTTTTTCCAAAATTTCTGTGTTGCCGTTGTTTCATTTTGATTTTTTTTACTTTCCGATGCTAAAGAGGGAAAGTATTGTATTCATGACGGAGATCGAGAACGGAAGCATATAGATAGAGAATTTCCGATCAGTACGAAAGCCGTTTCTGGCAAAATTATGAGGATGTCCGTCCACCTGTCTGTTGTTCGGTCCGTCGGAAAAGCATTGAGCTAATAATTTGAAAATTTTTGTGGGTTTTACGAAAATTATAGCTTTTAATTTACTTTTGGGAAAGTAACGTTAGTTGGCAACCTCTCATACAATTTTTTTTTTGGAAAAATACAATTTTTTAAAGATTTCTCGAAAATTATGCACTTTTGAGAAAAAAATGAATATAAAATTTACCGCATTTTTGGTTTAACTGTTTTTGCGTATCTTAACGGTTTTCGAGATATTTGAAATATTATCTTTTACGTATTTTTCCGAATCTAAATATTGCCGAGGTAAGTTTTATGTTGATCACAACTGACATTTTTTCGGTGATATTTAAAAAAAAGTAAAAAATAATAAAGCAAAATTTAAACCACATTTTTTAATTATTGATACATATAAAATAAAAAAATGGTCGAACTAGTGTTTTTTCACAATTTTTTTTTATGTTTGATATTAAAAAAAAAGCTCAGTTTGATCAGATTTTGGTGAAATTCTGATTGGATACTACACATTTATAATTTTGGGAAAAGCTAAAAAACGTAAAAAAAAAAACGTAAAAAAAATAAAATAAAAAATGTCAGAACGGAAATCGATCTCACGACCTTCATACTCTGATCCACCGTCTTTCCATCTGCCCCACACATTAAGCTAGAACCTGAATCGTATGTCGATGCGTCCGTCACGTTGACAGTTCGAGTAAAATCAACGGGCTGCTATGAGTACTCCCTTAATAATACGTTTTCCGATGCGGCAACCTCATAGAGTAGGTCGACTTTCTACTTTTACATGCGGCACGGAAATGTCATTTCGCAAAAAAGTTTGTTTACGATTTAAGCAATTTAAGTATGGAACAAATTGAAAGTAATTGTTTCGACGATAAACTAATAGAAGAAGTGCAAAACAATGAATTAACTCCAGATTGGTTGCCGTACCCAACTGTCACCGCATCGAACTGTCAACCGGACGCTCGCATGACGGACGCATCGATATACGATTCAGGTTCTACCTTTAATTGAATGAAGAACAGAAATACGGGATTTTTCTGAAAACCGATTGCCTGATTGCAGGATTTTCAATAATTTCATTCAACAAAAAAGTAGACAAATAATACCGTGTTCTTTTTAAATTATAATTTTTTTTATGTGAAAAACAAGCTAGCTAGTACTTAGATCATAAAATTAGTTTTTTTTTGTTTGAAGATTTGATTGTTAACACATTGATTGCCATTTTTGAAAGCCTGTGAAAAATGGCACTAAGTTTAAGGCCAAGGCTATCATTTTCGATAACTAGGTCTACATTCTGTATGTATACATTCTTACATTCATATATACATTCATTCTACAGGTCTACTTGGATTGGAATTTCCTTTAAATATTTGCAAAATTGGTTTGACAGTCAACGTATTAAGAAACGAATTTCTATTCTGCATTAGGGGATGAGTATATTTCATTTGTCTACATAAAACCCTTTATTGAAAACGATTAAAATTGGTTGAGTTTTAAAGATCAAGAAATAAAATATTTTTTAAAACAATTAAAGGTAAAATGGCTTTTGTTTATATACTTAAAAACATTTTATTACCTCAATACATTTTCAATAACAAAATTCAATAACAATATTTAGTAACATTTGATATCTTCACTTATATTACATTACATTTTCCAGTGAATAACATTTTTTTTTAATTCTTTGGTCCCTAAATGACTTTAGTCGTTTTTCCTTCTCAATGCCATTATTTCGGCAAAAAACTCGAAGTCAGTAATTAAAAATTTTCCCATTTCGGAAAACTTATGAAACCATCTGGTAATACTGATATTTGAAAAGTGTGCTGTAGGATTGACAATTTCCGCGCACCTAAAAATCATGTGAAGTGTAGGAAGTTTCGTCATAGTTTTTCATTTAATTTTCACTTGGAGGAAAATTTCAAATAAATATTGTGGTTCTTGCGATTCGACTGCTAGTAAAATCTGTACGAAGTAAAAATGATCGAATTTGAGTGGAACTAATAGCAAACTAGCCAAATTACACGTAATTAGACGCGAATTCCTTCTGTTTGGATTTAGGCGGATCAGGAAAATTTTTTAATTTTTAATTCCAACGGCGGCCAGTGAGAAATCGTCTCTGAAATATCGTTTTCTTGACTCGTTTTCCGCCGCACACACGGTAACGAGCTAAATAAGAAATGCTAAGTGCTCGTCTATCAAGTGTCCTCAAAAATTTCGATCTTACAAAATTTCTCATCTATCGTACATCGGCCGAGAGAATCTCAGCGATAGTTTCGGCGGTTGCCGAATTAGAGCAGATTTCTCATCAATACCAGCACCAATCGCATTCACCACAACTTCATCAGAGTCTCCACCACCTTCAGCAGTTTCAATCACAGCAGCAGCAAATACAACAGCCCCAAACAAATCTCTACCAGCAACCGAATCAACAACAGTCGAACGAAACTGAAACTACCCAGCAACGATATCTACAACAAAATTCGGCTATTAGAACGGATTCTGATTGTGGCCAAAAAGCAAAGTCAATCTCATCCGGAATACCATCTCGTAGTGTCCCAAAGACCTCCGAGCAGAGTAGCAGCAGTGACGGATCTTGTGGTAGTGACGACAGTGAAGTGAATCCAAAGATGTCCAGTGAAATGGCAACCAATTGCAATGGAGACCATAGCACAGAAAATGGCAACGATCATTCCTGCAGTAGCAGTAGCAGCACCAGCAATCATCCACAGCAACAGCAGCTGGCCCCAAAATCGAACGCAACGGGGGAGTCGTGCTTCGCATCGAGCAGCCTGGGTGACATAATCAAATTCCTTGAACTTGTCGGGAGTCTTAAGGTGAATATAATACATATTTTGCATGCCTTGCACACTAACCACCAATCAATAAAGTAAATTTCTGCTCTTTTCTTTTCGTTTGACCTTTTGTGGTTCTTCTGCATCGACGCTGTAACAAAAATAAATCACTGCCATTGAGAATGGGTCCGGGGAAATTGACTCGTACGTCATTTAATTATTCAAGATCGGAATTTGCAAAGTTAATCGATTTTCTTGCTGTTCCCGTCGACAGTACTTCGAATTCTATGTATGCCTCCGCACTTCTTGAATCTCGGCCAAATGTTCGTTCGTGCTGCATGTATTTACTGTGCTGCCTACTGCCCCAAAAAAAAAAAAAAATCCAGCTGACGACACTGACATTGGCGAAACTGCCTGAGGGGATGCCCAGGGGAATGTGAAAGTCTCAAAGCTAAATGAAAATAAACCAGAATTACATAATCTAGCTTTCATCATAATTTAACCGCGGTATTATTTTTGTGGGTATTTCAGTCGGTTTGACTTTGATTGTGTTTTGCTTCGGTTTAAAATTTTATTTCACACTAAAGTGACATAAATTTCTTTAGGATAATCCCTCAACCACCTTTTACGTAGGTTTTTCTATCCACTATAACTACATACTAGGCAGGACCTTCGGAAAACCACCCATCACTTCCATGAATTAAGAATTCTCTCTTTAAAATGTTTCCACTACATCGAAATGGCATTCGGTGATTTGTAAGGCGATGGTACAGACTCGATCAATAGCAAGAGTTCGTGCCGTGGCACTTATTTTAAAATTTGTTCTTACGATTTTGACCTTACCCATCAGAAAATTATTTCAAAATTTTGATAAATGATGAGTCAATCTGTTGGACTTTAGAGTTTTCTATCTAGCATTTTAATTTTAATATCTCTATTGTTAGCACTTTTCTTATCATTAATTAGCATTTTCCGTGTTTGCTATTTTACTTTGAATCTCTTTAAATCATCTCTAATATTTTATATAGAATCCAGAATTCATTTTATTGACAATATGAGGCTCGTATTTGATCTGAAATTTGATAACTTTTTGTAGTACACAATAGTATTGGCGATTACTGCTTCTTTATCGAATTATGGTCTTAATATAATGGTTAATGAATTATTATGGTTTATAAGTTGGGAAATTTCGGTGGAACATTTCCCATGGAAATATCTATAGAATATGCTATAGAATATGATGAGGACCCCAATAGAGCGACGATGCTCGAGAAACGGTAATGAAACGGTCCAGCAGTTGCAGGACAATTTTTGGGGCTCCAGCCCAAATTATACTGAAGTCTCGGTCGAATGTAGGTCTTGTAGATGCTGAGCACTAGGGTGGAGCGAAAAACACTAAAATTGTCGGATCGGAACCGTTGGGGTCGCAAAAGTTGTGTCGTGCTCTCAACAAAACAAAAAAATTTTGAGCTTCCTGCGATGATATCTTTTGCCCCCGAAAGTTCGTCAAAGTTTTGATTTTTGGGGGAAAAGTACCGAAAATGTCAGGTGTTGAAGTCAGTCTTTTTTAGTCTTTATACTGTTTCTAGTATACTAATTTTTTATGTAAGGCATCCAATTTAGATATAAAACGTCTCTAGTTATTAATCCGTTGGATCTAGAACTACTAAAAAACAAAAAAAAATCAGGCAAAAATTGCGAAAATTGTGCAAATCTAAGTTATATGAATGTGTGTTTCTCGAAGGAATCTTTTTCAACTTGTCACATCTACAAGATGCGAAGTCATTACATTTGCACGCCGAGAAGTCAAAAAGTTTGCTGGCGCTTTCTTTAAAATTCTGAACATTAGCAGCGATTCTTTCGTAAGATTCTGACTTAGAAAGTGATTTCCTAACATTAAGATATTCAGTGTGATATTTTTTGATAAGAACTCGAATTCTAGATTCGCTAACAGATGGAATTGATGCCTTTTTGTAAAGTGCTAGGACTTTAGTTATGATATTGTTAGCAATGTCAGTAAAGTAGGGCTCTTTATTTCCCTCGCCAGGAACGAGAATCATGCGCTCGAAGGCACAACATCTAATTATTTATTTATTTACTATCAGCCATACAGAGCAGTTCTCATAGACTATACAAATTAAAGTTAAAATGCAATAAAAACAAAAAAAATTACAGTAGATTTTGTTTTAACAATTTTATAAGTTCTTCTTTAACACATCTGATGACATATTAAAGTCAATTTTGTTAAAATTTTTATTAAAAATATTACACATCGAAGAAATAGGAATATTTTTCCCATAATTCGATCACTATATGTGGGAAGCTGATCTCCTGAAAAATCTTTAGGTGTTCCAAACAAGGGACACTCAAATGTTGATCTAAGTTTAAATTTCGAAGCTTTGGCTATTGTTTTCTCCATGGTTAACAATATATAATTAATGGACGAAAGCAAATAATGTTGAGGTATGTACGTCGCAAAGTCAATAAACATCTAACCCAATAAATAACATATGAGGATTGAGTAATGAATTATAAACTTCTATTATGAACTTCTGAAACGAAAGATCCTACAAAGTGGGGATGGGTCCGGAGTTAAAGAAGGTTTCATGGGTAATTTCGCACTGAGTAAAAATTATGCCTTGCCCTTAATTTCGGCGAGATTTTTGGCACTTTTACGTGATTTTTTTTTTGTTTCTTAGTAGTTCTAAGTCCAACGGATTAATAACTAGAGACGTTTTATATCTAAATTGGATGCCTTACATAAAAAATTAGTATATAAGAAACAGTATAAAGACTAAAAAAGACTGCCTTTAACACCTGACATTTTCGGTACTTTTCCCCAAAAAATCAAAACTTTGGCGAACTTTCGGGGGCAAAAGATATCATCGCAGGAAGCTCAAATTTTTTTTATGTTTTGTTGAGAGCACGACACAACTTTTGCGACCCCAACGGTTCCGATCCGACAATTTTAGTGTTTTTCGCTACACTCTACTGAGCACGTCAATGGGTGCGAAATATTTTTTGCAGCGTCCTAGAAAGCCTAGGCACTACGACGCTTCCTTTGCTATTTTAAAAATATGGTCGCTCCATTGGAGCTTCTCATTTATTTCGATTCCCAGTATTCTGATGGTTTTAGAGTCATTAATATTTTCGCATTTCATCGTCAACAGTATTGATTGGGCTTTAGATGCGTTGAATTCCAAACTGTTGATTCTACCCCAAGCCAGAATTGTGTTTAAATCAGAATTCAAAGATCTAATTTGCTCACTGCGTTTCGATCGAACTGCAATGGCGTTCGATTCTGCAGGTGAGTTGAAATGTTAAGAGCCGTCAAGGGAGCTGTCATCAGCGAAACAGAAAAACGGATTGAGAGCGAGAGACAGTAAGTAGATCATTGCTAAATATTCTAAATATTAAGAAAAGCGTAGGAGCTAGAACTGAGCCTTGAGGGACACGAGAGTTAATTTTGAAGAAATCAGACTTGAAACCATGCAAAACAACCCGTATTTAACGATCAGAAAGTAGCTTTCAGTCCATTTGAAGATAGCGGGATTTAGACCCGTCGTACACTTGAGCTAAGTTAGCTCAGCTATGTGTCTGTTTATACCTTAACGTGGCGTGTTTCGTCACGTATAAAATTGAGGATAATATGAACCGCTAAACGTCCAAGTCTAAACAGGCACATAGCTAAGCTAACTTAGCTCAAGTGTACGACGGGCCTTAGACCGATAGCTCGTATCTTTGTCAGCAAAACTTTATGCCAAATACGATCGAAAGCTTTGGAGATGTCCAAAGCTATTGTTTTTGATTCGCCAAAATTATGGACATTTTTACTCTAATGCTCGGTCAAGGACCCCAAAAATATCGCCTCTGGATTGACTTGAACTCATGTGCAGAATCAAATGCCAATTGGACATAAAACAAACTACTGGATTTTTTTTTTATGCCACGAACAACAAAAGTTTGGAACAACTTACCCTTTAATGTCACCTCGATTATAACTCGCAACGATTAAACATAACAAAAGCTATAATTGCCAATCTGGCAATCATTGGAGACCCGTATGGTGATATTCGTATGAAAATTCGAACAGTTATACCAAAATTCCACTTTGAAGTCAAACTTTCCAATAAGATTTTTTAAAATTTATTGCAATCGGGTTTTGATGTATGGGAGTTTTATGTAGAATCATATCCTAAATAACTTTTGTTCTTGGACTTTTTTGATAAGATGCACCGTTTTTGAGATATTCACAAAAAACGATTTCGTTCGTATGGGGGGTAATGGTCCATTTTTGCCCATTAACGAACTTAGCCTCGCATTTTACGAAAAACGGATCTGTGCAAACTTTCAAGTCTCTAGCTCAATCCGTGCGCCCGCAATCCCCGCCACAGACAGACGGACGGACGGACGGACAGACGGACAGACGGACGGACAGACGGACGGACATGCAGAAATTAAATATTTTTATCATTCTAAACACACTGGTGTAATTCATTTTTTTGTGCGATGACGGGATCTTGGCGTTACAAACGGTAAGGCAAAGTTAATATACCCTTTGGTTTCACCATACGGGTATAAAAACATCAATCGACATTTTTTGGCCTCTATCCCACCACCCAGACGCGCTCTGCGATGGTAAACATATAGAATAGTGATGAATTGTCAACTTAAGTTTTTAAAACACGTGAAAATCAGTAGGGCAACACGTATTAAAGTAGACGTAAGTAAAAGTAAACTATGTTGCGCACTGCTATAATGCAGTGTTACAAAAACTGTGATAGTACCGCTAGCACCATTCTACATGATTATCATCGCAGTGTGCACCTGCGCTAATGAATTGTTTTTCTAACCTCCGCTTGTACTAAAAAATAATTGATTTGAATATAAAATTCGTTCTATAACAATAGTTTTTGGAGACTTGAGCCCAATACCGAATGGTTAATACTGACTAGAGTATAGATGTCTATGAAAATTACGATTTTTTAACATTTTTGTTAGACTTGTTATTGGAAAAGTTTTTTCAGTATATATTGGAACCCGGATTAAGTTGATAGATCGAGATTTCCTTTAAATTCCAAAAATCCATGAGCTGGTATTCTAGGCCAGTAATTTTTGAGCTTTTTTTCTATCGCGGCCATCATGTATGACATTTATGCGACAAAATGCAACTTGTTTTTAATGAAAATTTTGACTTTTAAATTTTATCCACAAACTTTTACATTTGAATCCAGTTTGGAAATCTTTCTAGAATGTCCACGGCTTGTTGGCGAACATTGTTCGATTAAAAAACTTTACAACATCTTTCAGAACAGTTTTTTCAGATACTTTCGCCGAGGTTTTCACTCCTTTCTCACAAAAGTGAAGGTCTGTAACGCCATCATAACTCACTCTTCACCATACCATTACAGATTCGGGATGGTGACTTCGTTCGACCCTCGGAATCAGTTCTGAGGCTACTTTTGATGACCGAGCATACACTCGATCATTCTGTTCATTGAAAGATTTTTCAACGGTGAAGATTTTCCCATCAGTGAGCAGAATCTGTCTGTGTGAGTTCTTCGCGTAACGGCTGAGTAGAGTTTCTGACTTCTTTTTCTTCAATGCGAACGAAAACGTTTTTTTGAGAATATCTCAAAAATGGTGCATCTTATCAAAAAAGTTTATTTAGGATATGATTCTACATAAAACTTCCATATATCAAAATCCGATTCGAATTAATTTTAAAAAATCGTATTGAAAAGTTTGACTTCAAAGTGGAATTTTGATACAACTGTTCGAATTTTGATAAAAATATCACCATACGGGTCTCCAATGATTGCCAGATTCGCAATTATAGCTTTTGTTATGTTTTTATAATTGAGGCGTTAAAAGCTAGAGTGGACCAACCCACATGTCGAAATCGTGATTTTTTTTGTGTTTGAATCACTATTGCGAGTGAGTTTTTAGATAAAAATGTTTGGATTCACAAAAGAACATTTCAACATTGAGTAATAAAGTCCACAGAAATTTTTTTTCCAAAAATGTACAGTAAATAATAGTACAAAAGTGGAAAAGCTTCAAAAACTCGATTATGTGGCTTGGTCCACTCTAGCTTTTAACGCCTCAATTATGTTGCCTTTTTCAAACAATATAAAACGAAAAATAGAAAACATTGACGCCTACATTAAAAAAAAAATAGGGGTACGCCTTAGGTATGTTTCGCAATCGTTTCAACATTTAAAATACTAAACCAATGGGAACTTAGTATTGTCGTTTGAAATAAAACATTGTGCGGTAATAAAAATTCTGAAAATGTTTAAATTATTTAAAAAAAAATGAAATATCGTCTTCACAATTTAAAAAATGTCAATTTAATGAAATAAGCTTCCAAAGTCGTCAGATACGTCAAAATGACGATAAATAATCACACTTGGCATCACTGGTTTGCACACCAAAATTGTCGCGTAAACTTTCGAGGGTTGGGTAAAAGATTTTCAATAAGAATTTTGACAGTTCATCTACGAGATGGAAAAATTACGTGGTTTAAGGCTTTCTCCATTACCATGACTTCTGTAACTGCAAAAAAAATGCAGAAAACTAGAGCAAGATAGACTTATGTAGATCTAAAAAGGAATGACTGAATACAAGTTAAACGCTATCCCTTCCAGTTTTACAATTTTATAGCAATCATATCAAACGTTATGCTATGAATATAATGTTCAAATTGGCATGGTAACAAAGCTTTTGACTATGCATTCGAAGGAGAAAAATGACATCACGCTATAATAACAGTTTGAATGTGTCCGTGCTTACTATTCACTTACAGGGACAATGTGTGATTGTAGTAGAAAACGCCATAAAATCGCCATAAAATCGCCATAAAAAACGGGAAATTATTCTTGCAGTTGCCGACAAATTTTTGCAGTTGATTCTTATCTCCCTTTCTCGTCAACGTATCTTCACATAAATGTGTCTCTATTTTTTTGCAGTTGCCGAAGTCATGGTAATGGAGATCCTCCTTTACGAGGCATTTCCGAGATTGTATGAATACCACATTATATCTGTGGTCGCAACCCAACAGTTGGAAAACCGTGTCCTAGACATGGTCGAACAAAAATGAACAAGGAATGTCTTTCCATAAAAAAAACGTTACGTGATTTTTTATTGTTTATATGGGAATTTTGTTGAACCCATGTCAGGATTGAAACAAACCGCCACCCCTTTTTGGTAGCCTTCATCCACGCCACTTTCATTATTTTTTTGTCCTTCGGCTACTCATTTTTCCAGTTTTTGTTATTAGTACTAATTTTATATGGATTTTAGCTTTCCATTGAGTCTATATTTTGATTACCTTGAAGAGAAACATTTCTATTATTTTAAAGGCGCCGGAAATAGGTTTTTGTTTTCGACATAAATGCAATAATTTACCCGCGTATTTATAGATTGGAAAAAATTATTATAAGCGCTTCGTAATTTGTTAAGAAATTCAGGACATATTAGGTTTTGAAGGTCTCTAGTTAGAAACGAAAGTTTCGCTTCCTTCTCTAAAATTATTTTAAAGTTCCACAAAAAATTCAGGACGGATATGACTTTGTTGAAACTTTGATTTTATATATTAAATGCTAAGGGCTCCTCCGAGTTTTATTTTTTTTTTAATTGAAAATAAGATTACAGATAAATAGGGCCCGGATTTAAGGCACTTATAAAATGGGAAAAAAGGCAGGCAAAAAGGCAGTATAAAAGACTGAATAAGCATTAATTTTTCAAAAAAAAGGCATTTATTTAAACAAAAGGCATTTTCATTACACGAATATTACATATCATGTATCACAAAATTGAACGCAGAACGCTTGCAAAAAATTTCAGATAAATTAAATTCATATAAATAAATTTAAAAAAATATATAAAAAGCTAATAGCCGTATAAAGAGCCTCACTTCATTTAAGTAATATAAGTGTTCGCTGCTTTTTACCTACAACTTGTGATAGTGACGTTACTTTAGGTGCATTAAGAATCATAATAGGTAATACGGATCTAATACTGATTGCAAGAAATAATTAAGTGAACTAATAAAACTTACCTAAAAGTTCTTTTCTAATCCCCGAAATTGTTTCTAAATAGCAGGTTTCCAATTCTTTCGTAACGTTGATTCATCTGGAATTTTTTCATGGCAATATTTTTGAAAAAAACTCTTTCAAAATATAATTATTCAATTTCCAAAGTGGAATATTTGCTTTAACAAATGCCATACATAAATCTCTAAAAAATTATGAGTCGCTTCTTCTGCTGATTGCATTTTTGAATATCCCGACTTTTTTTGAACTTGCTTTCTGCAATAAATTCTTGTGTATGGCAATTTTTATGTGTTGTGTCACAAAATACTTTTTTGAATGATTCACTACTTTTTCGCAAATTTTGCAGAAAAGCAAACTCCCGTCTGTCGAGAAACAGTCTTTACCAAATGTATTTACAAGGTTCACGAGTATAAGGCGGTTTTCTCGTGTGATTTTTGGCATTTCTAAGATTTCAATTTACTACCAAAACTAAACTGATCGTACATTGGCGCAACTGTCATAAATATAGGCATTGCCAAATCAAAAAAAAAATAATGATAATTTTTATGGGTACTTAAATTACCCTAAAAGGAATTTATAAATCTTTTTAAGATCGGAATTATTAAAAAAGGCATTAAAAAAAGGCTAAATGGTCGAAAAAGTGGGAAAATAAGCAAAAATGCCTAAAAGGCAGTTATTATACAAAAATGAACGAAAAAAGCAAAATAGGCAAAATGCCTTTTTGCCTTAAATATCCGGGCCCTGCAGATAAACTATGAGCCATAGTTATCTTACCCATGGGACAATTGTACCTATGGTGCAATTTTGATTCTGTGTTCGTCATTGGGTAGGTCGTCTCCCTATTTTCGCCTACTAAAATTGATCGAACCTCTTGTCGGTGAATCCCATGGTCACATCATAGATGTATATCAACTTGAAAGTCATCTTCTGCCTTATTAAAATATTCTGACGTAACTATTTACAAAACGAGGTTAACATTTATTGCAATCATATGAGTTTACAGGTGTTTTCCTTTTAATTATGCACGATTTATGGTTTAAACAGAAACAAATTCTGAAATTTGAAACATTTTGTATAAGAAATGTTAAAAATATAAATCGTGGAACGAAATTATTAATGAAATGAAAGTTTTTTCTTGTCTGAAAATGTAATAATTAAAAAAAAAATGCTAACACAAAATTTCAAAGGAAAACTCTCGAACTGTGATTCAATTACATCACTCGAGACGATTAGACATCTAAGGAAATGTTATTTGATGTCCCTACGACGCCCAGTTAGATCGTTTTTTTTTAAATAAACCAATCTAAACAGACAAAAATAACCGGATTTTATTATAATTAAGTTATTTTTCACTATCAGAGTTGAGATTTGTGAAGTTTGGATCAGAAATAGATAAATAAATCCTGGAAAACATCACAGGTGCACCACGATGAACCGATTGATTATCATAAACAGAAATGGAAACACAGTTCGCGTGAATGACAAAAATATTCGTGGTCAACACAATTATTAAGATTACAAATTGAATTTTATTGTTTTTTTTTTGTCCCGGGAATCCATTGAATAGTAAAAAACCGAAAATTTCATCAGCAAATGACTCAAATCGAAGAAAAATAAATACAGGCATCCCTCGAGTTACGCGGTACTTGAGTTACGCGAATTTCGAGTTACGCGGAAAGAAATTGCGGCAGTGCTCGAGTTACGCGGTACGGTTTTGGAGCAATTTTTATTTAAAAAGAAAATATTGTAATTATAGATGATTGTTTTTATATAAAAAAGACAATACGTATGTATTGTTTTGCACTAATCCTAAGTCTTCACTTACGCGGTTTCGACTTACGCGGAACCAATTAACCGCGTAACTCGAGGGAATTATACACGTAAATTACACTTTATAAAATAAAAAACTAATAAAACTTTGACGTAAATTAATTTCATTCACCTATATTTTAAAATTTTCTGTATTGCATAACAATAACAAGTCTTACTCCACACAATCCTCTAAGCCGGCTCAGATGACGGTGAGTCAGCTTCCGTGCCAGAAATAGGCTCCTAATAGGGTTCAAGGCAAACATGCCTCACCTGTTGGGGGAAATTTGGACGTGAAAACATCCACAAAAATAATATAACATTTGTTATATTATTTTTTTGCAGTCCTATAAGCCAAGATATTCCAATAACAATAAATATATTTCATCCATCGAAAATCGTTTAAAGCCCAAATCAGACTAACGATTGCGATTACGATTGAGGTTCCTCGACCAATGAGATCAAAGCATTCATGTCTCTATCGTTGAAAGCTTTGATCTCATTGGTTGAGAAGCTTTAATCGTAATCGCAATCGATAGTCTAAATTAGGCTTAAGAAAATTCCCACTGTCCAGAGAGATGTCACGCCCATTTGACAGTTGAAGTCGAGCATACCTTCTGTTATTTTATCATTGGTAAACCCTTCGATTAACACTAACTGCTACGACAGTTTTAAGCCTTTTTCGAATATTTAGTTGTCAGTCAAAAAGGCACTAAGAGAAAAAAAATTGAAACAAAATTATACCTAAATGTTATTTTATTACAAAAAAATGTGTGCAACTACAAAAAATCGTTGCGGTTGCAGCGAACACTTTAACACATTGACTGCCATGGCTATCATTTTTGATAGCCAGTGAGCCATGGCTATCATTTTTGATAGCCAGTGAAAATTGGCACTATGATTCATGAGCGGCCAAGGCTATCATTTTCGATAGCTGGGTCTACAATCTACATGCATACATACATACATTCATACATACGTACATTCTACATCCCTGCCAAATTTTTGTCACTAACTTTCCTACACAACCATGGCAACAAACCCACACAACCACTTTTTTGCGGTTTGGTAAGTAAAAAAAGAACGAAAATCATACTCTAGATGACATGCCACTGACGAGTCATCGGGGGTGTCATTATGTACGATTTATATATAATGACCAAATCTACCACCTCCGAACAAATGTCATAAGAGAATTCCCATGACGGTCACCAGATATGTCATAATGACGTCCTCGATGACGCCCTGATGACAAATTTGGCAGGGATACGTCTACATGTATTGGCATCTCCCTTACATTTTTGCAAAATTGGTCTGGCAGTCAACGTGTTAATAATTTTCATTGTGGCCATTGTGTACAATTAGGTGTCAGGTCTTTTTGACTGACGTGGCAGTTAGAGTGTTAAACTTGGCTTTTCCGAAGCCAGACCTCTCGAGGTACCTCAAAGACGCTGTTTTGCCAGCGCTGCTAGATATTGGGTTAGTAGCGCTGGCAAATAGCAACAGCAGGCAGCGTACTGAGAGGGTTCACACGATTTATAACTTAGTAGCGCTGGCAAACAGCAAAACCGTCGTTTGACATTTGAATTTGGGCGATTTTTTAAATAATAAACGTAACACACAAATTTAAATGAATAAACGTAAAATAACAACTTAAAATAAACAAACTTTTCCACTTATCAGACTTTTGACAGCTCAGTAACCATGCAACAGGGTCACGTGATCCCTAGTAGCGCTGGCAAAGTAGAACGGTCTCTACTTCAATAGCGCTGCTAAAATCATCGCGCTGCTGCTGTTAGTAGCAGCCTACTAGGGTTCACACGGTGCTGCTGAAACGGATGCTAACAGCCAAACAGCTAGCAGCGCTGGCAAAACAGCGTCGTGTGACTGCCGCATTAGAGAAAAAAAATTGAAACAAAATTATACCTAAATGTTATTTTATTACCATAAAATGTGTGCAACTACAAAAAATCGTTGCGGTTGCAGCGAACACTTAAAGAATTTTCATTGTTTCACTGTACAGGGTGAGTCAGAACTACTGTCAGCAAATAAAAATGCTGTAAAAATAAAAAATTGTACGGATTTCAAAGAGTAATATGTTTTGGAAAAATTTTACTTGACCGAAATCCGAGGGTTTGCAAAAACACACTCACCCTTGTTCTGAGATACGGCGTTAGCCCGCTAAACGTAACGCATTCGATTCGATTCGCTACGCGATCGGTGTTCTGAAAAACGGCGTTTGCTGTTTAAAAATACGGCAAACATCGCATGCAAACGAAGTGTCAAAAATCAGCTGGTTATGTTTGTATCTGGGTTGATAGCCATTTCAGTGCAAGTTTTGAAAGTAAAACATGGATTTCACGGTGCCAATTTATTTATTATTGAGGCAGGAGGAGCAAAGAATTCTTCTGAGAAATTCTTCGAACGTCATGAATTTAAGTGAAGAAGCGTGAGTATAGAGAAAAAGTGTAACTTCCAATTCATATAAGTTTTTTTTCCTAGCTTTAGGAAGGATTTTCGGCTGAGAAAAATATCATTTTTATATGTTCTGAGGAAATCCTTTTTTGGTGGTCCCAAGCTGGATAATTTATTTGATATCGATTGCCAGATTGCCTGAACCTCTGCCACTGGTCTTCGTGAGTAGCCCTTCGCTATATCAGGGTGCTCCTTCATTGCATCAATCAAATCGTTGAACTGAGAATTATTTGTTGAATTTTTATTTCGACTCCTATTTGACAAATACACTTGTTATTTCATACTTAAATATATATTTCCATTATTTTCTATTAACATTTTAATTGATTACAAAACTTTCAAAACCTGAAACTGTCTGCAATATCCACCAAACGCGAGAAAACTCAAGTGAGCAATTTAACCTCAAATATCAGCTCCCGGCGAATCTCAGAACAACGAAAATCGAATACGTTGCGAGGCGTTACTCCGCGTTGAACTCAAACGAAACGTTGCGTATTTCAGAACACCGAAAATGCGATATCGAGTGCTGATCGAGTAAATATCGAGCAAACTAACGTAACGCCGTATTTCAGGACAAGGGTGACTTTTACTAGGACAATTTGGGGTCACAAATCTCATAAAAGTGGTTTAAAATGACCGCTGACACCGTTTTCACAATAAATTTTCAGTACAACTCTTGACCGAAAACATGCCATATTTTTCGGTAAAAAAATCAACAAAAACTAGGCGGGGCGGTGGGAAAAAGCGGGATGGAGCAAAAAAGTCTGTCCGCTCTGGGGGGTCCGCGCCAGCGGCCATTTTGTTGATTTCCGAAAAGAAGAAAAGGAAAAAGTGTGATAGAAATTGTGCCTATGAGTTGGGCAAAATCCCAGCAAGATTTTAGTAACGTGTTCAACTACAAATGCAACACTTCGCATCTGTAGAAGGATGTAAATGTGCGTGTAGTGGTGAAGTATTCTTATTTACTTTCGCATCGCCATTGGACGAAGAGAGACAAACTAATGTCATTCCATCCAACCATTCTGTTCTTGCATGAACTTTTGTTATTCCCAGTGACATATCTGCGAAAGCAACATCGAATGATTTGGGAATTCCTTAATTTGAACTCGGATCTTCAAATTGTGGAATTTCCACTCGATGTTGCTTCCGCAGAAATTTCATTGGGAATAGCAAACGCTACTGCTTCCCCAAATGAGGATCCGGAAAACACAAGAAATGAGGATTCGGAAAACATTTTAATAAAAATAAAATTATCGGAGTATTTTGTTACCAGTAACGCTAAAAGTAACACATGTTACTTTTAGCGTTACTGGTAACAAAATATTCACATATTTCGTCTCATTTCATCTCACACCTAATAAGCATAAGGCTGTCTCGTTTCTACATTGCTAGAGCAAGACATACTTATATACGTTTGGTGTTGGAGTAAGTGCGATAGACATTCACACAGATTGTCAATTGCACGTGAGTTTTTTCCCAACGCTCTAAGAAGATTCACGCATAGGGTAACAGTGAATTATCACGTTACTCCACTAGTTACGTAACTAGTTCCGAATCTTGCTGGGATGTAATTACATTAACAATTACAGAATTACAATTACAAAAGTAATTGAGTAAGCAATTACAATTATATAATTGAAAAAGTAATTGAGACCAACAATTACAAATTATACGTAATTGCAATTGTGGATTTCAATTACTTTTCTAGTTACGTAATTGTAATGTAATTGTAGGCAAAAAATTACAAATACAGTGTGACCTCGGTAAACGCAACCCTCGAAGAACGCAACTCCTCCGTTAACGCAACACCTAAAATTTTACACTGTTGGCTCAATAAACGCAACTTCCAAATAAGGTTGACTCGATTAACGCAACTTTTTATACCCGTATGGTGAAACCAAAGGGTATATTAACTTTGCCTTACCGTTTGTAACGCCAAGATCTCGTCATCGCACAAAAAAATGAATTACACCAGTGTGTTTAGAATGATGAAAAAAGTTGAATTTAGCATGTCCGTCCGTCTGTCCGTCTGTCCGTCTGTCCGTCTGTCTGTCTGTCTGTCTGTCCGTCTGTCTGTCCGTCTGTCTGTGGCGCGGATTGCGGGCGCACGGATTGAGCTACAGACTTGAAATTTGGCACAGGTCCGTTTTTCGTAAAATGCGAGGCTAAGTTCGTTAATGGGCAAAAATGGACCATTAGGGGGGGTACCCCCCATACGAACGAAAAAGTTTTTTTCGAATATCTCAAACACGGTGCATCTTATCAAAAAAGTGCAAGAACAAAAGTTGTTTAGGACATGATTCTACATTAAAGTTCCATACATCAAAATCCAATTGGAACAAGTTTTAAAAAAATCTTATTGGAAAATTTGAATTCAAATGAAATTTTGATACGCCGTTCAATTAAATCACCATACGGGTTTTCAATAATTGCCAGATTGGCAATTATAGCTTTTGTTATGTTTTATAATCTGATACTGTTTCGGCCAAAAAAAAGATAAAAAATAGTTACAGGAAATCTTTTATTGACTTTATTCTCTGCTCCTTGTTTTTATTTATTAAAGAATGACTGTTACAAAACAAGTCTGCGCCAACAAAAAAAAAAACACACGAAAATTAAAATTGGCAGGCAATCGTGCAATTTGTGTATGGCGAGATTATAAACTCTCAAAGTGGAATTTTTTAATTGGATCATAATATTCCAGTTGATTGTAAATAATTTTGCTGCGTAAAAACTACGTTACAAATGGTAGAGATTTTATCCTATTTTTGGAGCTGTTATATTGTTTAAGAACTTATGTTTCCCTTTTTGACAGATAATGTTGTAACTCGGTTAACGCAACTGACTCGGTTATTGCAACAGGCTCTGTCTACTATAGTTGCGATTATCGAGGTCACATTGTATATGAAAAAGGCAAATGTTAACACAGACAATTAGAATATGTTATATAAAAAGTGATAAAGAGCTCTTGCTCTTCCTCCGCATGTGAAAATTTAAAATAGAATCGATATTTGAGGCAATACTCTTTAAAACGAACGCATATGATTCTCTATTTTTGGGAAATTGCATAAAAATGTATTTACCTGTAATTCTAACTATAAAAAACTCATAATTAAATTACTTGTAATTGAAAAACAAAATAATTACAGGTAATTAAATTACTCGTAATTAAACTATATGTAATTTAATTACTTTGTAATTAATTGCGCCAAACTCTGGTTCCAATGGATCGCTGCTAAAACCGATTTACTTAATATGGAAAAGCCAAACAGTACGTGATACGCTGGGTCAATGATTCAAAAATCTCTTCAATGGCTATCAGCTTTTGTTATGAAATCAATTTGCACCAGATGGCCATTGAGACCTTAATTATATTTTCACAGAGATCAAAGTAATTAGTAATCATCGATTGAATATAGGTTTGTCGTATGTATAAGGGGATTTTTACATTTATACATCAAAACTTGACTTAATATTGAATTATTTTTTATTGCTTTTAGTCAGTGATATATTTTCATTATCTCGGATTATTCAATTAATGTTAAATAATTTGGTAAATGCCGACAATGATAAAGAAGTGTGGAGCAATAAGTGAATTAATGCTAACACTGAACAACAGATTTTTCGCTGCCAAAGATTCTACAATCTATTTAGGATACTTTGACGTTTATTTTTGAAAAATAAACTTTTTTCATCTTTTTTCAAAAACTAGAGCCAATCTGGCCAAATCACTTGCATATTCGGAATCAGTAACGTGAAATTATCCTAAAAAGATTAAAAAATCTTTGGCCACACAAAAAAAGTAGTTTTTTGTCGGGTAATGTAATTGATATCAGTTCAATTATATCAATTTGAAATACCCGTCGACTCGGTGCGATAAATTGAATGAATCGTCAACATCGTAGGGTGCATAGTGTGTAGCAAAAATTTGTAAGACAGACTTCTAACAGAAAACCTTAACCGATGTGAACGCGATTTTTTTTGCCAAATTTTTGGAACCAAATTATTCTATAACTTACTTTGTGGTCTTGATGCTAAATATTGGCCATTATTTTCAAAATATGGTAATATTTCCCTTTCATGCAGCTTAGCTCTTATTTATGCATCTTTTGAGTCTTTGCCACAAACTTTTGTAGATGTTTTGGTAATTAGCTTTACGCATCATTCCACGGATTGAGTGTGACACGGAAAGGGACTAGCCGGATAACCATGGGAAAACGGCCTAAGAAGATATCATCTTGAAACTTTTACCAGATGTTGGTACTAAGGTCCTTAGTGTTTCTGCAAAATATGAATCCTGTACCCCCCTTAGTTTTGATGGGAGAGGGGTTTAAAGCAAAATATAAAAGTATTTTTTTCTCGAAAACGGCTGAACCGATTTGGATGAAAAAAATATATATTGTACAGACCAATGGGGCAATGTTGTAAAAAAATTAAAAAAAAAAATTGAACAAAAAAAAGTGGGTGAAAAAAAATATTGAAGTTTTAAAAAAAAATTTTTTCTTAGATCCTCTTAATTGACCACTCTGAGTTTTTGTCGAAAAAATCCGTGGAAAGTGTACTTTCAATATATATATATACGGGAATGGTCACTGATGTGGAACTTTGCGAAATTCACGCATATATGTGTGTCTACCCTATGTATCTCCCACTGTACTTTTTCCTAAAGTTACTCCAATTGGATTTTGATGTATGGGAGATTTGTGTAAAACCGTATTTTAAATATTATTTACTTTTGGAACTTTTCTGTACGACGTACCGTTCTCATGATATTGGCTTTTTTATACCCGTTTGGTGAAACCAAAGGGTACAACCGAAAACGTTTTTTTGCGAATATATCAAAAACGATGCATCTTATCGAAAAAGTGCAAGAACAAAAGTTTTTTAGGATATGATTCTACATAAAACTCCCATATATCAAAATCCGATTGGAATAAGTTTTAAAAAATCTTATTGAAAAGTTTGACTTCAAAGTGGAATTTTGATACAACTGTTCGCTGTTCACTTAAATCACCATACGGGTTTTCAATAATTGCCACTTTTGAACACCATATATCACCATATATGTTATGATATTATTTAAGAACATCACATGTATATATGGATTATAAGTTAATTGTAGTTTAATATACTATATACACTCTCGAAAAAATGGAGTCGATTACGCACCGAAAGGGAGTCCATCACCTATTGGAGAAAATCGAGCACCGGGCTAGGAGTTCACAACAATTCCTTATGGGTGTTAATTTTTAATAATTTTTCGGTGTTAAACCAATTTATTACCAAGAAAAAAAAACCTCACAAATTCTCTTTTTTTTGCAAGCAATTGAGATGTTTTGAGTTTTTTTTCGTGTTTCCAAAGTTAATATTACTTGTTAAAAACTTTTCTTACATGTCTCTGCCGGGACTCGAACACGGGACCTCTCGAATTGTAAACCATTTGCCTTCCCAATAGGCTGTTGAAGCCAATTGGCAAGCCTCTTCTAAACGTGAACACCCTTTACAATTAAATAACTCCTAAAAGAAGTTGTAGTGAATTTTTGACTCCTTTTCGGAGTTCATTTAAAATTTAGGTCAAAACGGTGTTAAATTGAATATTTAGCTATGTTTTCAGGCGGAGTTAATTCGTCCCCGGATTTTTTCGAGAGTGTATGAGCAGTTGATTTTGAAAGTGGCATAACACACTTTGTTTTTAAATCGAGATATTTAAGGGTTTGCGTTGGGGTTTGTTATATCGTTAATTAGCAAAACTTTTCTCGAACAAAATCTCAATAACATTTTTTTTAATGAAGAGATACTGTTAAATTGTAATTAATGTTATCATTAACTTGATTTTTTGAAAAAGTGACTTATGCCACTTTCAAAATCAACTGCTCATATATAGTATATTAAACTACAATTAACATTTATAATCTATATATACATGTGATGTTCTTAAATAATATCATAACATATATGGTGATATATGGTGCTCAAAAGTGGCAATTATTGAAAACCCGTATGGTGATTTAAGTGAACAGCGAACAGTTGTATCAAAATTCCACTTTGAAGTCAAACTTTTCAATAAGATTTTTTAAAACTTATTCCAATCGGATTTTGATATATGGGAGTTTTATGTAGAATCATATCCTAAAAAACTTTTGTTCTTGCACTTTTTCGATAAGATGCATCGTTTTTGATATATTCGCAAAAAAACGTTTTCGGTTGTACCCTTTGGTTTCACCAAACGGGTATAAAAAAGCCAATATCATGAGAACGGTACGTCGTACAGAAAAGTTCCAAAAGTAAATAATATTTAAAATACGGTTTTACACAAATCTCCCATACATCAAAATCCAATTGGAGTAACTTTAGGAAAAAGTACAGTGGGAGATACATAGGGTAGACACACATATATGCGTGAATTTCGCAAAGTTCCACATCAGTGACCATTCCCGTATATATATATATTGAAAGTACACTTTCCACGGATTTTTTCGACAAAAACTCAGAGTGGTCAATTAAGAGGATCTAAGAAAAATTTTTTTTTTAAAACTTCAATATTTTTTTTCACCCACTTTTTTTTGTCCAATTTTTTTTTTAATTTTTTTACAACATTGCCCCATTGGTCTGTACAATATATATTTTTTTCATCCAAATCGGTTCAGCCGTTTTCGAGAAAAAAATACTTTTATATTTTGCTTTAAACCCCTCTCCCATCAAAACTAAGGGGGGTACAGGATTCATATTTTGCAGAAACACTAAGGACCTTAGTACCAACATCTGGTAAAAGTTTCAAGATGATATCTTCTTAGGCCGTTTTCCCATGGTTATCCGGCTAGTCCCTTTGGGAAGTTCTGGAACAATTTTTTTCTGTATGAAGAACTTCAGTTCGCCATCGCTAAAACTTTTGGTAAGGGGAGGATCCGAAATACCTCAAACCAGTTTTTCAGATCGATGTATTCTTTTGCTCCAAAGTTTAACACTAGAATGCCCAATGGAGTCATTTTGACTCCTTGCGTACATTTTTTTGTCATCAATTTTTTCCTAATTAATTTGACGTGAAGACCTCTCGTGACTTTTATTTATTATAGATTTTTCATCATGATTTCAAATAAACCACGCACAAACGATTTTTTTTCAATACAATTATCATGTCAAAATGACTCCATTTGGGTATCTAAGGGTATTGCTACTATCGGGCATTCTAGTGTTAAAGTGGGAACCTTAATAACATGTATTCCAGTGAACATGGCAAGTAAAATGTTCTCGGTATGAGCAAAATAGACATTTGATGCAATTATCTTGTCAATTATAAGTTTTACACTGTCATATGAGGCGTTAAAAGCTAGAGTGGCCCAACCCACACGTCGAAATCGTGAATTTTTTTGTGTTTGAATCACTATTGCGAATGAGTTTCTAGATAAAAATGTTTGGATGCACAAAAGAACATTTCAACATTGAGTAATAAAGTCCACACAATTTTTTTTTTCCAAAAATTTACAGTCAATAATAGTACAGAGTGGAAAAGCTTCAAAAACTCGATTATGTGGGTTGGCTATTTTTTTTATTTACATCATCCAATACCCCGATATGCCTCGTTTTGATATATGACGCAAAATCACCAAAAACGTAAGTCGAGGAACTCTTGTATTAATTTAATTGCTAAGATACCTAAAAGAAATTCCAATTGGAAGTCTTATTAAAAATAGTTTCGTTTTTTTTAAACTTGTGCCAGTTTTTAGTGGCATTAATGTGTAAAATGTAACATTCGATTGTAGATTTCTCAGAATTTTCAGTCATTTACTTTTGACCCTAATTAACCGATGTTTAATATTACAATCTTGGCAATTTGAGTTTTGCATCAACGTTGTGAAAAAATAAAATAAAAAAAATGATACTACTAGATTTGATAACAGGAACATTGATCTCTGAATATTAAAATCAATTTGTATATTTTTCGGAGATTCGATGAACAGATCTATTAGATGAATTAATATTTGTGTCGCATTTATGACAAATAAAATATCAGAATTATTCTATTTCGTGTCATTATCAAAAGAAATGAAACAAAGTTTGGTATTCGTACACATATGTATGAACGCACATCTACGCCAACATAGAAAATTTTTAGGTGATGGCACGTTTTTGGCAATCTTTCAACTACGCAAGATTCTAATATTTAATATTAATTTTTTTACGATTTTTTCTTATCAATGAAAAAAGATATCGTCGGCTAAAAGTGAAATTGTGCTAAGTCCATTTGGTATAATTTTCGAGAAGAGCAATGAAAACCTTGTTAAATCGTTTTAATTCTCTTTCAATAACACTGAGTTTTCTTTAAATGAGACTCTGTTTTCTTTAAATGAGAATTAAAATGATTTAACAAGGTTTTTTATTGCTCTTCTGTCAAATTTGGTTAAATGGACTTAGCACAATTTCACTTTTAGCCGACGATATGTGACATGAATGTCAATTTAGATTTGAAAAAAACATTTGTTTTTGTGAGGTCCCTAAAATCATCACGAAGATAATAAAGAAAAGTGATGGATGTCACCAGTAGAGGATATGTTGCGTTATAAAAAAAAACTTTTAGTGAAAAATAAAAAAAAACACGAGGAGACATGAAATACGTCATACTTTTTAGGAAGTTGGAGGCTCCTTAAAAGGGTGATGTATTTCATGGATATGTCCCCTCTCCCCATCCGCCCTTTTTCTCGGATAACGTGCTCTTTTTAATGGCGCCTGGGAGGAATTTTGAATGTGCGGGATTTTTTAAACATGTCCGTAGAAGTTCGAGCCAAATTATAAATTTACTTCAAAAAATTCAAGACGTTAAGAAGCACAAAACAAAGTGTGATAGACGTTCAATTTAGGGATGTATTTGACATTGAAATGGAAAATTTTTAAATCTTCCTTGATTACCTGAAGCAATTTTTTTTTTAAATATTTTAAGCGTGTCGGGAGTTTTGATCACTATGTTTGGGGTTTTTCGCTCATAAATTCAAATCTTCTAAAATTTTTTATGGTAACCTTAGCGGTAGTATCCCATATTTTTTTTTTTTAAAAAAGCTTTTATTTAAAAAAAAATTCCCTAAAAAAGAAAAACTAATTTTTTGGTACTGTGTACTAGACATTAAAGCATGATAAATATTTATTTTATTCTTTATGCTTTTATCTCGCTTTTATTTCTGATACACAAAGCGAAAAAATATTTTTTTCTTTTTTAATGTATTTTTTTTTAAATAAAAGCTTTTTTTAAATTTTTTATTTTATTTTTTAAGTCATTTTGTATTTGATTAGTATGACTAAAAATCCAAAATGGCGTCTGTCTTTCGCCACGCTCGTTCACACTTTTTGTTCTTCGAGTATACAGGGTGACTACTGTCAGTGAAGTTTAGGTATCAATAAAATTATTCTATTCACTGACAGTAGTTGTGACTCACCCTATATATCGATTCTGTTGAGTTATTCTTACGGACCTTTTGACTCCAGAATCGAATTCAGCGTCTTAAAAACTCCAAGATGAGATTTTTTTCTGGAAAATTTGAGGAAAAGGATATTCACGTTATCCTTATAGGACCTACCCTAGGGCGAAATAACGAAAATATTGTGTTGACATCAAACGTACGTGACACCAAAAAAATTGCGAAAAGCGGAATGCGAGAGGGGATTTGAAAAGCCTAATTTAACTCCTAAGTAGGTTCACAATAATTGTTGCAAGTTTACAAATGACAACCACTAAAAACAAAAGAGTTCGAGGGATATTGATATTTTTACTAAAGATTAGATAAATGAAGATAAGCATCAACAGAACTTTTCATAGAACTTTTAAAATTTATGGAAAATACTTTTAAAGTTATGAATCTCAATCACGTAACGCATGTAATTTAAATATTTTTATTGATTTTTTTACAGTTAAGCGTCAATATTTAAAGGAAATAATTTCGTTTGTTCTAGGATTCTTATCTTTAGCTAACTAATTTTTGTTTTTACTTTCTAATACAAACTACTTTTGTGACATGAAAAATTGTGATGATGAAAAATTTCCACCGCGTACACTGTAGCCATATTACAAAAATGTCTTTCTGTCTATCAGTCTGTCAGTCTGTCCACAACAGGGGTGTCCAACCATTTAGCTTTCTTGGGCCACATTGGAAGAAGACGAGTTATATTGGACCACAAATAAAATATACTAACCCTAAAGATAGCTAATTATTAAAAAAACGTAGTATATATACTAGATTGCCCATATGTGCAAAGTTGTAATTTTTGTTGCTCCCCGTCCATTTTCGTGAAGTTTAGGTCAAAAAAATAAGATTTAAAAAAAAAAGTTGGAACCTGTAGTGGAAAAAACCCAGCCGGTTTTTCATTGAAGTTTCAAAAATAGACTTTAAAATGGTGAATCGCTTTAACTGTCCGTAACTCCTATAATATTTAATTTTTCGTTGATGGTCTAAAGACAACTTTTGTAGAGCATAACTAGGCGAACATCTAATTCTCACGAAGTTTTGACCTACGGTTGAAATTTAATGCTTTTTTGGTCCCAAAACAGCAATTTTTTAAGAACATTTTCATGAATTATTTTCTTTAAATGTATTTTTTGCACTTTCTAAAGGGTGGAATATTTCTTCTGGAAAGCCTATGTTCTAGAGAATGAAATGTAGATTTATTTAAAAAAAAAAATTAAGCCGATCTAAAGTTATACGACATACATACAGACCGACAAACAGACAGATTTATGGGCATCCTAAATTTTTTGTCTGAAACGGATTTTGTACTGGTCAGAGAGTATTGAAAAGTATATTTTTTTTAAGTTTTTCCGATATTCTTATTTGTTATAAAGCATTTTAACCCTTAATTTATGAGGTGAAAATCATATGCGTAAATGATGAGGTGGTTTCCAATGGACTTGTTCTAATCACATACCAAATCCGTGCTTTTAACTCGGCACACAACATCCCAAGCAACCAGATAAGGCATAATGACTTGGATTAGGGCGTGGTGTCTTAAAATTGGTCGTTACGACCACACCAAGACCAGCGAATCCGCCTTATAAGGCGTGATGCCTTTCAAGGCTTTTGCAGTGGTCGTCAAGCGGTCCGAGTGACCTAAATATATGCCCTGATAGTCTTAGTGTTCGAATGCCTTGTTTTGGCTTTCATGGTCGTAGTGTCCTCCAGACGCCTTCATAGTCGTCCTGCCTTATAAGACCAACCTTCCACCTTTCGTCCACGAAATGTCTTATAGGGCATAATGCCTTTGAGAACACTCCAATGCCCTATTTGAGAATGCTTCGAGCATGCGCAGATGAATATCTGCTTCGAGCTTGTTTCTAGCATACTTCGAATATGCTTCTAGCATTCACGGCGCGAGCCGCCATGACGTTCATTGAAATGAAAAAAAAACATTCCTACTGAAAATTTAAAATCTGTTTTTAAGGCACAATATGGAAAAACATCGAATAAAAAGTAATTTTAGGTGTTTGGGTACACAGCATAACTTTATTTTTACAAGAATTTTATTGAAATCGAATAAAAAAGAAAATTCTTTGAATAAATAATTTTCAAATTATATCACTAAAATCGAGAATTGCTACGGCCCACGTAAATAGAGCTCCTGGCAAAACCACTTCCTACGTAAACTTTAAATCGCATGTGAATTGTGACAATAAAATCCACAAAAAACCTTAACATCACCGTATGAAATTATTTTGAACGTTTTTTTTCCACAAAATATATCCATTAAACTTCATGATTCTTGTCTTATCTTTCTCTCCTCATGCGGCCTATAGAATAGAGAAAGACAAATAATATCGCCAGATGAAATGTAAAAAAAATATTTCGTCATGGTAAAACAAGGCCCTATTTTGGCCTTCAAAGTCGTGAAGCCTTATAGGGCGTGAAATAGGGCACTTCGTGGTCCGGCGGACCTTCCCCACTGTCGACGATAGGTCGACGATAGTTCGACCTAGAGTCGACAAAGTCGTGGACATTACGACCAATAGGGACGCCTTTGAAGACGAAGTGTCCACTTTACGACCTATAAGGTTACTTGGGATCATACTGTATGAAGGTACTGAAGATTTCAGAGTCACTGTGCTGAAAACATGAGAAATAGCAAAGAGAGAAAAGTCAATGTGGGTCCACTGGACCCACCTCATCAACTAAGGGTTAAAATACAAAATTTAATGGATTTTTTTTTGTTTCTTGAAATTGTCCATAATTTTTTGTTAAATATTCAATGAATTTTGCTTTCGAATAGCTTTGCATTGATATTTGTTTATAATGCTGTTCCATCGCATGCAGGATATACTGTTTTTGTTGCTCCTGGTGCGTTAGAATAGTATTATATCGAGTCATCAAAGCTACTCTACGCTCTGCTATATCATTAACAACAAGTAAATTTTTAATCATTGCCTTCGCAGCGATGTAGTTCTCGTCTTCCTCCCATGTTGCTGGATCGGCAGTCAAAAAATTGTTCCTTATACCAGTGATTTCTTGATTTAATATTTTATCAAAGAAAAAGTATGTGTTATTACTAACAAAATCGCACAATTTTGATGACTCGATATAATACTGTTCCAACGCACCAGGAGCAACAAAAACAGTATATCCTGCATGCGATGGAACAGCATTATAAACAAATATCAATGCAAAGCTATTCGAAAGCAAAATTCATTGAATATTTAACAAAAAATTATGAACAATTTCAAGAAACAAAAAAAAAATCCATTAAATTTTGTATTTTAACCCTTAGTTGATGAGGTGGGTCCAGTGGACCCACATTGACTTTTCTCTCTTTGCTATTTCTCATGTTTTCAGCACAGTGACTCTGAAATCTTCAGTACCTTCATACAGTATGATGTTGTGTGCCGAGTTAAAAGCACGGATTTGGTATGTGATTAGAACAAGTCCATTGGAAACCACCTCATCATTTACGCATATGATTTTCACCTCCTAAATTAAGGGTTAAAATGTTTTATGACAAATAAGAATATCGGAAAAACTTAAAAAAAATATACTTTTCAATACTCTCTGACCAGTACAAAATCCGTTTCAGACAAAAAATTTAGGATGCCCATAAATCTGTCTGTTTGTCGGTCTGTATGTATGTCGTATAACTTTAGATCGGCTTAATTTTTTTTTTTAAATAAATCTACATTTCATTCTCTAGAACATAGGCTTTCCAGAAGAAATATTCCACCCTTTAGAAAGTGCAAAAAATACATTTAAAGAAAATAATTCATGAAAATGTTCTTAAAAAATTGCTGTTTTGGGACCAAAAAAGCATTAAATTTCAACCGTAGGTCAAAACTTCGTGAGAATTAGATGTTCGCCTAGTTATGCTCTACAAATGTTGTCTTTAGACCATCAACGAAAAATTAAATATTATAGGAGTTACGGACAGTTAAAGCGATTCACCATTTTAAAGTCTATTTTTGAAACTTCAATGAAAAACCGGCTGGGTTTTTTCCACTACAGGTTCCAACTTTTTTTTTTAAATCTTATTTTTTTGACCTAAACTTCACGAAAATGGGCGGGGAGCAACAAAAATTACAACTTTGCACATTTCATATATCTTGTGGGCAATCTAATATATACATACATAGTTAAGAATTTTAAGTAATTTAAAATTCATTAATTCATAAAGTTTGTAAATATATCAGTTTTTGTTGGGCCACATTCAAACACATCCTGGGCCGCATGTGGCGCGCGGGCCTCGGGTTGGACAAGTCTGGTCTATAGGATTTCTCAAAAACTGTGCGACAGTCATGAAATTTTACAGGGATTTTTGTTCCTGTAATGGGAAAATAAACTTTTCGAGAAAATTCGTTAACCGGCAGTAACCATAAACTATGCGTATTTTAATGATTTGATGTATGACAAAATAAAATTTCCTACACTTTAGTATTTTACTAGAGTTCGATAACTCAAACCGTTATCAAGATATAAATACCATTATTTCTAGAAATTCAGTTTTTTGCGATTATCTCGAAAATTGACGGTTTTTTGGTGATGCTCGAGATGAATTAAAGAGAATTAAAGTTTTTTTCACTATTTTTCCGTTAACCACTATGTTTCACTTAATTTAAAAAAAAATGAATAAATAGATTTTTGTAAATTCCTTACCAACTAACGGTTTTTCGAAAAAGAAACAATAGTTAAAGTAAAACTTGAAGATATTAAAATTCTCTACATGTTTGCACAGTAAAACGATGTCTTTTACCGTTGTCGAAATATTTCAGATTTTGTAAAAAAAAAAGATTTATTTTATTCGTGGGGTAATTTGCACAGAAACGTAGATTTTGTCTAATAAAGTCTAGCATATGACACACCAAATATTTATTTTAAAAAACAACCAGATTTTTTTTTTTTAAATCTTCAAATCATTACGATTTGCTTTTAAATTTTTTTAGCACATCAAGCGAACTGGATGGGTTATGCGTGATGTAAAGGATTGTGAATCTATATCCGGTCACATGTATCGGATGAGCATGATGTCATTCTTATTAGATGGTAAAGACGGTCTAAATAGGACGCGGTGCATGGAATTAGCATTGATACATGATTTAGCTGAATGTCTGGTCGGAGATATAACACCGTTTTGTGGCGTATCCCGTGAAGAGAAACGACTCCGTGAACAAAAAGCAATGGAGGAGATTTGCAAATTAGTGCAACCAAATGGAGATCGTATGTTGGAATTATTTTTGGTAAGCAAAAATTCATTCCATGTGAAATAAAATAGTGTATGATTTTTTTTTTTGTGAAATTTAGGAGTATGAAACAAATGAAAGTCCAGAATCAAAATTCGTTAAAGATTTAGATCGGTTAGATATGGTCCTACAAGCATTCGAATATGAGAAACGTGACAATTGTGTCATGAAACATCAGGAGTTCTTTGACTCAACGGATGGTAAATTCAATCATCCGCTTGTTGTTAAACTGGTGGATGAAATCTATTCACAGCGAAAGGCGCTGGCCGCCGGGACAATACAAAATGGCTGTGCTCCTTCAACTGAGAATCACCACGAACAGAATGGTCATGCTGTCGACAGTGATATTTCAGAGAAGAAGGTATCTACGAGTTGATGATTATATCAATCATTAAAAAATCGTCCTTAATCTATATAAAACTAATAATAAAAATATTTATGAACAAAGAACAAAATTAAAATGAAAAAAAAAATAGTTCAATTGAGATTCATACTAAAGAAATTTTTAAATAATTTTAAATTTACCTTCCTACATTTACGAGTAGCTTGTATTTATTAAGTGAAATGTATTTTATTTTTTCAGTATAAGTTGTTGTTAGTTTTTCAATTTGAAGACATGATTTTAGAAATAAATTAGGTGATTTCTTAAATCAATTAGATAAAGGATTAGTTCTACGGCATATGAGTGAAAACGATTGAAGGAGAAAGAGATAAATTATTAATTAATAATACGGGTAAATTTATTTATTCAATAAAAACCATTGCTATAAATCAATTAATTACGCTGATCATCAGAAATATCTTCCACTGAGATGATGGAAGACTTTTGCCACAAATGAAAAAAAGGGGCTCCATTCAGAAAATAAATGCAAATATCTTAAAAAAAAATTGAGTGAAATGAGCCTATAATCAGTATATAAATATATAAATGTCATGTAATTGCAGAAAATTTCTATTTTTATTTATTTAATTTAAATTAATTACAATAAAAATAATTTCAGAAAATCAAACAAAGAAATTTTCCTTTAAATTCTCATTTCATAGGTTTATTGCAAGCAAGAGACATAAAAGAATTTCTCTGTATGTATTTTCGTACAAAATACGAGCATAAAAGTGTCTTTACAAGAACATAAAAAAAGGAAAAAAAAAATAAACAGAATCTTTGAAATATTTCTGGGATTGCCAAAAAACAATGTCACGAGACTCGTGTGACATAGGTAGACCTCTCTGTATGCCCATTGAGTGTTTTGTTGTGTGATGAAAATTCAGTTTCTATTTTAAAATGTCAACATTGTTGATATCGATGTTTGTTTGGGTATTCAACGATATTCACGGTCATTTCACAGAAATTTGTATTTGATTTCAATGTGTTTTGTTAAAAAATCGACAAATGTGTGAAAAACTCGATCACATCGCAGAAAAATAAAATTATTAGCATTGGTGTTATGTGATGACGGTGGTTTGATAAAGCCAAAACGTACTTGCAGTTTATAAATAAACTAAATACGTCTTGTCTAGTGTGTGGCAACGTTTTTTCTTATTTTTTTTAAACGAGGGGGTGATGAAAAAGTTTTAAAATTAAAGTTTACAATAAAATTGGTAAAAATTTTGTTTTTGTGATTTAAAAACTATACAAGAAAATGAGTTCACAGACCCTAAAATATTATAAAATATATTTGTGGCAACATTTTTTTAAAAACTGTGGTTACGGGTTAACTTATGGTGTCTGATGGATAGTGCTGTAACTACAAAATGTTGGGAAAATTAGAAAAATGCAATCAGAATAGATTTTTCCGTATGAAAAACGCATTAGAAATATTAGAAAAAAATATTTTTGCGTTGAATTTTTGCTTTGTTTGTGTAAGCGTCTTTGGAAATTTTAAAAAAAGGGGAAACAACCATTTGGATAGACGCGTTTAAAAATTAGAAAAAAATATCAGTTGTGGTCAACACAAAACTTTCTTCTACAAAATCTATGACCCTGTGCAATTTACGCTAGAGCCCTGTCGCGTTGTCAACCTAAGACGATCTCCCAATAAATTCTTAGTTTATTCAAAAATATCAAAAATATCAAAAACATACAAAATTTGAGATAACTTGAGAACGGTAAAAGATATCAATTTACGGTAAATGGCAAAAATGTAGAAAATGTTAACATCTTTAATTATTCTTTTAACTGATTTGTCGAAAAACCGTTAGTTTGCAAATTATTCGCAAACATATGATTTTTTACATATTAATGAAAATATCTCAATAACGGGAAAAGATAACGGATAACGGTAAAAGACAAAATTGTGCAAAATGCCATTCTCATTAATTCACTTCATACATTCAGTCAGCAAAAACCCGTTAATTTTCGAGATAATCGCAAAAAAACTGTTTTTTTTTTTTGGAAATAACGGTTTATCTCGATAACAGGTTGAGATATCGAGTTATAGCTAAAGACAAAAGTGTGGGAAATTTTATTTTCTCCAAGTTTTGTCATACTTAAGGCCACTAAAAAACGCGTAGTTTGGGAGTAAATCGAGAAAAACGAAATTGCGATTTTTGAAAAACCGCCATTTTGGATACTTCCGGTTAACGGATTTCCACCAAAAGTTGATAGGATCGTCCCATTTCAGGACCCAACATGCCTAAGAAATTTCATGGCGCTAGGTCTATTAGTTTTTGAGAAATCTTGTCCACAGACTGACAGACAGAACGACATTTTTTTAATATGACTCCAATCGACTCAGGAGTGATCGGGAAATGTTTTTTAGGCAAAATTAAGAGGTCGAAATTTTTCATGAATACAATACTTTATTATACTCCGTAGAAGAAACTAAAAATTGCGAGAAATGCCACGTAAAACTACAAAAATGATTATTTTAAGACTGAGACGACCAGCAGTTGAAATATACCTGTTTACTCCTTCTAGCTTTGTAGCCGGACAATTGATGATAAATACTATCAATCTAGTCCAAGCTGCAGAGTGATTAGTAGGGCTGCCAAGAATATGCACAAAAAAGGCGTTTTATGCGCATAAAATATGCAGTAAAAATGGCAAAATATGCACATCTTACCCTGAATTGACACAAAATAAATATTGGCAGCCGAGTTTTATGTAAAGGGTGAATTAGATTCCTTGTTTTTGTTTTTGGTTCTTTCTAATATCAGAATTATGGTTTGGGTTCACTAAATTTTCAATAGTTCGGTGGTTTTTGGCTTGGTTCAAAAGATCCGTTTTCATCCTATGTTCAACAAAAATTTTAATTTTTGTCGGGTCTGCGAAAAACGATACGTAACGCTAATTTTTGCCTTTTCGAAGTTTTTTTTTTTAAATATTTAAGTTAGATTTAAAACACTATGTAAAGTAAGAAGCACTTTTTATATTTAAATCACTGTACAAACGATATCCCTAAAAATAAAATATTATCTACGACATAAGCTAATAACAATTAAGGAACAGATATGCAAAAATAGTCGGTAAATGCTACTTTTGTAGTTCAGTGCTTCCGCGCTGTTATGATGTGAGGATAAATTAGGTTCGAGATCTGAAAATATGTATATATATAGTTTAATTTTTTAGCTTTGATACTGTTCCAAAAATTGATTAGTGGGTTTTTGATAATGACTAGTTATTTTGTTTACCATTTCTAGTCATTGGTGATGATTTTCCATTATCCTGTGGTTGCAAAAGCTGTAAATCAGATGGTTTCGCTTTATCTAAACATAAAAATTGTTATAAAATATTAGATTTTTTGTTATTATAGTTGTTACGAAAAATTGTTATAGTCTTGTCCGATTCACCCAAAGCATTTTTGGCAATGCATTTGTATTCACCAAAATCTTTCGGTTTGGTCGGACGTATAATTAGCCGCATAACAATTTTGAAAACGTTTTCCAGAGTGACTGATTCATATGTCCCGCCCTGGATAAATTCTTTTTCTTTCAGCCAGTAATTGACAGAAGTGGGATGTGATTCAGTCACGCATTCCAATACCAATTTCTGGCCAATGTGAGCGTAAAGGTTTTCGTGTCGTGTCCAAATTGTAGGTGAAACTGAAATTTTAAAACACGGTTCGCTATATAAATTCGATGTTTTAAAAGTAAATATGAAGACATCGTACAATTCACGACGAGTAAGACTCTTTTACTAACAGTTGGTGGGACACCGTTCGATGCGATGCATAGATAGGCTCCCATATGGTGTCGATTGACGTTTTTCAGGGTCAGATTCCTCCCTTCAATGCTGAATACTTCTTTAGTGCCGATCGAAAGGATTGGCTTTTCTTTTTCACGTCGCCAAACAATTGTGGGTGGCGGAAGACCCGAAGCTGAGCAGGTGAGAGTGACATTTTGGCCTTCTTCCACAACCATATCGTGGCTTGTCTCAAAATCCAGTATATCTGGGGGAACTGAATTTTAAAAAAAAATTAAGATTTTTATAAAATTTTAGAAAAAAAAAACTGAAAAAGGTTATTACCTACAACATCCAAGTATCCAACTTGACTTTTCATTGGATCCGTATTGATTTGACACATGTACCATCCCCGATCAGATTCCCGAACATCTCGTATCCTTAATTGCCAAATTCTATGTTCGGTGTGACTTATCCCAATACGGTGGTTTTTCGTGATTACATGATTTTGAATTGTAAGAATCGTTTGGGTGTCTACACGCAGCCAAGCTACCTTAAATTATTGTATGGTGAAATGAGTAAATCTATAAGTAAGTTAAAACATCTTATACTGTATAAATAAAATAAATATAACGTTATAATTGAGTTTAACCGTTAATTTTGTTAAGTACACGTTACAGAAGTTTAATGTTGCTGCTGTAATTTCGTCTAACAATGGCCACAGAAGTAGCCAATGCCACGCAAGGGTTACAACACTGGAGACAAAACAGTGAATGGGACTATTTGAATTAACAAACCTGCACACAAAATGCCTACACACTTTATGCGGTGAATACCCAGATATAAATCAAAGAAGAAAAAAAAATTGTTTAGCGTCCTTTACAGTTATGTACAAGTATATCATTTTTTTTAACCAATTTGAATAATTAGTTTATTAACAGAGTTTATTCGTTTCGTTACTTCTATGATTTGGCAAGAATTTAATAATTGGTATCGTTAAATAAGCCATTGTTATACTGATATTTCGCGTCAAACAGAAATGAATCGGGAATCAAATTAAACATGTTAAATTGAGCAGAGTCCGACCGTTTATTCCGCTTCAGCTGCGGCCTCCTTCAGCCGGCCGAAACTGGCCGAAGACGAAGGTTTAAGTGAGGTGTGGAATGGTCAATTATAAAGATATTTTTTTAGTCCGAATGTGACTTTTTGCACATCAAATCGATGTTTTTTGGGGGGTTCAAACCTCTATGGCAACACCATAAGATATGGCAATACGATGCCAGGGCTAAGTTGTCAAACTCGCTCTCTTTCCTAATCGATCCGCCGTCCGGCAGAGTCGGTAAAATTATTACCTCGCAAAATATCGGTGTAAACGAATTCTTTATAATAAATATAGTTAGACAAAAGAATATTGACAGTGTTTCTTATTTACTTTCGATCACTCCGCCACACCTCCATTTAGAACCAAAATTTCTAAAAAAGGAAACGAAGCAAAGAAATGGCTGAAAGAGATCAACAGATGTTCCAGCAACAAAGAATATCTGACTGATTTGTTAAATGAATAAGAAAATTTGTTGAAAATGGGAAGCAATCAGCGGTGATTTTACTGCAATCGAAATATTAGAGAAATATAATTAACAACTTTTTCTGCGAGTAGAGTAAATGCGGGTATTGCGGACCACCGTTCCAATTTTTTACTCATATGAGGCAATTATAAGAATTTTTTAAAAAACAGCAGTTGGTCATCCAAGAGAAAAGCGTAACCTTTTAATGTAAAATTAAAAAATCCTGATCTAATGATTTTTTGTCTTATAAAATCGAAAAATGTGAACATTGACACAATCAGTCAATTTGGTTTTGGTGCGAATAATGTGGACCAATGTTGTTTGCTCAGATCACACAAACCAATTTTCTTTGTCACTTAAAAAAACACGATTTTTCTGGCAATATGACCTTCCTCAAAAAAAAAAAACGCAAACAATTGGTTTCACAGATCCAGTATCGCCGGTGCATGTTTGAACATGAACTTGAATTAATTCTCTCGTACAGTTTCTGAGATATTGCAGTGGTCCACATTACCCGCCTCGTCCGCAATACCCGCACTAACTCTACATCAGCTTTTGAAAATTTTGGCCACGCTGCCCGTGTCAACATTTTCTGCTGAACTTAGAAATGTCCTGAAACAAGGTCGTCTAACTAGGCTAGATCTTTTTAGAATTTTCAGAGAAATATCTATAAAACCCGAAGAGACTGTGGACAGGCTAACGGCAACGACTGAATTTAATCGTATAGTAAAGGGTCTTTCAACAAGGACATAACAATTTTGTATTTTAATAAAAACGCACCCTAAAACTTTTTTTATGATCTGGCAATGCTAAAATGTCAGTCAAGGTTTACATTTTTATCATGGTGAAGTTCACGAACAAGCAACGTTTGAAAATTATTAAAACTTACTACCGAAATTCTGAGTCGGTGGTCGCAATCGTGTAATCTCGAGAAATGGTCCGCTCATTCGATTTAACGTCGTTGGATTTTTTTTATGGGGTTATGTTAAGTCGATGGTTTATAGGAGCCTCCACACGTTCAATGTTACTTGACAAGTATTATTGATGTAAATTTTCGTCAAGTAATATTGATGGAAATTGCCTGCAAACGTAACATTGGAGAGCATCCAAACAATCAATGTTACTTGAAACATGAGTCATTCAAGTAAAATTGTCAAGTAACATTGAACATGTGGAGGCGCCTTTAGCCAACAAGCCAACAATGTTAAAGGAGCTCAGGAACAATATCGAACGCGAAAATGCCTACGTTCCGGCCGATATGTGTGGAAGAGTGGTGGAAAATTGGCTCCAAAGAATCAATCAGTGCAATGCTCGCGGTGGCCATATGAACGCCATCGAATTTCATACTTAAATGTACCATGTCCACTACACCTGGAATAAATTTCAGCCCGATATCTCAATTATTTTGTGTTTTATTTAAATACAAAATTGTTATGTTCTTGTTGAAAGACCCGATTTATCTGTTTTCTCGTTTTTATACAGACGTTATCCTCTATTTAAGGCGTGAGGGGAACTTTGTTAATATGTCTTGGCGCTGCTTTTTATACCCGTATGGTGAAACCAAAGGGTATATTAACTTTGCTTTACCGTTTGTAACGCCAAGATCCCGTCATCACACACAAAAATGAATTACACCAGTGTGTTTAGAATGATAAAAAAATTGAATTTTCCATGTCCGTCCGTCTGTCTGTCTGTCTGTCTGTCTGTCCGTCCGTCCGTCTGTCTGTCTGTCTGTCTGTCTGTCTGTCTGTCTGTCTGTCCATCTGTCTGTGGCGCGGATTGCGGGCGCACGGATTGAGCTAGATACTTGAAATTTTGCGCAGATTCGTTTTTCGTAAAATGCAATGCTAAGTTCGTTAATGGGAAAAAACGGACCATTAGGGGGGGGGGGGGGGGGGTACCCCCCCATACGAACGAAAACGATTTTTGCGAATATCTCAAAAACGGTGCATCTTATCAAAAAAGTCCAAGAACAAAAGTTATTCAGGATATTATTCTACATAAAACTCCCATACATCAAAATCCGATTGGAACAAATTTTAAAAAATCTTATTGGAAAGTTTCACTTAAATCACCAATCACCATACGGGTTTTCAATAATTGCCAGATTGGCAATTATAGCTTTTGTTATGTTTAGGGTTGCATTTTGCTGCCCGGAATTAAAAAAAACCTCCCGACTCCCTTAAATAGAGGACAGCATACGGGAAGCAAGCTGGGTTGGAAACTCTAATTTAAGGATGATATTTTGGAAAAACTGCGTAAAGGGGTACCTGCTAAATTATTGTGTCAGGGATTCGAAGTGCACAAATCGACCATAACTAGGATCAAAAGGCAGGAAAATACAATCCGAAAGTTTTTCAGCTACAGACCAAAATTAGTCGATTTTTTAATCCAAAATAGGCTCAAAATTGCATGTGTTAAAATTATACTTGTGCCCAAACTTTTTCCATACCTTAACTTAAAAGTGGATTAGACTTAGGTACTTATTTACTTTTTTGTTTGAAGTTTGTTTTTCTAAGTTATGTGATTTTTCGAAAAATAAATTACTAATTTTTAATGCAACAACCTCGGTTCCTCCGAATTCTATTAGTTGCGATTACCGAGGGCGTATACTGTATTTTAGCTATTGAAAATAATTTCTTGAAAAAAACTAATTTTAGGTGTCAAAAGTCTAAGAAAAGTTCACACGGCAAAAAAATACTTTCGACGTAAAAACCATAGAAATAATAAGAGACCTAAATTTCTGTCTTGAAAGTCTATTAACAAAACTAGTTTACGAGAAAATTGAAAAAAAAATATTCTATCGGCCATAGCATTCATATTTTAAACCTGATCAGCAGGAATAAATGGTGTATACGACAAAACGATATTCAAGCGATGATATGTAAGTCGCCAAACACAATTTTTTTTGAACAATTTCGGTTATTCGTTTTACACGGCGCGGTTTGTACTACTTTCGATCGTCGGCAAAAGTGAAGGACTGTAGTTTTCAATCGAAGTGTGAATATTTTCGCCAATTTTTTAATGACTTTTGCTTGAAAAGATAATTTCCTTACGGCTCTTTTTTGTCATTTTTTCCTATTGAACATTTTTGATTGTGAAAAAATTGTAATTTCAAATTTTAATTCAATCAAAAAACATTCAAATAACCAGAACTAATACGATTTTTCTATATTTCTATTAGAGTCGTTCCGTCAGTTAGCAGTTTTTCCAAAATTTCAAGTTTTATCTAAAATTCCTCAAAAAAAAAGTCTTTGTGGGGACTAAAATTGAAGTTTACCGAGGCGCCCAGTTACGGCTAAAAATTTTCAGGCACAAAAATTCATTTTCGACTTTTCTTCTATTTGAAAAAGTAATTGAATTAATTTTAGAAATTATATCTTGTTAAAAGCTTTTATTTAGCTTGCCTTCGTATCTGTCTGTTTGTTTGTCTGTTTGTCGGTCTGTCAGGATCACATCCCATTTCCACTTTTGCACACATACGTAGTTCCGATGACACTACAATACTTTCACGACATCGTCCTTGCAAGGATAACAGAAGGTCCTGTTAGGACAACGTGATTATTCTTTTCCTCAAATTTTCCGGAAAAATCTCATATGGGGGTTTTGTTGGGGTCTCTGAATCTGATTTTGATGTTAAGAATTCCGTAAGCATGACGGAAGGCCTGTTAGGACAACGTGATTTTCGTTTTCCTCAAATTTTCCGGAAAAATCTCTTCTGGGGGTTTTGGGGTAGCTGAATCCGATTCTGGGGTTAAGAAGTCGGTAAGGGTAACGGAAGGTCCTGTAAGAATAATGTGATTATCCTTTTCCTCAAATTTCCCGAAAATAAATCTCATTTTGGGGTCACTGAATCCAAGTCTGGCATTAAGAAGACTGTAAGGATAACGGAAGGTTCTTTAAGGATAACGTGATTATGGTTTCTCTCAAATTTTCCGGGAAAAATCTCATCTGGGGGTTTTTGGGATAGCTGAATCCAATTCTGGAGTTAAAAAGTCGGTAAAAATATCTCAGAGGCATCAAGGATATATACCGTATGCGTCATAAAAATCTGGAATCTAGTACTGGAAGTATTTTCAAGGAGATAACGGTTGCTTATTAATTTGTATTACGTTTGAAAGGATTTGTAGATACAACTTCGTACATAATTGAGTCAATAAATTAAATGTTAGCAACATGAGGGAGGTTCGAAAAGTGAAAATCATAAAGTTGGTCCACGCGCGGAGGTCTAATAAGGCGATTTCCAATGAATTAAACGTAGCGTTGTCAACTGTTTATGCTGTAAGAGCGACTTGTTTGGCCAGGGGAATAGTTAGGCCGCAATCTGGAAGCGGTAGACCCATTTCAGTAAGGACTCCAGTGTTGATTAGGGCAATCAAAGGAAGGATCAGAAGGAATCCGGTAAGGACATCTTGGAGAGTCATGTAAAACCATCGATAGAGTCAACCTACGGTAATAATGTGTTTTACGTGTTTCAACAAGACGGGGCGCCGTGCCACACTGCCAGAAGTACCCAAATTTGGATAATTTAAAAAATCAATAATTTAAAAAAACTTCTGGTCTAAGGACATGTGGTCACCGAGACCTTAATCCCTTGGATTTTTTAATATGGGCATATGTTCCAGGCTAAGACTGGAGCTATGGCTTACAGTAATATGCAAGCCCTGAAGTCCACCATTACCATCGCATGGAACAACAAGCCGGAGTCTTATTTAATATTGACCTGCAAGAAGTACAGGCCCCGTTTGGAGAAGTTGTGAGATTTAGTTTAGAGCAAAACACACTTTTTTTTCGTTCAACTTCAGTGTTTTATTAAACGGTTTACAATTTAATATGAATTTTCCAGATTTTTATGACGCATACGGTATTTGAAGATCAAAAAGTATAAACAAGCGTGACAGATTTTTAGTCATTCTAATGAAATACAAAATTACTAAAAAAGATGAAATAAAAAAAAAATTAAAAAAATAAAAAAAAGTTAAAAAATTTTTTTTTTTAAAAAATGCACTAAAAAGGAAAAAAAATAATTTTTTAGTACTGTGTATCAGAAATAAAGGCTAGTTAAGGGCATAACAAATATATTAATTCTTCTCGGGTTGTACGGTCTGGATTAAAACTCCAATTATGTGTTGAACATTACTTTATTCAATGCCTCGACGTTTCGCCTGCTAGCGCTAGGCTTCTTCAGGAGTGCTGGATCTGTGATGCACAGTATTACAATAATTACATCTAATTACACAATCTTTATACTTACAATATTTGTTGTTAAATTTTAAACATTCAAAGCACTATTACAAACGTACATAAAAATAAATTAATACGTTGCACAAAATAAATAACAATTAAAAAATAAAAAAATAAAAAATCGGAAACATCCGTCCTTGTCAAATTTTGAAAATTTATTTTATATTAGTCAATTTAACCGTTTTTTCGTTCTAAGAGAGCGCAATATGTTTCGTTAATATTCTCTGTGTCTGTTCTCTTATTTATTGAGTTTTTAGTGGTATATATGTGTAATGCTTCTAGCGTCATTCTCTTTTTAAAATTTTTTTCCTTACAAAGAATTTTTGTTTTGTCAAAATTAGGAGCATGATTGAAATCAATGCAATGCTCAGACAACGCTGTTTTGTTAGCAGATTTGGATTTTATGTCCGATTTATGTCCCGCAATTCTGCTTTTTAATTGTTGGCAAGTGGTGCCCACATATTTAGCATTACAATGGTTGTTGTTAGTACCCGAGCAAGGAATTTCATACACTATGTTAGATTGGAGGAGTCTCGGAATTTTGTCTTTCAGTCTCGTGTAACATTTGTTGACTGTTTTTATCGGTTTAAAAGCTGTTATTATGTTACCATCATTTTGTTTAATAAGAAGTTTAAAATTTTCCGAGAAACCTGGAACATAGCCTACACTCCTAAAACATGGGTTTGCCATCCTGTCATTTATGGTGATGTTATCTTTGTTAGTATTGTTCTGTAATTTCATAATTTGTGCTTTTATAATTTTATTTGTCAAATTCAAAGGGTAACCATTTTGGTTTAAAATGTTCTTGACGATATTAATATTTTTGTTATGGAATTTTGAGTCGCTTAAAGCTTAAAGCGACTCAAAATTCCATAACAAAAATATTAATATCGTCAAGAACATTTTAAACCAAAATGGTTACCCTTTGAATTTGACAAATAAAATTATAAAAACACAAATTATGAAATTACAGAACAATACTAACAAAGATAACATCACCATAAATGACAGGATGGCAAACCCATGTTTTAGGAGTGTAGGCTATGTTCCAGGTTTCTCGGAAAATTTTAAACTTCTTATTAAACAAAATGATGGTAACATAATAACAGCTTTTAAACCGATAAAAACAGTCAACAAATGTTACACGAGACTGAAAGACAAAATTCCGAGACTCCTCCAATCTAACATAGTGTATGAAATTCCTTGCTCGGGTACTAACAACAACCATTGTAATGCTAAATATGTGGGCACCACTTGCCAACAATTAAAAAGCAGAATTGCGGGACATAAATCGGACATAAAATCCAAATCTGCTAACAAAACAGCGTTGTCTGAGCATTGCATTAATTTCAATCATGCTCCTAATTTTGACAAAACAAAAATTCTTTGTAAGGAAAAAAATTTTAAAAAGAGAATGACGCTAGAAGCATTACACATATATACCACTAAAAACTCAATAAATAAGAGAACAGACACAGAGAATATTAACGAAACATATTGCGCTCTCTTAGAACGAAAAAACGGTTAAATTGACTAATATAAAATAAATTTTCAAAATTTGACAAGGACGGATGTTTCCGATTTTTTATTTTTTAATTTTTTAATTGTTATTTATTTTGTGCAACGTATTAATTTATTTTTATGTACGTTTGTAATAGTGCTTTGAATGTTTAAAATTTAACAACAAATATTGTAAGTATAAAGATTGTGTAATTAGATGTAATTATTGTAATACTGTGCATCACAGATCCAGCACTCCTGAAGAAGCCTAGCGCTAGCAGGCGAAACGTCGAGGCATTGAATAAAGTAATGTTCAACACATAATTGGAGTTTTAATCCAGACCGTACAACCCGAGAAGAATTAATATATTAGAATTAAAAACGGTCGAGAATATAAGATAATCAGGCATAACAAATATTTATCTCGCTTTTATTTCTGATACACAGTACCAAAAAATTATTTTTTCCTTTTTAGTGTATTTTTTTTAATAAATCATCATCCTCGGTGCTACAGCTCTCGAAGAGCCTGGGTCTGCTCAATTGAGGTTTCATAAAAATAAAGGCTTTTTTTAAAATTTTATTTTTAAATATTATACTTGAAGAACATTTTATTTACAAACGCGGTCTGATTGGCTAACGACGCGATAAACAACATTAAAGATCAAATTACGTACCTTATAGGAAACTAAATCGTGTACTTTGCATGTGAGTGTAGCATCACGTCCAACTGGGACTGTTACATTTGATATTGGAGCACTAAATTTAGGATCCGCTGTTAAAATAAAAAAGGGGAAAAGTTTATTTTGATTTTATTTTGTTAATAAATCTATCTACACATTATCTATTCTTGTTAGGCTGTTAAATCTTGCGGAAACATTAAATTGACACAGCATAAAGAACAACGCTACACTTAAGGAAAGCCATTTTATAAGGTGAACGGTACGGATGGATATCGTATTGCCCACTTTACAAATAATGATAAGGGAACGCAAACAGGACTCATAGAGGGTATCTAGTTAAGCGCATTTCAACGTGAAAACTTCTGCCCAATTAACATTTCCCAAAAAAAAAAAAAAATGTGGAAGGAATGCTTTTTTTACGATGATGGTTTGGCTTGACTTGGCTTCAATGCCGTTTCTACAGATTCCCGAGGGGAGAAATAAAATGTTAACGTGACATTTGCGTAAATTATTTCAATGTGCAAGGCAGTTTGATTCTAACCGAAATGACTTTCTACCTTAACATTGTATAATTTAAGAGTCTATACACGATTCTCAACAAATTGTAGTTTTCCAAATTTCTAATGCCGTTTTCTTCTCTTTTCATACCACCGACTGGCTGCAATGTGGACGTACAATCAAATCGGTGAATATTCGATTTTCATCAGGTGTTTTGAAATGTTACAGTAATAGGTATTTAGTTGCTGGTCATGGCTCGATAAGTTAACTCACTTTGAGTTAAGTTATTAGTATAGCCTGAGGTTGCTTAATAAGTAGAAATGCGAAGTACACAACCGTTTCGAAACAAGTTAACAACCCACCAAATAGAAATAACAATTCATGGGGGCATGGAGGGGCAATCAAAGATGTTAATGATCCTAACCCGATCAGCAAAAGCCAACCAAGTGTCGTCCTTTTAATTCCAATGCCTTACTGTCAATTTAAGTGTCTAGAATTTGATTTATTGGTACAATACCTTTCACCGACCGGCATTTTTCTGCTTGGTTACCTTTTGTGGATTATTGGGGGGATTCTATGGTATATACTAGGCGATGATATTTTGTACCCGGATATTTTTTCTTGTCTGATTTTTCCATTTTCATAAAGTTTTATTGTTATTATTTCATTTTCCTTCATAATATTTTTTTGTTTTGTTTTTCATAGACTATGATTCACGAAGCACCACCGACCGGCAATTTTCCCTTTCATTTTTTTTCCAATACATCCTTGTATAGTCGTGAGGCCGGGGCTGCTTTAGAACACGCAATGTCTGTGAAGAAAACGACATGTGTCTGCCCCGAGTGCATTGATTTATTAAGGATAATAGACGTAGGTCTCTAATAAACTGCGAAGGATGCGGAAGTTAGCTGTTTGCATTTTTGTCGGTTACCTGGCTCATTTAGCCAGTCAGATAACGTATGGGATAGTTATTTTGGTTTTCATCAAACACCGAAAATATCGTGTTTAAGAAATATTCAAGGAATTCTACTGGTTGATGAACTACGGATTAATAAGTAATTGAAATTTCGAGTCACTGAGAAGTTCAGATTAGAATCAAAAGATCGAAATTGAATTAGTGAAACTTCATATGAGTTCTAAAGATTTATTTTTTTTATTAAAAAAATATATTTTTATATTTTATAATAAAAAAACGAAGTTTTTCGGTTATCGTCGTAGATACAATACTTTCCTTCTATAGCTACGCAGAGGAAAATAATAATAACACAATGTGTTCCGTTGCCGCATTGTCATATTTTTGAAAAACTATAAAAGATTTCTTTCTTCTACAAAAGGTTAATACACTCATACCTCGCTTTACGGCCTAGATACGTTCCGGGAAAGTTGGCCGTAAAGCGAAAAACCGTATAACGAATCAATTATTTTCATACAAACCCATACAAATTCAATAGGATCCGTTCCAATTTTTTTTAAATACCGTAGTTTTTAGTTTAAAACGCATTTTTTTTCTTGTTGTTTCTGCTGACATACAAAATAAAAATACATAACAAGTAATATAAGAATAACTTCAATAACAAAAAAAATTCATATGTACATAAAAAGATAACTTAAAAAAAATTCATCTGCACATGTCCATATACATAATAAAAAACATAATTTAAAATGTTTAAATCGGTTCTAATCTGATGACGAAAATGAATTACATCAGTGTGTTTAGAATGATAAAAATAATTAATTTTTGCATGTCCGTCCGTCCGTGTATGGCGCGGATTGCGGGCGCACGGATTGAGCTAGAGACTTGAAAGTTTGCACAAATCCGTTTTTCGTAAAATGCGAGGCTAAGTTCGTTCATGAGCAAAAATGGACTATTAGGGGGGTACCCCCCATACGAACGAAAACGTTTTTTGTGAAAAACGGTGCATCTTATCAAAAAAGTTCAAGAACAAAAGTTGTCTAGGATATGATTCTACATAAAACTCCCTTACATCAAAATCCGATTGGAATGAATTTAAAAAAATCTTATTGAAAAGTTTGCCTTCAGAGTAGAATTTTGATACAACTGTTCGCCATTCACTTAAATCATCATACGGGTTTTCAATAATTGCCAGATTGGCAATTATAGCTTTTGTTTTTTTTCGCGATTTTTTTGGGCCGTATAACGAAACATTTTGGGCCGTAAATCGAAAAAGTGCCATAATTAAAGAAGGCCGTTATAGCGAAAAGCCGTATAAAGAGCGGCCGTATAGCGAGGTATGAGTGTATTTGCAAAACCTTTATTGTACTTCTTCCATGTGTTCGGTTGTGTAAGAATAAACTATTTGTAGAGGCAAAAAAGTCTGAAGATATCTATTGGCCTTTAAAAATAAGGTAATGGGGCAACGCAACGCATTCGGTATGCCATATCGCTAAGTTAACCACACCACGATCTTAAAATAAAGGGCCTTAAAGATAAAATGTGTTACTCTAGACTTGTCAAAAGATTTTTAACGAGGATAAAAATCTTTTGATCACTAGTCCAAGATTCTGCTATACGGATGAGCATTGAAGTTTTTGGGGGCATCAAAATCAGTCCCCGCGTTTCAAAGTTCGGGTGCACACCAACAGTGGTGCCCACGATATAAGAGACTTTTCTGGGTAATTTGGAGTAGTTGAATTCGAATCTGGCAGCAGTTTGGCTGTAGCAGATCTACGTTTTACCAGATCTAAAATATAGAAAGGCCATTATATGGACCAGGATGAATGTCGGCCTGTTTAATCAGTTTTGGTCTACTAAAGATTTTCGTCAACAGTTAAGCGCAAAATACAATTGGGCCGACTGAACATTTACAACGACAGATTACGGTGACAATGTCGCCCTCCATATACAATTCCGCACACTTTGTTGTTCTAAACGTCATTTGTTTTTAATTTGATTTTGACAGTCGAACGGTGAGCCACATATAACATTTTTTGTTACAAATTATCATAGAAATTAGGAATGTGAATGTAAGCAACACAGCATACCAACTATATTTCCTAATACTTTTTTAAATTTCCACTTGAGTGACGAAACTTAAATTTTATGACATCCCCATAAGATTTCATTTTGAATTAACCATAAAATTTTGTCGGCGAGTTGACCGACAAAAGTTAAATTCGATTCAACTTTTTACGACGGCAACGTTGGTCGGATTAATTGTATACAGAAGCATAGGGTGCTATGAGTTTAAAATCTGATTTGTCGCCGTAAATGTTGTGTGAGGCTAATTGTATTCCGGATAAATTTTTATTTTATTGTTTTATGCTTTATCTCGCTTTTTAAAAGCTTTTATATTTGTGATACACAGCGTCTAGAAAATTATTTTTTTCTTTTTAGTGCATTCTTTTTTAATAAAAGCTTTTTTTTAAAATTTTTTTATTTTTTTTTTATTTTGTTCTTTTTAGTCTTCGAATATATATCCTTACATTTGAGATGTCCTTACAGGATTTTTAACTTGAGAATCGTATTCAGCGACCCCAAAAACCCCCAGAATAGATTTTTTTCCGGAAAATTTGGAGAAAAGGATAATCACGTTATCCTTACAGGACCTTCCGTTATCCTTACTGACTTTTTAATGGCAGATTCGGATTCAGCGACTCCAAAAACCCCCAGAATAGATTTTTTTCCGGAAAATTTGGAGAAAAGGATAATCACGTTATCCTTACAGGACCTTCCGTTATCCTTACAAGGACGAAGTAGTGAAAATATTGTATTGTCATCGGACTTATATAAGTGTGCAAAATTTCAAGTCAATCGGACAAGTGGAAGTGGGTCAAAATTGGGTTGCAAGATTTGATCTGACAGACAAACAGACAGACAGACACGAAGGCAAGCTAAATAAAAGCTTTTAAAAATGAGTTGGCGTCTGTCTGTCTGTCTGTCTGTTCCTCTTTCACGCAAAAACGGGTGAACCGATTGACTTGAAATTTGGCATGACTGTCTGTGGTAGTTCTGGTTCCAACATAGGCATACGGAAAAGTAGCAGGAGGTGTGGGGGGAGTAAGGGGAGGGGGTAAAGTGATTTCGAAACTTAGTTTTTGCGCTATGTTACTGTTTCGCGGGGAAACTACTGAACCGATTGGCCTGAAACTTTGCACAGATGTTCGTCGGGGGTCCAGCCCCAACATAGATCCATTAAAAAGTAGCCCGAGTGGTGGGGGAGTAAGGGAGGGGGTAAAGTGATCTCGAAACTTAGCTCTTCCTCTATGCGGGGAAACTACCGAGCCGATTGGCCTGAAGTTTAGCTCCAACATAGACCATGAAAAAAAAATTTGAAGAAACTTAACCCGGCAACGACGGGTATGCAAACTAGTGATTCAATAAATGACCGGTCGCAAAAATACCGTTTCATGCCGGTCACTTTATGACTGATTACACAAAGTCACTTGTTATAAATTGTTTTTTTTTTGTAACCTGTCACAAAAAACCAGTGTAAATCGGTTACTTTGTGACCGATCACACAAAAACATTACAGATTGGTTACTTCGTGACCGATTACGCAAAGTTACTTGTTACAAATTAGCTATTTTATAACAGGTCATAAAAATCCGTTGCATATCAGAGGTAACCAGTCGGAAAGTTGTTGTTGTTTTTTGTTGTATCTCGTTGCGCTCGTTTATAATTCACTTACAGACAGTATTATGGAAGCATAAATAGTTAACTTTGCACCAAGGAATCCCTACTTACAGCTTTTTCTGATATGCACTTGTGATACAAGTTTACATTGATGTCATACTTGATCTGCCCCTCCCCGACTCCTTGTCAAACTTAGACACCAAAGAGCTTCTGGGAAAACGATTGCATAACAGTTGTTTTGTAACAATAGTTAAAAGAAATTTTCTGTGGTAACAGTTGTGCAATGTCACAAACGAGTTTCGCGGTTGCGCAACCTACCATTACTTTGTAATGATAACTGGACAACAACGGACACGATAACGTTACAGTAACGTTACTGTGACATTGCGATGACCAATTTGTGACCCTATATATTTTTCAGCCCACGTTATGTGACTGTCGCGTAACTGGTACTTGGATATAGAGTAAGATAGAATATTTATTAAATTATCTTGACCTCTCGGATTTTTTAAATATTTTTCTTTGAATAATATCGGGCTACAGGTCACTTCGGAATATTCTACTTTATTTTAAGGGGATTGAAAAGTCTTCGAGTTATCGAGTAATTAGACGTTCGACTTCGAGAAACTACAGTAACTACAGTATACACAAGGGGGACCTATACCACATTTTTCTTTATTAAAAAGTTAAAACATTTTTTTTTCACTTACAATAGAAGAACACAAATAATATCTTCCAATTAACTAAACAAATCCATTAAAAGTCCTATTTAGTAGGTAATATTTTTTTTACGTGAATGGCACTGAGCAAATACAATTTTTTTTATTTATTATTAAAAATGATTATTGTCCAAATTAAATAAAAATCAATAAATCGATAATTATGTATCTACAGTCGAATTTTTCTAGGGCAAACCAATATTTGCTCCAAGAAGATAAAAAATTGAATCTCCCGCGAAAGCAATCATCAGCAAAATTTACAAGATTAGCCATGAAAACAACAACCCCAAATCTCACTTTTTTTTCAGATATTTTCCAGTATTTTTTTTAAATCGTTTTTTCGCAAATTAACCAGTTGGTTATATGAAAATAGAAACCAGAACTCCGTTATCGTCGGCGTTGTCCGCAAAACGATATCCCCCAACTATGCGACGAGGGACAGATCCCTTTTTCATATTCATAATTAATTATCAGCTAATTTATTTAAAAATGACATATTTATTCCCTTAATAACGGCTTTAAGCGTACAACGCGGAAAACAGGAGTTTTTTAGTCAGTGGAGCAGCGGTGATAGTAACAGAGATCAGCATCAGCTATATGGATCCCTATAGTAGATGCTGATTATTATTATTATGTGCCGAAAATACCCTTAAAATTAGCGGATGACGGGAACGATGGATGAGGCCGTGAAAATTGGGGTTCAGGGAAAATTTCGATGAGGGTCCTTTCTGGAACAGCGAGAGGATGGCGTTTCGCAAAAAGATGGTTAATAAGTGAAGTGAGGGGATTTGTTAACGGTATATGATATGGTGAAAAAATATGAACTGTTTTGAGAAAAGAAGACGAAAAACTCAAACTTTTAATCCTTAATGGCTCCTTATTTAATGAGTGCTTCGTCTGCACGTTTGACTTTAACCAAGGGGGAAATAATATGGAATGTTGATGATGATTCGCGAGGGGAACAAACCAAAAAACCATTACATAGCATAAACGATATTTAAATGTCCCCTAAGGCGGCAATAAGTATCTTAAAAATATCTGTTCTCCACGCAGAAATTAAATTAACCAGATGACAATCGAAATGAATTTTTATGTTTTTATAGGATTGCGAAATGTGTAAATGCTGTAATTTTTGGATTATAATAAAATGGGGAAAAAATTTTAGTTAGCAAAGGATTGGAGAAAAATCTGTTCAAGTTGATCAAAAGAGCAGGTGATGATTTCATGATATGAAATTTTCAATGCACGTGGTTAATATAAGGACAAGAAAACCAGTTTTTGAAAGAAAACTAGAAAACATTTCTTCTACATGAAGGATAGGAAATCATTAATCAGGGATGGCAAACGAAAAAAAAAATCTTATTGTTATACATTTCGTTATGTAACGAAATTCAAGTTTTATTTCGTTACGTTATTTCGTTTTGTAACGATAAAAAATTTCACTTCATTACGTTATAATATCATTATACCGTCACACATGGTATAGAAACTGAAAACTAGAAACAATGCACTTTAATAATAGTTTATTTATCACAAAAGTAATTCAGTGCAGTTGCCATAAAAATAAATTCTATAAAAAAATTAATAAAACTTAACAAAAAGGAAATACAAATAAAAACAAAAAAAACATTAAAATAGTGATAGTTAAGTTGAAAAATCAACAAAAGTTTTGTTCATTAAAAAAAATTGCCCAACATAATTTATGTCAATATCAAAGATATTGAATTTAGGCTATTTTGACGTCCCTGATTCTGAGCCGGACTTTGCTTGCGCCAGATTCACTCTACTTTTGGAGATACCAAAAAGAAAATATTTGTGACACCAAAAAGTTTCTTAAACGATTTTCTTTTTCGTATCTCCAGAATTAGATTGAATCTGGCCAAAACAAAGTCCGATTAAGAATCAAAATATGATTAAAAACACTACCCCAATATCTTTAATTATATTTTATGCAGGTGGTAGTTCTGTGGGATTATATTTGATGGACTTTTGTGGAACATTTCACCAAAAAATAAAATAAAGCAAAAATAAATAAAAAACGAATTCATTTTTTTCGTTTTTTGTTACGTTTTTCGTTAATGTAACGGAATTAAATTTCTATAACGTTATAACGCAATTTTGAGGAAAAACCGGAATATCGTTTTTTAGTTTCATTATTTGTTTACATTACGATAACGTTTTCCTGCTTTTGAAAGAAGCACACATTCAGAAAAATAATAAAGTTGATCCAAGTCAACTTTTTGACAAGTCAGCTCTGACATGTAGCGCCCTACTTGCTGAAGGTTTAACTGTTGAATTTCACTCGCCACAGGTTGCAAAATTTTTACTCTTCCTAACGTAGGTGAACCCACGCCTAGTATAGGCCAAATTTTCCTGCAGGTGGACAATTACGTTCTACGCAAATTGACTACTTTTAGCCCATTTTTCTGAGTGCTTAATGTGAAATTTAGGACGTATTGATCATAGCGGAATATTTTTGTTTCTCTCGAAACCATTTCAATTCAAGAGCGGATGCTTAACGGTTGAATATTTTACTAAAAATTGAAGAAAGCAAAAAATAAATTGATTAAAATTATCTTAAACTGCAAATAAATTTTGATTGTAAATCGATGCATTTGATAACATTTTTATACCCGTATGGTGAAACCAAAGGGTATATTAACTTTGCTTTACCGTTTGTAACGCCAAGATCCCGTCATCGCACAAAAAAATAAATTACACCAGTGTGTTTAGAATGATAAAAATATTTAATTTTTGCATGTCCGTCCGTCTGTCTGTCTGTCTGTCTGTCTGTCTGTCCGTCTGTCTGTCTGTCTGTCCGTCTGTCTGTCTGTGGCGCGGATTGCGGGCGCACGGATTGAGCTAGAGACTTGAAATTTTGCGTGGATCCGTTTTTCGTAAAATGCGAGGCTAAGTTCGTTAATGGGCAAAAATGGACCATTAGGGGGGGTACCCCCCATACGAACGAAATCGTTTTTTGTGAATATCTCATAAACGGTGCATCTTATCAAAAAAGTCCAAGAACAAAAGTTATTTAGGATATGATTCTACATAAAACTCCCATACATCAAAATCCGATTGGAATAAATTTTAAAAAATCTTATTGGAAAGTTTGACTTCAAATTGGAATTTTGGTATAACTGTTCGAATTTTGATACGAATATCACCATACGGGTCTCCAATGATTGCCAGATTGGCAATTATAGCTTTTGTTATGTTTAAAATTTATGTTTGCCTGTCTGAATGTTTGTTCCGGTATAATGTGAAAACCGCCCAACCGGCTCCGATTAAACTTTGAAATTGGTTGAAGTTTCTTGTCGAATAAAGGGTAGTATATTTTTATACCCGTATGGTGAAACCAAAGGGTATATTAACTTTGCCTTACCGTTTGTAACGCCAAGATCCCGTCATCACACACAAAAATGAATTACACCAGTGTGTTTAGAATGATAAAAATAATTGAATTTTGCATGTCCGTCCGTCTGTCCGTCTGTCTGTCTGTCCGTCTGTCTGTCTGTCCGTCTGTCTGTCTGTCTGTGGCGCGGATTGCGGGCGCATGGATTGAGCTAGAGACTTGAAATTTTGCGCAGATCCGTTTTTCGTAAAATGCGAGGCTAAGTTCGTTAATGGGCAAAAATGGACCATTAGGGGGGGTACCCCCCATAGGAACGAAAATGTTTTTCGCAAATATCTCAAAAACTGTGCATCCTATCAAAAAAGTGCAAGAACAAAAGTTATTTAGAATATGATTCTACATAAAACTCTCATACATTAAAATCCAATTGGAACCAGTTTTAAAAAAATCTTATTGGAAAATTTGAATTCAAATGAAATTTTGATACGCCGTTCAATTAAATCACCATACGGGTTTTCAATAATTGCCAGATTGGCAATTATAGGTTTTGTTATGTTTTATTAACCATTCTCTCTCCTTCGAGACCCTTCCCCTGATATTTCTTGAATTACTGAAGGGATTCGAATCTGGTTTTGATCTTTAGAGAGCTTACCCAACAGGAAAAATTTTGAAAAGTGAGACCTGGATTGGACCAGGGGTGTAGCCTTTATTATTGTTTAATTTGAACTTTGCGTGGATTTTTATTATGTTTATACCCGTATGGTGAAACCAAAGGGTATACTAACTTTGCCTTACCGTGTGTAACGCCAAGATCAAGTCATCACACACAAAAATGAATTACACCAGTGTGTTTAGGATGATAAACATAACAAAAGCTATAATTGCCAATCTGGCAATCATTGGAGACCCGTATGGTGATATTCGTATCAAAATTCGAGCACTTGTACCAAAATTCCACTTTGAAGTCAAACTTTCCAATAAGATTTTTTAAAATTTATTCCAATCGGATTTTGATGTATGGAAGTTTTATGTAGAATCATATCCTAAATAACTTTTGTTCTTGCACTTTTTTGATAAGATGCACCGTTTTTGAGATATTCACAAAAAACGATTTCGTTCGTATGGGGGGTACCCCCCCTAATGGTCCCTTTTTACCCGTTAACGAACTTAGCCTCGAATTTTACGAGAAACGGATCCACGCAAAATGTCAAGTCTCTAGCTCAATCCGTGCGCCCGCAATCCGCGCCACAGACAGACGGACGGACAGACAGACGGGCAGACAGACAGACAGACGGACAGACGGACGGACATGCAAAATTCAATTTTTTTTATCATTCTAAACACACTGGTGTAATTCATTTTTGGGTGTGATGACGGGATCTTGGCGTTACAAACGGTAAAGCAAAGTTAATATACCCTTTGGTTTCACCATACGGGTATAAAAATAATTAATTTTTGCATGTCCGTCCGTCTGTCCGTCTGTCCGTCTGTCTGTGGCGCGGATTGCGGGCGCACGGATTGAGCTAGAGACTTGAAATTTTGTGCAGATCCGTTTTTCGTAAAATGCGAGGCCAAGTTCGTTAATGGGCAAAAATGGACCATTAGGGGGGGTACCCCCCATACCAACGAAAAAGTTTTTTGTGAATATCTCAAAAACGGTGCATCTTATTGTAGGGCATAAGATACTTTAATTCAATTGACACTGTGTTTAATCCTGACAACACTGCTCGTACATTTAGCTATCTCTAAAATTCTGTAATCAACAGTTCTCAATAAACCACCGTACAAATCAGTTTGAGTTCTTTTATTTGCCCCACATTATCAAAATAGTGCAAGAACAAAAGTTATTTAGGATATGATTCTACATAAAACTCCCATACATCAAATCCGATTGGAATAAATTTTAAAACATCTTATTGAAAAGTTTGACTTCAAAGTGGAATTTTGATACAACTGTTCGCCGTTCACTTAAATCACCATTAATTGCCAGATTGGCAATTAGAGCTTTTGTTATGTTTTTAATTATATTTATAAAAACGTTTGTCACGACTGACTGACTGATACATCAATTCCTGGAGTTAGAAATCTGAAATTTTTGCAGTATGTTAAAATTTCGAAATGAAAGTCCCAGAACGATTTTTTTTAAAGTTTTAATTTAACTTTCATTGGTTTTATTGCTTCGAATCCTTGGCGACTGGGCCATAAACAGCAGTTAGAAAATAATTGCAGTCAGCGATTAAAAAATTGGCGCTTTACTTTCAGTAGATTCGTTTTTTCTCTTTTATTTCAGTAAAAAATTGGTTTACAAAATGTTTCCTAGCGCATATCCATACCCCCCTGAAAATGTTTGGCGACTCCAAGGCGATGGGCAAACACCGGTTGACAAACAGTGGCGTGGACACAGTATCTTAATATTTTAATGTGAGGAAATTACTTCAAATATAAAAGAAAAAAACATCAGAAAAGCTACAATTGGGCCAACCGTCAAATACTCTATATGATGACAGACAAAATGTTTGTTTTAAAAAATCCATTTGTATAGGACAGGGGGAAAGAAGTCGATTTTGATTTTGATGTGTGGATGTAAAATCATATTCTAAACAGATTTTACCATTATAAATTTTTCAATACGACTGACCGTTTTCGCGAAAATAGAAAAAAAAATCAATTTGTATGGGAGAAGGAGGAAGTAGTGGTCCAACTGGATTTTGATGTATAGATAAGTTATGTAAAATCCTATTCTAAACACATTTTAGCTTTATAAATTTTTCAATACGACTCACCGTTTTCGAGAAAACTGCAAAAAAAACTGTTTCGTTTGTATTGGGGAGGGGGGAAAGAATGGTCCAATTTTGCCCGTAGATCTTAGCCTAGCCATTTACGAGCGATGCAAGTGTACAAAATCTCAAGTCTCTAGCTCAATCCGTTCGAAGTTATGGTGTTCATGAACGAAAGGACAGACAGACAAACAGACAAACAAACAAACAGACAGACAGACAGACAGACAGACAGACAGACAGACAGACAGACAGACAGACAGACAGACAGACAGACAGACAGACAGACAGACAAACAGACAGACAAACAGACAAACAAAAACAGACAGACAGACAAACAGACAGACAAACAAACAAACAGACAAACCTACGGACGGACAGAAATACAGACAGACAAACAAACAGACAGACAGACAGGCGGACGGACATGTGGAAATCAAAATCTTTTATCATCCCTGACACCCTGGTGTATTTCATTTTTCTGTCCGATTATTGGTTCGATGCGTTACAAACGGTATACCAAATCTAATATACTCCTATATGATATCATAATGATAATTAAAATGGATTTTTTTCAGAATGAATGTGTTTTGAAAATCTCTAAATTTTTTATTTTAATTTAAAACTAAATAACTAAAAAGGCATGCTTTTTGATTTCCAAGAGCTTTAAATATGAGTAGTTGTTTAAATTATCATTACTTATACTCATTAAAGTTATTACTGAGCTATATAAACTAGGATAGTTAGCAAAGAAAAGTTTTTTTTTCAGCGAAATGTAAAGAATAAGAAACAATTTGACAAAAAAAATCCTTTCAATGAACTTCAATTATGATTGTCTTTCCTATTAAAGAATCGTTAGGCTTAGTGATTTTATAAATAATTTTGCTCGCTACCGAAATTTCAATCCTGATAAGGGCCAGTTTTAGGGCATAACGACAATATAACCTGCCAATATTACACATTATCCGCAAGAGTTTTCCACTTTTTTCAACTTTCTAACGATTTTCTTTCATTGCGACTACTTTATGTGAGTCCTTTTATGGACGAATGAAACTAAAAATCACATGAAAAACATACATTTCAACATGCAACAATCAAATTACATGATCGCAAATTATAGGCTTGATTTGGCATAAGGTAAATGTTGTTTTAGTAGTTTTTTTTTGTTTTCTTATTTTTAAACCGTTGTGCGGTGATATAGCAATTCGTTTATATCTTAAATTTGGCTATCGCAAAAAATACTATTATGAGATATTATACATTTAGGTGCGATATACATAGTTGTATATTATAAATAAAATATTGTATAATACTTCCCCTCATAAAATACATGTCGTTACAATCTCATGGAAGAGCCAGTATTGCCGGGCAATGCATGCGGCGTCTAGAAAAATCATTTTATGCTGTTATTTTTTGACGAAAATTCGTTGGAATTTGGAGTAATTTTATGTTTGCTAATTGTTGAGCAAACAGAAGCTTTTCTTAGAGAATTACTTCCGTAGCCGTCGTAGTCGCCCCATCGAACGTACATAGGGTTGCTTGTTCAGTTTTTGTTTTAGGATCTATAATTGCATACTCGTATTATAAATGGGTTTTGATATACACCAGCAAAAAGACTGAGAGGTCAAGGAGCGTATAGTTGGGCTACAAAAAATTGTCTCAATTAAGTTAAAAAGTCGATTAATACGAGAATAATGTTACTAAATTTTAGCGATATGGTCCATACTGCCAAGGATGGAAAAATTAAATTATGCAAATTTTCTCATTTAAATTGAGTACATATTTTAAAGATTCTTGAGAATCAAGACGTCAGTCTGTCTGTAAGTCTTTGTACAAGATTTCTGAAAATCTAATAGAGCTAGAGCAATGAAATTTTATAGGCATGTTTCCATTGCGATGCAGTTTCAGATAGTCTTAATTTTCGAGTTTCAGACTCCCAAAAATCTGAGATTTTGTTGGTTTGCAACACTGGACTCAGTTGTCCTGCGTAAGAAAATTTTAGACGCAGGGTGAATTGCCCAAGCAATGCCATTTTCTAATGTCAGCACTGCAAAGAATAATTGATTGGCACATGGAAACAACTTTCTAAGCCAAAATGAAACTTCTTTAATATTTTAGGAAAAAAATCGATGAAATATTTTACATTTGTGATGTAGTAAAATATGTTGGTTTGCAACACTGAGATGTAATTTTTCATTAATTCAGTCAGTATTTTAATTCCCTAATATCGTAAAATTACAATACATGACAGTTGTGAATTTTGCTTTAGTTTTTGCGATTTTCAATAACAAATGTGTAGTTTCGTTTTGAACTTAGGGGGGTCTGCGGTAGTGTAAGGGTACTAAACTTTTAATCAAAAATCATAAAATATATATTCACAAAACCCTTGATTACTCAACACTAGTTCAACTTGACTTACTTCACTGTCATTCTGACCCCCTCAATTGCCAATCTGGCAATTATTGAAAACCCGTATGGTGATACACCCAACTCTTTTTTTACACGGTAGATACGTTCCAACTAAAATCGTGTAAAAAAAACCGTGTAAAAAAAGATATGCAGCACATATTAAAATTGAGGATGTGTTCCACAGCTTTAAAAAACCGTGTAAGATGAAAAAAAAGCTATATGTTGTCTTAAAAACCGTGCAAAAAAAATATAATCTATATATATAAAAATGGTTGTTTGTCTGTCTGTCTGTTTGTTTGAGATTACAAAACTCAAAAACTACTGGACCGATTTTTACGCGGTTTTTTGCAAAATGATCTGTGTTGCCAGGAGCAGGTTTTTAGCTATGTAGATTTTCAAAATTCGAAACAAAAGGTCCTGTAAGGATAACGTTTTTTCCCAAAAGTTTTTAAGTTATTTATGGTTTTTTGGCATTCTAAAATTTATACAAAAAACTTTAAGCTGCCAACGTAGGGTCTGCTAGTAAATTATAAAAAAAACAAAATATATTGAGGCGTTAAAAGCTAGAGTGGACCAACCCACATGTCGAAATCGTGAATTTTTTTTGTGTTTGAATCACTATTGCGAGTGAGTTTTTAGATAAAAATGTTTGGTTGCACAAAAGAACATTTCAACATTGAGTAATAAAGTCCACAGAAATTTTTTTTCCAAAAATTTACAGTAAATAATAGTACAAAAGTGAAAAAGCTTCAAAAACTCAATTATGTGGCTTGGTCCACTCTAGCTTTTAACGCCTCAATTATAAAAAAAAACCAAATTAGAATAGAAATAAAAATATTATTTAGATTATTCATCGCTACTTGATATTAAGCGTGAACGTTTATTACTGACTTGATAAAATCGCTTCCATTACTAGAGATGTCTAACACATCTGACGAGTTTGAATCCAATGAAGAGTATGGTTCCTTATTAACGTTCACTGAATGCGCCCAATAACTCAATAATGTGCTTAATGCAATTTTAAATAGACAAATATAAAATCGACTATAAAAATTTCCCCAATTAATTTTTTTTTTGTAACTACATGTAAAAATTTTTTCTTTAGACTTCGTGTTAGAACAAAAAATTCGTGGAAAAAAAAAATTTTTTTTTCTTTTTGTGGACCGTGTTATTTCAAAATCGCGTAAAAAAAGACCGTGTAAAAAAAGAGTTGGGTGTATTCATATCAAAATTCGAACAGTTGTACCAAAATTCTATTTTGAGGTGAAACTTTCCAATAAGATTTTTTAAAATTTATTCCAATAGGGTTTTGATGTATGGGAGTTTTATGTAGAATCATATCCTAAATAACTTTTGTTCTTGCACTTTTTTCATAAGATGCACCGTTTTTGAGATATTCGCAAAAAACGTTTTCGTTCGTAAAAATTAGGCTTGTTTTAGTTTTACGATAATTTGAAAACTATTAATAGCTGCGCAACTGGTTTCTTATTCTTTCATCAAAACCTCCTGTTTTTGATTCACTTGCAAGCAGCATGGCAAAACTTGCCCTGCGTATGTAATAGAAGCTCTCATTTGCACTACCAATTTCCCAAGAAAAACGGTACAATAAAGCGGGAAGCCGAAAATATGCTATTTTTTGGTATATGAAAAATTTAGAGTATACCGTATGCGTCATAAAAATCTGGAATCCAGTACTGCAAGTATTTTCAATGAGATAACGGTTGCTTATTAATTTGTACTACGTTTGAAAGGGTTTGTAAATAAAACTTCGTACATAATTGAGCCAAAAAATTAAATGGGTATAAATATAGCAACATGGGGGAGACTCAAAGAGTAAAAATCATGAAGTTGGTCCACGCGCGGAAGTCCAATAAGGCGATTTCCAATGAATTAAACGTAGCGTTGTCAACTGTTTTTGCTGTAAGAGCGACTTGTTTGGCCAGGGGAATAGTTAGGCCGCAATCTGGAAGCGGTAGACCCATTTCAGTAAAGACTCCAGTGTTGATTAGGGCAATCAAAGGAAGGATCAGAAGGAATCCGGTAAGGACATCTTGGAGAGTCATGTAAAACCATCGATAGAGTCAACCTACGGTAATGATGTGTTTTACGTGTTTCGCAAGACGGGGCACCGTGCCACACTGCCAGAAGTACCCAAATTTGGATAATTTAAAAAACCAATAATTTAAAAAACTTCTGGTCTAAGGACATGTGGTCACCCAGCTCTCCAGATCTTAATCCCCTGGATTTTTTAATATGCACTCAGAAAAATGTCCAGGTCAACTTTTTGTCAGGTTAACTTTGACCTTATAGAGGTGTCTGTAAGCCAGCTAGCGGTCAGAGTTAACCTATCTAAGGTCAACTCGTGCAGCTCCCAATGCCCTACTTCACCTGCTGGTGGCTTAATTTCAGAATTTCTCCGACCACAGGTCAACTCAGTTTTACTTGCCCACATGCAGGCGAACGCGCGTCTGCCCGAGGCCAATTACGCCGTATGTAGGTCGTCGAGTTAGCCTCCATTTTTCTGAGTGTGGGCTAAGGCTTACAGTAATGTGCAAGCCCTGAAGTCCACCATTACCATCGCATGGAACGACAAGCCGGAGTCTTATTTAATATTGACATTTAATATTGACAAGAAGTACAGGCCCCGTTTGGAGAAGTTCGTAAATGCTGGAGGGGGACATTTTGAATAATTTTTGTTACTAGTATGTAAGATTTAGTTTAGAGCAAAACATATTTTTTTTTCGTTCAACTTCTGTGTTTTTTTAAACGGTTTACAATTTAATATGAATTTTCCAGATTTTTATGACGCATACGGTATAGGAGTGACCATACGTCCCACATTTCCCGCAGCAGTCCCAGGTTTAGGCATATCCCGGAATAGAAATTTGTGTCCCTGATTATTCGATTAAGTTTTGATACCGCAAAATTTTCGACTGCGGCGCAGTTTTTCTATGAGTTTCTACCTCCATCGTGTCTTTTTTAAAAAAAAAATCCCTTGCGGCGCATTTTGTTATCACATTTATGGGGAATTGGTGTTTATTAAATTAAATAAAACAGCCAGATTCCTATTTTGTCTTTTACGTTTTCAACGTCAGTTGTTGAGCTTTTCAATTTTACAATAACTAAAAAAAATATTTTTATATTTTCAAAATTTTTTCCTGTCAATCGTCTGTTCTGTAGTTCACTTCGTTTCGTAATGTGTGTCAGTAAAATAGTTTGTCACTAAATAGTCATTCCTACATATATTTGTCTTTGAAAATTTTGCCTGCGGTGCAACTTCTGTTGTATTCTAAAAAAAAAACATCAGAAGAAATTACAGAAAAATTCAATTATCTTATTGGAAAGGAGTTGGTACGTAAAAGAGGTTGGAGTTGGGGTGAGCTCCGTATTGACTTTTTTCGTACTTTTTGATTTTGAGATATTAAAAATCCATTTTCCATAAATCAAAATGCAATCGAACCACTCTTTCATACAAACATCGGATAAATCACAAAAAATATTACGGCGAAACAAACTTCTGACGAAACAAATTTTGACGAAACAAACTTCATCCATTTAAAATCCTATTGGATATTTTTTCGCAAATAATTTTTAGTTGATATTAATTTCTTTTATTCTGAATCATCACAATTTCAAATCGACATTTTTTAACGAAACAACGCAATACTAACGAAACACCGGAACACGAACGATTTAGATGTGGCGAAACAATTAATAAATGTCAGCCGCAGGCGAAATCTTTCAAACATATTGCGGTGCAATTATATTTATAAGTCAATAACTACACAATCCTAAACGAAAAATAATTTAATTTTTCGCGCACCCAATGTTCTATAAATAATCGCAACCAAAATTGTAAAATACAAAAAAAAATGTCCCGCAGACCAAATCTTTTGATACACATATGCACCCTTTGTGGAAAATCATTGGAATAATGGACCGCAGGCAAGAAAAAAGTTAAGTCGAAGTGGAGTATATTTTTTGAATATTTAGTAATTGTTTTATTAGCGTTATTAAAAAATTCGCGTCAAAAGAGTAGTTTCCGGGACGCCGGGACAACATGCCCAAACAGCATCGAAAAGTACGGGAACATGAGATTTGTTCTTTGCGACTTGAAAGAGTAGAAATTTACACAATCGGGATTAAAAATTTACACCTATAATTCACATCCGCGTAAAAGAAGCGAAAGAAGTGACGAGCACGATCTTTGGGGCAACATTCGCTTCATGAAAATCCTGCGGCGATAGAGCAGCATTTGATGGTTTTCGGGCCGAAATAGTGATTGGCTGTGGAGCCTGAACGTCAGTTTAATTTTGAAGAAGCGTGTGATGGAAAAAGTGACGAAACTGCTACCACTAAAGTTTCATTAAAGCTCCCCGTCTGAGAAACACCAAAAAAAATTGATGCCTTCAGCCGCCATATTTCTCACTGACATTTGATGGAAACGATTTCGTTTCGAGAATTAAATTTCTTATTTCAGGCGAATGACTGAAGGATATTGCATAAAAAGTGGATAGCATACATTTTTGAAACAGCATAATTTTATTGGCATCAAAATTTCATTGCAAAAGAAAAAAAAATTTTACCGATAAAATAAAATTAAAGAAATTTTTGATTAAAAACAAAATAATTCGATGGCCCATTAAAATCTGTTTAAATTCCAGATCCAATATTGTCGAAAAATTTTAATGGCAATTAAAATCACGACATGCAACCGGAAGAAAAGTCCATTATAAAATAACACTCCACAAAAGTTTCCATTAATTTGTCGCCATTAGATTTTTCTCGTTCGTCTTCTGCTTACGTTTTTATTTGTTCATCTCTGTTTACTAGCAAGCATTCGAGGGAGAAAGAAAACCCGCTCGATGATTTGTGTAATTGTGTGATATAATGCCGTCAGATGACGCTCGCGCATGAGGCAACTAATTACGTCCCTGTCGTTATAATTGCGACGTAGCAAACCGCAGAAAAGTGTTCCCCACTATGTGTGTCGTTGCGCGTCTCATACGCACAACTAAATACGTATTTGCGACATAAACTGCTTATCGCCGCGATCTGCATGGTGACGAAATATGGGGATAAACACCATAATTGCTACTTAAAATGCTATTTGGGTGGTCAACCTACTTAAACTCCCATACACCTACAATAGGGAGAGATATGTATATCTCGGGTTCATGAGTGTCCGCTTATGGGAGTTTTCGCCGTATATCAGAGATTGTAAAAAAGGAAAATAAAATAATTACTAGAATATAAAAATAGTTTTAAATAAATTTAAAAAAATAACCACTAAAAGATAAACGAGAAACAGGAGTGGGAAACAGTTTTAAAAAACTATAAGTTAATTCAAACATTTTGTGATCCAAATAACAATGAATATTCTAAACAAACTTAAATTTAGCATAGAAAGATAAAAAAAACGTGAAATATCGAAATTAAGAACTTTTCAAAACTTCAAAATCGTATAAAGTGATCGAAAATTCTTGTTCGAAAAGGTTTGCAAAATTTTAGGCCAAATTAGTTTCTTTGAGGTACCTCGAGAGGTCTGGCTTCGGAAAAACAAAGTTTAAGTACCTAGTCATAAAAAGTTTCAAATATGTCTCCATGGAAAGTAGCTTGGGCAATTTTATATATATAGAAGGAAATTATTGTATTCATGATGGAGATCGACTCGAAAATGGGGGCCGATAAAAAATTTCTGCAGCGGTATTGTGATTTTAATCTGTAAAAAAGATGGAAAAACTCACACGTGAGATTTCTCGCCTATTCATTTCCACTTCACTTCGGTATTATGATTTTCCAAGTGAAACCTAGTACATACTTAATACAAATCTATTACAGAATATGATAAATTTGTATTTCAAAGTTGTTTTTGGTTGCTATTTTGCCAATTTTAACTAAATTCAAGAAAAGTGTTACAGTTTTTTGTATTATAAACAATATAAATGATTCTCTAGATGTTGTTTCAACATTTGAAACATCATTTGTGAGGTATTTCAACATTTTTTTTGCACTTTTGATTACATAGGAAATTTTACACATAAAATTTATAACAGCTTTTCTCTGTCTGGCAGGTACTTTCTTTTAGCAATACCGTATGCGTCATAAAAATCTGGAAAATTCATATTAAATTGTAAACCGTTTAATAAAACATAGAAGTTGAACGAAAAAAAAGCGTGTTTTGCTCTAAACTAAATCTTATATACTAGTAAAAAAAAATTATTCAAAATGTCCACCTCCAGCATTTACGAACTTCTCCAAACGGAGCCTGTACTTCTTGCAGGTCAATATTAAATAAGACTCCGGCTTGTAATTCCATGCGATGGTAATGGTGGACTTCAGGGCTTACACATTACTGTAAGCCATAGCTCCAGTCTTAGCCTGAACATATGCCCATATTAAAAAATCCAGGGGATTAAGGTCTGGAGAGCTCGGTGACCACATGTCCTTAGACCAGAAGTTTTTTTAATTATTGGTTTTTTAAATTATCCAAATTTGGGTACTTCTGGCAGTGTGGCACGGTGCCCGTCTTGTCGAAACACGTAAAACACATCATTACCGTAGGTTGACTCTATCGATGGTTTTACATGACTCTCCAAGATGTCCTTACCGGATTCCTTCTGATCCTTCCTTTGATTGCCCTAATCAACACTGGAGTCTTTACTGAAATGGGTCTACCGCTTCCAGATTGCGGCCTAACTATTCCCCTGGCCAAACAAGTCGCTCTTACAGCAAAAACAGTTGACAACGCTACGTTTAATTCATTGGAAATCGCCTTATTGGACTTCCGCGCGTGGACCAACTTCATGATTTTTACTCTTTGAGTCTCCCCCATGTTGCTATATTTATAAACATTTAATTTATTGGCTCAATTATGTACGAAGTTGTATTTTGAAACCCTTTCAAACGTAGTATAATTAATAAGCAACCGTTATCTCCTTGAAAATACTTGCAGTACTAGATTCCAGTACTAGACGCATACGGTATATGTGCGGAATGCAATTTTAATTAGTTTCGAATAAAAGAAATACCATTAAAAGTAACCGCTTTTGCTTTCATTTATTTCGCCCACATAAACTCACTTTTCGTTTCCACGTCCGAAATGGGTGGCGGATTTTTTGACATTTCGAGGTGAGAAATTTCACGGTGAAATTCTCCCGTATTTGTGATCACAATACCAAATAATGAGAAAACTCACTTATTCAGTTTTCTCACGCAAAAAATTTTCTCACTTGGCAATCACAATACCGCTGCTGATCAGTACGAAATCCGTTTCGGGCAAAATGATGGGAATGTCTGTCTGTCGGTCTGTCGATCTGTCCGTTGAACGTACCTTAAATAACTCGAGAAAGCGACTTGAAATTCTTCGTAAGTTTTACAAAAATCGTAATTTTCTATCAGCTTTTCCAAATATAATGGTAACTATAACGGGTTTTTTGATAATTTCTCGAAAATTATTCGCTTTTATGAAAAAATGCATAGAACCAAATTAAAAGGAAGTCGGTAAAATTTTTTACATCTTTTGGTTTAACGGTTTTCGTATCAAGATACTCATAAAAAATTTCTGTTACATATTTTTTCCGAAACTAGATACAATTGATATTTTTTATAAAATCGGAAGGATTTGAAAAAGTTTCTAATTTGAAAGACAAGATGATACTAAACCATTTCAAAATTTGTTCAATTTGCCGGAAAGCGTAACAATATGAAGGATGTTTGTAGTGGAAGACGTCGTTATCAGGACGTCCTTATATTATCGATTTAAGTGATCTGAAATCAGATAAAGAAACTATCTGAAATCCGATAAAAGGACGATAAGCGTAATCGCTTCTTCGCTCCCCATAATCTATAACACCACTGATTTCAAAGCAGTTATCAAAATAAAATTTATTAAAAATTTTGTAATTTTTAGAATTGCAGTCAAAGTTTAGACAAAACACCTCAAGATGATCAGAAAGATTGGAATTTTTTCAACAAGTGGTCGCAGTTTCAAAGTAATTGTTTTACATTTATATTTATTATGAATTTCAAAACACTTTAAATAACTACTTAACACAAAATGGTCCAAAAAGATTTTTTTTATATTTTATTAACAAAAAACAATGGTATTGCTTTTCTGCTCATGGTAGCAAAACTATGAATTATATAGTTTTTATAATAGTTTAGAAAAAAAAACTATTTTTTGTGCTTTCAGTCAAAACTTTACTTACGATTAATTTCTGCTGGAGCGGTGTTAGAATTTCGTATTATACAAAAACATATTATCACTGATAGTAAACGATTTAGCATTTTGTCCGTTATGCACTCTAACCGAATTATTCTTCATAGACTTAAGATTTGATTTTAGAAGGTGTTTTCTACGAGCAGACCGATTTCAAATCTATTCAAATCTAAGTTCTCCAATCAACTGACACTCAATATCCTAAACATATTTCTTGGTAATCAAAATCCCGCGTGGTTTTCGTCCATTCGGCGCATGTGCCTGCACTTGAGACCACTTTTATGCCAATTTCTTGGCCTTACCTTACCAACATTCGCCTCGCGCCATAAGAAGAAACGAAAAGTGTTGAGTGGTGTTTGAAAAATCGCCTCAAATCAAAACAAAACAATCCCCTTTCCGGCAGACTTATTTGGGTGTATTAGAAGGAAGTTAGAAGGAATATTACATTAAGATTAGCTACTCTATATGAATGTACGAGTACTTTGAACTTTAAAAATTCTACAGTATTTACATATGTAACTAATAAATACCAAGTAATAATATATTTAAGAAATGGACCCATTATGTTGGGCTGATGAAACTCCCGGAACTTCATATGCAAAGTCTACACGATTGAACAACGTTTCGGTTGTTCAGTAAACATTAGATGAGAGATTGGCGAAGTTACTTTTGCTGACTCGTGCACAAGTAGAAAAGTAACTTTTTGTGCTTTACGATTAATTGCTTCAGCTAATTAGGCATTTGTTGATTCATATAAACAGCATTGTATCCCGAATATCACCAGTTCAGTCCAAAAGAAAGAGAGAATCTTTATTATGTATTTGGAAAGATGAAATTTTATTAAAATTATATTGAATCGGCAGAAAATTTTTGTTGATCACCACAATTTTATTTAAAAAGAAATTAGTAATGATTCCAGTATGGAACTGATACTCAATAATCGGATAGTCCTGGAAGTTTTCCTTGTATAGTTTTCAATATGTATTTTTAAATTCTATAAAATTCAATGTATATTTTTTTAGAATCAATTCAGGACGAAAACTAAGTACAATAAGTTCTCGATATTTTTGAAGCATCAAAAATAACCGGGCTGCTTGCTAGTATGTAGTTCATGTTATCATAAAACCTCATCCACTGCACCATTAGAAATCAACAATTCCTCACGAAGTAAAATTTCAGGTCGAGTAATGTTACAGATTATCAAATTTTTTTTAATGAAGCATTGTAAAGGGTCTTTCAATAAGGATGCTCGGTTTTTAAATGTGAATAAAACAAGTTGTGTGGAAGATATCCACCCAATTTTTTTTTGTTTGAAAGAATATTTTATGGCATTAACACATGGATCAATAAGTCCCGAGACTAACAATGAAAACAACATTTTTTTTGCCAAATTTTTTTTTATTCATCAATATAATCACCTTTTAGGGTGATACAATCGTTCCAACGCTTTTCCAATTTTTCAATACCATGTTTATAAAAAAAATTATCTTTCGCTTCAAAATAAGCTTCAGTTTCAGCGATGACCTCCTCATTTGAGCCAAATCTTTTTCCCTGGAGCATTTTTTTAAGATCAGCAAAGAGCCAGTAGTCACTGGGGGCTAAATCTGGCGAGTATGGGGGGTGGGGAAGCAGATGAAAGCCCAATTCGTTCAATTTTGCCATTGTTTTCATCGACTTGTGGCAGGGTGCATTGTCTTGGTGAAAAAGGATTTTTTTTCTCTGCATGTGCGGTCGTTTTTTTGCGATTTCCTCCTTCAAACGCACCAGCAAGTCAATATAACAATCACTGTTGATCGATTTACCTTTTTCGAGGTAGTCAATGAAAATCACGCCATGCGTATCCCAAAAAACTGACGCCATGACTTTGCCAGCTGACTGCTGCGTTTTCGGACGCTTCGGACGGCTTTCGCCAGCTGTGCGCCACTCAGATGACTGCCGCTTCGACTCTGGAGTGTAGTGATGTATCCATGTTTCGTCCATGGACACGTAACGACGCAAGAAATCTTTTTTATTGCGAGTAAATAGCGATAAACAGCTTTCTGAATCATCGACTCGTTGCTGTTTTTGTTCCATCGAAAGCAATCGCGGCACCCACTTGGAAAAAACCTTTTTCATGCTCAATTTTTCATGAAGGATAGTAAATGCACTTCCATATGATATCTGTGTTATCTCAGCAATCTCACGGAGCTTCACTTTACGATCTTTCATTATAATTTTTGTCACTTCACTCACATTTTCCGGTGTAACGGCTTCCACAGGTCTACCCGAGCGTTCCGCGTCATTTGTGTCGGTACGACCACGTTTAAACTCGGCAAACCACCGACAAATCGTTGCTTTTGATGGACAAGAGTCCGGGTAACATTTTTCAATCCATTGTTTCGCTTGCACGGTGTTTTTACCCATTAAAAAACAATGTTTTATCAGAACACGAAACTCGGTTTTTTCCATTTTTTAAACAAACTACAAAACGACTTTACTCCAACCTCGATAACTCAGCTGTTTCTGGTCCGATCGACTTAAAATTTTGACACGTTTCAAGCAAAGGTTAGTACTCTAGAAAGACGTGGTTACTGGTTTACTACGAGCGTCATCTCTGGGTTAGTCTCGGGACTTATTGATCCATGTGTTAAGTATGGAACATAACGTCGTTCAAATGTCCGTCGCTACTTTGCTTGGTGGCACGTATTCGGGACGTCCAAATTTCGATAACTTTGTCGCATAAATCTGGCAGAATTTTCTGAATGTCGTTCGTTATGTTGACTTTCAGGGCATCAATTATTTGCGGTTTATTCGCATAGACCTGCGATTTAAGATAGCCCCAAAGGAAGAAGTCTAAAGCAAATGTGGCCAGTTCACGTCGCCGCCGCGCGAGATAACCATGTCTTGAAATCGCTCGTACAGAATGTCCATATTGGCATGTGCCGTGTGGCATGTAGCGCCGTCCTGTTGGAACCACATGTTGTCGGGATCCATATCATCGAGTTTAGACCACAAGAAGTTACTTATCATCGATCTGTAGCGCTCGCCGTTGAAGGTTATGGCAATGCCAATTTCGTTTTGGAAGAAGTACGGACCGATGATTCCGGCAGACCAAAATCTGCACCAAACAATGACTTTCTCGGGATACATTTGGTGCTGGTGTATCTCGTGTGGATTGGTATCACCCCAAATCTGACAATATAGCTTGTTCACAAGTCCATTCATCCAAAAATGAGCCTCGTCGCAAATGAAAAATTAGTCAAAAATTAGTTTCTCGAACGGAGCACTGATTTTGAAAATAAAATTTAATGATTTGCACACGTTGTTCAACGCCATAACCTTCCATTGTGATTTGCCATACACTACTGATCAATTCACAACAAATTTGACAGATGTTGCTTTAAAAACATGGCCGCTATAAACTTCGAGCGTTCTTACTGAAATACCCTTTAGTTCAGGAATGTCCAACCTTTCAGCTTTCGTGGGCCACATTGGGAGAAGACGAGTTGTATTGGGCCACAAATAAAATATAGTAACCCTAAAGATAGCTGATTAGTAAAAAACGTAGAATATATACATACTTGGTTAACAATTTTAAGTAATTTAAACTTCATTAATTCATCAAGTTTGTAAATATATCAATTTTTGTTGGGCCTCATGCAAACATGTCTTGGGCCGCATGCGGCCCGCGGGCCGCAGGTTGGACAAACCTGCTTTAGTTATTCACTATAATGAAAACTTGCTGCAAGAAAATTTACTATAGCAACTTTTTTTCACTTTAGCAACATGTTGTATTTTATTCAATTGTTGATGCTGGTGTGCCGATTAGACTGGGGAGCTTATTTTATGCTTGAAGGCAGCAAAATGAAGTTCTGAATTGTAGGAATTGTATATTTAACATAGGACTCAGATACTTTTTTTTTATTTGTTATTATTAAATTATTAGTTAGACAGTTCGGTTGGGAAAATAAAATATTGCGAATTAAATAACACTTGTTTCAGTTAAAGCCATCCTACAGAATATCTTTATATCAGCTACTGTTTTTGGTGCCATCCTGACTGTTGAACATCAAGTCAAAATACCGAATACCTCGTCACTCTGGTTGTTACAAGATCATGCAATTTTAATTGATTCCGGCAGTTGTCTATGAAAAAAAATTTAAATGAATCCGTATATCGTTCAGGATAGTTATTTAAAAAAAAATCGACACTCTAGAATTAAATAGCAAAAAATTTGAATTAAATGAATCGCTTTTTGTATTCATCAGGCAATTCTGAAGTTTGATAACTTATTTTTTGGGAGAGTAGCAATATTACTTTAAAAAGCAAAGATGTGAATCCCCTTGTCTTTTAAAAGGGTTCGGTCCCGGTTTCGTTCTTCGGGGGCAAGAGTTCAGTTTAGCGACAATGACGTTACAAATTGTTCCTGTATAGAGGAGGTGAGGGGGAAGCATCCCCTATCCAAAATGGGTATTTTTAGCCGTTGCTCGCCCCCTTGCCCCTCCAGGGGTCCCAAAATTTTGTATGAAACTTTTTTCTGGGGGGTGGTAGGGGGGGGGGTGTGTAAAAGGTAATGAAAGGTGCATTCCAAAAATATATAGCATGATAGGGCCCCCCTTTCCCTCTTCGATTTATCCCCCCTTTGAAAAAAGTGGACTTTTGCAACAAAACTACTTTTACTAGCACAATTTCGGGTCGCAAACCTCATAAAAGTAGTTTGAAATGACTGCTGACGCTGTTTTAATTACAAAATTTCATTTTAAAATTTTCATAAAACCTCACTTTTCTGACGAAAAAAAACTTGAGCTACAAAACAATTTTACTTATGAGCCAGGATATGTCAAATGACTCCAATTGGAATTTCTATAAAAATGTCTTTTGATTGTCACCATGTGCGACATTCTTTCTTCAAACCCAGATAAAGCGAATCGACGAATCCTTTGCTGAAAGTCCAAAAAAAGCTCTTCTAAATCCGGTTGTTTTCTTCAATAAAAGCGTTTTTGCTTTCAAAATCAAATTTGAAGTGTTCAAAAGACTTTATTCTTGATACAAACCATGTGGCTAATTTTTGTGGGAAATTTATATACCCTACAGAATAATATCATAAAAGCACGTGTATGTATATTATCAATAAGGCCCGTTTGCGCGTATTATTCTTAAAAAATTAAGTTGTGGTTAGCCTACTTAAACCGTTTTGTGGGTGCAAACGGCACTAAATCGCTTAATTAGTTAAATGAAAACAAAAACCTGAGGGTAATAGAAAAGTAAAAAACAAGTGCGTTATTGCAAAGTTTGTTTGAAACTTTAAATGGCGAAGGAGAAAAAGAAAAATATCCTATAATTACCGTGTAGGTGCAGACCGGTGGCTGAAATCTTTAATGGTGCATTCGAATGGCTTGTTTTTTTGCTCGAAAATTGCTGACTTCAAAAACTTGTATACAATTGCCAAATTTTAGACCACTCCACGAAAAATTTGTCTATTCTAATTAGTGTTATTCCTCTACGCGTAGATAATTGTCTACACTTCACTGTAGACAATATCGTAGACAATAGATTTTGGGAAAGACAATGTAGAGTCTAAATTGTAGACATCGGCGTAGACAATGTCGACTTTGCGTAGACAATGTAGACTTTCTCATATCTGTCAAAACAAAGTCATCAGTGAGTCATATATCTAATACTATACTGTATAGGAAATGGCTAATTACAAGAAATGGCGGGGCGCTGGTGTCCCTAAAGAGTTAATTTATATGAAAAAGACATAAAAAAACCATTGGTTTTTTGAAATATGGCAGCGATGCGTCATCCAACTCTGTCGCAGTTCGCCATAAAACTATTGCAGATTCCAGCTTCATCTGGGCAAATAAAAAGACTGTTTTCCAGCTGGTCACAAGTGCATTCTCAAAGCCGAAATCGACTGATTTTTGAAAGGTCTAAAAAACTACTCCATATTTATTATTCTTTGCGAATAAATGATAATTTATATTACGAAGAAGACAATGATTCTGATTAAGATTGATTTATGTACAATACATATAAGCGCAAAAAATAAATTCTTGAATTAGTTTTGGTAGTTTTTATTTTTAATATTTTTTATATTCCACTAGGGGTATTTGACTTACTTTATTTGATTTGAATTACTTCCATATAGATTTCCGTCTATCTGTAAATACGACAACTCTCAACGGAATTAAGCTAAAGACTAGAAACAAACGTGTTTTTCGAAAAAATTGAACAGATATTCTTAAATGAGCAAAGCCATCCCATACAAATGAATCAGTTTTTAAAAAAAAACGGTTCGTTATATTGAAAAATGTGGGAAGCAAAAAGGTTTTAGAGTTCAATGTGATTTCAATTGCAAAAATTAAAAAAAGCCGCTTAGATTGCATGCATAGAATTAGAATTGCCATTAAAGTTTGCTCCGAAGTTCTCATGTACACCATTTGGCGATTGCTCCCTGGAAATTGTGCTTTATTATGTTAAAATTAATTGAAGAAAATGAGATTTTAAAACTAAATCAGCTATCCTCTTTTTTATTGAATGTCTACATTGTCTACGCGTAGAGAATAGACCATTGTCTACAGTAATGGCCTACGCGTCAATAATGGTGTAGTCTACATCACGTAGATTACGCGGCACAACACTGATTCTAATGGCAAAGAAATTTCCCTTTTTCGAGCAATTTTTAGAAAGAGCAATTTTTAGACCAGTTTTCTGCTCTGTGGAAACAGACTGATTTACACTGATAAAAAACGCGAAATTTAAAAAAAAAATTATTTTGACAATTCGAATTTTTTTACGTCGGGGCAACAAAATCTGAAATTTGAGAAAAGCAAAACTGCTTTGCTTAAAAATATGCTTTTCGAATTTGTTATAAGCAAAGAATAAGTATCTGAAGAAGCGAAAGAAACCGAAATTCTCATAACCCACGTTTGAGTGAGCATATGCGATATAGAAAAAAAACGTTTTAAATGTGCAGGCAAAAGGTAAGTCCAGTGACGTGGCGTGCTGCTTTCAGTAGGGTGTTCAATATTAAGTTTCTGTTAAATGATATAGACGTCTACTCTTAGTTTTATCCAGGATCACGTCCGGGACGTGATAGATGAAGATCCAATTTTTCCTCGATATTTAATTGAGAAAATTGTTTCTCAAACAATTTTTCGATTGCGCATCCGCATTCACAAGCCATAATATTAAATTAATTATTCCTCATACACAAAAGCCAACTGAACACCTGTAAAATCAGAAACCGACTGAGCTGATGAGCAAGCAATATATTGCTGTTTTGCTTGGCACACACACCCACACGCATCAGCACGTCAGCCGAACGGCCATACGATGGTCGGTTTTCTATTGTCGGGTTTCGCAGCATCGCGGCCAGCAGCAAGCAACATCGCATCGGTTCGCCGTGCGGCTTTTTCTGGAGCACCCAAATTCATCGTTGTGTGCGGTTATTTCTTGTGAACTTTGTGTGCGGTGAAACGTTTTTTATTATAGACTTTTACTTAGTCATATGTGTTTTTACTTTGCTTTGGTGCGCTGTAAATTGGAGAACACTCGAGTCGGTCGAACGACCGAAAGAGTCGGTATTGCGTTTCGAGTGTGTTTCGCTAAGGGGCGAGTAGGAAAGAAGGCCACAAGCAATTTTTACTTTGGTTCGCTGTAAAGTGTAGAACACTTGGTTGGTCGAAAGATCGAAAGATAATGAAACATGTTGGTAATGTAGGGTGCGGGTGCTTTAGGCAACCATTGCCATTGGTAAATTGTCGAAAGAATTGGCACAAAAAAAAAGAAATTAATTAACAATAGATTTCCGATACATATTGGATTTCAGTAGGGTGTGCAGTGAACACCCTCGCACCTTAGAAGAAACGTCACTGGGTAAGTCTCTTTCTGTCATGCACACTTAAATGGTCTCTGCAAAAAAATAAAAAATCATGGAGTTTATGCAATGTGAGAGGGTGATCCAAATGACCGAATATTTTGAGATAAAAATTCCAAAATCACATTTTTTTTTACATAAAAACTGTATTTAGTAACCGAACTATAAGCAAAGAAGTTCCACAAGTCATTTTTAAATGAAATTTTTGTTAAAAAACTGCGTTAAGCTGTTTTTTTTTCTTAAATTGCTGTGACATAAACAACAGCTTATTGGCTCACCCTAAACACGAAATTTTCTCTCATCACAAACACAAACATAGTGCGGCTGGCCCCATTTGTTTACATTTTGTTGAGCCATTGAAGAAATCATTTTTCGTATGTTTTTCACTGCACAAAAATAGGTTTCCGCACTGAAAAATGCCACGAATAAAATTTTTAAAATGCATTGTCACCGAATGTTTATCTAACACCAAGAAAAATCCAGAAAGGAAATTTTTCAGGCTTCCGATACCGATGGAAAGGTAAATTTTTGGTTTTCTTCTAAAAATGCGAATAAAAAAACAACACTTGGCGAAAAAAACAACACTTACATCAAATTGAAATACGTCGCAACGTGAAATCACAATTTTATGTTTTGGAATCGACATATTTACCGATAAAATTTACTAAATTTCCGCGACACCGGAGTTTGTTTTGAACTGTCAAAGCGGTATTTGAGTAGTATTGCCAGGGGTGCGTTCTTTTATTAACCGTGGTTAACCGTGGTTAACCGTGGTTAACCGCGGTAAACAGAAATGCGTTCTTAAATGCCTACGGTTAACGCTCAGTAAACTTTACTGCCGTTCCTAAATGCCAAAGTTAAGCTGTCAAAGTTACTTTTCTCAACTCTGCTCGAGAGCTGAGTTGGAGAAAGTTAACTTTAATTGTAATTAAAGAACGCAATAAAGTTAACCGAGACGGTTACAACTGTCAATCAACTGTCAATTCGTCTCGTAGTTTCGAATGAGTTTTGTGCAGAATAATGGAGGATTTTATTGTGGTCCTTGTAAATGAGAAATACGACATCAAGGAGAATTCTATTTTTTTTAATGTATTGTTGTGCACATCACTGCTGTCAAAGTTAACCAAATCGCGTTCTTTTAATCAGAGTTAACGTCGGTAAAATTTCAACTTTGGCAATCAGCTGTTCGAACTTTGACAAACCCAACCTTTACTTTACTCAGGAATAAAGGAACGCACCCCAGGTGTTTTCTTTTGTAGTTGAAATTAAGCGCGACAATTTAAAAGGCAATTCCTTACTATTGTGCTTTATTTTAAATACATGAAATTTGATAATTTCGGTTTCTAAAATATAATGTTCCTTTAAAATAAATCCTTAAATTTATCTTAGAAAAAAAATTTGGCTAACTTCGATAAATCGGCAAGATTTGATAAACATAAACGGCACTTGCATTGATCGTGTTTGCGAACTTCATTTCCACGAAAGAATGTTTTGTTCCGCAAATCGTCTTCGGAAAAAGACCGACACAAAATCACGTAATTTTGAAGATTTTCGTAATTTTGAACGAAATCTTCCTCGAAACCACGAGATTTCCAGTACATTAACCTGTTTTCAAAAATCACTAAAAGTATGGAATTTCCACAAAATTACGAACGAAATCAAGCAAAAACAATGAATACAACCCTGCATCACTCATTCAGCTCTCTTGAGTACATCAGTTTTGACATTTGTGCTGGATTGGAACGACGGAGATATAAGAAAAAGAAGCCGTGTTCCGCACGCGAAAAGGATATATTAGTAAACAACTTACGCGGGGCAAAAAAAAAATTGACTTGTTTTTGATGCGATTAGATATGAAATGGAAAATAATTGTTTATTTTCATTACAGATAATTTCCATTGTCGTCTAAAGTGTCTAATTCTGTTTGCACATATTTCATCGATGTTTTGAATTGTATTATTCATCATATTACTAAAATTCATAGCAATCCTACACTAAAATTCATAGCAATCCTGTAGTTGAAATGTGAAACAAAATTACCTTAATCTCTGTGTGAACACTTTGGTTTAAGTTCTAAATCATTTCGTAAAATTACGTGATTTTGTGTCGGTCTGAACTTAGTATAAGAGCTTCATAAAACTATAAACTAATTCATTTAATAAACATATTGTTTAAAGTTGTTATAAAACTAAAAGCCAAGCAATAGATTTTTATTAAATTCGTTATGGTTGCTGCATGAAGAAGTGAGAATTTAGCTGAAGGTGGTGTGGAAAATCACATATTAATTTATGCCTTGGTTAGATTCTTTAAATTTTTTTAGCATGAATTTAGATTCAATATTTTTTAAATTTATAATTTGCCAAATGTTCATCTGGCAACCCCCCGTATGATGTTTCTCTCAATTCCGACATCTTGTCTCACATACGCATTGAATTTCGTGTTCTTATGCAGACAAGACGACAGCTATACTTTTATCGGACGGACTCTCCACTCATCAAAAAATTTTGTCCTTTCTTTCCCTTCTTCAGATACTTATTCTTTGTTATAAGTCTCAATCAGACAATTTCACGGAAATTCTCTTCCCTCGCATATATTCTAAAAAAAAATAGTATTTCGGTACGAGAAATGTCGTCATAGTTTAACTAGTTAGGAAACGTAGGGCTTTTTACGTGTACCTACGTTGGAGTAAAGATAACCGGTATACTCTGGACGCGGTTTTTCTTTCTTTCCTATGCGTAAATTACCAACAAAACACAACACATGTAAAACCTAGCCATATTTTCATACACCACCAACACATGCAATCTCCCGCTGTCGGAAAATTGCATGTGTTGGTGGTGTATGAAAATATGGCTAGGTTTTACATGTGTTGTGTTTTGTTGGTAATTTACGCATAGGAAAGAAAGAAAAACCGCGTCCAGAGTATATCGGTTATCTTTACTCCAACGTAGGTACACGTAAAAAGCCCTACGTTTCCTAACTAGTATAAACTATGATGTCGTTTATACAGGTGTCTCACTACGGTGATTGAACAATATTTTCTTCCTTTTCCATTAAAAAGTTTAAAACAAATCCTTTGCAGACTCAATTACGCACTTGTTATACATGTGTCTATTAGGTTCAAAACGAGTCTACTCCACTATAAGCGATTTCGAGATAATGCAGAAAAAGCTATAGTTAATGTATGCACCAACCAACCGAAATCTCTGTATCTTCAAATTAAAGTGCAACATCATAAAAGCTAATATTATAAGTGTCATAAATCAGAAGCACCTAGGTTTTCCAAAATTTCAATATTTAATTTGGAATAGAACCACTTTGACGCTAACCCCTTGGAATAGAACCGCTTTGAAAATAATGAGCGTGGAATAGATGGCTTTTGAACATAACAAATAAATTCAAGTCAATTAAATTCAAGTAAAAAATGTTTTCCCTTTCTTCATATTATTGTTATTCATTTATTAGACAGTAAACTTCTTAACAAGTAATGTTTTTTATACCCGTATGGTGACACCAAAGGGTATATTAACTTTGCTTTACCGTTTGTAACGCCAATATCCCGTCATCACACAAAAAAATGAATTACACCAGTGTGTTTAGAATGATAAAAATATTAAATTTTTGCATGTCCGTCCGTCTGTCTGTCCGTCTGTCTGTCTGTCCGTCCGTCCGTCTGTCTGTCCGTCTGTCTGTGGCGCGGATTGCGGGCGCATGGATTGAGCTAGAGACTTGAAATTTTGCGTGGATCCGTTTTTCGAAAAATGCGAGGCTAAGTTCGTTAATGGGCAAAAATGGACCATTAGGGGGCGTACCCCCCATACGAACGAAATCGTTTTTTGTGAATATCTCAAAAACGGTGCATCTTATCAAATAAGTGCAAGAACAAAAGTTATTTAGGATATGATTCTACATAAAACTTCCATACATCAAAATCCGATTGGAATAAATTTTAAAAAATCTAATTGGAAAGTTTGACTTCAAAGAGAAATTTTGGTACAACTGCTCAAATTATGATACGAATATCACCATACGGGTTTTCAATAATTGCCAGATTGGCAATTATAGCTTTTGTTATGTTTTCACCCTAACTATGATGACAAATAATGATAATAAAACAAATAGTGAAAGCAATACCGGGATCCCGGTATTATCATTTTACAATACCGAACTACCGGTGTAGAGATTACCTCCGGTATTGCATTCCCTAAAAACAAAACTCTTAATTTTCACCTTTACGCGCTAAAATAATTTCATGCAAGAATACTCACTTTGATTATATTTTCTGCCTTGGTTATTAGTTGCAATGGGAATAGCACCACTTTGATACTCAATGGAATAGGCTCGCTTTGATTCTTACATACGTAAGGAATAGAACCATTTTGAAACTAAACCGCATTTTCAAACCGATTTTTAACGGTGTAAAACAGTTTTGATCATAACGCATGATTAAGTAAGTTGTGGGAACCAACAGTAGGAAACAAAATCAATCGTAATCTAATTTTTTTCAAAAATGGAGTAGACTCGTTTTGAACCCAATAGACACACATTCTCTATGAACTTCACTTTATGAAAGGTATACTCTAGCCTTATTTTGACCCACTTCCGCAGATCCGATTGACATGAAATTTTGCACATATATATGTACAGTCCGCTCGGAATATATTCTGATAACAAAATTTTAAAATTCGTACCAGAAGATACTGTAAGGATAACAACGTTGATCATTTTTCGGGAAATTTTCGAGGGTAAAAATGCTGTCTGAGGGATTTTGAGGTTTCTGACCTTAATTTCAGGCAGAAGATTTTGTAAGGATAACGACGTGATTATTTTTCAGAAAATCTCTAGAAAAACTGCATTACATCGTTTAATTATCATTAAGTTTCAATTTTCAATTATTTAAAGACTAAAAATGATAAAATAAGAAAATATGATTTGTGATCAGGAGTGGTATTCCATAACTTGTTTCAAGCGTTTGTTTCGAGTTAGAAGAAAAAGTGGTATTCGCTATCTCGGTTTCTCTCTGTCATTTATTTCGGTCAAAACAGAGACAGCGAATAGTTCTTGTTCTTCTAACTCGAAACAAACACAAATTCAATTGCTATGCAAAATCTCGCTATGCTTCTTATTTGAACACTGTCAAATGCAATATTGAAAGAGATCCTAAGACGTTTTGGAACTTTGTTAATGTTAAACGTAAGTCTAGTCAGTATCCAAATCAATTTTGGGTAGATGGTGATAAACTAAGTGATAATCCGCGCGTCATTGCTGATTGTTTTGCATCTCAGTTTAAAGAATCTTTTTCTTCGAACAACTGTGATATTGATTGTGATTATTTTAAATACTTGACAAATCTTCCTCAGGTTGATGTTCCTTCTATTAATTTTAAATCTATTGACATTTCTAATTATATTTTAAAGAATATTGACGAAGACTTTTCTGATTGTTCTGATGGTGTACCTGCTGCAGTTGTTCGTAAATGTAATCTTAACTTGCTTGTCCCGTTGACTTATTTATTTAATTTATCACTTTCTACTAGTATATTCCCAAGTTTTTGGAAACGTTATTATGTAATTCCGGTACATAGAAAAGGTGCTAAAAATCAGGTGGCTAATTACAGGCCGATAGCGAAACTTTCCCCAATACCAAAGTTATTTGAATCTTTAGTTAATGAGGTCTTGACATTCAACTGTAAATCAATTTTATCTTCAAGACAACATGGTTTTACTAAGGCTCGATCTACTTCGACACAACTAGTTGAATTTACTAGCACTGTACTTAACGACATGGAAGCTGGGTATCAGACTGATTGCCTTTATACTGATTTCAGTAAGGCATTTGATAAAGTCAATCATGAAATTCTCATATTTAAACTTGAAAAACTTGGTTTCCATTCAACTATTATTTATTGGATTAAATCCTACTTGTGTGATAGAAGTTTTTCTGTTTTATTTAATGGTGTTTTATCGGACGAGATAAATGTCTCTTCAGGTGTTCCACAGGGCAGTCACTTAGGTCCCTTGTTATTTTTATTATTCATTAACGATGTTTTTACTATATTATTGGACTCTGAACTGCTTGGTTTCGCCGACGACTTAAAAATATATAAATGTATTAGATCTTCATCCGACACGTTACTCTTACAAGATGATCTTTATAAATTTAGTTCTTGGTGTCTAAAGAATAGTTTAACCCTAAATGTTGATAAATGTGTCTTCATTTCGTTTACCAGAAGACAGAATCCTATAATTACATCGTACAAATTAGACAACATTGTCGTGCAAATCGTATCACACGTTGATGATTTAGGAGTTATTCTTGATGCTAAATTGGATTTCGGTCTTCATATACAAAATATCGTATGTAGAGCAAATTCTACTCTTGGTTTCATTAAACGTTTTTCTAGAGAAATCAATGACCCGTATGTGATAAAGTCGCTTTTTTTGTTCTTTGTTCGTCCGATACTGGAGTATGCTTGTGTAGTTTGGAATCCATTTTATGATTGTTATGTCAAGCGTATTGAAAGTGTTCAAAAAAGATTTTTAAGGTCCGCTCTTCGTTCACTTCCGTGGAATAACCCCGTAGTTTTGCCTCCATATTCTGAGAGACTTAAACTACTGGATATGGTTTCGTTGGAAAACAGACGCTGTATGCACCGAGTCATCTTTATATCTCAAGTTTTATCAGGTGACTTAAATGTACCTGACTTGCTTTCTTCGGTCAAGCTCAATGTCCCGGTTCGTAAATTTCGTCATTCTAACTTAATTAAAACTAAGATTCATAACACAAACTATGGGCTAAATGAGCCAATCACGTCAATGTCAATCCTATATAATAATACAGTTTATTGTGATTTTAATATAACGAAAGATTTTATAAAAACTAAATTTAAATATCAAACCTAATATTTAATTAACTAATAATGTAATCAGATGGTTGTTATTCCTGTTGGTTCTAAATAAATAAATAGGGGAAACTGGGGTATTCTGGACCACGGGGAATTGCGGACCAGCGTCATTTTGTTTCCCCTAGTAGTGGTTGGTAGCTGCAAATAACTGTAATCAGTTTGCCTCATGTTAAGCTAATTTTCCTAACAGTACTCGACTTGTGTATACGCACTATCACCTCGCTTCGATAGCAAATAGAAAAGTGATACTTCGAAATTTTTTTTTTCACTTTGTGTTTCGCTTAAATTTAACCACATTTTTCGAGAATCAACTCAAGTAAATATATTGATAATATTCGCGGAGCCTTAAGCATTCGACACTGACAAAAAATTTTGCATGAAGTTTGCATTGTGTTACTAATAGCTGCCATATTGTAAAAAAGAGCGTTCGGGGAATTGTGGACCACTTTTGTCGGGGAATTATGGACCACTCAATTCTTGACATTTGACAAGCAAACTTCGTGTATTTGATGCATATAAGTGTTTTTTCATGCAAAAACACAGCATTAGATTTTCGGCAATCATACTAATATATAAAACTGAGTTGGTGTATGTCTGCCTGTCTGTCTGTCTGTCAGTTCCTCTTTCACGCGAAAACGGCTGAACCGATTGACTTGAAATTTGGCATGAGTGTCTGTGGTAGTTCTGGTTCCAACATAGGCATACGGAAAAGTTGCGCGAGGGGTGGGGGGAGTAAGGGGAGGGGGTAAAGTGATTTCGAAACTTAGTTTTCCCTCTATGTTACTCTTTCGCGGGGAAACTACTGAACCGATTAGCCTGAAATTTGGCATAGATGTTCGTCGTGGGTCCAGCCCCAACATAGACCCATTAAAAAGTTTTTAAGTTCTTTCCGGTTTTCTTCGTATTCTAAAATTTAGACAAAAAGCTTAACCCGGCAACGACGGGTATACAAGCTAGTTTCTAAATCGGCCGTTTTGACATCGCCAGAGGATGTAAATGACCTTCGTGAGAAGGCTGATATGAAGCGAAAGAGATTGGAGAGAAAAGGTGATAAACCATAATCGAAAAAGCAAAAAGATCGTGTCAAATCGAAGACATCACAGAAGAAACAACCATCTTCAACCTATTGTGAGGTGGAAGAATACATAGATTTCTGCATAATTTGTAAGAAAAATATGCCAAAAAAAATGAACCCATCCATCCATACCATCCATTGCAACGTGTGCGATCGAGCTGTTCACTCGGGATGCTCCGGAATGACTGCAAGTTACTGGACTTGCGAACATTGCGTTTCGGACTGATTTTCATTGCAATTTTTCACTTCATTTCACTTTGTCTGTTATATAATAAATATATGAATCAAAAAAAAAAGTTTGTCTATCACATTTTTCCATTTTTAATCGATTTACAAAGTGGTCCACAATACCCCGAGATTTTTCAAAATCGCAAAAACGCCATTTTTGCGCCAACTGATAAAACTTGTATAATTTAATACAATTTGACCGAACTGCTGTGACCCAAAGAGAGGTTATTTATCGTACTACAAATTCAAGCTCTGAAATTTTCAGAAAAAGTTATTTTTTTACGATTTTTTAGCCAAAATGAAAAAGCGGTCCAGAATACCCCACCTTCCCCTACTTGAAACAAGTTACGGAATATCACTCCTGCACAAAACTTTCCTCTGTGATATTTAGTTCGGGCACAAAACTTTCCTCTGTGATATTTAGTATGTGAAATTTTCTCAAATATATCAAGAACCGTTAAAGATACGTAAAAACTGTTAACGGAAAATATGCAAGTAATTTTATTTTCTTTGAATTTGTTTATTTTGAAGATTATCGATTTTCTTCTTTGTTTTCAGCATCTTCAGTGGGAAATTGGATAGAGGTACTTCAGTTTACATTGGTCCAAGCATCATCTATTTCAAATTGGGTGGGAAAAGCCTCTCGTCATCACCATTCCTATCTTGAACAATCAAAAGTGTCCCAGAAAGCACAGAAGCATCGCCTGTCCGTCCAATAGCAAATTGTCCGTGTCTGTCTGTCAATTCTTTTATAATTAGCTGGTGAGAACCATCATCCTCAGGTTTTCCTGCTGCAAGTTGAATGGCATATCAAATTATTGTGTGGGAGATAAATCACCTGAGACAAGTTCATGCGACAAAGCCTTTAAAGATAGCCGACGGTATGGGTGGCTCTTCCACAAGCCTTCAGGTGTAGATTGTGGAAAAGGTTGCTGATGTGATTATAACACAATAAACCACAAATTTAGCTAGAAACATTCTGATCACTAAGAAATCCGTTTGAGGCAAAATTAGGGTCGGTCTGTCGGCTTATCGGGCTGTTTTTCTGTTGGTCTGTCCGTTTTACGTATCTTAAATAACTCGAGAACGCGTTGCGCTAGAGACTTGTAAAAGACTTTTACGAAAATTGTGGTTTTATCAACTTTCGGAAAAATAATATAACGGGTACCTCCCAAACATTTTTTTTTAAATACAGTTTTTTGAGAATTTCTTGAAAATTAAGAGCTTTTGGGAAAAAATGAATATGACGAAGTTTAAAGAATATAATTTTTTTTTACATTTTTCGCTTTACTGGTTTTTTGTATGTCTAACGGTTCTCAAGATATTTTGAGAAAAAATTCATATAACAAAATTAAAAAATAAAATTTCCTGCATTTGTTTATTTAACGATTCTGACGAATCTTTAATTCTTCTTGATACAGTGCAACCTTGTTAGTCCGGACCTCCAGTAATCCGAATTATTCAATAATTCGGACAAGCTAATTCATTGCATTATGCATATTGTAATCCGGATTTGAACTATTTTGGTAATCCGAATTCACAGAATGACAGTAATTTTGTAGGTATTTCTGGCCAAGGAAAATATACAGGGGGTTTCACACCCCATTTTAGAGCTATTTGGAGCCCACAGGGTGATTCTTCGGTAGGCATCTGTCATTCCTGTCTCTGGCATTGCATTTGGTTATTCATGTGATTTCGAAATATTTCAAAATGCCACCGAAAGATCACATAAAACATTGTCTCTGGCCGAGAAAAACACCATTTTGGAAACTGATCAAGGGAGATAGTTGAAAGGCATTAGCTAGAGAATTCCAAGTAGAAACTTTAACCATATCGGACGTCAAAAAGAACAGAGGATCAATTAACAGAAGTATAGATAGAGGAATGGATCAATGAAAATGAAAACCTCTAGAAGACGTGTGTAACGAAGAAGTGGTGGAAATGAGAGGTAGTATTAAACATATAGTCGTCATCAACAGCTTCAGTGTATGTCTACAATGGGCGGAAGAAAATCAAGCGGCATTACAAGACACCCTTGCTATAAGGAGATTAAGGGAGTATGCACTCATTTTACAAACTAAAAAAGCTGTAAAACAAACTAATATTACTGAGTTTTTTAATAAACAGTTTTGTTTTTTTATGATATCTTGTCTTCAACAATAAAATATATTTCTTGGATGTACTGGGAGTCTGTTTCGTAACTTTTACAGCAATATCATAAAGTTCTTCGGTAATCCGGATATTTCGATAGTACGGATCACCTCCGTTTTAATTGATCCGAAATAACGAGGTTACACTGTATATGTATTTGAAAAAATATTACTTTTCACATATTTTTTCCGAAACTAAATATTGCAGGGGAAAGTTTTGTGTTGATCACAACTGATATTTTTTATGAAAATTCTTTAATATTTTTGTACTATTTTGTAAGTGACCGTTTTTTAAACTTATTTAACAATTTTCTTTGGTTTTTTTAAATTATTTTTTTTGATAGTCGCATTTTAATTTTTAAATCTTTTTTTTTTTGAATATTTTGTACATATTTATGAGCTTTTTCTCACACCCATCATGATAGATCTTATATTGGCACAATTTAGACAAAATGGTGTTCATCATTTCGTATTTTCTAGGACCCCACGGGCAAGACCAATACAATTCCAAAGACAATTACTGTATAGATTTGGACTTCTTGAGAATAAAAAAACAATCTTTTTATTACACGTCTGCTTTTATTGCACTCTGATTGATAAAAAGAGCGAGCAGAACACAAGAACAAAAACAGTGAGGCCAATGCGGCTCGTCAAAGGCTGCGTTCAGACGAGGTTGAAACTGGTTGAAGTCAACCAAGTTACTCTGGGTGAAAAAACCTGCTTGCGTTCTCACGTAGTGTTTTTCAACTTTTGCACTGCAGTATATTTACACATGATATGTCAATGTGTGCATGTAGCAACAAAAATTTTGTGAACCCCCACCATTGAACTCTATGTGTGTATGTGTTTTCAACCAAGTCCACCCGGCCTAGCCAGCAGGTGAATTCCCCGCATACACCCGATAGCGTCTGGCCCGTAAAATCGAGTGGAAACTTGGTGAAGTCAACCAGTTTCAACCTCGTCTGAACGCCCAATCCATTTTTGATCGGGTTCCGTTCTTTTAGGATTATAAAATTTCTTGAATATTTAGAAACAAATCAGTTTGTTTAAAAAAAATCAAAACCCTATAAACTTTAGTTTTGTAAAAAAATCATGTTTGCAAAGGATCAAACAAATAAATTCGAAAAGTCAATAAAAAGTTTGTTCTACTACTTAACATTTGTTTTATTCTTCATATTACTTCGTATTAAAACAGTTGCTGTAATAGAACCAGTGATTATGTTGAATATCTCCATTTCACGAGTATATCAAAGTTATGCAGCTAAGAGAATAAGTTCCGCAAAGGAATGCCAGTAATTATTTCGAATAAATTGGAATATCGATAACTTATACAGGATTTCTCACTATTAATTTTGTTTGTGTATCAACTAGATTGGTTTAAGGGAAAACCATTTCGGCAACATATCCACACGTTATACCAAAAAATTAATACTTATATAAATATATTCACGTAAAGATACTATTGACGATTTAATCCTTCACACAGACGGGAATCAATTTAATCCCAAATTAATGAAACATAAAGCTTTGTGTAGCAAAAAATTGTGAACGGAGAGTGCGATGAAAAGGGGATAGGAGAAAAAAAGCACAGGAGTTCGACTCCCATCCGTCGTATTGAAAAAGAATTCGTTGGATATAACGAGCCGAAAGGAAATATTTAGCCGGAAGCGAGGCATTTTCAGACTTTCATCCCTATATCACAGCAGTGGCCATATCGGGTTCTGGCCTAGTACCTCGCCATACCAAAATCCTCATCAGTTATGCCTCCTCATGTCTGCCTACCCGTCTAATAGACCCATCAACGGCTGAACGATCGTCCGACTTGGCGTCATCAGTGTCGTAACAACATGCCTGGATAACATGTTCTCGCCAATGGGCATGCAGATTGAAAGATATCCCGACAATAAAGCTCATTTAGCCACGGAACAATCATTATTTGAAATAGGTTTCCGCCACCTCTTCTATTTGGGGTTGTTGCCACTGCCACGAACTCTCTATATCATCGTCTTCGCATCGATATCGGTATCGGAACTGTTCCTGATGATATTGTTGTAGCCTAAGGCAGGTGCTGGGATAATACCATACCGGGGATACTTTGGCAGCACAAATAATACAAAGGGAAGAAAATTTTCACGTCGGGCGAAACAGTCTTCGATTGAAATCAAATCAATTCCGATTTTCGATTTAAAGAAGTAAATCGAAGCCGATTTTTTACCAACTCCCAATTGGAATGATGGTGAAAGCTGAAGCGTAGAGCCCATTACTCTTGATTGGTTGCGATTGTTTTTCCGTCTTTAAGAGATGATGAGGTACCGTGCGAACTGATGGCTGCTTTATGTCCCAGTATAGGAAGGTGTCGGTTGAAAGAAAAGCGTTACTAGTTAAGCTCAAATTGTAAGTTGTTGACTTCATATACTTGCCGTAGGTATAGGTAGGTATTATTCCAGACCTTCAGATTTGTTATATAGTCGTATGTGATGTGGCCAATGACGTCATGGTATCATAGATCTATTTGATTGATTTAAGATATATTTCTTCCGATTTTTTTTCGCACACTTGATTTTTATTGTGGAAAAAAGGTGAAACATGCATCAAACTTAAATCTATTTTCTGAATCGAGAGTTTCGTGAAGATACTTTCAAATCACTTTGAAATATTTCCAAAAAAAGATAAAAAACATACAATTTGTTATGTAGTTTGATATCTACACAGAGTCGAAAAACGGAGTCGATCACGCACCGAAACGGAGTTTGAGGGAGTCCATCACCTTTAAGAGAAAAACGAACTCCGGTTTAAGGAGTTCACAAGAGTTCCCCGTGGGTGTTAATTTTTAACAATTTTCTGGTGTTAAACCAACTTATTAGAGAAGTTAAAAAAACAAATAAATTTCACCTCAAGCAGTTTTTTACAAGCAGCTTTTGAGGAGTTTTAAGTTTTACAAGCAGCTTTTGAGGAGTTTTAAGTTTTTTTCATATTATCAAAATCAATATTGGTTGCATGTCTCTACCGGGAGTCGAATCTGAGACCTCTTGATTTGTAAGCCATTCGCCTTCCCAATAGGCCAATTAGAAAGTTTTTTTTCTAAACGTGAACACCCTTTACAATGGAAATAACTCCTAAAAGAAGTTCAAGTGAATTTTTTGAATCCTTTCGGAATTCATTCAAAATTGAGGCCAAAACGGTGTTAAAGTGCATTTTGAACTCCTTAAAACAAGAGTGTCAAAATAACTTCGCTCTACGGTGTTGAATTTTTTCTGCATAATACTACGATGTGCTTACTGTTAGTTATGTTTTAAGATAGTGTTAATTTTTTGCGCATACCTACGGACTCCATTAGATTTTTGTCCAGATTAGATTTAAATCCAATCACGAAAAAGTCTAATGGCGACTCAAAAAATCTTGCATCATGATTTAAACCTCCTTAGTGCACTGATTTCACTATTCACCAAAATATGGAGTGGGGGAAAAATCATGATTTTTAAAAGTTCAATGGAGTCGTGGGGATAGAGGTTTTCAAATGAAAAAAAAATTGTAAGCTGAGTAAATGAGCTATAGAGCAACTAAACTATCTACAAATTTTAATTATAAATCATAAAAAATTATTGAAAAATATCAATAATAAGAATTTAAAAAATATAAAAGCATGTTTTCTAGTAAATCATGGTATAACATAAAAAGTTCAACTTTAATTTACAATATGTCGGAAAAAAATGATCCGATTGTTATGAAATTTTATAGGAAATAAAATTTGAAGAGTTTTCTATTTAATTAGAAATATTCAAAAGATTTCATAAGATCAAAAAATATGGGGGGATGATTCCGGAGACTCTACAATGAAGAGGTCTAGAGAGATATCAGGATGTGCCCGTAGTCAAGCTCATAAGACTCAAAAGACTCCGGTGGACTGGTCATGTCACTCGAATGAGTGAAAGTGATCCAGCTCGGTAAGTCTTCTGCGGTAGATTGTTAACCAGGGTTGGGACTTGAGGATGTGTAAAAGGTACTATTTTTTCCCAAAAAGGGTACTAGATTGAGATAATGTGGTACTAGATTTTTTTTTAACTATCGTACAACCAAAATCGTTTTTATGCTTATTACATAGGAGTCAAGAAAAATCTAAATCTCGTAATTTTAGAGAAAAAATCCTTAACCCATATGGATTGACTTTTGCGCTGTAAAAATAACATTCTCGGTCAAAAAATACTCTAGAAAAACTTCAAAAACCAATAAAAATTGTCTAGATGTATTTGTTTTAAATTTTCGTTTTTATTTCAACTTTAAATTTTTGTATAAACTCCATCTAAAAACTTAAATTTCGAGAAGTATTTTGAGCTATTGCTATATAAATCATATTTTCTGTGGTACTAGGGTACTAAATGAGTCAAAAAGGTACTAGATCTAGTACATAGGTACTAAAGTCCCAACCCTGTTGTTAACAACAAGGCGACGAGGAGGACCCAGCCTCAGATGGCAAGACGGCGTTGAGCAGAACGCGAAGAGAATTGGGATGCAAAACTGGAGAACATCGGCACGCAACCGGGACCTTTGGCGAGAGACATTGCGGCAGAGAAAGAGAGAGAGATAGAGAGATAGAGAGAGAGAGAGATAGAGAGAGAGAGAGAGAGAGAGAGAGAGAGATAGTGAGGAAAAAGAGAGAGAAAGGGAGAGAGATAGAGAGAGAGAGAGAGAAAATATATTGGACCGTATGCATAAAAATGAGCATATGCTTATACTCCACTTTTTCTGGTGCTAATTCTCCAATTTTTTTGATCAAAAGTGAGCAAATGTTCTTCAGAAGCAGCAGTTTTTCGGAAGCAGCCACCTTTATTCATCACAACTTCAAAAATCGTTCTAAGAAAGTGGAGTATAAGCACATGCTCTTGCATACGGACTATTGACTTTTGGCCGATGAACAACTCTGCGTCGGTCGTCGAAATCACGACTGTTGTATCACCGAAACCATTCTTTACACGTTGTATTTAACGATTTCAAGAAAACTGAAAAAAATTACAATAGACTCGCGGTTATAGGGTGATCTAATTTGAGGTACTTTTTCCAATAGGGTTGTTTTGATAGTTCTTATGTGTCAACTGGCTTGTCTATATGACGTTTGTGTTCAGTATTCAGTGCCATTTCATCATGAATAGACTTACGTGTGAACAACGTTTACTAATTGCGGAAACGTATTTCCAAAATCAGTGCTCAGTTAGGAATTGTTATAGAGCTTTTGGTTCACATTTTGGTCGTAATAATCGTCCCACTGAACGCACTATTCGTGAAACCATCACCAAATTTCGAAATTTCAAAAATTCAAGATATTGGCGTAGCTGACTTGTGGTTTCAACAGGATGGCGCTATATGTCATACAGCTAACGATACAATCGCTTTATTGAGGGAAACGTTCGATGAAAACATCATCTCAAGAAATGGTTCTGTTAATTGGCCACCGAGATCTTGTGATCTGACACCATTGGATTACTTTCTGTGGAGATATGTGACATCTCTTGTTTACGTCGATAAACCCGGAACGATTACAGCTTTGGAAGCAAACATAACCCGTGCTATTCGCGGAATACCAACCGATATGTTTGAAAGAGTGGTCGAAAATTGGACCCACAGAATGGACCATTTAAGAGTCAGTCGTGGGCAACATTTGAAGGAAATTATCTTTAAACAGTAAATGGCATGAACCAAACTAACAACTTAAACTTTAAATTTTCCTCAATATATTAATTACACTGATCAACAAAAAGAAAAAAAAATTTTTGCCGTTCTTTGCAAATGTCTGTAAAAAATAGCAGAAACACCCATTTTCTTAGGAAATTCTGTTTATTTAAAAAAAATAAAAAAACAGGAATTTTTTAAATATTTAATTTTTATAAATTTATTCGTATGATTTTTTGAAAAGTTTTGCTTCTCTTTTATATGAATATGATGGATGATCTCGTTTTAATGTCCAACAAAAATCTGCCAGCATTCTTGATGACCATTTTCCTTGATATCTCTTTTCCATTGTCATAATGTCTTGCTGAAATCTCTCCCCGTGCTCGTCGCTTACAGCACCTAAGTTTTTAGGGAAAAACTCTAAATGGGAATCAAGAAAATGAATTTTCAGAGACATATTGCATCCCAAGTCTTTATAGTTCTGGAGGACACATCTTAAACAAAAAAAACTTGGCGTCCAAGGTTTATTAATACTTTGACTAATACTGAAACCAAAGTACAAATTGTATGCGTTATTTACTAGCGGCGTAGGCCGTTCTCGATTGGAATTGGAAGTAAACTCCCGACAAATAAAACAAAAGAGGTCCAGAGAATTTAAGCACTTTCGATGCATAATGAAAACTAGGTATAAGTATTTAGTATGCGACCCCAACCAGAACGTATGAAAATTAACAAACAAAAAACTACAAAATAAGCAATAGTGAGCTGAAAAAATACAAGAAATTCACACGCCGTTAACTGTAGTACGTCAATATGCTGTCAATATTGTGGGAAATGTATGTCCTTTTCTTTTATTCGCTCGGTGCTGCTCAGAGCGGGACCGAATAGTTGTTACGGGATAAACCGCCAATACTAATGACAAAAATTATACTTTGTCGTATATTTAGATAATTCGATGTAATGAAATATTTTTAACATTTTTCTGTTAATACTTATGCTTGTCAGATACCGAAAATGTATAATTTGTTTAACGGCAAAAAGTCGTGTTGACCAGTGTTATTAGTGTTTTATTTAAAAAAAAATAGGAAGCTCTTATTGGATCACCCTTTATGAACATGATATTATATGAACGGCTATATTAAATGCATAGAAAATATTTGAGATTAAATACTCTGTTATATGAACAGCTTAAAATTTCATGTTCATATAATCGCGAAAGTACTGTATTTCGTTTATATGGTGTGCGAATTCATCCGAAGAAATAGAATTAGTGTTGAGTGTAGGCAAAAGTGGGTTAATCCTTCGAATTTATGTTGTGAAGTTACGAATATACAAGCCACTGTTAAAAGAAACTGTCGAAAAATTTCCTATATTCACGCCATACCATGAAATCTCTTCGTTTACAGTAAAGAGATGAAACCTGCGCAGAAATTTCTGAGTTTTTGTTCAACAATATTAAAATACGTCTTTAGAGGAAAGTTTACTTCTGTGGATTTATTTGTTGATAGAGTAATCAGTTTGTATTGCGTTATTGAACGAATGACTTCTAACGCCGTTTCCGTCCTGTTATATGTATTTACTTAACTGATTATGTCATTAACGGATAGCATGATACATAAATGTATACGACCTTTACCTTTCCGTTGTTAATTTGCCTTATCCTGTTTTTGTTTATTGCCTTGTTAATTGTGTCCTAAAATAATTGTTTTTTAATGTTAAACTAAATTATGGCATGACTAAAATAACTAAAATTCATGTTCATGTTTGAAAATTTGTATCTTTATTTTTACAAAAAATAAACTACAATTAAATCATTGTTTATTATGACATTGTTTTCAAATTTTCGTACTATATTTAATATATTCTTAATACATTTATATCCGTATTTATATTTAGTTTTTGCTATTTTGCGAGTAATTAGCGATAATTGTCTTGTGATTATTCATTTTCATAAGTTATACAAACTCGAATGGTATTTTCTGAAAAACAAAAAAAAAATTGAATAAAAAAGTTATTTCGTGTTTACAAGACATTGCGGTCATAATTATTTTCTTCGTTTCTCATAATTTATGAAACAATAATTTTGTTGCGTTATTTAAATTAATATTGGTCAGTCTATAAATAGCCAACACAGAGATTATTGACTATTAAAGGCTTATTATACAAATAAGACAAATAAGACGAAAATTTAATAATAAATGATAATTTCCAAATATGCAATTCTATTTTCGATTTTCAAACATTTAAAACGAGATAAAGAACATTTTATATAAGTATTATAGCGTATCTACACATATGCGAAGCGTATGTAAATTTTAATCCTATAACTCTGTATCTGCTTCCCATACTCTAATACTTTAAGAATAACCTTGAAGTTCGAGTTTTCAGGAAAAAAATACTGAGTCTGGAAATAAAACCCTGCAAAAAAAGTTCACTTTTGGGAAGAGTTACGCTACAATGTTAGCCACGAATTCGTTAAACAAAATTTTACAACGTTTTTATGTTTTTATATCGTTTTATGTTTTTTAACTGTCTGATTTTTCTCCGTTGAAATTTTTTTTTATTAAAAATGATTCGAATTTTAATGATGGAGATATGTACTTTATTAAGAAATTTTATTCAATACAGTGCTGAAAAAATGCCGTATAAAAAATGCTGGTATGCCATTAGATGTTCTAAAAAAAACTTATCAAATAACATATCTCTGTTCGTCTCCTTTCAAGCCGAAAGGATTGAGCTAGAGACTTCAAATTTGGCACATATGCATTTCTCGTAAATAGGTAGGATATATTTACAAGAAATTATATATATTTACAAGAGGCTAAGTTGCCTCCCCAATATATGAAATGAAATAATTTTTTGCAATTTTCTCGAAAACGGTTAGTCACATGGAAAAATTCATTTAAAAAAATATGTTTAGAAGATGATTTCACATAAGTCCTTCGTACGTAAAAATTCAATCGGACCATACCTTCTCCTCTCCCCAAAACAAATCGGATTTTTAAATGAAAATTTTGTCTGTCCTTATGTAGAAATTTTGACGATTGGCCCCTGACCATTTAACACTCTAACTGCCACGTCACTCAAAAAACCTGACACCTAATTGTACACAACGGACACAATGAAAAATATTAGTGTTCGCTGCAACCGCAACGATTTTTTGTAGTTGCACACATTTTATGGTAATAAAATAGCATTTAGGTATGATTTTGTTTCAATTTCTTTTTCTCTTAGTGCCTTTTTGACTGACAACTAAATATTCGAAAAAGGCTTAAAACTGTCGTGGCAGTTAGAGTGTTAAGCTTTTCTTATTACTTTTCTCTTCTATAGAAGGAAAGTATCGTATTCGTGACGGAAACCGACTTGAGAACGGGCGCAGATAGAAAATTTCTGATCATTATGAAATCCGTTTCAGGCAAAATAATAAGGATGTCCGGGCATCTGTCTGTTGGTCTGTCGTTCTGTACGTTGTACCTATTTTAAATAACTCGAGAATGCGTTGACCTAGCGGCTTGAAATTTTTTGTAAATAAGTTTTACAAAAATCGTAGCTTTCTATCAACTTTTATCAACTTTTGGAAATGTACCGGTAACAATAACGGGTACCTCCCATACATTTTTTTTAAATACCGATGTTTGAAAATTTCTCGAAACCTATGCCGTTTTGGGAAAAATTGAATGTGAGAAAATTTAAAGGATGTTTTCTACATCTTTTACTTGAACGGGTTTTTTGTATTTCTAACGGATTTCAAGATATTTTAAGAAAATTAAGTATGTCTCAAAAACTATGCACTTTTGGGAACAAAATGCATATAACCAAATTTAGAGGAAATATAATTTTCTGCATTTTTTGCTTTAACATACAAGACTTGCAACGGAAAAACATATAGAAAACACGAAAAACCTAAACAAACTTGACAGTTCTGATTAGATATGTCAAGGATATCTGAGTGTAAGTGGTAGTATCCCTAAACTTTTCTCTTTTGCACTGTAGGTCAGAACGAAATCAACTAATTGCGACAGAACGTGTTAATAATATTAAATGCAAGATCAATTTAAGACATTTAACATTAACTTGAATATTAACACGTTGAGCGTCACGTGCTCATCGGTGGTTATTCTTTCAATTACACATTAGACCGCGGGCTTACGAGTGGGTAATCTGGGACCAACATTTTTTTAAATTTATTTTTATTAATTTATTGTAAATAAATACTACCATTTCCAAGTAAAATTAGGTTTACATCCTTGGACCAAACTTAATATTTCTCAAAGCTAAGGTTCCCACTGGTGGTCACGACGTCAAGAAATGAAACAAGTGTTGTGTCCACGTGTGGTCACGTTGTCCCGCCATCGACATCCAATAATGCCCACCGGTGGTCACTTGGCAAGTGCCGCTCAACGTGTTAATAATATGTATGCTCAACTCAACCAGATGACGCTCGCAGTATCATTTATTGTAAGGTGGAATTTTCGAATTTGAATGGGATTTTTTTTTTGCACCGAATTACTTTTTTCTGGGGTAAAAATTTCTCGGGATGGGGAAATTTTTGGGCCGAGAATTTTTATTCTTAATTAAACCGTCCAAATTGAAGGACGAGAGTTTGTGGGATTTCTCCCCATGGCGCCTTTAAGGCAAAGTAGAAGTTTAATTTTTGGAGCAAGTTGTTTCCCAAATAAAGTGCTAGAGTTTTTAAATTCTTCACTCGTTTGTTAAAAGTGAGTTGGATAGACAATTTTTTTAAAATCTTTAGTTAATGGAAACTTTTCTTAGTTGGTGCAACAAGGAATTTTGGCAGCAAAAGAAATTGCTGAGCTAATAACCACAGGGTTGACCAGCAGCGTTTTAAGCGGGGAGAAGAAACTAGCGCTCTCGCGTTATTTAAGATATCTAAAACGGACAGACCGACAAATTCCACCGTAATGAAAAATTCCAAAAATTTGCACTGATTTTTGTTATTCCAAGTCTTATTTGATATCCAATTATTTGAAGAATTGAAATCTAATCAGTAAATAAATTGCATAAAATTCGAATAAAAATGTCTATACATTAACAAACAGTAATCGAATAATATTCCTAAATGTATTTTGCTATAGGAAAAGGTTTGGGAGAAATCAAGTTGAAAAAGTGCAAAGTAAAGGGAAAACCTTGAAATATCCTAATACTAGGCATAATCTTAGGCAAGAAAACTTTGTCATAAACATCGAGTCTAATAAATTTTCACAAATTTTCGAGACCATACAAAAAGATATCATAAAACGGGAACATAACTTCCACTTTAACTCATTTGAATGGTAATTTACAATATTGATGGGCAAGTTTAACCGATGCTCAATGACCGTAAATTTAAGGCTTGCATGGTCTGTTAAACTTTTGAGTATATGCTGAGAAATAAGCTTATCCACAGCATGCTATATGAATGTGTTTAATAGAAAAGACGGACGGACCTATGACGATCGTCTCTGAATACTTTCCTGAAGTATAAGAAAGGCTTTTGGTATTGTAGAAAACGATAAAAGGTTTCTTTTTTTATAACATATGCAAAATATCTACTAAGCGCCACATGGAGAGGCAAAATATTTCACACAAGTGGATATAATAATAAAATAAGGATTTGTACGTGCGTACATAAAGCATTAAAGCGTTGCAGCAATTTGAAGGACTTTAACTAAAAGTAAATCTGTAGATAATTTCATTTAAATCCATGCAGAATTAATTGAAAACGAGTGCTGAATCTTTTAGAACTTTACAGCACAGACAGATTTGGTTTTTAACCAGAATTTCTTATGGAATAGTTCTGGTGATTTTCGATGGATTTTTTCGCAGATTTTATGAACACTAAAAGTGTTAGATTTTTCAATTTTTTTAGCAGGACGTAGAAATGTCTGCAGCAGTTTGACGGTTGTACAAAATCTCGAGGAGAGGGGCGGGTTCGAAAACTCTAAAAATAGCATGATTTCCGTCCGCCCGTCCGTCTGTCTGTCTGTCCGTCCGTTTGTCTGTCCGTCCGTCCGTCTGTCTGTCTGTGGCACGGATTGCGGGCGAACGGATTGAGTTAGGGACTTCAAATTTTACGCAGATACGTTTTTTGTAAAATGCAAGGTTAAGTTCGTTAATGGGCAAAAATGGACCATTCGGGGGGTACCCCCCGCCTCCCTTCCCCATACGAACGAAAACTTTTTTTGCGAATATCTCAAAAACAGTTCTTCTTATCAAAAAAAAGTCCAAGAACAAAAGTTATTTAGGATATGATTCTACATAAAACTCCCATACATCAAAATCCGATTGGAACAAATTTTAAAAAATCTTATTGAAAAGTTTGACTTCAAAGTGGAATTTTGATACAACTGTTCGAATTTTGATACGAATATCACCATACGGGCAGTGGCGTAGCGAGGGTTCATGGCGCCCGGGGCGGAAGTTAAATTTGCCGCTCTAAAATGATTTTTCTATTACTGACGTTTCCACCGAAAAATCCATATTTTGAAAATGATGCATACTTCGATTGGCGTGTCGTTTACAAGTAAATTCCCGTGTTTTTGTTGATAGCCAAATGTCGACCAATAATTCGTCTCTTGTTGAAAACGACACGATAGTCATAAAGAGGATGAATTGAATACCAATTAGCGCCACATTTTTAAAATATCAATTGTGTCACTCTTTTTATACCCGTATGGTAAAACCAATGGGTATACTAACTTTGCCTTACCGTTTGTAACGCCAAGATCCCGTCATCATCACACCAGTGTGTTTATAATGATCAAAAAAGTCGATTTCTGGATATCCGTCCGTCCGTCTGTCTGTCTGTCCGTCTGTCCGTCTGTCTGTCTGTCCGTCCGTCTGTCTGTCTACCCGTCTGTCCATCCGTCTGTGGCGCGTATTGCGGACCCACGGAAATTTGGCACAAAGCCGTTTTTCCTAAAATGCGAGGTTAAGTTCGTTAATGTGCAAAAACGGACTCGCCATATGAACTAAACATTTTTTACGAATTTCTCAAAAACGGTGCATAGTTGTTTAGGACACGTTTTTACATAAAACTCCCATATATCAAAATCCAATTGGAAGAACTTTTAAAAAAATCTTATGGGAAAATTTGACTTCAAATTGGAATTTTGATACCACCCTTCGCAGTTCAATTAAACTTGAAAAAATGTCATTTCACCATACGGGTCTCCAATAATTGCCAGATTGGCAATTAAAGCTTTTTTATGTTTCAAGGTGAAGACTGGTTTAAACCAAACGTTACTCAAAAGCTGATTGACCAGTACAAAAGTTATATTAAAAATTGTAAGCAATAATTTCAAATTTTTTTAAAAGCAAAAATTTATTTCACATGTTTCTACAAAAACACTTTTCTGGCTTTTTGGACTGAAAATTCTGTTATTATGCTGTCGAAATCGATTTATTTGGTTAATTCTTCCTTAACAAAAGAGCCAGGTTCCTTAATCTTAACGTGCTCATAGTCGATCTCAAATAATTTTTTATAAGCTTTCCCAAGTAACCAAAACTGGTTAAAATCCGGTTGTGCAATGGTTTTGCAACATACGTTGAGAAACCTATGAAGTTAAAAATGGGTTTAAATAACGTAACAATAACAGGCTGGCAACCTTGCCACAACCAAAAACGCCGCGTTTTTTTGTAACCATGAGTAAAAAAAAGTTGCAAAAAATCCGTTATTATAACGTTTAACAAAAATGGTTCTGTAACGAAGGTTACAAAGGGAGTAAAGCACAATTGTTTGACAACACCATAGTAACGTTATAAAATAACCATTAATGAACCATACAAAATTAACCCTTTTGAAACCATGACAAATCACAGAAAGAAGTTACATTTTCATTGTGTAACGGTTTTGATATCTGTGTTACCAAAGGGTTAAAAAAACTGGTAAAATAACGTTACAATAATGTTAAACAACTGTTGCTCTAACCGAAATTACAGCTGTTATGTAACCTTGGTTCCGAGCAGGTTATTATAAACCATTAAATTAACGTTCAGTTTTTACTCATTTTGTAACTGTGGTTCAAAAACCGTTACAAAATACCTGAAAAAATAAAATTATTATTTATCAACAACCTGAAAAACAATAATAATAGTTTGAAAAATAAAAAAAAAATTAATATGAAGTTTTTTTATGTTCTTTATTGGAAAGTAAAAAAATACAAAAAACAGTACAATTCTTAGTATGTTCAAAAATTTATTCCAAAAAAAAAAATAGGAATGTTTGCCAACTTGTCCGAAGATTATTTATTTGAAGAAAATTGAGAGGTCTTTCAAATGTAATGAGTTTTAAGGGAAGAGTAATGTCTAAGTAAACAATGCCTTACTTATCAAAGGCCTTACTTTTCGACAACATTTCCATGTAAAAGTAATCACTCGATCACAGAAACGATTACTTATACATGGAAATGTTCTCGAAAATAAGACATTAGATAGCAATTTGCTCACTTAGGCATTATTTCTTCTTCTACAATCTGAAAGTTGTTACAGTTTTCTTGGAAAAAATTGCCTCTAAAGCAAAAAAAATAATACAAAAATTCTTTGTATGTTAACAAATCGTACTGATTACAGTTAAATATTAAGATTAAAAATCGAAAAATACGAAATAGAATAAAAATATCTACGTCTCCTATATTGCAGTTACCTCACTTGTACTGTAAAAAAATTACTAAGAATTCAAATGAACAAAGTGCACAAAACTTACACTTTTCTTTAAAGCCGAAACTTTACAAATTTCAAGTGTTGTTGCATGCAATTTTGGTGCTCGTGCTCTGTGTATGAGTTGTAATGGTTCCGCACACCTCTTAAAATGACATTGTTTATTTCCTTAAACGAACTGAATATTTTTTTGCTCGTAGTACCTGCCCACGAATAATTTTGTAGAAGTTTATCAGAGAAGAGAAATACACATACGTTCCTGCTTGTTTTTTTCGTCTTTTCCGCCGAAGGTTGATAGCTTTTGTATCTGTATATACGATAAAAACACACATTAACAAACTTACAATTGCAAAATAGAATAAATTAATTTAAAATGCATTTTAAAACATGAGAAATCAATAATTACCAATTTAATTTTAAAGTCTGGCGATGTACGTAATTGAGATTCTAACTGCTCTAAATCTTCAACTTCTGTGGCAGGAAACTGATAGCTGGAAATAGCTGGAAAATAAAATAAATTAATAGAGATACTCTTCATACAAAACCTTTTACACATCAAATTTACTTTTTTGAAGGTCAAACTCAGCTTTTTATAAATCAAATTCAGCCTTTTGCAGATAAAATTAATCTAAGAACGTTTAGCAATTTCTTCTTCGTGATGAATTTGATTTTCATAAACATTTTCAGAGTTGTTATTGGAGGGTTACAAAATTTCTCAATTCTTGTATAAAATGTCTAAATTATGTGAGCTCGGTAAATTTTCACGCAAAATAAAATTCATGGCTAGAAAAAATTCTAGGCGAATGTGATTTGTGAAAGGCTAAATTTAATTTGTAAAAAGCTAAATTAAATGATCAAAATAAACATTCTGATTACGATTGTGGTGTCGTTTTCAACAAGAGTCGCTGTTAGTGCTTCTCTACAAACAAAAACACGTAAAACGACTTTTGTCGAAAACTACACGACAATCAAAACCAGGGTGTTTTTAATCAAAATACTTATGTTATCAAAATTTCGAAAAAAATACTTACAAATTGATTCTGTAGATATCATTTTGTTTAAATCAAAATCGTTTGCTGTCAACTCCTTCAAAATTTTTACAGTTCCTTCTACTTTGCTACTGGAAGTATCTTCCGCCTCCTGTTCTAGTCGCAAAGCTTCTTCATAAGAATCTATGCGAAAAAAAAGAAATTACAAATCGGAAAACTACAGTCACAAATTCTTACCAATGTTATCGGTTAAAATTTTGCTTGGAATTTGTTTCCAATCTGAAGCTAGTGCAATACAAGCGCATCTTCCTCTTACAGATTTATTTTTAGGCCAAAAGAAAATATTTTCTTTGATCCAATTTTGCGGAACTGCGGTACATAACCTTTCCCCGTTTTCAATTGTTTCGACGATGCAAAACATATATAAATTTTATAGCCTGCAAAATTTAAAAACAATAAAACAACCGAAATAAGTAAAAAACATATAATTTTCATTTCAAATTTCTAAATATTGTATAATTATTACAGTTTAATTTCAACTTGAAGCATTTTTCACCTTTTTTGTCAAATTTAATGTTAAATACGTTTGAAAAACTATCAATGAAATTATTACAATACCAAAGAATGTACTAATGGCAAAAAAAACTTTCTCATTCACTTATGTTTTAATTTTAAAAACTTTACATAAGATAACGTCAATGTCCCAAAATATTGGCGATGCGGATTTACCAGTAGATTTAAATATGTGCAAATGACTCGATAGCAACGGTAATTTATAAAAAGATTCAACATCTGTTAATTTACAGCCATATATAAAAATCTTTTTTGCCAAGATTATTGTTTTTGTTAGGCTGGGAGAGTGGATATGAAATCCGAAATTTCGAGCAATTGGCCGCACAATAAACAATTTCGTTTTTTTTTTCAAACAATATTTTTTTTTGCGTGGCACAGCCATTTTTTACCTACTGTCACAATAAAATTTCTATGTCAATCTGTGTGAAAGTAGGGTTAAAAAGCGCAGCGTTTTGGGTTATCCCAACGTTATTCAACCACTTAACTATTTTATAAGGCACTGTCGAATTCTAAACTCGTTGTTTTATTGCCTTTGTTCACGAAATATCACCGGGCATCACACTTCCAAAGTTTTCAATCTACAGCAAGATCGCCATTTGCAAGGAATTTTCGATTCCACACACACAACTAAAGAAAAGCCATCAAGGAAATAACACAAAAAAAATCCGAAAACTACGATTATTTATTGGTGGAAAATGCTTGAAATCAAAAATGTATTAAAATGTTTTTACTTACCTACTTGAATTCTATGATTAACAGCACGAAAAAAATCGACAAATCGACGCAGCAAAAACACAAGGAACATCCACTCAGAACTACACTGATCAAATGACTGATGTCTAAAAGTATTGCCATGCGTGCAAAAAGTATTTCATTTTCTGTTTTTTAAGCACAGCCAGATTTTAAGATTAAATTTAAATTTCTCTTTTGTGGGAAAATTTCCCGTATTTTGAAATTTGTTATTATAATATTACAATAAACTCAATTTTATGTATCAATGTCCAAAAATTAAAAAAATTTTTTAAATATTTTTTTGTCAAAGAATTTGCGCTTGTGTTTAAGATTAACTGCTTTTGTTCAAATACAGTTAAATACCCAACAATTGATCTTAAAACTAAAAAAACTTGATGAAGATGCCATTTTATTCATGTTTCAAATTTGTTTCATAAAAACTTTATTTGAAAAACTTTTAAAAGTATGAAAATGCGCTGTAGTAATAGCGACCAAAAACGAGCTGAACCTGACGCAACTCGGAGCCAAGACTAAAAGAGGAAAGACAAGGACAAGCTTACTGTAGAGAACAATCGGTTATAGAAATGGCTAGTTTAGGTTTAAGCTAAAAAATATTTGATAGAAACTCTTGTGTTTTGTTCTATTCAGTAATTTATTGTATTTCAAGTTCTTTTCTGCAAAAAATTGCAATAAATTTAACTGCACAAAATTGAATGCAACGGGTTAAGTGTCTTTTAGAATTCAACTAAGTCTTTTGGTTTGATCAAATTGCTTGATAAATTTTAATTCGCCAATTTCTAGTCCCTAATTTTTCATACATATATGGCAACACTGCATGTTTGAAATTTAGATCAATTAAAAAAATCAGTTTCTCCGAGGTTGCAAAAGCAACCCATTTGTTACATTTGGAGAACTTTCTAACCAAACTGTAACTCTTCTTTATTCACGATTTGGTTTCTGTTATCAGATCGAAATTCGAGTTTTAAGCCGAATTTGGATATTCGAATTATTCTGACACCTAATTTAACAATGTAGAATCATTTAAAAAATTTAAAAAAAATGCTTTTAACAAAAAAAATTTTTTTAGTTCCATTTTAGCCGTTTACATATTAAGTAGAGTATTTTGCAGACTTTTATGGATACTTTTGTAAATAAAAACGGACTATTTACAGATTAAAATTACCATTTTACAAATCAAAAGAGCCTAAAAATATTTAAATATCCTTAATTTAAGAATATTTTTACGGTTTTCAATAATAACTCGGAAGAATCACATAAAACATAAATTCATCACTAAAACATAAGAAAAGCTACAATTGCCAAAGGCCAATCTTCAAATAGTCCATATGAGGACAGACAAGATATTTATTTAAAACACAGCTTAATCCACCTAACGGTAAGATGATACCTTTCTTACATAATATAATAAATAAAAGTGGATATAATGTTGAAAGTTTTTATAAAAAACATTTGAAAACTTGAGAACTAATTGAAGTAGAAAGTTGAAATTTGGCGGAGAACAGGGTTTTATCAAAAGATAAACCTCCTCCGAAAATGGGAAAAATTGAACTACCCCTTCCGCTCCCTCCCATACAAATTCAAAAATTTTTTGCAAGTCTAAAACTGGTTACTACAAAGTGGTGACAACACCAACCCACTTTAAACACGAGACTTCAATTCGGTTTTAAAATTACCATTGCAGAACGGTTTCTTTTAAATTGGTAAAAAAGCAACCAATTTGAAGCCCTAAAGTTAAAACTGGTTTTAAAATAACCGTTTCAAACAAGTTTGAACCATAACCGGTTTTAAAAACAACCAATTTGAAGCCCTAAAGTTAAAACTCGTTTTAAAATAACCGTTTCAAACAAGTTTGAACCATAACCGGTTTTAAAAACAACCAATTTGAAGCCCTAAGGTTAAAACTGGTTTTAAAATAACCATTTCAAACAAGTTTGAACCATAACCGGTTTTAAAAACAACCAATTTGAAGCCCTAAGGTTAAAACTGGTTTTAAAATAACCGTTTCAAACAAGTTTTAACCATAACCGGTTTTATAAACAACCAATTTGAAGCCCTAAGGTTAAAACTGGTTTTAAAATAACCGTTTCAAACAAGTTTTAACCATAACCGGTTTTAAAAGCAACCAATTTGAAACCAGAGTTTAAAAGAGGTTTTTGCGTAACTATGTAGAAACGTTTCAATTGCGTTACTTGTCAACCGGTTACGAAATAACCACATAGAAACCAGAGTTTAAAAGCGGTTTTTGCGTAACTATGTAAAAACGTTTCAATTGCGTTATTTGTCAACCGGTTACAAAATAACCACATTGAAACCAGTTAGTAACTGGTTATTTTGTAACGCTGGTTGCCTTTGTAACCTCGGTTACGAATTGTTTCTTGGGTTAGCTTCGAAAAACTCCTTTCGCAACTTGCTACGCTTATTCCTATTGTTAGAAAGATTCGAAGCATTGTCGCTATATAGCGTAAACTTTCCTATATCAAAGACACTATCTTTTAACACCCAATTTTTTCATTTGTTCCGAAATGTCGTGAATTTGCCGCCCCATAAAGAGTGCCGCCCGGGGCGGACCGCCCCCCCCCCCCCCCCTCGCTACACCACTGCATACGGGTCTCCAATAATTGCCGGATTGGCAATTATAGCTCTTGTTATGTTTGTATCTCTAACAGTTCTCAAGATATTTTAAGAAAATAAAGTTTTTTAAGCATCTCTTACAAACTTTGCACTTTTGTGAAAAAATGCATATAACCAAATTTATAGGAAATAAAATTTTCTACATTTTTTTGCTTAACGGTTTTTTTTATATCTCTAACGGTTCTCAAGATATTTGAAAAAAATTCGGTCTTTTGAAAATATCTCGAAAACTATGCATTTTTTTTGGAAAGTTGTATTTTGAAAATTTCTCGAAAACTATGCGCTTTTAGGAAAAATCCACAAAATTCAAAGAAAATAACATTTACTGCATTTTTTCCATCAACAGTTTTTACGTATCTTTAACGGTTCTCAAAATATTTAAAAAAATATTATTTTAACATATTTTTTCGAAACTAAATATTGCAGAGAAAAGTTTTGTGTTGATCAAATCTGATTTTTTTTTGTGCTTTTATATCGCTTTTATTTCTGATACACAACGCTCAGAAATTTATTTTTTTCCTTTTTAGTACCTACATTTTTTTGGTAAAAGTTTTTTTTTAAACTTTTGTTGTTCTTTTGATGTTTGAACCTCTTTCATTTAAATGTAACCCTGACAAATATAGAAACGGACAGATAAAAAAGTAAGCTAAATAAAAGTTTTTAAAAACATTATAAATTTACTGGAATTGATGAAAGCCGGGAAACATTGCTAATTCCAAAACAAATATAAATAGTCAAATTTAAGAGTTTTATTCTTTTTACTTTATTTCGTTTCATAGATGATTTAGCTATCAACGATCTAAAAATAGACGCTCATTTCAAATAATTTATTTACAGCATAAATAACTGACAAATTTTCGAACTTTTGGACGTTTTTAAGTAAACATAGGTTTCTTTAGAGAAACAGCTTAATTAATTAGACTTTTTCAAGTGAAAAACTTTGTAGGAAAATTGCAACGCAAAAGTTTCGTCTGATGTTAATTTCTTAACTTTCAGAAAATATTATTAGTTGTTGTCCTCTTGGTCTTATCACTAATATATTTACCAGTAGCTGTGTAGAGAACCAATATATATTATAGTAATTTTCATTAAACAAAATCAATATGTCAAATTTACTTGCATTTAGTTAAAAATTAGCTTCTGTTACGAAAATACAATTTTAATTAGATCACAAGAACTGTAAAAGTTTTAAATTGCCAAGAAGTTATAGATGACTGAGAATTCTTTTTTTTTCAATAAGTAGGTATCATTATCGTTAGGTCAGTACATTTGACATTAAATTCATGAAATTACATTGAATATTTGATAAATATATGTATTTCATTGTACATTGGTTATGCCAATAAATCTTTATTATCTTTGAAATGCGTCCAATAACACGGGAAAAATCTTGTCAGCAATTCCCATAAACACTCAATTTTATCACTCAATAAACATCCCTAATGTCCCACCAAAGTTACCCCTCCCTCATAATAGGGGAAAAGTAAAAGTCCTGTCGATAGGAAAGAGGATCTTTATGATTCAAGAAAATGTTTTGAAGTTGCCACATTTTTTTCTGTCTTTTCATGGTTTTGGATTCGTTGGGGTGGTGGGTGATTGGGTAATGGTGGTGAAATACCGCTAAAGAGTATTACATTATGTATCCTGCAAATGAAGAAAAAAAAACACATAACGAAATAAAAATAAAGAAACGAAACGCCATCATCTAACAGTTGAAATGTACTAGTAGAGATATATTCTTATATGCTTTTGTTATGTTTTGGCAGCACTCTTAGTAAACAGAAGAAATACGAACAGAAACATTGAATATACCATAAGTAAGTGTGCACAGTAAACAGATAAGAGACGAAAAAGTTTTATCATTAAAAGTTTTTATTTGGTTTGACATTGGCAAACTTTATTTAAGATAATTGTGTAGCTTTCATTTAATATTGCCGTGGATGGCCTTTTTTACTCTCGTACCGTATGTACAAATATAGTCGTTATACGCCATATCGTACAGTCAATAAGAATGAATTCACTCTTGAATTCCATCCCCAATATGTTTTTATTATTTTTATTTTTTCGAATAATATTTGGTATTTTTTATTTACAATTTGTACAAGAAAACATTTTAAACTCAAATGTTGTTTTACGCGCACAAAATTTAATTAAGGAATGTGTTAATTACATTAAGTCAATTGTTTATGCCATTTTACATCATAAAACTTTTGAATTACGAATTAACAATAAAACTTTTGCTGAGAAAGATGTTTTGTGGAAAATGGGGAAATTTGCACAGAAATTTCATTGAAATAACGAAAAGCGGGTAGATTTTTCTTTTGCCCTTTTAATATAAAAATTTGTCAAGTGTTAATTTACTTTGCAAGTCAAGGGTTCTGTAGATATTTGTATAAATAAAAAAACAACATTTCATTATTGGTAAATTGTTGAGTGCACTATAAAAAATTGCATGATTGTTAAAATTTTTCAGGATATGCTGATTACCGTGGATTTAAGTGTCCAATTTACAATGGATAGTGCGTATCGTTTCTTATACTAAGTAGTCCGATTTTCAAAAGCAATTGTGCATCTCTCTTGATTCATTCTTAGCATAGATGAATGATATAGTTTACTTGCGCAGAAGAAAGTTTAAATATAACTAATCACACATTTTTGGCAGCCAACTATCTTCACCGGTTTGTTAAATTACAGGTTCAAGGAACATTTGTCCGAAAACCGTGACTTTTTTTTTATAGTTCCAGCCAGAGGTTAGGGGAAGACCCTTTAATGCCGAAGCACAGCTCAGGATGGTCGGAAGGACAAAAAAAGATGCCGGTTTATGTTCTCCTTGAACTTCTGCGGGTTATAGTTGTGGTGACACAGTGCTGGATGGTTCGAGTGTGACGCCTCTTCACACTCTGCATCTGGCACGGGCGGATTCTGTTTTAAGGAGGAGGCATACCTGAGCTAGCTCTTCAGGCGGGTCATGGGTTTTCTCCTACAGGAATCCACACAATAAAAGTCGGTATGCCTTATAGGTTGTGACAGAACGGCTGGAGAAGAGAAAGTCTTACCTTACTCACCGCTCTAGGTAATCACGGATTCGAAAAAAAGGAAATTTAATGATTTCGGATAGATCTGACAGGAAGTTGAGCCCACCCCTTTACCAAGACAAAAGTCCCAGACCAAAATTGCATCTCGGGCAACCCCAACCCGATGAGCCCCTTAATACCAAAAAAAAAAATCACATAATACCGCTCACACAATCACATCCTCGTTCTCCTGGTCCCTCCTGCCATCTTTACTCCGGGCACTCACTCTCTACAAATTCCACTTAATTAAAATCAATCATTTTTTTTTCCTTAATAGCATTACCCAATCTGAAAATCAAATCATCTGAAAAAAATTGCAAATGAAAAGAAATGCACGTGAAATAAGAAAAACACTATATTAAGATAAAGAAAAAGTTCTGAGTATATTACATGAAAAGTTAAACAATTGTAATTTCTGAATTAATATTAATATTCAAATCTAAACTAGCTAATTTCCTAATCAAAAATAATTCAAATCTATGAGATAAATCCTTATACTAAAATAGAAAAATATAATATTTAACCAGCCCAGTTAACTTAACCTACTTCTTTTTTATATATTCTTAGAATTATTAGTTATAATTTTTAATTTAATTCGTCCTTAAAATTTTAATAGGTTGTTTTCAATTAATGTTTTTAGTATTTTAAAATTTTAATTTAATGTCCTTTGAAACTTTTTTTATTTGTTTTTATATAGGTAGAATTCTTAATCTTTTATACAAAATGATGATTGCGGGCTAACCTTAGCATGATGAAATTGTTGATTGAAGAAACAGCTTCATGTTGCGTTGGGATCCTTAAATTCTGTTGCATGACCGTTTGTCAGTGTTTAGGAAATTTCATGTTGTCTGACCGTCAGTCAGAATCTGATGCGATGAATTTTAAATTAACACGAAAAAAAAATATCCTCTGTTTTGTTTCGCCGCGTCTCCGTGAATTGAAGTTGAAGTAAAATGAAGTGTGAACTGTAATTTACAGTTCGCATGATTTGGTCACCGTTGTTGTTTGATATTTTATATCGCAGATTTATTTGTTAATACATATATTTAATTTAGTTCAACCGTCTCATTAGTTTTTAAGTTTAGTCACAATACCGAAGATTAAAATTTATGATTTATTATAAGATTTGTAGTTCACGCATTGTTTTATATTTTAACCTCCTTGTAGCTTGCTTTTTATTTAGCCACTTGTGTATGTGTTTTACTGTATTTTATTTGTTGCACTTTTTGAAATTTTTAGCACTCTTTTGAAGATTTAGCACGTTCAGTAAAATTTGCCTGTTTGATTTTATGAATTTAATTCAGTGCATGATAATTTATTTTTATGCTCAATTAATAATTCTTTGTTAGTTTTAATATTAATTTATGCACACTCTATTTATACAGATTTTAATCCTTTTATATTCTACTTTCCTATAGCAAGTAACGTTCACCTAATTTAATACTTAGAACTTTTATTTTAGTTTTAGAAAATTTGTTTTTCTTTATTTGCCACAAAAAAAATTGACTTTAGTTTATAATATAAAAAAAAATGATTGCGTTTCACACTTCATGTTTTAAAAAAAAATAACGCTAAGATAATTGATAGAAAACGAGGAAATTCTCAGATTAAACCGACGAAAATGGCTAATTTTTAAATTAAAAAGTACTTGATGTCATATCGTTTATAAAAAAAAACTCAGTAAAATATTTAAAATCGTCAATTTGAGACGGCTGAACGAATCGTTTCGACCAAAAACTTCACGGAGACTGACTCATTTTTTTCAAAAAAATTCTTACTTGAATCTCCCAATTGCATTTCAATAGAATTTGATACCGCTTAGTTTTGTTGACCATGGTTAACAAAGACAATGATTTAAAAAGGAAGTTTTTTTGTCAATATTCACTGCATATTATTTGTCTGATTTTATTGGTTGGTTACAGCTAAAGCCCAATTTAACTGAGTCGATCGGTTGCTAAGGCTTCTATTTCTTTTGTCCTAAAGAAATATCACTAGCCTAGCAACGAATTTTTGGATCAAGACTGCTAGTTCCCAGGGGTGGTTAACCACAGATCTTCGTAAAACTACGCGCAAAAATCCTCGCCACACACCAACCATTACACCATCAGCAGCTTCGATCCTCGTCAAGAACATCGAAGAAGCTGAAAAAAGGTGTTGGGGTGTCAAATGGAGACTAAACCAATATATTTGGACGTGTGGCTCAACCACTGCCCTGAGGAACTGTCTCATGCTCTGGGAAAGCTAAGACGAGATAGCCGGGTAAAAATAAAAGAAATTAGAACATAAAACTAATGGGGGATCTCGAAGTTAGGTCACGTAACAGGGTGAAAAAAGGACACATTTGGGAAACTTGACGAGTCCGATAGTAATTTGGTGATTTACATCCAAATAGGGTAAACTAGCTAGACATGATATCTATAAAGTTAGGTATCTTGTCAAATAAACGATAGTTGTTTTACAAGTAATGCTAATGCTAAAGGTAGGTTATCTAATAATAACAAAAAAATTCAAATCCGTACAAGATCTAGGTTACCGCTACTAATTAACCTTAGTAAGCGGAACACCTAAAGATTGTTAAAGAGATAAGCTCTTGAGGATGCCTTTTTAGGGCTACCTTAATATTAATAAAATAATTCAATAAAAATTACGAGATATTTCGAATAAGCAAAGTTAGACTGCATGGGTGCGGGAATCAATATTATTATGAAGGCGAGACTCTTACGTGCGGAGATCTTTTGCATGCATTTTTCCGAGCGATTTTCCTTTCATATCTTCTACCAGATATATCGAATTTCCAATTTGCTTGACGATTTTGCATTTTAAAAATTTAGGTGCCAGCTTAGAACTGTACTTGTTTACTGCACTGCTTAGAGCGAAATTCCGTCGAAAAACAATTTGGCCTTCATGGAACGTTCGCTTTTTCGATCTGAGATTATAACTGTTGGCGTATCGCGTATGAGCCTCGTCTAAGTGCTCCTTTACCTTATCACGAATCAAAGCTAATTTATCTTCTCTCAGTACCTGCATGTCCGGATTTCCTAACCCTTTTAACTGTTTCAAGATGGGATATGTTCTTGCGTCCGTAATCATGGTCTGTCCAAAATTTATAAAATATGGGGTATAACCAGTGGCGGTGTGTACCGATGTACACAGAGCACAAGCTAGTTCGGGTAGTTTTGCATCCCACTGGCGGTGATCCTGTTTTAAATACGAGCGAATTCCGGTTAAAATGGATCTATTGACCCTTTCGGATGCATTAACTTGAGGAGAATACACCGCCGTTAGCATGTGTTTTACGCCATATTTGTGTAGGAATGACTGGAAATCCTTAGAGACAAATTGTGATCCATTGTCGCTCACTATGTGTTCTGGCACGCCATACTTTAGGAATACTTCCTCTTTTAAAAACTTGATAACCAATTTTGAAGTAGCTTTGTTCATTGGTTTTAAGAGAACGTATTTGCTAAATTGGTCCAAGACAACAAATAGCATAGTATTGCCTACAACAGATCTTGGAAACGGTCCCATAAAGTCAATATAGACTCGTTGCCAGGGCTGCTCCACTTTCACCTGATTTCCCATGGGTGGTCTTAGGGTTGCATTAGGGGCCTTTGACTGTTTACATGTTTCACACTGTGTTACATACCGTTTTACCTGGGCGGCCATGTTGGGCCAGTAAAAACGCTGTCGTAATCGATGGAGCGTCTTGCCTATTCCACCATGAGACGCGTGTGGATGGTCATGAGCCGATGCGATCAAAGCTTCGGTCAAGCTCGATGGTATCCACAACCTCCAAGCCTCTTCCTCCTCAACCGGGTCACCTGTTCGAATTCCCGTTCTCTTGTATACGAATCCCTCGGAAATGCACAGATCGGGCAATCGGTCCTTTTCTTTCGTGATGGTAGAAATAAGATCCTCGTATTCCGTGGATCGGAAATCTGGGGAACTCAAATCCACCACCAGGAAAGCGTCATCCGAATTTAGAGAGATTTCGTCGGAGTGCATCCGCGACAGGACGTCCGGAACTACATTTTGGCTTCCCTTACGATGTTGGATTTGGAAGTCGAAGGCTTGGAGCTTGAGAGACCACCGAGCCAACCTACCACTTAAATCCTTTTGGCTCATGAGCCATTTTAGGCTGGCGTGGTCGGTGATGATGGTGAAGGGCAACCCCTCAACATATGCTCGAAACCTTTTAACACATACTATGGCCGCATAACACTCTAGCTCGGTGATTGTATAATTTTTTTGAGCTGTGTTAAGTTTTTGGGAGACATATGAGATGGGTCGCTCCTCACCATCATCATCGACCTGCGCCAACACCCCACCGACTCCCGACTTACTGGCGTCGCATTGTATTAAAAACGGTTTTGAAAAGTCTGGTGTTGTCAGCACAGGCGCTGTTATGAGGGCGTTTTTCAGGTTCTCAAAAGCACTGTGTGCTTCATTGGTCCATTGAAAACCGGATGTACTTTTTTTCAGGCAATCAGTTATTGGGGCAGCAAGGGTGGAAAAGTTTGGCACGAATTTCCTATACCAGCCCGTCATTCCGAGAAAACGACGGACTTGTTTGACGGATTTTGGAGTAGGAAAGTCGGCCACTGCAGCTACCTTAGTTGGATCGGTTTTAGGACTCCCGTCGCCTACCACGTATCCCAAATATTTAAGTTCCTTTTTACAGAAACAGCTTTTCTGAATGTTAATCGTCAGGTTTGCCCGATGCAAACACTTTGCGAGTTCCGTGATGATCCGTAGATGGAGCTCAAACGTTGGAGAGATGACCAGCAGATCGTCGAGATAGACAAAGACATATCTACGCAACTCGCTCGGAAGGAAAGCTATTACCACAAATAATATACAGATGAACAGAGCTCAAAGAAAACCATGTTATATGAAACCAAATCAAGCGAGCTTTTAAAAGCCGAAAAACTTTTTCCTCTGGGAGAAAACCTTGTCTTCGGTTCGTTTGAGATGATTTCAAGCTTTTGTAAACTTGTTTTATACAACCCCACCGCCGCGCCAATCATACAAAAAATTCAACACATTTATTACATTCACTTGTGTGTGTTCGGCATACGATTTGACGAGAAACTATCTCTCCACTCTCGCTCAAAATTTAAGTCAAAAGCTTTTGTCGGCTGATCTTCTGTCGGCTGATCGTTAAAAATTGTATCATGAGTTTCTTTGAGCTCCGGTCATCTGTATATTATTTGTGCTATTACTTTGTCCATGAGGCGACACATGCGTTGTGGCGCATTGCACAACCCGAACGGCATCACCGTATACTGGTACAGAGGTCGACCAGGCACGGTGAAGGCAGTTACCTCTCGAGATTTAGCCTCGAGAGGTATCTGCCAAAATGCATCTTTTAAGTCCAGACTCGAGATGTAGCGCGTTTCATCGAGTCGGCTTAGAAGGCCATCGATGTGGGGGAGCGGATAAGCGTCTCTCACTGTAACCCCGTTGACTTTCCGGGAATCCAGGCAAAGACGAACTTTGCCTGGTTTCCGGACAAGCACAACGGGTGAGTTCCAGGGAGAGACGCTCTCCTCGATCACCCCAAGCGCTAACATCCGGTCCAGCTCTGCGTATATCAACCTCTGTACCACAGGTGATACCGGGTAATGCCTTTGCTTAATCGGTGTCGCCCCATGGACGTCTATTATATGGCACTCTAGTGAAGTCTTTCCGAGGCCATGTACTTCGCAGGAGGGCAACAGGGCAATTACCTTTTTGAGTTGAAGCTTTTCGTCATTAGATAACGCATGATATTCCTCCGCTGGTTCCGCGATATGGCCTTCATCTACCTCTTCTATGAATTTTGGGAGAATGTCAAACTCATTCCAGAAATCGATTCCCAGATAGAGACGTTGCATCAAGGTAGGGACGACGTACAACGTAATGGTTTTAGTTTTTCCACGAAATTCCGTTATTGCCTGAACGTAACCCAAAATGGCTTGAGATTTCCCATCTGCCGTTCTCACAGACGAGTTCAATTTATGTAAGGTCAGACCTAGCGTATTAAGGAGTTCCATGGCATCTTTGCCGAGGCAACTTATAGTGGCCCCAGAATCTAATAATCCAGTTATAGGGTAACCTTGAAGCAGTATTTTGGCATGCGGTCGTAAGTCGTCCTCTAGTGTTACAATACTAGAGAGAATCAACTCTTTTTTTCTTTTTAGATTCTGGTACCAATTCTTGATCCTTATGGCGGACCGTGTTTTTTTGTTGGGAAAGTCTGAGGTATTGAATATTCGCGCCCTTGCTTCCTCATATTCTAAGATTCTTTGGTGAAGGGTTTTTGTTTTATCAAGGGTAATTTTAGGAAAATCAGGTTGGTTTTTCTCTCTACGGAGAATCGATATAGCTGGTGTTTTTGTTGTCTCGTTAGGTAAGTTTGGTGGTACCACGGAAGCAGTTAGTGTGTTAGGCGAGACTCCGCGGAACTCATCCCGCCCCGTCCCAAGTTTTCCGGAGTACATTTGGAACATTTAAGTTTCACTACATCCTTGGCACCGCAACCGAAACAGAAGGTTTTGGTAATCGGTATGGCACATTCTCGATAACCATGGCCACGTTGGTTACAATTCCAACATATCCAAGCGGCCATGTTTTGAGTCTTTGGATGGGCAACGTTACGAGAACGTTCTATAGCTTCCACTTGCTCATCAAAGACCCCTTCATGATTTGTTGCAAAATCTAATTGATTCACTTGTCTGGGTTCTTGACGACTCGCACTAAACGACCTAAAACTCGCCAAGTAACGCTCAGCTTTTCGACATAAGTCACGAAAGTCGTTCATCGTCGCGATTTGGGACGAAAAAATCATAGCTGCTATCCGAGGTTGTAAATTCCTACGCATCAATTCTACAAATTCATTTTCAGGGATAGGCCGCTGCATCTGGGCGTACCAGGTTTTCATATGGGTAAGAAATTCATCGAACTTCTCCTGGGGACCCTGTCTACGCTCGACTATATATCTAACTATTTCGCAGTCCGTAATAGCACTTTTAAAGTGTCTTGAGATCGCCGATTTCAAGGTTTCCCAATCGGGTCTACGATTAACTCGGATATACTGCCAGTACCATCTATCGGCAGCACCGGTAAGGACCAAGTGTAAGTTTTTGGCCACAAAATCAGCAGAAAGGTTATCAGTTTCTCTCAAAACTTCCAATCTAAAAATAAATTCATCAACCAACATGCCTGTTTCAGCACCATCAAATTTTAACCCCCAATAAGACATTGGATTTCGATTACGAAACCTATTTTCGGGTTCTCTATGCGGAGGTGAGGGCGATCGGGCTACTTCACGGGGTTCTTGGTTTCGGACTACCCGATTTTCGTCGACATTATTTACATTATGAGAGGTGAAATTGTTTCTTGGATTGTTAGATACGTTTGGTAAGGGCAAGTCAAGAGGTCTACCGGGGATTCTATTGGTTTGAATGGTTAACGCTTCCTGTAATTGCCTAATCAAGGATCTTTGCTCTTCTAATTGCCTTTCGTATTCGCGTAATCTATTTGTGGCATCAGTATTTGGATTTTGCTGACGCACAGGATCATAGGTAGGATCCCAAACTAAATTACTACTAACGCTCTCTGGGGTTAATGCAGGATAAGACGGAGGGGGAACCAAAAAGTTCAAATCAGGTGCACTAGCAGGAGGCTCAAGACACCTTGCTCCTGCTGAATTTGAATCAGCCCTATTTAGATTTGCCGTATTTCTCATTGAGTCTTCAAAACGGAGCTGTTGGCGTACTCTATGAAGGTTTTGGTTAATAATATTTTCTGCTGTAGAGGGTTGATTGGGTGGCTGAATAGGTTGCACCATCTGCCGCGGAGTACTGTGAGGTGTATTTAATCGTTCAGGAATCGCATGTAAACTCCTGTTACCTGACTCATTTGCTAACCCCGGGGGTGGAGCATTCGCTTGGGACCTTAGCAACCGACCAGAGCCTCGCGTTTTAGCGCCACCTCGTTGACCAGGTGGAGTTCTGTGCATATTGACTTAGAATTTAAATATTTTAAAAGAAAAACTGAAAAACTGATGGAACAGCTTCTCTGGGAAAAACTATATTTAATTATGTCTATTAATTATATTTATTTACGAAAATTAAGATTTTTAACGAGAGAATCGAAACGAATCGTCCGTATTCGCAAACTTAATAAATTTATGTATCTACTATATCATTATAAATGAGAGAGTGAATACCCATCATCAAGACAACGGAGAGAGCAGGACAACAATGAAGTGAGCCGATTTATGTGATTATTACTAAATAATTACTCCTTTCAACACAAAAAAAAGCAGATCATACCACATGAATAATATCGGAATTTCGACTGAAATTTTAATCAATTTGAAATTGTCCGTATATTAGTCATGTCGTAATCACTGATATATTAACTGTCAATCAACGGGGAAATACTGTTATAGTTACGTTTAACAACTTTCCAGCAAAATTCTTGGTCAGCGGATTGTGTTGCGTTGTAACGCAAATTTAAAAATTTCACAATGTCACGCGTCCTTTGAAAAATTCGTCTCCATTATAGTGAACTTTAAAAAGTTGTTTCCATCGTGGAACGGACAGCAATCTAGCTTTGAGCCGCGAAAGTCTGTTTCCAGGACTTTGACAGAAAAGAAACTCTCTAAAGACACGATCTTTCCTTAATCTTGTATATTTTTACAGGACCAAATTAATTTAAAAAAAAATTAAACATCTGAAATTTTGAATCTCTATCATACTAAAGGTCGTTAAATAAACGGAGTTTATTTAAAGGTTGTGACGGCGCACTGTCCGTGAAGGACTTAGTGTTGCGGATGCAACATAATTGTGCACCGTTGGGCGCCATTTTATTGTGGTGACACAGTGCTGGATGGTTCGAGTGTGACGCCTCTTCACACTCTGCATCTGGCACGGGCGGATTCTGTTTTAAGGAGGAGGCATACCTGAGCTAGCTCTTCAGGCGGGTCATGGGTTTTCTCCTACAGGAATCCACACAATAAAAGTCGGTATGCCTTATAGGTTGTGACAGAACGGCTGGAGAAGAGAAAGTCTTACCTTACTCACCGCTCTAGGTAATCACGGATTCGAAAAAAAGGAAATTTAATGATTTCGGATAGATCTGACAGGAAGTTGAGCCCACCCCTTTACCAAGACAAAAGTCCCAGACCAAAATTGCATCTCGGGCAACCCCAACCCGATGAGCCCCTTAATACCAAAAAAAAAATCACATAATACCGCTCACACAATCACATCCTCGTTCTCCTGGTCCCTCCTGCCATCTTTACTCCGGGCACTCACTCTCTACAAATTCCACTTAATTAAAATCAATCATTTTTTTTTCCTTAATAGCATTACCCAATCTGAAAATCAAATCATCTGAAAAAAATTGCAAATGAAAAGAAATGCACGTGAAATAAGAAAAACACTATATTAAGATAAAGAAAAAGTTCTGAGTATATTACATGAAAAGTTAAACAATTGTAATTTCTGAATTAATATTAATATTCAAATCTAAACTAGCTAATTTCCTAATCAAAAATAATTCAAATCTATGAGATAAATCCTTATACTAAAATAGAAAAATATAATATTTAACCAGCCCAGTTAACTTAACCTACTTCTTTTTTATATATTCTTAGAATTATTAGTTATAATTTTTAATTTAATTCGTCCTTAAAATTTTAATAGGTTGTTTTCAATTAATGTTTTTAGTATTTTAAAATTTTAATTTAATGTCCTTTGAAACTTTTTTTATTTGTTTTTATATAGGTAGAATTCTTAATCTTTTATACAAAATGATGATTGCGGGCTAACCTTAGCATGATGAAATTGTTGATTGAAGAAACAGCTTCATGTTGCGTTGGGATCCTTAAATTCTGTTGCATGACCGTTTGTCAGTGTTTAGGAAATTTCATGTTGTCTGACCGTCAGTCAGAATCTGATGCGATGAATTTTAAATTAACACGAAAAAAAATATCCTCTGTTTTGTTTCGCCGCGTCTCCGTGAATTGAAGTTGAAGTAAAATGAAGTGTGAACTGTAATTTACAGTTCGCATGATTTGGTCACCGTTGTTGTTTGATATTTTATATCGCAGATTTATTTGTTAATACATATATTTAATTTAGTTCAACCGTCTCATTAGTTTTTAAGTTTAGTCACAATACCGAAGATTAAAATTTATGATTTATTATAAGATTTGTAGTTCACGCATTGTTTTATATTTTAACCTCCTTGTAGCTTGCTTTTTATTTAGCCACTTGTGTATGTGTTTTACTGTATTTTATTTGTTGCACTTTTTGAAATTTTTAGCACTCTTTTGAAGATTTAGCACGTTCAGTAAAATTTGCCTGTTTGATTTTATGAATTTAATTCAGTGCATGATAATTTATTTTTATGCTCAATTAATAATTCTTTGTTAGTTTTAATATTAATTTATGCACACTCTATTTATACAGATTTTAATCCTTTTATATTCTACTTTCCTATAGCAAGTAACGTTCACCTAATTTAATACTTAGAACTTTTATTTTAGTTTTAGAAAATTTGTTTTTCTTTATTTGCCACAAAAAAAATTGACTTTAGTTTATAATATAAAAAAAAATGATTGCGTTTCACACTTCATGTTTTAAAAAAAAATAACGCTAAGATAATTGATAGAAAACGAGGAAATTCTCAGATTAAACCGACGAAAATGGCTAATTTTTAAATTGAAAAGTACTTGATGTCATATCGTTTATAAAAAAAAACTCAGTAAAATATTTAAAATCGTCAATTTGAGACGGCTGAACGAATCGTTTCGACCAAAAACTTCACGGAGACTGACTCATTTTTTTCAAAAAAATTCTTACTTGAATCTCCCAATTGCATTTCAATAGAATTTGATACCGCTTAGTTTTGTTGACCATGGTTAACAAAGACAATGATTTAAAAAGGAAGTTTTTTTGTCAATATTCACTGCATATTATTTGTCTGATTTTATTGGTTGGTTACAGCTAAAGCCCAATTTAACTGAGTCGATCGGTTGCTAAGGCTTCTATTTCTTTTGTCCTAAAGAAATATCACTAGCCTAGCAACGAATTTTTGGATCAAGACTGCTAGTTCCCAGGGGTGGTTAACCACAGATCTTCGTAAAACTACGCGCAAAAATCCTCGCCACACACCAACCATTACATAGTCCGGGGGAAACACTTCGAATGGTAGATCGTTCCAAAGTCTTATTGTTCGTGGAATGTAGGAACTCCTAAACTTTACTGTACGAAAACGGGAAGGCTCAAGGAAGAAGTCGTGCGCTTCAGTCCTTGCACTCAGCGCCATCTTGTTGGAAAAATTCATCTTGGACGTTCATCGCAAAGGAGACAACAAAAAATTATTAATAGCTACTGAACACCTCCTCCCATTGGCCAATACTTGGCTTTCCTCGTTCCCGAAAAAAAGCCTAAAATGGTAACTTTTTCCAGAAGCAATAAAACGCTCAAAAATTCCTTTTTTTATATTTACAAATCCGTTCGGTGAAAAATGGGCATCTCGACGGAAAATGATTTTTTGGGACTTATAAAAAAATTACAAAATACGAATTTCGTTAACCCTTTACTGCATAGTGTATCACTTATGATACAGCCACGTTTTTTCGATATCATATTTACGTCATTCAAGTTTTAGCTAAATTTTCAGCAAGAAACCCATCATTGACACTATTAACACAATAAAAAAGATAGTCGCATTGAAAAAATTCGCTAACTTTTATATTTATATCAAAAATTATGAGCAAAATTTCAAAATCGTCAAAATGGCAGCCATGTTGAAAAAACACTAGTTTTGAATTTTGAGTTTATTCACTAATAAAAACTGGTAAATAGTTAAAACTTTTGGCCGTGTAATCTAAAAAAATAAACAAGTAACAGAAAAAACTTCTACTTCTTATATTTAATATACGCATTTTATTGTTATGTAATAGTTAAGCATTGATGACAAATATCAAAATCCATTCATATCTTCTATGTTTTAAACGCTCGATTTTTTTAAATATTTTTCCCGAACTTAGAAGGTGGTTTTCCCTCTGAAAACATATTTTCAGCCAAATATAAAAAATCATGCATTAAACGGTTAATCTAGCTCAACAATTTCTAGACATTATTAAAATTTTAATATAATTTCTTCGAAAATTCCCAATTTTTGGGAAATTGCTACAATCAAATTCACATTCTTATAAATTACGATTTTTATAAAAATTCGTTTTTTTTATTGCTATATTAAATTTTAGTGTGTTTTGTACTTTTTTAATTCCCTACTAAGAGCCTCAGAAAAGTAACAAATACATCTCATACATTTTTTTTTTTGAAACAGTACCGTTTTCTAAAAATTTCTCAAACCCAACGCGCTTTTGGTAAAAATTGAATATAACAAAATTTAAAAGGCATAAAATTTTCTACATATTTTGTAGGCGGTTTTTTGTATCTCTAAAGGTAGAAATACACGACGAGAGACTTTGGTCTCTGGTCTCCAGGGCACAAAAGGCAAAAATCTCCAAAGTGTATACACGATCACAGACATTTAAGTCTGGAGATCAAAAAATAGATCTCCGGAGACGTTTACTAAAAAGTCTCTAAAAGCAAAATCTCTGGAGTGGATATACGACGCAGGTATCTCGTCTCCAAGCATAACAACAGTAATCACTAATCTAAAATATAAAATAAGTAAAAACACTTTTTCTTTATAAAAACTGACCTTTAATCTCAAAACAACGAAACAAATTCTTGTTCCCACAAAACAATTTCCTGAAATGTCAAAAGTCGTCTCCGGAGACCAAGAGATAGATATCAAAACGTTTTGAAGACCGGAGACGCATTAAAGAGACTCTCTTATTAGTAGCAGCTACACGGCAAGAAACTTAAGTCTCCCAGAGACCCTAGAGACTTGATACTTGGAGACAAATCTCCGGTCTCCGAAGTGTATACACAGGTCTCTTTGTATGCAGAGGCGAAATTTTTGGTCTAAGAGACCAAAGTCTCTCGTCGTGTATTTCTACCTTAACGGTTTCCAAATTATTTTAAAAAGTTAAGTTTTTGGCAAATCTCTCGAAAATTATGATTTTTTGTGGGAATACAAACATTCGGCGGCATTTCAAAACGTTGTGCACAACATTAAAAAAAATTGTGTTGAATTTGCAAAAAAAATCGACTTACGCGGCTAATTGGTTCCGCGTAAGTCGAAACCGCGTAAGTGGAGACTCAGGATTAGTGCAAAACAATACATACCTATTATCTTTTTTATATAATAACATTCATCTATAATTAAAATATTTTTTTTTTGAATAAAAATTGCTCCAAAACCGTACCGCGTAACTCGAGCACTGCCGCAATTTTTTTTCTGCGTAACTTGAAATTTGCGTAACTCAAGTACCGCGTAAGTCGACGAATACCTGTATTTTGTTGTTGTTTACAAAACTATAACAAAGAATATTATTTTATGAAGATAACAGCTCTATTATATTTACTTCTCTTCAAACTTAGTACAATATATTTAAAAGGTGTTTATCCCTTTCAGACCTGATTTTTTTTTTTTTTTAAATTTGGTTGTGATTAAATTTGTGTTGATAAAGTGGGTAAAAAAGAGTAAGAAAATATTGAAAAAAAAATCCAAGATCTATTACTGTTTTCGATAGCTTGTAATGTGTACAAACGTTCGCAACCGGTCTCAAATACGAAATAATATTATGAAATTGTTATATTTGGGAAAAACTTTAATGTGTACAAATGTAACCACCGGGTCTGAAAGAGTTATGGAGACGTTTTTTTTAGAAATACTTATTTAAAAATTGCCGTATCGGGTTTATAAAGTTACATTACGTAACGGAAAAACACAAAAAGACTTTAATAATCCGATAACGCGTTGAGCTAGCGACTTGAAATTTTTTGTAAATAAATTTGAATAAAAACGTAGTTTTCTGTCAACTTTTGGAAAAGTAACGTTAGCTCTAACGGGCAACTCTCATACAATATTTTTTGAAAAAAATGCGGATTTTTGATATGTTTTCGAAAAGTATACGATTTTGGGGAAAAAATTAATATAACAAAATTTAAAGAATATTCATTCTTCTACATTTTTTGCTGTAAAGGGATTTACGTATCTCAAACGGTTCTCAACATTTTTGGAAAGAATTGTGGTTTTTGAAAATTTCTCGGAAACTGTCCGCTTTTGAGAAAAAGTACGCACAACCAAAATCGAAGAAAATAAAATTATTTTTTCCATTTTTCCATCTTTTAAAACAGTTTTTACGTTACAGCTTCCATACAAGAAACCGGCTCCTGGGGCAAATTTAGATGTGAAAACATCCGCAAAAATAATATAATAATTTTTGTTATATTATTTTTTGTTTTTGCAGACCTTATAAGCCGAGAGATTCCAATAGGTTTTCGATGTGTTTGAAAAAATAGTATTTTTGACTTATTTTTTTCCGAAACTAAATTTTGCAGAGGAATTTTTTTGTATTGATCATAACGGATATTTTTTAAAATTATTTAGCAATAGGTATTTACATTAAAATTCTTGTTGACACACAAATGGTTTTTAAAAATATTTAAAATGCCATCAACAATCGATGGTTGCTTCCAAGAAGTGTCTTTATTCCTGAGATAAGTAGTTAAATGTGCTTTTATTTACATAATGTAAAGAATTCGTAGTGCCCGCATATAATGCATAAAACGGCTTACAATTAAACGGCTGTGAAACATAAAAATTTGAGTACTTATGCTTGGGGTCGATCCTTTTCACATGTATCTGCGGCATGAAATTTCACATCAGACAAAGCAACAAGCCAGCAGATGAGGAAAATGACAGGAAAATGTAAAAAATAAAACTGCTCGTTTTTGTCAGCATTTCAATCAAATAAAATGCTCTAAAACGAACAGTTTATTTTCATGCCGTGAAAATTTACATATGAAAGCTTCAACTCAAACAGTTGTTTGTTTATTTGGAAAAATTTATGCTCAATGTGCGAAAAGAAAATACGGTGAAGACATTTTGTATCTATATAAAATTTCGGCATAGTTCCTATATACAATTTAACTTTGTTTTTTTTTTTGGCTATACGAAATTTGCAAAATAAAACAGAATGTGTGTAAAAAATCGGAGAACAAAAAACAAGATAAAAGTTGACTTTCAGTTTGCTTCGAAGTCAAAAGGATAAAAATTTAAAAAGATTGCACAGACAGCTAACAATGATTGTTTGAATGTTGTTAGAAAAGAATACTTTCAGTCAAACTGACTAAACTGATGTTACATATGGGGCCTGCGAACCATGACTGTGAATGATGTGTAGCGTGGCATTGCTAGTAGATATTTTAAAAAAAAAAACGAAAACGTAAAAATTTTCACATTTACATACACCAGGTCTTGTGATTACTGTACCGTGAAGACAAACATTTTCTTTGAACAAAAATTTCGTTACACGATGGGGAAACGGAAGGATATAAAATTGGACTAAGCAGAAAAATCTCTTGCGTTGAAAGAAATTGATGTTAACGAAAGCTGTCTGAGCACTATTTAAAAATATATTTAATTTCAACACTGAAAATGGTACTTTATCTTTTTGCTTTGCACTTATTGTTATTTTAGTCAAAATGTCTTTTGTGGAACATCTACAGTTTCCACAGATCACTAGACGATGTTTGAAATTTTCACTTGGGTTCTAAAGATTCAGAAAACAGTTTCTTACATTCATTTATTTGTAGATATTTGAACATAATAATTTTCTAAATGCATGAGATTTACTTACAACCACAAAGAAAGTGCAAAGGCAAATAAATAATCGGTACGAGGAAATTTAATTTCACCAAACAATCATAAAGTGGTTAAAGAAGTATAAAACAGTAAACGAAAATCCTTTATAATCCTGGAAATTATTTTCACCCTATTCTTCCATTATTTAGCGCTTAAAGTCATTAGTCAAATGACGTTGCGTGAATATCACAAACTTTTAGTATATTCGTATTGGTATATCCTTCTGTATTTACAAATAAAAAAAAAGATATTAAAAGTTTTTTTTTGGAGGTAAGTTTTTTGTTTTGCTAAACTTTCAGAAAACTCAATTAAAATCGTATTTTCCTAAGCTTATTGGTTCTTTTGAAATCTTTATAAAAGCAACTTAATGATATGAATCTGGGTTCCGTTTTGCTTTTGTATGGATTTTTGCTTGTCAAGTATGAGAATTCTTAAAGGAAATTGAAAATGTTCTAAAACAATTTCAGAATTATTTCTATAGTAATATACGTGCAAAGTATTTGTGTGTATTTTAATTCTAGCATGAAGGAAGTTGAAATTATCATAGGTATGTTTATATTTCAGAACTAATTGAGGTACAAAGTTGAAATTTGGTACAGAAAAGGTATTTAGCAAAAGTTAAACTTAAGTATGAAAATGCAAAAAATTGAATCACCCCCGTATAATTTTGGCACTTTTTTTTAAATTTTCCAAAAATAATTTGTTTTGACAAAAAGTGTTTAGAATAGGATTCTGCATAACCTACTTGTACATCAAAATCCAATTAAAAACAGTTTTTATTAATCCAATTGGATTACATGACTGGAATTGAAATTGTTTAAATTCGCAGTCAAAATGGTTCTAGGGAACGATAATAGTTTTCAAACGTAAAAATTGATTGTTGGTAGAAAGTGATTTTGACACTGGCATTTTGCTGGCTTATCGAACTGAGTGTTGAAAATTTATGTATAATGAATAGATTATAACTTGGATATTTTTGTTTGTAAAATTGCTTGTTATGTCTAGTTAGCATAAAACATAATTATCAATTATTGAAAAAACAAATTGTTGACAAAAAATTTTCGTCATGACGTAAAATAGGGCTTTTTAACCAAGACAGGTCCCGAAGTTGGAACAAAGTTTTTGACTGCCAACCCCGACGCAATTTTTTTTATTGTTATTTTTGCCTATAAATCATATAAATTTTTTTCCCAAAAAGTTATGGTTTGAAATTTTCATCATTATGCTCGGCGCTACAGCTCTCGAATAGCCTGGGCCCCCTCAATTGAGGTTTCATAATAATTTCTTAACAGTTTTTGCGAACCAGGGTGATACCAATCTAGATCGATGATGTCGTTAGCAGCAAGCAGTAACTGTATTAGATTTTATTAAATTCAAAAAATTCCACTGAAATTTTATTAAATTCAAAAAATTCCACTGAAATTTTATTATATTTGAAAATTTCCACATGTTTCAAGCAATTACAATTTTTTTTAAATTTCTGTACAATTCTACATTTGTACCTCGGTATACGACGGATCGATATACCGGCCGTCTTAAATGGTGTCTCTGCTTCGATATACATTGCACATTGATTCGATACACGATAAAGTTTTTGGAACTCATCTAGGCCGTATATTGAGGTATAGGTGTACTTAGATTGGAGCTAAAGTTAGTTATTTTAAAATGATTTAAAAGAAAGTGTTTTAAACGAACTTGCGGGACGACAATTCAAATTCAGGATTCTGGTCAAAAAAGAGGGACACAACAAACTTTTTTTAAATACTTACATAATTAATTCTAATCAGCAAACTCAACTTGGCAAAACTTTATTTGAGCGTCTACATAATTTTGGTTAAAAAATCACATATATAACCAAAGCAACCGTATCACCCTACACCCCGAGGTTTCGAAATTTTTTTGAATCATCAAACCCCGAGGTTATCTTAATATTACATAAATATGGAAATTTTTGAATCGAATTTCAAATTACAATTTGAATATTGAAATGGCAGCATCGTTAGAAAACACAACACGAATATTCGAGAAAAATGGCGACCCACTAGCACCTTCCACACAAATGGCGATGATTTTAGGCCATGAGTATCCTCTGAAATATCACAAACTTTTAGTATATTCGTATTGGTATATCCTTATAAAGCATTGGGAAATTTTCACACTTTTTAGTGCTGCCAGACACCCGTATAAATATTGCCCCAAGATCAACTAGCGGCATTCTGAATTTTGACTGCAAAGCGATCGAATCGTCTAGAGCAGTGGTTCTTAACCTTGTTGGAAGTACTGACCCCCACCAGTTTCATATGCCCGCTCACCGAACCCTTCTTAATTGGAAAAATAAAATATGATTTTTTCAAATTCAAAACATAGGTATATATTTATACATATGTAGGTGCACAAAATGAACAAAACCATTAAAGAACAAACCATAAAAGAACAAAACCATTAAGAACAAAGAACAAAACCATTATAACATGATTTTCACATAAAAATAAAAAGTGTGTGTTTTGACCTCCGCTGAACTCGGGAGACTGACTCACCGAACTCCTGGGGTTCGATCGAACCCAGGTTAAGAACCACTGTCTTAGAGTTTAAGTTTGTTTAAGAACTGAAATAAAAACATTTATTTGTTAATTTTCTCGTATTATATTCTCCGTTACAATCACCCCTATTCCCGTAACCGGCGGGACGTGTATACGCCACGCAAGTTTTATCTCGATCGAATGAAATTTTCTTATTCTAGTAGACGTAGAAACGCCGTTTTATTCAGCCCCGCGCTGACTATTTTGACAGTTTTGATGATTTGATACGCATGAAGTTTTATTTGTTCAATTAAATGATTGTACTGCATCTAGTTAGTTTTTCCTGACCTTCAAAACTTATATTTAGTTAAAATTCATTGAATGTATAAATAAAATTCACATTTTTATTCAAACTTTCTTGATTGGTCCCACAACGATTTACTCGCGGGAAATAAATGTGTGGAAAAGTCAAAACATTCGCGGGTGCGTTTAGTGTAATACCGAAAGTAAAACGTTTTCAGCACCACGGCACACGCCGGGACAATTGCGTTTAGCAGAATGTAAATTTTCTGCGGGAAACGCCAAATCCCGCGGCGTACACGTCCCGCCGGTTACGGGAATAGGGCTGATTATGTTTTATTGGTAAAAACAATAACAAAAGTGAGTCACTGTTGAAGCCACCTTACGTATTTCCGGTAAGAAAACAATATTTTCCCTACTCCGCCCTTGTAGGGATAACGGCAGGTCCTGTAAGGATAACGTGATTATCCTTTTCTTCAAATTTTTCGGAAAAAAATCTCATCTTGGTTTTTGGGATCGCTGAATTCTAATCTGACGTTAAGAAGTCTCTAAGGATACCGGAAGGTCCTGTAAGGATAATGTTATTATCCTTTCTAATGCTGAACTCGATTCAAATAATAGATCAAATAATATAAAATAAAAAAAAAAACAATATAAATAACAAGTTTTCTAATGTTTACACTTTCAAAATGCAGTAAAAGTAAAACCCAACTTATCCCAAATAGCATTTTAAGCAGCAATTATGGTGTTCATCCCCATATTTCGTCACCATGCAAATCGCGGCGATAAGCAATTTATGTCGCAAACACGTCGCTAGTTGTGCCAACGAGACGCGCAACGGCACCCATAGTGGGGAACACTTTTCAGCGGTTTGCGGCGCCGCAATTATAACGACAGGGACGTAATTAGTTGCCTCATGCGCGAGCGTCATCTGACGGCATTATATCACACAATTACACAAATCATCGAGCGGGTTTTCTTTCTCCCTCGAATGCTTGCTAGTAAACAGAGATGAACAAATAAAAACGTAAGCAGAAGACGAACGAGAAAAATCTAATGGCGACAAATTAATGGAAACTTTTGTGGAGTGTTATTTTATAATGGACTTTTCTTCCGGTTGCATGTCGTGATTTTAATTGCCATTAAAATTTTTCGACAATATTGGATCTGAAATTTAAACAGATTTTAATGGGCCATCGAATTATTTTGTTTTTAATCAAAAATTTCTTTAATTTTATTTTATCGGTCAAATTTTTTTTTCTTTTGCAATGAAATTTTGATGCCAATAAAATTATGCTGTTTCAAAAATGTATGCTATCCACTTTTTATACAATATCCTTCAGTCATTCGCCTGAAATAAGATATTTAATTCTCGAAACGAAATCGTTTCCATCAAATGTCAGTGAGAAATATGGCGGCTGAAGGTATCAATTTTTTTTGGTGTTTCTCAGACGGGGAGCTTTAATGAAACTTTAGTGGCAGACTATTTCGACCCGAAAACCATCAAATGCTGCTCTATCGCTGCAGGAATTTTCATGAAGCGAATGTTGCCCCAAAGATGAACCGTGGGTCACCAATTTCCCCACTAAAGCAATTGTGGCTTTGCAGACGCATTATTAATCGGTGCGACGCGCTCATCACTTCTTTCGCTTCTTTTACGCGGATGTGAATTATAGGTGTAAATTTTTAGCCCCGATTGCGTAAATTGCTGCATTTTAAAGCCGCAAAGAACAAATCTCATGTTCCCGTATTTTTCGATGCTATTTGGGATGTTTTTGGGTTTCAAAATAAATTTTCTTTAAAATCGTATATATTGATAAAATTATAGTGTGTGGCGTTGGAACAGTATGAAACTGCACCTCCACCGTGGTTTATGGTAGCTGCGTGATAAAACATTGTATGTGTGTTGAGAACAAGGAGCAAATGCAGTCCCACATAATTTATATTTTAATCAAAATATACAATTTAAAAAAATATATTTCTCTTGCAACCCTAAATAATTAGTGGGAAAACTTGTCTTGTATTTTTTGGCTCAATTTGGAACATTAGAAAACTTTTTTGGTAATTGTTTATTGGGAATTTTATCTCGAAAAAGCGTTTTTTGATTTTCTTTTAATTTTGGGGTAAGAAAACTGTCATTGAATACGATAGGAATGGTTCGAATCGCAAGTTTGATGTTATTGTTAGTGTTTTGGACCAACAACCCAGTTGGTTTTTTACTGGATAATCTTCGAGATTGTTGACACTCCCGGATATACAGTGCACATTTAACACAATAGCTTTTCGTCACCCCTCTTCCTCCCTCCTTCCTCAAGCCTTTTCGCGAGTTTTTGCATCAGATTTAATATTGTTCATCCCAATTTGGTATTTTTTTTAACTCTTTAATGAGTAAATAGCGACTCTTTTAACAACTAATCAAAACATACAGAAACGCGTTCATTAAGGATTCATTAATAACTCATATTGTTTGTAGGAAATCATAAAAACTCATATGTTTGAAGTGTGTCTGCAATCAATGTTGATATCAAACATTGTTGTTCATTTCAAAGTATCTTGTACGACGATTTACATATGTATTATGTAATATATGTAATACAGCTAGCAAATAGGTCTGTTTACATAAATTTACGAAAAATCCAGCTACATAATTCTGTGGTATACAAATCAACCATACATTTTATATACTTTACATACTATTTAATTGCATCGATTTATTTTTATTTATTTTTGGTATTTTTGCATTTTCTTTTCCTTTTTGTAATATGGTTATTGTTATCTGGTATTTCGTTATGGTACGAAAGTATTCTGTATTTATTCAATATAGCCTTTCACTATAAGCACGCGAAAACATATAATCCAGCCGAAAGATGTTTTAACAAAAGGCAATAATACTTGTAAAGCCCCATCAAAACCCTTGTGGGTTTTTAAAAGCCCAATAAATAAAATGACGTAGGCAAATAACAGAAAATAAAATATAAATAATAATAAAAATATAGTAAAAAAACACAAATCATTTGTGATTGATTTCTAAAAATGGAATTGATTCGATTTGGGGCCAATGTTGATTCAACCCATGGGAAATACCATAATGTACAGAAACCAACATTCAATTCAAAGGTAGATTCTATTATGAATGAGTCGAGCATTTCAATGTTTCAGGGATTTCGATTTATATTTGCTGTGTTTATTTTTTCGTCTTTAATTCCTTGAGTTTATATTGGTTTCAATATTTTTCATAAGTTTTCCAATCAATATTATGTGTAGTATTTGTTTTACAGGTTTTATATTCCCGATGTGATTCTATCAGAATTTTTTGGCTCTGAAATAGTGCCCCATATTTCGTTGGTCTGATGTTACGTAAATTTTATTACGTTGTATTAAATTTTAATATTTACTAAATACCGGATAAACTATTGATTAAATTTTATGAGAAAACTTGACAGAATCATCAAATTTTTATCATTTTGTTTAATATGGATTACACAATTCTTATGAGTATCACAAGATATTTCATTTCACTATCTGAATGGCCCTAAATTCAAACATAATTGAAACAAATATGTACGTGCACAAACAAATTCCTTAAACCTGATTGCGTCAGAAATTCATAAAATTGTTGTGGGAAAACTGTGAGGGATATGTCTCCGGATGAGTGATATATCAGAAACAAAAATATCAGGAAAAAAAATCTCACTAGGAAAACAGTTTTCCTTCGAATTTTCATTAACTGCGGAAAATTTTTCATGAATTTTTTTTCTAGCATAATATTTTTTTTCGAAAAAATAACGGTATGTCCCAAAAACTTTTGAAGTATTAGCGTTACCACTATTGTCTACACTATTGTCTAGTAATAGGTAATTGAACTTGTCTTCTAATAAAGAAGTTTCATTGTAACCTGAAAGTTTCATTGTAACTTGAAAGTTTCATTGTAACCAGAAAGTTTCATTGTAACCTGAAACTTTCATTGTAACCTGAAAGTTTCATTGTAACCTGAAAGTTTCATTGTAACCTAAAAGTTCCATTGTAACCTGAAAGTTTCATTGTAACCTGAAAGTGTATAAATTGCTGTGGCAAAAGATTAAACTTTCTCAAGCCGTCTGTCTGTTCGTCTGTGCGTGCACAGCATAACGTTCGAAAGCGTCGAGTCAGAAATTTGAAATTTTTTACATTTGTATCTCTCGTAAATAGCAGGCTAAGTTCATGAACGGGCAAAATTGGACCATTCTTTCCCTTTCCCCATACAATCGAAATCGTTTTGTACAATTTTCTCGAAAACGGTGAATCATATTAAAAAAATTATAAAGGTAAATTTTGATTAAAATATGATTTTACATAATTCATTCATACATCAAAATCCAGTTGGACCGCTCCTTTCCACCAAGACGAAATGTGCTTTCCCGAAAACTGTGCATCGAAAAATTTATGATTTTTACATAACCGTTCCATACATCAAAAATCCAATTGATCCAATCCTTTCTCCTCTCCCATAAAAATTGATTTTTTATACCCGTATTGTGAAACCAAAGGGTATATTAACTTTGCCTTACAGTTTGTAACGCCAAGATCCCGTCATCGCACAAAAAAATGAATTACACCAGTGTGTTTAGAATGATAAAAATATTTAATTTCTGCATGTCCGTCTGTCTGTCTGTCCGTCTGTCTGTCTGTCCGTCTGTTCGTCTGTCTGTCTGTGGCGCGGATTGCGAGCGCACGGATTGAGCTAGAGACTTGAAAATTTGCGCAGATCTGTTTTTCGTGAAATTCGAGGCTAAGTTCGTTCATGGGTAAAAATGGACCGAAAACGTTTTTTGCGAATATCTCAAAAACGGTGCATCTTATAAAAAAAGTTCAAGAACAAAAGTTATTTAGGATACAATTCTGCATAAAACTTCCATACATCAAAATCCGATTGGAATAAATTTTAAAAAAATCTATTGGAATAAAATTCGTGAAATTTTCCTGTATCATAGTAGATTATGTGGGAAAATTTCTCCGCTATTTTATTTTCCTCTGCTATAAACGGAAACTATTGTATTCATGATGGACCCCGACTCGAGAACGGGGGCCGATAGAAAATCTCTGATCAGTACGAAATTCGTTTCAGGCAAACTAATTAGGATGTCCTGTCGGTTTTACGTATCTTAAATAACCCTAGAATGCGTTGAGCTAGCGACTTGAAATTTTTTTGCAAATGAGTTTTACGAAAATCGTAATTTTCTACCAACTTTTGTTAAATTAACGTTAGCTATAATGGGTAACTCTCATACACTTTTTTTTGTTGAAAAAATATGGTTTTTTGAAAAATTTTCGAAAACTATGCACTTTTAGGAAAAAATACACTTAACCAAATGCAATTGAAATAAAATTTCCTGCATTTTTTCCCTTAATGGTTTTTACTTGTCTTTAACGGTTCTCGAGATATTTAAAAAAATGTTATTTTTACATATTTTTCCGAAACTAAATATTGTAGAGGAAAGTGTTGATCAGACTTGATATTTTTTTGTGAAGTTAAGAAAATTTTATTGCATTTTAGCATAAAATCTTGTATCTACAACAACCATTTTGTGAGTTATTTGTAGCAAGTTAGTTTTCGTAGTAAAAGTGGTAAAGTAATTGGCATGTGTTTCGGGGATCGGTGGTTCGATTCCCGGCTGTGGCACGCTGTCATTCAAGCTCACTCAACTTACTTTACGTAATGAGGTAAGACTGGAATACAATTGGCCCGGCACAACATTTACGGCGACAAATTACGGCGACTATGTCGCCCTCCATATACAATTGCGCACACTTTGTTGTTCTAAACTTCATTTGATTTTCATTTGATTTTGACAATGGGACGGTGAGCCACATATAACATTTTTTGTTACCAATCATCATATAAATCAGAAATGTGAATGTAAGCAACACAGCATACGAACTATATTTCCCAATACTTTTTTTAAGTGACGAAATTTAGATTTTGTGACGTCCGCATAAGATTTCATTTTGAATCAACCATGCAATTTTGTCGGCGAGCTGGACGACAAAAGTTAAATTAAATTCAACTTTTTACGGTGGCAAAGTTGATCGGATTGATTGTATACAGAAGCATAGAGTACTGTGAGTTTAAAATCTAAAATGTCGACGTGAATGTTGTGTGGCGTCAATTGTATTCCGGCCTTAATGATTAGAGTTTGGGCGCGAGAATTATTTTTCTCGATTTCTCAAAAATCCACGGGGAATAGTTTTTTTTCTCGATTCTCGAGAAGTTAGGGTCAGGTATTATGAAAATAGAAAAAATTTCAAAAGTCAAAAAGAATAAACGAGAAAACAATTTTTTTATAAAAATTATTACAAAATTTTTTTGTGGTTTATAGATAGGATTTTACATTATTTTTATACCCGTATGGTGAAACCAAAGGGTATATTAACTTTGCCTTACCGTTTGTAACGCCAAGATCCCGTCATCGCACAAAAAAATGAATTACACCAGTGTGTTTAGAATGATAAAAAAATTGAATTTTGCATGTCCGTCCGTCTGTCTGTCCGTCTGTCTGTCCGTCCGTCCGTCTGTCCGTCCGTTCGTCTGTCCGTCCGTCTGTCCGTCTGTCTGTCTGTCTGTCTGTGGCGCGGATTGCGGGCGCACGGATTGAGCTAGAGACTTAAAAGTTTGCACAGATCCGTTTTTCGTAAAATTCGAGGCTAAGTTCGTTAATGGGCAAAAATGGACCATTAGGGGGGGGTACCCCCCATACGAACGAAATCGTTTTTTGCGAATATCTCAAAAATGGTGTATCTTATTAAAAAAGTGCAAGAACAAAAGTTATTTAGGATATGATTCTACATAAAACTCCCATACATCAAAATCCGATTGGAATAAATTTTAAAAAACTTATTGGAAAGTTTGACTTCAAAGTGGAATTTTGGTATAACTGTTCTAATTTTGATACGAATATCACCATACGGGTCTCCAATGATTGCCAGATTGGCAATTATAGCTTTTGTTATGTTTTCATTATATATATGCGAATTCATTTCAATTGAGACAAAATTGAACGGAATGCAGCAGAGTACAGATAAAATTTTTATATACCTTCCATTATTTTATCGTCTTTAATATGCTCGATAAAGCTGATAACGATATATTCGTTTAAAAAATGTACTAAAAAGGAAAAAAATAATTTTTGGGCGCTGTATATCTATGACCAAAAATCCAAAATGACGTTTGTGCTTCGCGACACTTAATTACTATGGTAAAAACCATGAATCAGAAATGATCCAATGCAAAACAGTTTATCAATAATATAAAACTAGATCCAATTTTCCTCGTGGGATCAAATTTCTGTCATGTGGATAAATTTTTCCCGCGACTGGAAGATTTTTCGATTTATCATATGAATAAATTAATTGATCAATATGACAGAATTGAACACACGAGTTGTTTTCTGAGTATTCTATGATATAAATAACCAATTTTATCGATATGATAAAAACATTTATAAAATCGACAAAAACATGATTACATTGGCAAAAAATTTTCTAATTGAACAACAAATTTTATAGCAAGTTCGACAAAATTATTTATTTTATGGCAAAAATATGTCTTTGGGTGTACGGTGTTATTTAGTAACTACTTTGTCTAGATTTAATTTCTTGATCATCGTCCAAGTCATATTTTGTTTCCTAAACGAAAACAATTTTTTAATAGTTCTAAGTTTTCCCTTCGCTAAAATATGCAAACATTTTCAACATTAATGTATCGAATAAGATAAAAATGAAACTTGGAATTTCCAATATTTTGTATTTAGCATTTATTTTCCCTCTCAGATGTTTCCCCAAAAATAAATATGGCCACCTTATGCATGACTAAAATTGATCCTAGTCATATCGCCAAAGAATAAGTATCTGAAGAAGCGAAAGAAACCGAAATTCTCATAACCCACGTTTGAGTGAGCATAGGCGATATAGAAAAAAACGTTTTAAATGTGCAGGCAAAAGGTAAGTCTCTTTCTGTCATGCACACTTAAATGGTCTCTGCAAAAAAACAAAAAATCACGGAGTTTATGCAATGTGAGAGGGTGATCCAAATGACCGAATATTTTGAGATAAAAATTCGAAAATCACATTTTTTTTTAACATAAAAACTGTATTTAGTAAGCGAACTATACGCAAAGAAGGCCCACGAGTCATTTTTAAATGAAATTTTTGTTAAAAAACTGTGTTAAGCTGTTTTTTTTCTTAAATTGCTGTGACATAAACAGCACCTTATTGGCTCACCCTAAACACGAAATTTTCTCTCAGCACAAACACAAACATAATGCGGCTGGCCCCATTTGTTTACGTTTTGTTGAGGCATTGAAGAAATCATTTTTCGTATGTTTTTCACTGAGTCAAAATAGGTTTCCGCACTGAATAATAATGGCACGAATAAAATTTTTGAAATGCATTGTCACCGAATGTTTATCTAATAACAAGAAAAACCCAGAAAGAAAATTGTTCAGGCTTCCGATACCGATGCAAAGACCAAAAATTTTTTTGGTTTTCTTCTAAAATTGCCAATAAAAAAACAACACTTGGCGAAAAAAACAACACTTACATCAAATTGAAATACGTCGCAACGTGAAATCACAATTTTATGTGTTGGAATCGACATATTTACCGATAAAATTTATTAAAATTTCCGCGACACCGGCGTTTGTTTTGAACTGTCAAAGCGGTATTTGAGTAGTATTGCCAGGTGTTTTCTTTTGTAATTGAAATTAAGCGCGACAATTTAAAAGGCAATTCCTTACTATTGTGCTTTATTTTAAATACATGAAATTTGATAATTTCGGTTTCTAAAATATAATGTTCCTTTAAAATAAATCCTTAAATTTATCTTAGGAAAAAAATTTGGCTAACTTCGATAAATCGGCTAGATTTGATAAACATAAACGGCACTTGCATTAATCGTGTTTGCGAACTTCATTTCCACGAAAGAATGTTTTGTTCCGCAAATCGTCTTCGGAAAAATGCTTGTCCTGTGGTTTCATTGTCTACTACCGGCATTTAAGATATCCAAATAACACATTTTGTTTTAAATTATTGAATTCTGAAATGTGCGATTTTTCTAAAAATTGAGTAAGAGCTTCATAGAACTATAAATTAATTCATTTAATAAACATATTGTTGAAAGTTGTTATAAAACTAAAAGCCAAGCAATAGATTTTTATTAAATTAGTTATGGTTGCTGCATGAAGAAGTGAGAATTTAGCTGAAGGTGGTGTGGAAAATCACATATTAATTTATGCCTTGGTTAGATTATTTAATTTTTTTTAGCATGAATTTAGATTCAACATTTTTTAAATTTATAATTTGCCAAATGTTCATCTGGCAACCCCCCATATAATGTTTCTCTCAATTCCGAAATCTTGTCTCACATACACATTGAATTTCGTGTTCTTATGCAGACAAGACGACAGCTATACGTTTATCGGACGGACTCTCCACTCATCAAAAAATTTTGTCCTTTCTTTCCCTTCTTCAGATACTTATTCTTTGATATCGCTTTCCACAGAAAAACCGATCTAAAGGGGCCGCTCCACATGAGAGTAAATGCCGGCGAGAACTTCTCGATAGCAGCTACGTCTCTGAGAGTCGCTCGCAGAAACTCGCAAAAACTCGCGAGCTAGTCTCTGCGAGCTGTCAAAAGTTATTTTACTCTCTAGCCGACACGCACCCACTGAACTCTCGGGGAGTTGCTCGCCAGATACGAACGGCGTTTGAATTTCGATAGTAGCTCTCGAGAACTCGTCAAAGCAAGATGTCAAAAAAAAATCAAGATATTGGTCTTGAAAAGAGAAAAATCGCTGAAATTAACTCTCAAATGGACAACCTCCTGCGAGTAACTCTCGAGAGTTTTTGAGAGTTATTCGCGTATTTACTCTCATGTGGAGCGGCACCTTTGCAAATGTTGGTTACGGTTGGTAATATGTCCCGAGATTCTGCGTAGCTTAATTCCGATTTTCAAGTAATTTTAATTTCTTTGTAAGTAATTATTCAAAGTTCCTAGAATCTAAAAAAAACCTGAAACTTCGGATTTTATAATAAAGCAAACGCAAAAATGTCAGAAATATTTTTATCTCTGAAATTTTTTTATCATGAATTGATTTAGAAAACATTTCCAATAATATCCAAATTAAATGATATTGGTAGTGAACATATGGGGTGTTTCATCAATTTAACTGAAAATTAAAGATTTAATAAAAACTGTACGTACGTGATATACGTCGAATAGCGAAACAGAATATGTTATCATCAGCGTGATTGAAAAGTGTACTACGACCGAGGTTTTCAATAAAAAAAAAACTCAGGACTTAATTTGATTGAAATCAAGTATTCGTATATAAACATATTGATATGGAATATATGCATGTCGATATGTGCTGAAAAAAAGCAAATACAAAAAAGTATGAATACATACCGACTCGGAAAATTCCAACCAGCGAATTCAATTAGTTTAATTTATTTCCAAAAAAAAAAACAGATTTTTTACCCCGTTTTAATTTAATCAACTGGAGACACTTATATAATGAAATTTGATTTTTTGAAATTAAGTCCGTTGATCACTGAATCAATAATGATACTGCGTATTCGATCAATTGCACAATATGTTCATAATTAGTATTTTTCTGTAAATTAATGCATAAACGTATGTTAATTGAAGCTCTTTAATGTTAAACAAAAAAAAAAAATATTTTGTATGTACTGAATTTTCATTTTTCAACTTTGAGTTGTCTTTTTCGATTTTTCAACCGAATGGCAAAAATGTGAAATTTTTTCCCCTGGTTATTTTCATACAATATTATAAAATTATATTTTTTTTATCCACTTAGAATGATGTAATCTCATCACGAAATTGGAAAAATCTTTTTCGTTGATATCGTTTAATACTTTGGTGAGAAAGTTTTTAAGTCTTTAATCTTCTTTCCATTTTTACACCCATACCCAGAAATATAATGAAAAGAAAAACAAAACAAAAATGGCAGAAAATATGGAATTTATGAGCTAAGAGCTCTCAAGAATGTAATTAAACACGCGTCACGTATTAATCAAAGTTTTTGATCCTCTTATAATCTCATCATATAACAAAACCGAACTGTGATTTATGTCTCCCTTTGCCAGAAAAAATAATTCAACTATGCCGTATATCTAGTATCGATATATAGTAAATAATTTCGGTTTCTATTTCACGTTTTCGACGATCTATGTATCAGCAAGAATTGAGAAAGATAGGTGGATGAAAAAATTTCGATTAAGGTGTTTCCAAACTTTTTATTGCTCTCTAATATAATGAACGCTTATTGGATTTTGTTTGAAAACTGTCAATAACTCTTAATTGGAACAAAAAATTACAACTTTGTTATTATGCTTTGGACAAGTTAAATATTTGATATTTTTACCAAATAAGTTACATGATGTGAATACTATAACAATTTTTCTATGAAAGGCAAAAAAAAAATCTAAAATAAAAAAAAAATAAGCAAACTTTTCCTATTTAGTTTTATAAACTGTAATATATTTTCAAAGTTGTAATTATTTTCTAAATCGAGAATTTAATTTTTCTTTTCTTTTTCAATTAAAAAAACGATGTTTAATTCAAGAAATCAAGTGTTGTTGAAAGTTTTCTCCTTTCTGCTATACCACTCGACTTTGATTGACACCCACTAGACGTCTGTTTCCCTTTTTTTTTGCCACACATGACTGTCCAATAACCAAAATTTTGTGCACAAACTGGAACATTGTTCACGAACTTGGCATTTTTTGTACTTAAAGTAGTTCACAAACCGAAGCTTTTACGAACCAAGGATCCACTGTACTAAAATTCGTTGTTATACTCTATATGAGAATCATATACTAGTATATTATATTTAGTATATTATATTTAGTACTAGAAATAATTTAAAAACGTTTGAAAAAAATTGTTATGCCTTCAGGACCTCCCGTTCCGAATTTTAAAATTCTGAAACCAGATTCGTGATCAGCGGCTCCGAAACCCCCTTATTAACAGTTTTTTCGAGGAAAAATGGTAAAAAGGATACTTGGGTTATCCTTACAGGAGCTTCTGTTGGCAATTTCATCACCAGATTCATGCTAAGCGTCTGCAAAAACCGCAAAAAAATTGAAAAAAGGATATTTACGTTATTCTTATAGGACTAGTCGAATTATGAAATTTCAACACCGGATTTGTGATCAGCGACCCCGAAAACCCCCGATTGAAACTTTTCAGCCTCCTATTGAGCAGGATTCATGGCGAAAATCACGGTTTAAAAATACCCAAACCCCCTTTACCCCGCGTATACCCCCTTAGCGATAGAATTTCGGAACACCCCGCCTTAGTGATGGTTGGGACATACTGTGAAAGTTTCAAGTTTCTAGCTTCAGGGGTTTGGGCTGGGCGTTGATGAGTCAGTCAATCATCAGTCAGGTTAAACGATTTTATACTATGTTCACACCGACGCAAAATCACGTAATTTTGCTAAATGATTTAGATCTTAAACCAAAGTGTTCACACAGAGGTTAAGGTAATTTTGTTTGACATTTCAACTACGTTAGTTCAAAAATGGATCGAGAAAGTTCGTGTAGGATTGTTATGAATTTTAGTAATATGATGAATAATATAATTCAAAACATCGATGAAATATGTGCAAACAGAATTAGACACTTTAGAAGAAAATGGAAATTATCTGTAATGAAAACAAACAATTATTTTCCATTTCATATTTAACTGCATCATAAACATGTCCATTTATTTACTTTTTCAGACCACAAGTTTACTAATATATCCTGTTCGCGTACGGAACATGGCTTCTTTATCTTATATTTCCGTTTTTCCAATGCAGCACAAATGTCAAAACTAATGTGCTGAAGAGAGCTGAATAAGTGATGCAGGGTTGTATTCATTATTTTTGCTTGATTTCGTTCCTAATCTTGTGGAGATTGCATACTTTTAGTGATTTTGAAAACAGGTTAATGTACTGGAAATCTCGTGGTTTCGAGGAAGATTTCGTTCAAAATTACGAAAATCTTCAAAATTACGTAATTTTGCGTCGGTGTGAACATAGTATTATAAATATTTATAGATACAGTTTGTTCAGCATCTCACACAAAACTGAACTACAAAAATGAATTACAAAAGTAAACTACAAAAATGAATGTGAGCAACATAACTTTCGAAAAAATTAAGCTAGAGACTTGGAATTTTACAGCGATAAGTGTCTCTTAAAAAGGGAGGTTAAGTTCTTCCTTCCCTCCCCCAAACAAATGAAATATTTTGTTGTGATTTTCTCGAAATTGGTGAGTCGCATCGAAAAATTTATAAATGCAAAAAGTGTTTAGAATATGATTTCACATCATTCTCCCACACATTAAAATCCAATTGAACCACTCTTTTTCCCTCTCCCATACAATTGGATTGTTTAAAATAAAAATTGTATCTGTCCTCATAATTGAGTATTTAACGATTGGCCCCTGCATTTGTAGCTTTTCTTAAGTTTTATTTATGAAATGATTTCTTTTTTATCAAAATTTTGCTTCTAGATTTGATTTCAGTTGATTAAAAATTGTTAAAATTATACTTGGATAAAAATTGTTTATTCTTTTGACTCTAATATATTTAACACAATTTTCGTTTGCTTGTTTTTAAATTCGGAAAATTCATTTACAGTGTTCCCCAAAAATTGGATGTTAAAGTTTTTAAAATCTTTTTTTTTCGATTTAGCCACAAAATCGACTTATCTTTATCCGAAATCAAGCTAATCTTCTAAAAAATCTTCCCATATTGACTATTTTGTAAATACCGCATAGAGGAGTCGATTCTTTTACTATAAAATTTCACAGCAGTTTTGCACCGACTGTGGTAAAATTATTCTGTGGAGGTGGTGTACAGACACTACTCCCTTCTCTTCTCTATTCTTAACAAGTGAAAAAGCTTTTGACCAAGTTGTTTTAAAAAATAAAACCAAAATAAATAATCGAGTAAAATGCTTGACAAAGACCCTTTTTATTTGCGGTAGTAGAAATAAAATTTAACAACCAATTTAATATTTAAGGGCTTTACCAAAAATTTTGCCACACGGAAAGGAATAATTTTTGATGCAGTCACCATATCTGTGGCAAAAAGGCAAAACATGATAAATCGATTTTTTGGCGAAGCCAAAGTGATCTGTTTAGAAATGCGAACATAGATCAATTTGGCTTAGCCTGAAAATCGACTTAAGATGTTTTGCCTTTTTGACACATATATTCTAATTACTGACGAGATATTTTACTTGAGATAAATATAATGTGCTCATATTTGAAGTAACGCTGATTTCATGCTTTTCTTTTTTCGCATTTTTTTCAAAATCAGTTCCAAACTCGAATAATTGAAGAATTTTGTGGGTGATGCACATACTTTTCAAGTTTACGTAACTAAAAATATTTCTTTGAAATATACTTACTAGAAGTTATCTCAAGATCTTTAAATTACATACGATGCAATTTTAGGTTTATGAGAATATACATATAATTAATAGATATTGAAAACATATAATGAAGACTAATTGATCTCAAGAAATATATTTGCAAAGTTAGTTAGGAAAATATGCAAATAATTTTGGTTATAGTATTGAATCATGGAAATGTGTATTAAGACTAATTGCTCGCTTCGTTTGAATTCTGTAAATATGTCTAATTATACTGATAGATAATTAGCTGTTCGTGAAATTAAGTACAGGTTCAATATAAAGAAACCTTCAATCTTTGGTAACGTTTCCAAATATTATCTTACGAATAAATTAATACGTCAAAAGTGCATTTGAGGATGTTTGATAGCAAACTCATATTCATACTTAATGTTTAATTTCAAAGCAGGTTAGTGAAATTTATCAGCATTTTACTTTGCCGTCCCAAGTAGTTTAATTGCATCTTCTATATACAGTAGAATCCCATTAACTCGTAGGCCGATAATTCGTATTACCCGCTAATTCATAGGTCCCTTGAAAGGATCCCCATAAATCGTTAAAAACCATATTTACTTTTCCTTTCCAGGTCGACAAAACGTCTTGTAATGGTTCAACCACAGTGAAGGCGGCAGACGGCAGCGGCGGGCGGCTCTTTTTTGCACTAACGTAGCGCCACGAGAGCTGCTACAATACAGCGGCAACGGCAACGCACTTTTTCCGTCGCTGCCGAGTTTGAAACAAAGTCAAACTTGTCGCCGTTTTTTATGAAAACCACCACATTCGGTGCCACATTCTATGCAGATGTTTTGACGTTTTGATTTCGCAAGACAGAAGCATATCCCGACGGTGCCGCTATCATTGTGTCGCTTGCCGCCTTCATTGTGGTTGAACCATAATTCGTATTTTCAGATGAAAACTCCGTTATTTCATATGATTTTTTCTCTTCCAATTTTGGCTTGTATTTCGCAGTTTTCTTCTAATCACAGTTTTTTCGTGTCCGTTATGTTAGCTAAACACGTTCGCCGAATTATTCCGCATTAATAAGTGCGCCTAAAAACGACGCGAGAGTTGACCAACTTTCTATTTTTGGCGGCGTCAAATGTGTTTCTGTGGTTGCAGCATTGCCGGGACAGCCCTGATTTAGGCTTGTTGTCCCAGCGTACCGGAAACTAAATTTTTGTGTAGTGTAATAATTTTTTAAATACTAGAAAAAACGATAACTGAATTTCGATTTCCGACAGGAGGTTGCTCCACAGTACATTTTTTTTGCCTGTGGCGCATTTTTTCAACAATTGTCCATAAAAGATATATTATCTCAAAAAAATGTGTACTGTGGCGCATTTCTCTTTATTGGTATTTTTATTCACAATTTCCGTTGTGACTTATTTATAAAACGTACAGTGCGGAAAATTTAAGTTAATTATTGCTTGGAACTGTGTATCTCTTGGTTTAAATAACAGCGTCACATTCTGTTTAGAAAATTTCGCTGAAAATTTCAATGGTTCGGTTTATAGTGGTTCGGTTTATAGTGGTTCGGTTTATAGTGGTTCGGTTTATAGTGGTTCGGTTTATAGTGGTTCGGTTAATAGTGGTTCGGTTTATAGTGGTTCGGTTTATAGTGGTTCGGTTTATAGTGGTTCGGTTTATAGTGGTTCGGTTTATAGTGGTTCGGTTTATAGTGGTTCGGTTTATAGTGGTTCGGTTTATAGTGGTTCGGTTTATAGTTTGGTTTTGGTTCAAATTTCAACAGTTCCGTGGTTTTTGGTTTGGTTTGGTTTGAATTTCTGCTTTTTATATGTTCTTGAACTAAATCAGACATTGCTCAGCGTTATCCAATGACTGCATTTAGATATAAGATGTTACGCGCTCTCTTTGTATAAATTTATTTTAAAAAATTAATATGGACCATGCTGTGGTTTACAAACTGTTATCAGAGATATGGATTTTTTTTTAAATTTCAGTTTTCATGTAAATTGTTAATTTAAAACAAATATTAATATGAATTTTTTCTAATTCTGTCTTTTGAACCTTCTAAATATCAATTATCGAAATATTATGGAGATTATCGATATACTGTAAAAAAATACTGTACAATATTTTTTTAAAATTGGCTAGAATGAGTTTATAGTGGTTTTTCATCAGACCGAAAGCAAATATCAAAGGTATACATATATGGTCTTTGCCAAAAGCTTGTTCTTCTATTCCGTATCGTGAAACTTTCAAATCTTTATATTATTTCGTATTGTGAGATTTCAATTGTGACATTTTAGAGCCTCTTTTGTGAATCACATGTGTAGAGTTGTTATTTACACGGCCTTTACACGCGACTGTAGAGCTGACACAGTCTCGTATAAATGCTTACTGGTACTGACAAGTCTGTACTGACGGGACTTTTTTGTAGTCAGTACAGACATGCCAGTAATTTGATATTTCAGACTTTGAAGATGGCGGAAAATGAAGAATTTGAAGTAAATCGTGTATCTCGCAAACTTTTTCGTTGCTTGTCATCGTACAGGAGATCCGTTAGCAATTGGCTTTCAAGGTCAAAATCCACTCTTCTACACCAAATTGGGTTTACCCAAAAAAGACAGACTTTACAGTCTCGTGTAAAGGCCGGGTTATAGTGCCGCGTCATTAAAACTATTTCATTGAAACTACTCTTACAAGATTCGAAATCGGAAAAAATAGCAAACTGTTCCCAAAAGTTAAAAAAAGCTTTACGTATTTACGAACACTCCATTTTGTCATTATTATCATTGAATACTGTTGTATTTTTATCTTTCTGAAATATGTACGGCGAGGAACCATGACAAAAATAGGTATGTTTGTTATATTGAAAATAGAATTTCAACAAATTGTAAAATCTTACAAATACCACATCATGATGGAACAGATAAAAAGTTTGACGAACCCATGAATAAAAAGTTTTGACTTCAAATGAAAATACATGAAAAAGGAAAAAGTGAAAGAGAAAATGATGTTTTGGTCATAAAAGTGTCCTTAACTTTAGGTAACAACAGTTCAGTGTAAATTCATCACAAACTCATGAATAAAAATTGCTTAGCGCCAAACTGCTGTCGGTGACAAATAGGGACTTCTCCCTTGATATCCTATAGTCGTTTAATGTTATTCTTTACTCCTGTAACACCCTTAGGAGTGAACATATTTATTTTTCTACACCCTCTATCTATCTATCTGTTTTCAAGCCGGAAACGAAGTCGTAAATTCATAATTTGATATGCTAAACAGAGAGAACGTTTACAAGGCATTTATGCTTCATTATCATAAGGTGCTAAAAGCGATTATAAAGTTATTATTTGGAGACCCTTTTGAATTGTTTTATTGGCAAAAGGAAGATTGTATTATAAAAGTTTTGATATGTGCCCAAGTTCCTGAGAGATTCAGCACACAATTATACTTTAGATAGTAGGTACACAAAAAATATATATTTATTTTAAACAACTATGTGCGTATTATGTTGAATATATATGTAGATATATTTAAGAATATTTACTTGTTTACATTTTGGTTCAAAAGCATAACATTATGTATTTTACCTATATATATATAAAGATAAGATCATAAGTTGATTAACTCTAATATCGCACAACCCTATTAACGAGATCCTTCGTTTTCTGCTCAAAAACGTATGAACAACGTATGACATATAATGCAAATACTCGTACTTTCACATGTTGCTCCCTTTTCTATCACTCAGCAAGACTCGAATCTAGTAGATGATGCTGTTTATTTAATTATGTCTCATTCCGACAGATTACTGCGTAAAACACTCGGTTTTTATTAAGAAAAATGCTCAACGGTCCATTATTCCTGCTTGGTTTTTTTTTATTATTTCATTTTCTGAATATTTTTCATTTGAGTTTTGATGAAGAGGGCTCACCGTATAAAAAATTTTATCATTACTGACACAGGTAAGCTGAAATGGTAAACCTTTTTGTTGGTGTTGTTGTTGTTCTTGAGGAGCCCTTTGTTACCTTAATTTGGTGAACCCCTTGAGAAATTTCATCATTTATTTCACAAAAATATTTCTGATGAATTTTCATTCCTTTTTCACCGATAGAATATGGTTTCTGTTGCGAATTCTTTCTCATTTCAATTCATTCACGCATGTAAATAAAAAATTAAGAAATAAATCTTAAAGTTATTTAAGGAGAAAGTAGTAGTTGATGGCTGACGAAAGAATCCAATGGGGAATTCCGGTGAAAGCAGCTAAAAGAATTTCAAATAAACAAAGTCAAATTTTCATTTTGTTGAAATATAAAAATGAAATATTTATCTCGCATTTAGCAATTGAATTTTATTTTTATAACATATTATCTGTAAATTAATTATGAATATTCTGTTACAGCTATTAAATATTTATTACATATCTTGTGTAGTTTATATTGGAGTTACGGATCGATTTACTAATACCAATGTTTAAGGGATAACCATAGTTTTGTAATTAAAATATCTGATGTGAACAGCGCATTACTTTCTTATACCAAATACACGTTCTTAGGCAATTTTACACTATAACTCGATAAGTAAAATAATAGCTTAAAAATGTGATTTTTTTTTACGAAATCTGAAATATCTCGATAACAGTAAAATATATTGATTTACGTCTTAATTCTTCTTTTATAATTTTATGAGGAACCTTTAGTTTGCAAGCAATTCGCAAAAGTATAATTTTTCACCTTTCAATAATTGTAAAAGATACCGGATAACGGTTGAAGACAAAATTATCGGGATCATTACCCAACTAGAAATTTTAGTTGCAGATCTTGGTCCATTGAAATTGTCAGCAAAATGAGGCTGAAGGGGGATTTCAGTCACTCCGGTTGTGATTATAATCTATAATGCTACCAAACGGTAATATTTTCACCTGTATGAAACGTGAATGTTGGCACTCCATATGTCCCAACTCTATGGTTTCAGCAGTGGTTCCAAAGTAGAAACAGAGTTCCATTAAAACACCCGAAAGTCGTGGTGTCTTCACAGTCCTTAATACAAGGTTTTGCAACGCTCAAACCACTTCATTTGGATATTACAATGTAACCAAACTGACGTTTTTTTTAAAGGTGGCAAAAGCGTTACTAAAAGCATGTTTTGGGTACCGTATAGCACCCAAATCGAACCTTTAATTTAGCTACTCGACAAACTCCTTCTAGTAGGTTAGGTTAGGTTGGAGTGGCTGCCAAAAAGGCACACTTAGGCCAGAATTGACCCATTGTGATACCACGCGAATCTTGACGATTCATTTCCCTATACCTCGAACCATTTGGAGCTTCTGATGAAGCGGAGTAGATGAAGCGGAGTAGGTCCTCCAGATCGTTTAGGAAGAAACTGCCCAAATGAGTTCTTCTGCGTTGAGCTAGTGCTGGGCAATGACAAAGGAGATGAGTTCTCCTTCTAGTAGATTTCCAAAGTTTTTTACACAACATGAATATATTCCTATCTCGAAAAAGGTATCATTCTTTCTCGCTCATTCTGTTGACAGCAGTTTTCATGCCTTCCATTGTTTACCAACATGGCGAGAAATCAAAACTCGTATACCTTTTTTTCAATTAATTCTACTTACAAAAGAGTATAAATCGACGAAGCATCAATTGACCCAGACGGGAAATTGGCACAAACCTAAACATTTCTGGGAAATAGCACACAAAACTGTTGGTCGAAGGGGAGAACCCATTTCAATACGAATTTCACGTTTTACGAAGCAATTGACAATCAAGTTCTGCATCCCTATATGAAAATAAGTTTTCTCATTCTTTTCAGGCAATATTTACTGGAATTATCTTTTCATTCGAATATTTTCGGCGATCAAATGGGAAATCGAAACACAACTAAAAAAATGTTCAAAAAGCAACTTACATGCACAGAAAAAAATAATGTCGTATTATTTACAAAATGGGTTTTGTTAAGCCTAACAAAAAAAAATTCGTAAATATTACTGAAGTTTTGTATATACTACGAAAAAATTAACGAATATTTACTAAAATTTGTTAATATTACGAAGTACATTTTGTCAAATCTGATTTGCATCATGGCGTCATTACGATACACAAGCTTTTCTATTAGTGGTCTCATTAGCCGCTGTAAGCATCCAATTCCCTGCTGTTAATGTTTGGATGCCTGCAGCAGGTAATTAGACTACTAGTAGAACTGCGCCACACTTGTGCATGACGAAAAAATGGCGACGATTTTGTTAGTCGATTCGCCAATTCTAAAAACTCGATTTTAAAGAGATTCCAATAATTTTTCATAAAACTGATGCAAAAAATCAGTTTTGGGAAAGCATTTCTTAGTTTAGACATTAGTTGGAATGCTTTTTTGAAAAAAATTTTATGCCCATTTTTTTTAGATTTCGATAATTTTTTCCCATTTTCGAAAAATACTAAACGCGAATAGTATGTTTTCGAGGTAACACAACAACATTCGACGAGAGAATTCATTCGTTTGAAGTTTTTGTAAGAAAAATCATTCAAAATAAATTATTTTCATTTCGCATCATATTGGCCGTCATAAAACATTTCCTCCATACGAATATTCAATATAGAAACTATCAGAAACAAACAAGCATCTCTTCATTTTTGAAGTCATCACACTAAAACAATTTCCGCTCATTAGTTGCATATTAAATTCTATGAACACACACTAAGCAAGAAACAGAAAGAGATTCCATATCAACAAGAGAGATTTGTTTTTGTAATATTTACAAAATATTTGTAATATTTACTAAATATTTGTAATATTAACAAAATTTTTATGAAAACGAAATACAAAAATACAAAAACTTAACAAAATTGACATCGTACCATTAACAAAATATTTTGTCGGCCCATGGGGGACAAATGGTTTCGTTATATTAACAAACGTTTTCGTAATATTTACATACATTTTATTTTCTGTGTGCACAATACATTCACACCGAATTTGACATTTGATGTTTTAAGCCCTAAATAGGGTTCTGTGCCACGTTCTGGAAACTTCGTTTTGAGTTTCTGAAAGCTTGAGGTATACCCCTATATAACATATAACATAGAACAACTATATAACATAGAACAACTGTCACTATACAAAGCTCTGCTGAAAAATGGTCCCAACAGTATTTCCCTCTTTATCGTACTTGAACGCATCCACTGAACTGTATAAGGTCGCGAGATTCAAATTTAGTTTGCCGCGAAATTCAAATTTCACAAGTTTGAGACTAACTTTAGGCGCAAACAAATAACTTTAGGGGCCAACACCATTCCGAAAGTCTATTTTCCTTTGACAGCTCACGGTTTAAACGAGAGGACTATATTTATTTTCATACGGTTATCTTGCTCTTACTTGACTCGTTTTGATTCACTGAACTGTGTTGAAATGGGACCATTTGAGACAGCAAATCGAGCGATCTAGTATATCTATGGGTATACCTCACAACTTTACTGTGGCGATGCAATTCGTCGCGATTTATTCATGAAAATTTTAATTCGATTTTTCATGAAATGGCACAGAACGATGATTTTACTCAAAAATTTAACACAAATATTATTATTTTCGGCTATCAAAGTCGTCTGAAGCATGAAAACTTCAAAAAAAAAAAACGAGAAACAAAACTTTGGTGGCATTTGTTACGAAAAAAGTAGTCACCCTTGTTCTGAGATACGGAGTTAGGCAGCTAAACGTAACGCATTCGATTCGATTCGCTTCGCGATCGGTGTTCTGAAAAACGGCGTTTGCTGTTTAAAACAACGACAAGCATCGCATGATAAAGAACTGTCAAAAATCAGCTGGTTTTGTTTGTATCTGGGTTGATAGCCAGTGTAACTTTCAATTCATAAAATTTTTTTTCCTAGCTTTAGGAAGGATTTCCGGCGGAGCAAAACATCATTTTTATATGTTCTGAGGAAATCCTTTTTTGGTGGTCCCAAGCTGGATAATTTATCTGATATCGATTACCAGATTGCTTGAACCTCTGCTACTGGAACCTCTGCAATCAAATAGTTGAACTGAGGATTATTTGTTGGATTTTTGTTTCCACTCCTATTTGACAAATACACTTGTTATTGCATACTTAAATATATATTTCCATTATTTTATACTAACATTTTAATTGATCACAGAACTTTCAAAACCTGAAACTGTTTGCAATATCCACCAAACGCGAGAAAACGCAAGTGAGCAATTTAACCTCAAATATCAGCTCCCGGCGAATCTCAGAACAACGAAAATCGAATCGAATCGAATGCGTTGCTCCGCGTTGAACTCAAGTAGGACACTGCGTATCCAGGAACAACCAAAATGGAATATCGAATTCTGATCGAGTAAATATCGAACAAACTAACGTAACGCCGTATCTCAGAACAAGGGTGAGTATATCGCGTGTGCCGCCAAGCCTTCAAAGCGTTTAATTTCATTTTCAAAGCGTGCTCGGCGTACTCAAATGTCAAAGCTTACTGTTGTGTATTTGATCAGTACTAATACTTTAATTGTACTATATAAAATAAAATAATACATGTAACGATATAATAACAGAACATTATTCAATCAGTCTCGACTGTGTATTCAGCGACTCAAGTCGTTCTTTGCTAATTTTGTATTAACGTAGAGAATTAAATTTGTTATAGTTAATACCATTTTAGTTTCATTTAACTAACTCGAACATAATACTTACGAACGCGTTGACGCGTCATTTTGTTTTCCCTATTATTTCCTCTTGAAAAATTCTCAAAAAACGAAATTTTTTCAAAAAAATAGTATGAGAGGTACTCGTTATATTTACTGATACTTCTCCAAAAGTTGATAGAAAACTACGATTTTTGTAAAATTTATTCAGAAAAAATTTCGAGTCGCTCGGTTAACGCGTTCTCGAGTTATTTAAGATGCGTACAACGAACAGACCGACAGATAGATGCACGGACATCCTCATGATCCTGTTCACATTGGTTGAAATAGTCCGCCTAGATAGGACAGCAACTGGCAACATTAGGGCAAGGCGAGGAAGTGGGACTTCTGATAGGAAAATCATCGTCAAAACTAAAATCTCCGTGCTCAGAGTTCCGCCTGTCGTGCTCTGATTGGTTGGCTGCCACACTGAATGTGTTCCATTGTCATTATTGTTTCGGTTGTCGTCAATGCAACACGTAGCAGAGCAAAAGGCAGCCACGTATTACCATAGAATAAGGAATATATAGAAAGAACTCTGCCGAACAAATTTTTGACAAATTTCCCCTTCGAAGGGGGGAAAAATGTCCCTATCATTCACCTAAAATTAATTACTAATTACTTTTAGACTAGAGAGCACGAAGCAGAGAGAACATTTTCTAATCATTTTCGTCGTATCTATTCAATGAGATGGAGGAATCGAATGGATAATTTTTTCCGTGTTACATCGGATCCTCTTGTTTCATCTCACAGTGGAAAAATTTTCTCTAAAAATTTGTTCTAAGAGTTTATTCTCTAGATTATTTGTTCTCTGGTATTACTTGCAATTGTTTAGAAATGTTCCGTTTCCCAAATGTTTCACGCCAGTCTGATTGCTCACAGCTGCTGGTTCAAATAGTCTCAATCTGAACACGAGTAATATTTCATCCGTCCTATTTAGGCGGACTATTTCAACCAATGTGAACAGGCACTATAATTTTGAAACGGATTTCGTACTGATCAGAAATTTTCGATCTGTCCGCCTTCTCGAGTCGGTCTCCGTCAAGAACACAATATTTTTCCATTATACATAGAAGAGGAAAGTAAAAAGAATGGGAAATTATCATAGAATTGGGTAATTAGTAGAGCTAGAATTAGGTAATTAGTTTATCCGGTTGTCAGTTATGGGCGTCGTATATCAAAACATCTTTTATCGTAGAGTATTAAATTGATTGCAATTCGTAACGTTTTGACTTCATGACACAGTAATTTGATAGCAATCATGACAAGAAACAGTTTTTACAAAAGTGTTTTTTTTTTCGAAAAATTGACCACTTTTCAAGATATTAGCAAAGTCCGGAAAGTTGAAAAAAATGATAATTCAGTAATTTTGATACAACATTGTGGCATACCTGAACTATAGAGAAAATGAGTTATAGTTAAGATGGTTTGATTGTATTTGGTATAACTTAAAAAAATATCTTTAATAATTCAGTAGATCGATAAAGACAATATATGAATCTATTTATATCAAATTAAATTTTAGCCAAAATATAGATACTATTTGCTACTAATCAATGTCTCCATTTTGTTTTCATTTTGTACGTTAATTGGTGAACTGTAGACTGGATATATCATGTATACATCAAATCGAATGCTGACTGCTAACATCGTTAGGGAATCTGACATTAAAAAAATGTAACATCGTGAGGTTGAGAAAGTATTCAAGTCACGTTTTACCTTGCATGAAAGGAAATTCCTACATATAGACTAGTTTTTGACGGTGGCATTTTCGGTTACCTCAACAAGACTTGGTGAATGGATATTTCTAACCCCATATCGACTTTTAGACATCGTTTTTATATACAGAAAGCTCAAAAAATACATTCGAAAGTTACGCTTGAAAGAGTTGAAAAATCATGATAATTTGTAATAGGTGAATTAATATTTCTCTAACATAACCTATAACTTCAATTTTTTATAGAGAACGATGCTAGAATTACAACCAATGTAAAACGTAAAAAAAAACAATTAAATAACGATGGCAAAATTTTGATTTATATTTTCGATTTAAATTTCGAATATTGGATTTAATTTGAAAGTTTGAGATTGCCAGTGATGATAATTGGTAATACGAACACTATTCAAAAGTTTCGAAATTGTTTAAGTAAATTGTGGTCAGCATTTCAGTTACATAAATTTCCCTCGTATACAAGTTATCCAGAAAATAATCAAAGTTTTCAAAACAAAACCGACAACAACAACAAATGGGTCTTTATTTTTTGGCTAGTATACAATTCTCACCTATAAGGCGGTGCAACATTTAATTAGAAAGTTTAAGTAATTTGCAAACAAAGGAATGGACAATTGTGACTCAAACTCAATTTAACTTTCATGGCTTTTGTTGCCGACGAAATAAATGGAAATTATTTTCTTCTTTAGTTTTACTTTTCATTTTGGTGGCACATAGAAACAGGAAACGACAATTACAAAAACTGTTAGAAACACCGAATGATGTCGTTGTTTGTGGTGAAAAACGAAATATATTGTTTTTCTTAAAAATTTGAAATAAAATACTGGCTATTTGCAAAAATTATCTGAAAATGTAGTACAGTAGAATCCCGATAATTCGTACCCCGATCGTTCGTATATCCCGCGAATTCGTATGAATTTGATGGTCCCTTGAAATACGAATTATCGGGATTCTACTGTATTTGTTTAGGATTTTTTTATTTTTTATCATTAACTGTAGTCTAACTTTAGATAGATAAAAAATGTTGCCGTCATGTAACATAAAATTATGGAATGATTATGTATTTTTCAAGTTATGAGAATCAATGGTTCAGCAATTTTTACTAAATTGCAATACAAATAAATATGCGCCTTTTTCTCAATCTAAATTAAAACCAGTCTGGCAATTATTGAAAACCTGTATGGTGATTTAAGTGAATGGCGAACAGTTTTATCAAAATTCCACATGAAGTCAAACTTTCCAATTAGATTTTTTAAAATTTGTTCCAATCGGATTTTGATGTATGGGAGTTTTATGTAGAATAATATCCTGAATAACTTTTGTTCTTGAACTTTTTTGATAAGATGCACCGTTTTTGAGATATTCGCAAAAATCGTTTTCGTTCGTATGGGGGGTACCCCCCCTAATAGTCCATTTTTGCCCATTAACGAACTTGGCCTCGCATTTTACGAAAAACGGATCTGCGCAAAATTTCAAGTCTCTAGCTCAATCCGTGCGCCCGAAATCCGCGCCAAAGACAGACAGACGGACAGACAGACAGACGGAGGGACGGACAGACGGACGGAGATCCAGAAATTAATTATTTTTATCATTCTAAACACACTGGTGTAATTCATTTTTGTGTGTGATGACGGGATCTTGGCGTTACGAACGGTAAGGCAAAGTTAATATACCCTTTGTTTTCACCATACGGGTATAAACATCTTTATTTGCAATTTGTTGACGCTTCTGGGTTAAAATAAGCTAAAATAAAGCATGAAAACTAAGTATGAAAAACTAAGCATGAAAACCATTCTAATTCACCTGTTTTGACAAAGTGGTACTACAGGGGTCAAAAAATTCATTCCGCCTAGGCAGACACAATATGCACTTTATGCGATTGAACATTGCAATAAAAAACAAAATATTCTTTACTTATTTTGTGCTTCAATGAGAAGGAAAAACATAACAAAAGCTATAATTGCCAATCTGGCAATCATTGGAGACCCGTATGGTGTTATTCGTATCAAAATTCGAACAGTCGTACCAAAATTCCACTTTGAAGTCAAACTTTCCAATTAGATTTTTTAAAATTTATTCCAATCGGATTTTGATGTATGGGAGTTTTATGTAGAATCATATCCTAAATAACTTTTGTTCTTGGACTTTTCTGATAAGATGCACCGTTTTTGAGATATTCACAAAAACCGTTTTCGTTCGTATGGGGGGTACCCCCCCTAATGGTCCATTTTTGCCCATTAACGAACTTAGCCTCGCATTTTACGAAAAACGGATCCGCGCAAAATTTCAAGTCTCTAGCTCAATCCGTGCGCCCGCAATCCGCGCCACAGACAGACGGACAGACAGACGGACAGACAGACAGACGGACAGACGGACAGACGGACGGACATGCAGAAATTAATTATTTTTATCATTCTAAACACACTGGTGTAATTCATTTTTGTGTGTGATGACGGGATCTTGGCGTTACAAACGGTAAGGCAAAGTTAATATACCCTTTGGTTTCACCATACGGGTATAAAAAATCCGACCCAAAAGTGAAACAATATGGAATAATCGGAAATGCGTTTTTTTGGGATCCGCATTGTAAGTGTGAACATACTGTGGAGTGTGGAACATATGTATAAAATATGTGATTGTAAAATCAACCACATGTAGAACATATAAGGCATATCCATTATTAGTTGCATATTAAAAACATAACAAAAGCTATAATTGCCAATCTGGCAATCATTGGAGACCCGTATGGTGATATTCGTATCAAAATTCGAACAGTTATACTAAAATTCCACTTTGAAGTCAAACTTTCCAATAAGATTTTTTAAAATTTATTCTAATCGGATTTTGATGTATGGGAGTTTTATGTAGAATTATATCCTAAATAACTTTTGTTCTTGGACTTTTTTGATAAGATGCACCGTTTTTGAGATATTTACAAAAAACGATTTCGTTCGTATGGGGGGTACCCCCCCTAATGGTCCGTTTTTGCCCATTAACGAACTTAGCCTCGCATTTTAGGAAAAAAGGATCTGTGCAAACTTTCAAGTCTCTAGCTCAATCCGTGCGCCCGCAATCCGCGCCACAGACAGACGGACGGACAGACGGACGGACAGACAGACAGACGGACGGACAGACAGACAGACGGACGGACATGCAAAATTCAATTTTTTTTATCATTCTAAACACACTGGTGTAATTCATTTTTTTGTGTGATGACGGGATCTTGGCGTTACAAACGGTAAGGCAAAGTTAATATACCCTTTGGTTTCACCATACGGGTATAATTAATATTTATCGCAATTTAGGAAAACATTTATTAAAAACATCAGAAAAGCTACAATTGCCAGAGGCTGATCGTTAAATATTCTACATTGACCGCCTATAGATTTCTATTGATTCATCTCATTTCAGTTATTGTAAATACCCAACCGTTCACAATGCACTCTCATTGTACCAGTATTTCGACAATTCCAGCTTTATTCGTGACTTAAAAACTGCTATTTATTTGTAGTTTAATATCTAGTGAAATATATCTTGTAAAATATGTCCCGTGTAAAAGGGCTGAGTACTGAGGAAATGCTAGCATATTTGCAGCACCTAGACATAAATTCTAGTGACGGCGACAATAATGGTGACAGTGATTATGTTATTTCGGGTGACGAAATTGCCGAGATGAGTTCAGTAGAAGAAACTGACGAAGATATCTCCATTGTATCTCCGTCCACTTCAACCAGAACTCAACGTAATGCCCCTACACTAGCCAACCTTCGTGCTCGAGATGGAACTGAGTGGAACATACTGGATCAAGGTGCTGGTACTGCTGGGAGATTTGGTTCCCAAAACGTTTTGAAGGAAAATGGAAGTCCTACTCCATATGCAAAAAAAAATGTTGGAGGGAACGAGTCTTCTTCGTGGCGTTTGCTGTTTTCAGAATTCATGTTGAAGCATATTCAAATATGCACCATCGAAGAAACTCATCGTCAATTGAAATTCAATTCTTGGAGCGTATCTAGAGAAGAACTTGATGCGTTTATCGCATTAGTATATGCAAGAGGAGCTATGCTATGTGTACTTCGTACACCTCCAATATTCGCTGAAACAAAGCCGCGTGACAGTTTCAAGGAGATTCTTCGGTTCCTACGACTTGACCAAAAACAGACGCGATCGACACGGCTAAGCAAGGATAAATCTGCCCTTGCTTCGGAGCTTTGGTCACCTTTTGTCGAAAACTCGTAGCTCTGCTTTACAGCCGGCGAAAATATCACAATTGATGAGCAATTGCTCCCATGTAAAGCACGATGTAAGTTCATCCAGTACATGGCGAATAAACCTGATAAATTTGGCTTAAAATTTTGGTTGGCTGTAGATTTAGAAACAAAATACTTTCTAAATGCAACTCTGCCTTGTGCAACTGCAGCTAAGAGTTCAAAACGTCGTCAGTGTTCATTCTGCCGTAATAAAACGCAAGATTTTTGTGCGTCATGCGGAAAACCTACTTGTGGAAAGTGTCAAGGACGATGTATCAAAAGTGTTTATTGTGAAAACTGTATCGAATAATAAACGATGCATAATATAGCAAAACTATAAAGATAATTTTTGTTTTCATATGTCGTTTCTTATGGCTGTCAAAATGGCCGCTCCCGTCGTTCTAGGTAGTTCAAAATTCTCGTCGTTCTAGTGTTAAAGTATAGATAAGTTATGCAAAATGGTATTCAAAACACATTTTACTTATATACATTTTTCAATACGACTTACAGTTTTCGAGAAAATTGTGGACAACTGTTTCGTTTGTACGGGAGAGCGAGGAAGGAATGATCCGACTTTGCCCGTTCAAGGACTTAGCCTTGCCATTTGCGAGAAACGCATCTGTACCAAATTTCAAGTCCCTAGCTCAATCCTTTCAGAAGTTATGTTGTTCACGGACAGACAGACGTACGGACATGCGGAAATCATCCCAAACGACTTGCTGTACTTCATTTTTATGTCGGACGATTGGTTCGATGCTTTTCAAACTTTATACTAAATCTAATATACTGCTATATAGAGCATCACCAAATTTTTGGCCTCAATCATTTGTATGGGATAGAGCTAGGGATTTTTTTTCCGTTATTGAAATTTCATGGTTTAAGGCGTTTTATAGCTTAGGTAAGTTTCTTGGAAACTCCATGAAAAAATCAAGCCCTTTTAGTTGTCGTGAAATATGAAAAAATTTCTGGAAGGACATTCTTCAGACAGATTCTCTATATAACGAAATTTTCCAAAAATCTTTATACAACGAATATTTTTTCGTTCCTTCGTTATATGGAGTTATATTGAGGTTCCACAATATTTATAAGTCATATTTTTATAGACAAACTAAAAAATATCCAACCGAAAAACATTTAAATTCCCTAAACGTATCAAGAGACGCAAAATTTAAACTCTGTCAAGAAGATCAATTAAGCCTGGACAGGCAATGGGGCTTTTTCCAATTAACCGATGCTTAATAATTAAGACTAACTTCCACAACCTTTTATGTTAATAACAATAATGAGGGCGGTGAGTTTTTTAAAAAGTAAAAACAGGAATCTTTTGCCTTTATTATCATTTCGGGCAGGTTCAAAGTAAAATATTCGACCAATATTCGACCTTTTGATGTACATAGTTGTTTAATATGTATATCGTGTAGCCCGAGGAGCTTATCAAAAATAAATGAACAAGCGATGCCTTCACTTAAAAATCTCAAAGGGCCCCTTTTAAGTACTTAAGCTCTATTACTACAAAAATAGCTTTGCCATAAGCTTTTTCAAGACAGCTTCTTTGTAAATATTTTATACAAATAAATAAATTAGTTAGCACGATATCATTTGCGTAAACAGCCAAAATGTGAAACAAGCACTTTCTTTGGATTGTTTTCTCAATTTACGAAACATATACCTATAATGCGTTGCCTCTGTGTTAAGTGTTGAGTTGTTAAAGGGCTAAAAAGATGAGATGAGATTCCAATATTTTTCTCTCAAACAACCAACGAAAAAATAAATAAATACATTTTACGCCCCACGGTAAGAAATTAAATTTATTTCAAAGATAAAAAAGGTTAATTTGCCAGTATATAAACTTTTAGGCAGATAACATAAAATAATTAAATTTACTTTTTACTTAAATACTTTTACAAATTTGCACGTGATATGGGTCTGATTGCTGGATAAATGAAAAAAAAATCTATTTATCTTTTATTAATTATAAATTCCTGATTTCTAAGGCATATCTAAAGGGTAAAACGTAGATTATCATCACTGCAGTAATGTTTGAATTTAATTTACATGAAACCGTTTTATGTATTATGAAGTAGGACCTTTCAAGCTATATGAATTACCCAAAATTTGAGAAGTGATAATCGGTTTTGATCGAAAAAATTAATTCCTTGTTTGGATAATTTGTTTTGAAGATATCACATACACCCTTTTTTTTTTTGCGAAATTGAATTTCTGATTTGATCTTAAAATTTTTTAGTGTTAAAAATGCTTGTATTTACTAAATACGTAATATCCTTACTTTTTATACCCGTATGGTGAAACCAAAGGGTATATTAGATTTGCCTTACCGTTTGTAACGCCAAGATCCCGTCATCACACAAAAAAAATGAATTACACCAGTGTGTTTAGAATGATAAAAAAAAAATCGAATTTTGCATGTCCGTCCGTCCGTATGTGGCGCGGATTGCGGGCGCACGGATTGAGCTAGAGACTTGAAATTTTACGCAGATTCGTTTTTCGTAAAATGCAAGGCTAAGTTCGTTAATGGGCAAAAAGGAGGGTACCTTCCATATGAACGAAAATGTTTTTTGCGAATATCTCAAAAACGATGCATCTTATCAAAAAAGAGCAAGAGCAAAAATTATTTAGGATATGATTCTACATAAAACTTCCATACATCAAAATCCGATTGGAATAAATTTTAAAAAATCTTATTGAAAAGTTTGATTTCAAAGTGGAATTTTGATAAAATTGTTCGCTGTTCACTTAAATCACCATACGGGTATTCAATAATTGCCAGATTGGCAATTATAGCTTTTGTTATGTTTACTGTTGAAATTGAAGTTTTTAACCATTAATTAAGTGGCATTTTTTACATTTTTAGAAATTGCATCCTACTGAAGAACAGTTTTAACCCTTGAAACAACTAACTTGCTTCAACCCCCTTAATCTGGTTGGTTTACGCCTTTCTCGACCCAGTCCTAATTTTCCGTGGTCCTCGGCCTCGGCCTCGGGTGTTATTCTTTAGAAATAAACAGAAATCTGTGAACGGAAAAGAGAATATCTTTAACGCACTAATGGTGAAAACCAAATACCTTCAGAATTGTAAGATATAGAACGGTTTACAAAGAGAAGCGTGCTAGATATAAGCATACGAAGAATTTCCTTGAGGGATTCTACCCTTCGTATACACCCTTAATTTTAGGCACTGTTTCCCGACATTTTTCGCTGGCGCTCCTCCTAGCGAGCTAGTTTTTTCTCGTGTACTAGTTTTTCCTCCCTTTGTACCATTGTATACCAAATGTTGGTATAAACGGTATCTCAAAAGGATATTTGTTAAAAATTATAAGATTATATTTCAAACTACACCAATCAAAAGTGCACGTTTTGCACCGCAGGTGAAAATTTTTCTGATCCGAATCGATAATTATAATAAAACTTTCAAATAAAATGCGATAATGGTATTAAGAGTTGCCCTGAAATAGAGTAGCTCCTTCTTTTAACACGTTGACTGCCACCAGATAAAAAAAAATATTACTTAAGTGGATAATTGTAAATACCATTTCATAGTGGTTGTTATTTGTGAATAAAAATCTGCTGATATAGAATTAAGGATGCATATGGTATACGCGACTTTATATTTTGAAAAACATGTAAACCATCGGTGGGGCACACGGCAGCCAACGTGTTAAACACATAAGCTTTTCCCTGAAAAATGTTAACCTTTAGACTGTTGGTGTGGCCACAAACGGGGCCACAAACAATCTCGGCGGCTCCACGCATGTAAATTCCAAATAAATAACAAATGTTCAAAACAAAAATCTAGGATTTTAATGAAGAAATGCCGGTAGTCTAAAGGTTAAATGTCACTTGAGGATTCAGTACAGCATTGAACCGAATAATCATTGAAGGACTACTTTATTTGTAGAGTCAGGTATTTGATTTGCTATTTTTGAAGAATATAAAGTTTTTATGATTCTACAAAGAACTTGAGATTACATAAGTACCAAACTAAATACCAAAATACCTTCACAATTAAATTACAGGTAGGTTTTAATTTATTAATAGAAATTTTACGACTTATTGGTCATCTGGAATATTTTTCTTTGTTGCGTAATCATTTCAATTCAAGTATCGGATTTCTCATGGCGAGCTATTGAATATAATGAAATTAATTTTTTATTGAATTCAAGTTTTTTTTTGTTTACAACACATGGCAACTTTTTCAAAATTTGGCTGCCGCCATTTTGTTTTTCAAATTTTGCGTCCCCCTGGAACCCGACGATGCCCTCCTAGGGCTACATGTACCCCTGGTTGGGAAACACTGCTATAGTGGTTCAAGATAAATCAGAGGAGAAGAGAAGACGGAAGGGGAATTTTGAAATACCGCATAAACTATGACACTCTCAGTGATACTGGTAGTGTTTCATAAAAATCGGTTCAATAGTTTTTGAGAATTTAATCACAAAAACCCGAGTTTTCGTTATAATTAGGGTGACCATATGTATGGGATTAGTCAGCACAGTGCTGGATTTAGGCACGTTGTTCCGGCGTTCCGAAATTTAAATGTTTGTCTGAGATTATTCGATTTGGTGTTGAAACCTAAAAATTGTAACCTCCGGTACAGTTTTTTGAAGAATTTATGCCACTAGCATTTTTTTCTCATTCTAAATACTGAAGAGTGTGGGACACAAAATACCTGTCTTATGATTGAAGAGTGTGGGACACAAAATACCTGTCCTGATTTGTTTCCTATCTCAACTTCGCTCCCCCTCCACACCCTCTTCTTGTCATCGGTCATCTTTCTCTAAATCACGCAAAAAAATGTCACCTTATTTATAATATAAACTATGATTGTTTTTACCGAATTTATTACGAAACCTTAAGTGTTCTTCGCAATGGTACTGATTATCGTCTGTAATACAGAAAAAGTCTTTTTTCGAAAAAAAAATTTCACACATAATTTCATTAAAAACATTATACGAAATCTTTGGGAATTTTATTTTCAGATTGGATACTGTGTGGGGCAGTTGCCATCTTAAATGATCAAACTTTTTTAATCTATGAATTCTTATAAAAGCTTTTTGACAATTAAAAAAGAAGATTAAGTCAGTTAATCCCTTTTGTTCCTTGCTGAAAGCTCCAAAATTGGGAATTCACTTAACTTAATTGAGATCATTTTGCGGATGTGCTTTTTTCGTCTATTATTCCTTTCTTATTACTTTTTTCCATGAAAATTAGGCTAAAGAACTTCCTAAGAGATTATTTGGAGATTTAAAGGCGTTCACAATTAACAATTATGCTTTTAGGTGGAAAATTTCTTTTAACTTAATTATCAATTTCATACTTAATTAAATTTTGCTGTAAATTTAATAATAAATTTAGGCAAAAGCTACTTTTTAAAAAGATTTTACGCAAAGTTGATGCTTGAACTGGTATTTGAAGCAATTACGAGCTTCGGTAGGTTTTTGCGAGAATATTAATAGTCATAGTCTAAAGTATTTGAAGGTAAACGTATCTAATTATGACTAATTTTGTTATGGGAACCGAAGACTTGTTTCCAAAATATTTAAGTAAAACACCAGATTTTTTGTTCTTATTTAGAAAAATCGGGTACCTACTTACTCTTCACAGTTAATTGCGATATCGCAAGTGCATTGATGGCATGGTGGGTCGGATGGCTGACTTTTAACTTTCAGGAACACTTTTTACAAATATGGTCTATCCTTATCGACTCAGCCCAAAAAATTTCCAACATATTAGGGTATGTGTGTGAATGTTGTACGTCTGTGTGTAACAATAACTTGTCAGATTCCTTTCTACACATAAATCTCTTTTAATGGGGTTTTTTTCATTTGAATGCAGTTATCGTCCCACCCTGTTGACTACTGTCTCGAAAAATTCCAACTGGAGTTATACAAATCTATTCGATTTATAAAAATTGCCTCCAAGGGGATATCGATGTATGGGAAAGTTGTGTTAAATCCAGGGATAGGAAATGTTATCGTATCGTTAAGAAATAACGAAGTGATTTTCCAGTTTTTTTTCCAAAATTACGTTATATATAAATTTAATTCTGTTACAATAACGAAAAACGTAACGAAAACCGAAGAAAAAATGTTTCGTTTTTTTCGTTATGCGGTGTTATTTAATTGCTAAAAAATATTGATCATTATGAAAAATTGGTTGGTTAGTTCTATTTTAGCAGAGAAAACATTTAACACCAAAATCTAAGATACGAAAGGAAAAAACAAAATCAGTTGTAGAGTCGTCGAAAAGTACAGTCAGCAACAATAAAAGGTACATTTGAAATTTTTGTCTAAAATGTAAAAACAAAAACTTGAAATATTGAGAACTTCCAAATTGTGCAAAGTATTATTCTCTTTGTTTTGTGTAGTAAATTTCGATATACCACGCAATTTTTCACTATATGGGGTTTAATTTTATTAAAATGTAAGAAGGGTATCATCTCACCACTAGGTGAATTAAGCGATACTTTTAACACTCTAACTGCCACGAAAGTTTTAAGCCTTTTTCGAATATTTAGTTGTCAGTCAAAAAGGCACTAAGAGAAAAAAAAATTGAAACAAAATTATACCTAAATGTTATTTTATTACCATAAAATGTGTGCAACTACAAAAAATCGTTGCGGTTGCAGCGAACACTTTAATAATTTTCATTGTGGCCGTTGTGTACAATTAGGTGTTAGGTCTTTTTGACTGACATGGCAGTTAGAGTGTTAATGTTTATTTGTTCTGGATTTATTATTGTTTTGTTGTGTAAATATATACCTTTGGCAGAAGGGAAAACGTTTAAACCAGCGATTCTCAACCTGTGGGGCGCGAGTACATTTAGGGGGGGGGGGGGGGGGCGAGTACATTTAAGCGGGGGCGCGAGCATATCCAAGACAAAATATTTAAAAAGTTTATTAATTGACTGAAAGGAAAGTACATACCCACATACAAAACAAAATACATTTCGACATAATATTTAATAATTAACTTATTAACTTAGGCTTGGAGCAAAATGAACGCGAAACGCAACTACAATGCTCTGAACTGTCACGCAGTGCAAAATTCTAGCGGCAGAGCACAATGGCAGCTCGTGAAGTAGTACAAGTGACATAATATAAAGTGGTATAAACTTGGAAAAATCACAAAAATGGATAATTTTGAAGCGATAATTTGCTTTGTTGGTCTTTATCTTTGTTATTTGCACTAAGGCTATCAATTTTTCCTCCAGCGACATTTTTCCAACCTCACTTTATGAACTGTCAACGCAGAATTCTGCGGCAAAGTTAGAAGTTTGCAAACTTTTGCGTTGCGGTTACGTTGTAACTGCGTTCTATACGTTCACTGTGCTCACTTCAAACAATTTGTGGGAACCAAACTTTTAAGTGACAGTTTCTGCGCCAGTTTCGCGTCGGTTTCGCATTCATTGTGATTTCAGGGTTAAAACAACTTCTCGCGAAACCGCAAAAATGACGCAAGAGCAATAAAAAGGCACCGGATTCTTGTTTTGTCAACGCTGAGGATCGGTGTTGCCAAATGTCAATAAAATACTGTTTTCTTGGTAATTTGTGTTTAAAATTAGGGTAGTAGTGTAGGTTTAGCGCCAAAATACTCAAATTACGTTATTATTGTATACATTTTATTGTATGCAGGGGGGGGGGGGGGGGGGCGGGGGGGCGCGATGACAATTTTGATTGAAAATTGGGCCGCGAATACTGAAAGGTTGAGAAACACTGGTTTAAACAGTTAAACGACTGTCTATAAAAATTGTCCAATGCGACATCGCAACGCATTTGGTGTGCCATAGCGCTCAGGATTCAGTTCCGTACCGGGGAGTTTTTTTTAATTTTTTAGAATTATTCTTTAAAGTTTTAACATAAAATGTATATCAAGTGCGGACGTCTTGTGTAACATGTCACACAAGAGTATGTAATTTTTATATTTTCCTTTAACAAGATGGATCTCCATCAGAGTTTTTGCTTTTACTGGAAAATACTAAACTTAATTTACTAGTTTTTTTTTCAATTCAGAAGTCACTATAGATTTGGCTCTGAAATAAAGAAAATCCAACTACAAATAAATACTTTATTTGGATGAAAATTGTCTTACTTAACTCGAGTTTTATTAAAAATTCTTCGATCTCTTTAGATTCGTTTTTACTGATTGGCTTTTGCTCTCATTTTATTTAATCGAAATCCTTATAGTCTTGAATGGACGAAAATTGCAAGGATAAGTACTTACGTACAAAACGAAATTGTTGAGAAGAAAAAAAAAATTAACTTTAAATATAAATAGAGTATAATCGGGAATACTATACGAAGTTCAACATCAGTTGAGAAATTTCTAGCCGAATAAAAAGTTTTAATGACAAAACTTTTCGTCTCTTATCTTGTTACTTAGCGTCTACTTGTTTGCGGGCATTTTTTCTTCTTCTGGATGAAAGAATATACTTATTCTTGCACACGAAATGTAATAGAGGAAAAATAGCAATTAGTTATATGTATTTGTATGGCGATTTAGACTTTAGGATACTTTTATACATGCACACTATATGTTTTAAGTACATACGAGTACGTTAGATACTTAATATCGTATACTTACTTTAAAATGCGCAATTATACAAATAAGCATACAGATATATGAATATAGTATGCATATATGAGCAGCACCCAAGAGTCCTTCACAACGGGCAAAAAGAATATATGAGTATTCATGTGAAAGTATACGATTAAGTTGCCCTCAAGTAATGTACCCGCAAAACTTTTCGACGATGCTTAAATCTTAAAGTGTCTCCATACATAGTGTACTCATCATCGTACATCACATAAACATACAAGTCAAGGCATCATGGCATGGAATCGTATCATCGGATTGGCATGGTGGCAAGGAAAGTGGCTGTGGTATGCCTGAAATCCAAGTTTATGCCTTGAATATGTTGGCGGGCATGTCGATACATTTTCCTTTTTCCAAACTGAAACTTGTTGTTGTATGAGGAACACATTTAGGATGTTTATTGAGTGATAAAATTGAGTGTTTATGGAAATTGCTGACAAGATTTTTCCGTGTATATTGAAAGCTCTTCGACGATAATAAAGATATATCGATGTGCCATAATCGGTCTAGAGTGGTTTTTGTTTATCCTTGACAGTTCCTAATCTGGTAAGGTGAATCATTTTTATTACTCATGAAAGGTCCACAACTTACACCTATATATCCTATACGTCTAAATTATAGTGGGGAAACCGAAGGTGTGTAACGATAAATTGAGGTTTCTAACATTTAAATGCAATGATTTCGTAGACTGGTTGAATTATGGATTTTCAATAAAATTTGATCTAGGTTATACCGCACTACCGACATTTTACACATTAAAATAACAAAAGTCTTCTCGTAGATACATTACAATAAATCATATTAAGGAATATGGACAGGAAAGCGTCATATTTGGACCAACTTGTAGGTAGAGCATAATCTTTTTTTTTGTGTGAATCCGATGAAATGTAATGACCGTCGCGTCGGAATGGCGGAGAAGTGAGGATATGGACATTTTCCATGCATCAAAATTAGACTATTCCGGCAGATGTTAAGGAATCTGAAATATATTAGATATTTATTCCTAAGCCAAGGATTTTTTTTTCCAAAAATTCGATCTTCAAGACTTGTGTTCTTAATGAGCTAATCAAAAAGTCTTTGACAAGGCAAACCGGTGTTTGCTGCAAAAACTTTTTTTTTTACATTTCCGACTTTTACCAAAAAAAAGTGACCTTTTGTGGTGTATTTTTATAAGAAAATCGTGTAGTAGTACATTCGGTTTAGTCGGGTACAACTTTGATTTCCGCACTGCCCAACCGTCCATTCGTGAACACATTAATTTTCAAAGGAATCAAGCTAGAGACTTGAAATTTTATACACATGGGTTTCTCGTAAGAAGTTAGGTTAAGTTCTTGAGCGATCAAAAACGGACCTCATAAGACCTTTTACGCGTCACTTCACGACCTTTGACGCCAAAAGCTTTCAACAAACCTACTAATTTCAACATCAATATGTTTTATGTAAAAATTCTTAATCACTGTTTGATACATCCAAAAAAAAATTTATTTCATATGTGACTAAAAATAGTTTTAAAGTTAGATTTAGTAAGAAAACATATTTTTCCAGCCCCATAATGCAAAAGGTTTGAGGTGTTGGTAAAGAAAAATGAAAGTTCGAAGGTAAATGTAAAAATGTTTGAAAAGCTTTTTCCCAATCCTACGAGCTTTTCAAAAGAAACTATTTTCTGCGAATACGACCTTCTACAAGTATCAAAGCGACGTGTTCTTAAAAAAATCATAAAAATTGTTTTGTAGAAAAGGTCGTCAAGTCCTATAAGACTTTTTACAATAAACTTTATTTTTGTATTGTATAATACCTTTACATTTTATTCAATACTAGGGGCTGCGCCCCGAACCGCTTCGCGGTTCATCCCCCTTCCGCAGGTCGGCCTTCGGCCTCCCTGCCCCGTCGGCCTACGGCCTCCACAACTACCCGGCCTTCGGCCTCGCCCCTCGCGCTTGAATTGTTGGAATTTGATGTATGGAGAGGTTACGTAAAATTATTTAAATATATTTCAGCTCTCGCCTTCCTCTTTACTCGGCCTTCGGCCTCGACTCAAATGCAGATAATTAACCCAAAAAAGGGAAATTTTTTTAGAGACATTTTTCTTTGTGACCCAACGGTGTATTACAAAATCGTACTGTTTACTTACAATATATTCAATAACGGTAAAAGGTGGTTATCCACACGGGGAAAGACAATATGGTGGGAAATGTCATTATTTTTAATTCATGTCATACATTGAAGCACCAAATCCCTTTAGAATTGCAGAAGATAGCAGGTGAGGGCTATACATAACGATGGTATCTTTGCATTCCTTTTTTTAATGAGTTTTTGGAGTAGCAGGTTACCCAATATAATAACGTTGTAGGAGGTAAAGTCATAAAGAAACAAACATACAACATTTTTTATTAGAGTGAAATTTTGCAATAAGAATTTCAAAAGGTGTTCCAATTGAATTTTAATGTATTGAGTATTTATGTAGAATTGGATTCTAAACACTGTTTGTTCTTGGAGTTTTGCAATAAAGTGAACCGTTTTCGAGAAATTTGCAAATAACTTTTTGGATTGTATGGGAGAGGGGGGAAGCTTAAGGGGTAGGTGCACCAAACTTCACAGAAACACCCTCTGTGCTAATCTAAAGTTTTCCTGAAAATTTGGTCAAAATCGGTTCAGCGGCTTAGAAGTCTATAAGCCACATACATACATACATACATACATACATACATACATACATACATACATACATACATACATACATACATACATACATACATACATACATACATCCATTTTTAGTAATATAGAAGAAGATACATACATACATACATCCATTTTTATATATATAGATTATTAACGTTTTTCGTCAAAATTGAGTTTTCTGACTGAGCTACATGCTGTTGTGTTCATACTTCATTTGTCGAAAAATTTACCACTCACAACATTTTTACACTAAAATATCGATATACTTGTAAAGGGTCTTTCAATAAGGACATAACAATTCTGTATTTTAATAAAAACGCATCCTAAAACATTTCTTATGATCTGGCAATGCTAAAACGTCAGTCAAGGTTTACATTTTTATGATGATGAAGTTCACGAACGAGCAACGTTTGGAAATTATTAAAACTTACTACCGAAATTCTGAGTCGGTGGTCGCAATCGTGTAATCCCGAGAAATGGTCCGGTCGAATGGCCACCTCGCTCATGCGATTTAACGCCGTTGGATTTCTTTTTATGGGGTTATGTTAAGTCGTTGGTTTATGGCAACAAGGCAACAACGTTAGAGGAGCTCAGGAACTATATCGAACGCGAAATTGCCAACGTTCCGGCCGATATGTGTGGAAGAGTGGTGGACAAATGGCTCCAAAGAACCAATCAGTGCAATACTCGCGGTGGCCATATGAACGACATCCAATTTCATACTTAAATGTAACATGTCCACTACACCTGGAATAAATTTCAGCCCGACATCTCAATTATTCTGTGTTTTATTTAAATACAAAATTGTTATGTCCTTATTGAAAGACCCGATTTATACTTGTATAACATAGACTTTTTAAATGGTCTTAGAATTTTTTGATTTGCTACCGTTATAAATTGTACTTAATTTCTATCAGTTGGTACCTATTTATCTAAATATTGTAACCTGTTGATAAATAAATAAATAAATAGTGACTTTGTTCCCTTAGTGGATGTCTTTTATCCTACAACTCCGATAGTTGATAAAATTATTTTAAGAAAATATTTTGTTACTTTATCTTTTGAGAGATCACTGCGCAAAAAATCGCAAATTTTCATAATTTCATAATTCTTTGAATTTTTTAAAATTTATATTTTTGAAATTTAAGTGTTATTATTTTTCTCTGGGTAATTATTGTTAATAAACTATAATTAAAAAAGAAATTTTGTGGCTTAGTTATAATTGTCGGAGTGTTTTACCAAAAAACTTTTGTAGTACAATTTTTATGAGAGAAGTAAGTGGAAAGGAGTCCAGCGTAGTCCAAGTGGTAAAGTTCTTAGCCTGTGTTCCGGACATCTGTGGTTCAATTCCCGACTGTCGCACGCTGTGATTCAAGTCCACTCAACTTGCTTTGCGAAGCTAATAGTGATAGTTGCAGCTTGGTGTTAACTAAATCATCGGTCTAGATTTCTATCACGATCTCTGCTGTTGATGGGTTGCAACGTAAAATCCTTACAAATGTTGGAATTCGTCCATGGTATGAAACCATTCGTCCATGGAAGAAATTGTTATGAAACTTCAATTGAGGAGGCACAGGCTCTTCGAGAGCTGTAGCGCCGAGGATGATGATGAAGCAGAAAGGAAAATAGTGAATATTTTTAATTACACATATCTTTCATAATATTCTTTATCCAATCTGGGAAACCTAGTTAAAAATCTTTTACTGGTTTCAAATATTGTAGGACCGGTGGTAAAAGTGGATGGTCTGGCAATGCTAAAACGTCAGGGATGGCGATATGGTGATTATACCCGTATGGTGAAACCAAAGGGTATATTAACTTTGCCTTACCGTTTGTAACGCCAAGATCCCGTCATCACACACAAAAATGAATTACACCAGTGTGTTTAGAATGATAAAAAAAATGATTTTTGCATGTCCGTCCGTCCGTCTGTCCGTCCGTCCGTCTGTCCGTCTGTCTGTGGCGCGGATTGCGGGCGCACGGATTAAGCTAGAGCCTTGAAATTTTGCACAGATCCGTTTTTCGTAAAATGCAAGGCTAAGTTCGTTAATGGGCAAAAATGGACCATTAGGGGGGGTACCCCCCATACGAACGAAAACGTTTTTTGCGAATATCTCAAAAACTGTGCATCCTATCAAAAAAGTGCAAGAACAAAAGTTATTTAGAATATGATTCTACATAAAACTCCCATACATCAAAATCCGATTGGAACAAGTTTTAAAAAAATCTTATTGGAAAATTTGAATTCAAATGAAATTTTGATACGCCGTTCAATTAAATCACCATACGGGTTTTCAATAATTGCCAGATTGGCAATTATAGCTTTTGTTATGTTTTTATTATTATATGCTCTCTAAAGAGTACTCTATCCAATGGAAGAAAGCCCATAAAAACGGTTGTCTAGTTTACTAGATAGCCAGTGAGGAATCAGAGGGAAGGGAAACTCCTGCTACTTTCTGTTATAAGTTTCCATGGCCGTAAAATTTGAATATATGGGCATCAAAAATCTTAACAAAAATAATTCAAACTAATCTCAGGATGAAGATATCCCCAAAAATAATTGTTTTATTCAGGTTGATGAAAAATTCAAGAAAAACCTTTTAATAGCATGTATAAAAGAAAAGAAAATCTATTTGTGTATATGCCGACAACGACGATAACTATTATTACTCGTTCTATTTTCTATTCGCGCCATTATTGATAACCTCGATAAATTGCTTGTACATTCAATACAAATGCTCTTATTTGTTTCGACTACATGGTGTAAGAAAGCGCGATGTGTCAGACAGTCAAATTAACTGATTGTGGTTTTGTTTTAACCCTCCGTCTACCATTGGGGTCAATTTGACCCCACAGCGATAAAATTTTTCTCTAATTCTAGTCGTAATAGTTTTTGGACTTTGTAACTTCTTGACATTGTTTCTTTAAAAATTCTTCATTGTATTTTGCTGGAATTTATTGACATTATTGAAGTTTTTTTTCTAAGTGTACTCAGACATTTTCAATAACAACTAAAGAAAAATGGCTTATTACCGATTGGGGTCTAATTGACCCCAACGGTAGTTCTAGCAGGTTTTTTTTCGGTAGACGGAGGGTTAACAGTTTTTATGAAAAGCAGTTGAATCAAATGACAATTCTTAATTTAAATACGTGTGCGATTTATATCAGTGTGCCTTGATAACTGCAAGTAATATATTACTCTAAAGCGGCCCCTACACGTTCAATCTTGCAGTCAATCATGCTGTCACAGCAAAAAGCTTATTTGCACTAGACGCTCAATCATACACGCAAGCATCAGTTAGTTCGAAACAGCCAAACCGACAGCACACAACACAAATATGAATTTAAACAATTATTTGTCCTTATAGTTTTCAGTTTTCGTCATCCGCAACTCACTTCATTGTCTATATAACTCGAAAAAGTATTCCCAAAAAACTTTGTCTTGTATATGCGACATCTTTTCACTACTAAAAATTACACTGAAATGACGAATTGATTGACAGCATCGCCATATACGTTCAAGCATGCTGTCATTCACAAAGCTCCCTCGAGAATTTCAAAATGATTTTGATATTAGCCAGCATGCTGGCAATCATGAAATTTTGCATGACAGCATCACCATAGACGTTCAAAATGCTGTGACAGCATGCGATGATTGACTGCAAGATTGAACGTGTAGGGGCCGATTAATAATTATATTAGCTGCGTTCTTAACCGACTATTATACAGAAGAAAAAAGGTTTACCAAACCCAATTAGTTGGTCTGCAATTTGCCTCAATCTTCATGAAGCAACACAAGAATGTGACAGTTGTCAATTTGCATAAGATAAAAATTTGGGGAAATTTGGTACAGTAATCCCCCGCTTTACGGACGGGATGCGTTCTACGGAAACTGTCCGTATATCGAAAATCCGTAAACCGAAACCTATTTTAGTATGAGATTGTAGTGGGAATAAATAGATGTGTTCCAATCAATAGAAATGTCCGTAAAAAGAAACCTATTTTAGTATAAGATCGTATTAAAAATAGATAAATGCGTACCAAAAAAATCCGTAATACGAAACAGATTAGTATAATATATTAAAATAATTATTTAACCACTAGAATAATGAGAAAACTATATAATTATAGAAAAAAAAATATTTATACTACTTGAAATGGAGCATAAATCAATTGAATATGTTAAAACCAACAAAATATTATGGGACAAATCATGCCGCGGACAAAAAAAAACGTAGCTGTTTCTACGTAGGTTTCTGCTAGTTTCGTCAGAATTCAAATTTCATTGTGGGACAGAAAGCAGATTCTGCTTCTGCTGCTGCTTCTGCCTCTGCTGCTGCCTCTGCCCAATTGGAGTTCTCGCTTAAGAATAGCAAATAGATTTTTTAAAAATACACCGCACTGCAGTTTTTTATTGCCTTTTTTTAATTCTCTTTTGTGTATACACAAAATGTGTCAGAAATTTCGGAGAAATTAAGTATGTACATTTACAATAAATACAACATAATTATGGAGGACTTTTTCTTGATTTTTTTCTGTGTTTCAAAAAAAAAATTTCTTTTGTCCGTAATAGCGAATTTTTTTATCCGAATTTGTTCCTATATTAGTCATGTCCGTAACTTCGAATTTCCGTAAAACGAGCGCCCGTATAGCGGGGGATTACTGTATTTGTTTTCGCGTCTTATTTAAAGTTCCAATTCCAAAATCCAAACCCATAAAAAAGTTCGAATCGAGTGAAAAACTGATTAAGTAGCCATAGGTTTTGAAAAAAAAAATGGTTTTACAAATTCTTGGTCTTGCCAAAATTTCTACAATTTGCCAAAAAAAAACCCCGGATAAATCTTGATCGTTCTAAAAACCCACAAATTACAGAATTGCTAATTCTGATCCGGCTGTTTATTTAGGGCGTTAGAACATTGTTTATTAAAATTTTATGATAATTTATATAATTGTTTGCTAATTAAACTCTTTTTCTCAACAATAAATACTAGGTCACACAGTAATTTCGTTAATAAGCATAACATTTAAGAGAATAGCTGTTGTACGTGAATACATAACTATACATATTAACAATTAATCATAAAATTATGACACAATTCAATAATATCATTTGTTATGACAGATTAATAACTATTGAAGAGATTTTTATCCGCGCTATGACATATTTGATTTATTAATTTGTTGACATTATCTTGCTTCATCACAAATTAATGGTATTACTTAGCCGCTTCCACTTCTTTCTTTACTTTTCTTATTTTTCTTTCGGGACAATTTACTTTTATTATTTCCGACATGGTTTATCCTAGAACAATTTATCAAATTTTTCTTTTTTCTATATTTTGATAAATGATTTACAGTTGGGCAGCAGCGCAGGAATGTGTCAACGATATACACCTTAACGATAAAATTGTTTTTAATGTTGTACGAATCGATTAAATGAAAACATACACACCCTATTAAATTTGATTTTCCCTTTTCGTATAATAATTCTTCCATCAGATATCGCTATTACAGCCACTAATTTTGCACCTATTTATTGGAGGCAAAAAAAAAAAATCCGGACGTGACTTAATGTAATCTTTTCGCTATCGATATATATGTAAAGGAAAAAATATTTAATTATTTATGTTGCTGAATATAAATTGAAAGAAAATTTCGTTTATCTAGTATGTATGTCGTAAATGTTACGTGGTATCCGTGTATTTGTAAAATAAAATCTTTATCCGTACCCAAAATGAAAACAGAAGTGTAATAAAAAAAATTGTATAAATATTTTCGTGTCTAGCGAAAGGTGTGAATATACCTGTTCGTAATATAAAATGTTTTATACATTTTTTTTTCTTCTTTTAAGCTTTTATCTATTTACCTTAAGTTCTAATATTCCTGTCAACGTAGCGCTTTTCTATTGAAGAGAATTTTTTCTGGTGCTAGCAATCATCTATTTGGAAATATTTTTCATCGGTTGACATATCTGACACAAACACCAGGGGAAAAACTCTGCACAAATAACGGAGATCATGTGATATGATTTGCAAATATATTGAAAGTTTCTCGCGAGTGTTTTTTACGTCTGTCATCATTTCGAAAGCCTTACAAGCTCTTTGGTAAACGACCGAAGATATAGAAAGTTTCACAATATAAATCAAACATATTGATTCGATATAGAAGGATCTCGAAGATTCCCCGGATTGAGTGGTGGCCAAGGTAAGATAAAATGGAACTGTATATTGAACGTCAACCCGGTTTTGGTTTGGGGAAGAGTTTCCACACAGCATCGTACCGAACGATGATTTCATTTCCTTCTACAAACGACATGTAGGTGTAGCATGCATTGCATTTGATGGTAGTAAGTTCTCCTGATCCCAAGCAATTTATTTATTTATTTTTTGTCATGTTACAATCGAAGTAAAATTTCTTTTTTATGGTAACTACTACGTTTGTCTATTATCGGAGATAGCTAAAGATATAAAGATAGAAAAATTGACAATGCTTAACAAGCAAATAAATATAGTGATGGAAAAAAAAATTTATGAAACAAACATTTCGCTGTTATTATTGTTATATGGTAAAATTTATGGACATCGAAATCGATTGATGCATTTTTTATCAATAAGATCATAATTTAAAAATTTATCGCTTACATAGATAAAATGTATTTATTGTCCACCGCCATATAAAAGAAGTAGTTTTTTTTATTATCTATCGATTTTTTATACGAATACTATTTCGAATGACAACTAAGTATTTGATATTTGCTGAAACATTACTCTGTTAACATAACATTAACATAAAAATGAAAGTTTCTATTTGGTGACAATAAATTACATTTCATTGGCAAAAAGTCTCTGACCCGAAAACCGTTGACAACATTATTGTAGTTTTATGCAAGTGAAAAATATTTTATCGCATAATAATAAATAGCTAAGTTATTGAGATTTATTGCTAATTTATTGATCATCTACTGGAAAAATATTAAAGATTTAAGAAATTCTGGAGAAACGATTGAACTGTACAAATTTATTACAGACCAGATGTCTTGGATTTTTTAGCATTGTTATTTGCTTTATTATTTATGTTTGATTTAATGATCACAGAAAATATTCGTGAAAAAAATATTTCATAATAATAAAAGGAAAATTATTTGTGTTTTCAGCAATTAGTTTTGAGTTTTTCAGAAATTATGAGAATTGAAATTTAAATCTACAATTTTGTAAAAAAATATGGAAAGAATTCAAATTTTGCCTCAGAAAAGTGCGTGCAGAAAACATTTAACACACACGGAAAAAAACATATGGGACCCGTTCTACCAAAATTGCATGCTCCAGTTCCAAAGTTATGGGGGAAAACGACACTGTGGCCAAATATGGGAGTCATTCCTATATAAAAATTGTGACTGTTCCCACGTTTTTTAAGACATGTTCCAACAAAAAAATTGCCGTGTTCTTTTTTTCTGTAATTATTCCCAAAATTATGTGAGGGATTACTGTATTGTATATATTAGACATATTACGACAAAAAATTGGGGAACATTCCCTTCTCTAAGGGAATCATTCCTAAAATGAAAGGAATGAATACTATAAAACGTTGTAATGTCTCCAGTGATTATTGGATTCTCTCCTATATATACTATATAGTATGCGCGACATTCTCATTTGAAATAAGATTGTTTCCTATAATTATAGCACCAAGTTCTATCCGAATAGGATTGATACTTTTTTTTTATTGGATTCTGTCCAATCTAAAGGGGACAGACAAAACTTAGAGTTATCGAATATACGAGATAGGGAAGTTCGTGGGGTTTGAAAATATTCGGGATATCAAACAGCACGAGTAATAAAATGCCCTGTAATTAAATAATTTCTCCGATACAAGTATTAAGGCCGGAATACAATTGGCGCCACACAACATTTACGGTGACAATTCAGATTTTAAACTCACAGTTCTCTATGCTTCTGTATACAATCAATCCGAACAACTTTGCCGCCGTAAAAAGTAGAATCTAATTTAACTTTTGTCGGCCAGATGATTGATTTAAAATGAAATCTTACGCGGACGTCATAAAATCTAAATTTCGTCATTTAAAAAAAGTATTGGGAACGGACGTCATAAAATCTAAATTTCGTCATTTAAAAAAAGTATTGGGAAGTATAGTTCGTATGCTGTGTTGCTTACATTCACATTCCTAATTTGTATGATAATTGGCAACAGGAAATATTGTGTGTGGCTCACCATCCGAGTGTCAAAATCAAATGAAGTTTAGAACAACAAAGTGTGCGGAATTGTATATGGAGGTCGACATTGTCGTCGTAATCTGCCGCCGTAAATGTTGTGTCGGGCCAATTGTATTTTGTGCTTTAGAGTGTGATAGTAGCCGGTCCAAACTATATAAACCACAAGTTCGCAAGCGTTCGCCAACACTAAGGCACTTGGCACACCGAATGCGAATTCGCACCGCATTGCGAAAAAGTTCAAGTTTACCATGCGATCTGATATCATATGTCATCTACATGAGCTCTAATTTCGCAGAGACCGCAATTTTGCGGAGACCTCATTGTTACGTAATACAAAATTAAAGCTCATGTAGATGACATATGATATAAGATCGCATGGTAAACTTGAACTTTTTCGCAATGCGGTGCGAATTCGCATTCGGTGTGCCAAGTGCCTGAGGATTCGTTCCAATTTTTTTTGGACATAACATTGGAGTCCCTTCTAAAAACAATGGGAACGGTTATATTCCATAATATAACATTGCTTAATATATAACCTTAGTATAAGAATGTCTCCAGTAAAAACTAGGAACGTGTGCTACTTTTGTTGGAATGTGTCCATTCTTCTCTCAGCCTTATTTACATAGTATTGATTCCACGAAAACTAGGACTAGTTCCAATATTTATGGTGTAACGAGTCCTATAATAGCATCCCCATATTTTATAGGAATGTTTCCTATTTTTCCGTGTATGGCTAATGTTATTCAACGTAATTCAAAATATGATCTCGAATCTGTTGGAACGACATCCCAAAAGTGTTTTACAGCTTTATTCTAGCTACGGTCACTAGTCACAACTCGGTCACAAGAGCCTCAAATTCTATGGACTTGTGACTTGTGACTTAAGTATCACAACGCCAGAATACGGCTGTTAATATACGAATAATTCATCCTATATTTTTAAGGAAATAAAAAAAACCTGATTTGGTCAAAAGTATAAAACTGTCCTGTTATACAAATCGTAATTTTTTTTTTGGTAAGAGTGACGAAATTTTTCTTCAATCTTGATTAAAATTCTTTACTTATGTATTACCAAATAAAATGCAAAAGAAATTTCTACTCAAAAAATTTTTTTCTCGATTTTTTTTAATTGTTGTGTGATTATTAATGTAAAAAATCTTTTTTATGCTATTCAATACTGAAAATTCGACAAATCTACACACAAATTCTAACATTTACATCATAATAATGTGTACTGAACAAAAAAGGAATTTGTTGTTTCTTTAGGAGCAATCTAATCAGGTTAATTTGAGAAGGAATGGTGGAATGGAATGCTTGGAAAGCACATCAAAGAAAGTACTCAACCATTATTGTATTTATTTATTTTCATTTATGTTTTGTTGTCTTCTCCTTGGATCTTAAATTGTCTTTATTGATAGCATCTAGATGCATGTCGCTTTCTATGCTACAAAAATTACATTGAGTAAAAAAGGACGAAAACGTAAGTAAGGAAAGAGAACGAATTCGAAGGGTTAAAAGCTGAAATTTAATGGGTCATAAAGATAAAGAAGCAAAAATATGTTTCTGTCGAGCTTTAAGGGGAAAATGTATAAAAGGAAAAGATAAGGCGAATTCCTTTTTATATTTTTTTTATTTTATTTTCGTAGTTTTATTTGTAATCTCAATGAATTTATTTTTCTGATTTTTTTATTTATTTTTTTCTTTGGTTGACGATAATATAAAAAAACGAAAGTGTTCTTTTTCCACTCTATTCAACATTTGAGATTATGATTGATCAATATTTAAATACAATCTGCATCTTCTGACAAGGAAAAAAAACTAGAAATGTATGTATGCCTTGCTGTGTGTATGTACGAGTATGCCGCGTCTTGGCCCCAAAACCACACACTCGATTTTGATGCTTATAGGCCATCTGCGGTTTCGTTCCCCTCACCGTACTTTAACTCTCGGCTCTTTCTATATACAGGTTATTCGGTTTTGGAACATTTGACAGCTAAACGACTATGTAGCTCGATAAATGAGCTTTCCACCGGCTTGGTATCGTCTGAACCACTGAAGGACTTTGAATACAATTTTTAGCATTGTACAGGTGTTCTGCGCAGCAAAATTTTTGCAGACCCAAACCACTCCCTTCTACATGCTGCGAGCCCCCTCTCCTGCTATCCCCTGAACTACTAAATGGATTTTAATACGGTTTTCAGTGTTGGACAGGTCAATCGAAAAGCAAAATTTTTCCCCCTCAAGCCACTCCGTCATACAATCGCTTTTCTCTTACGACCCCTTTTTTATAATTTTGTACACGAAATATGCACCGCCGCATGTTAAAATATTTAAAGTTAAACTTTAAACATAATAAAAGCTATAATTGCCAATCTGGGAATTATTGAAAACCCATATGGTGATATGGCATTGTTCGAAGTTTAAGTGAACAGCGAACAGTTTTATCAAAATTCCACTTTGAAGTCAAATATTTTAATAAGATTTTTTAAAATTTATTCCAATCGGATTTTGATGTATGGGAGTATTATGTAGAATTATATCCTAAATAACTTCTATTCTTGCTTTTATAATATGCACCGTTTTTGAAAAATTCGCAAAAAATTCGTATGGGGGATACCATTTTTGCCCATTACCGTACTTAGCATTTTACGAAAAACGAATCTGCGTAAAATTTCAAGTATCTAGCTCAATCCGTACGCCCGCAATCCGCGCAACAGACGGACGGACGGACGGATATGCAAAATTCAATTTTTTTATCATTCTAAACATACTGGTGTAATTAATTTTTGTGTGCGATGACGGGATCTTGGCGTTACAAACGGTAATGCAAAGTTAATATACCCTTTGGTTTCACCATACGGGTAAAAAAACTCCGCTTTTAATTATTTTTACTAGATCTATTATTTTTGAAATTTCATTTTGGAGATTATTTGCTTGAAATTGTCATTACACTTTTTGACGTAAAATGGATTGCGATTTTGTCGTAAATATTTCCATTCTATAATAGGGACGAATGAATACAGTTTTTTAGGAAAAATCCCTCTCCACTTATTAGGGATGTATAAATCAAGGTCCTTGAAAAATCGACTTGTCCCCAAAAAGGACACCGGATATCGATTCCACGTCCCCGAAAACTTTATGATTCCGAAATTCATGAAAAACCCCCAAAAAATCTACAAAATGTTGGGAAATGGAATAAGTTTTACGGAAATCGTAGTTTCCTATCAACTTTTGGGAAAATGATGTTAATGTGCCGGTCCACATGAAAGTAAATACGCCAGTAACTCTCAATAACTCTCGAGAGTTTCTCGCAGGAGGTAGTCCATTTGAGAGTTTATTTCGGCGATTTTTTTATCGCGAACTCTCGGCAAGTTTCTAGCGGAAAGCACTTTAGCGAGAACTCTCCAGACCCTGTCCATTTGAGAGTGATGCACGACTGAAAGTGAAAAGTAATCGAAGTGTCATCGCACTACAGGAAGGTTGCAGCAGTTGTGATTATCCTAATTAATAATAAGAGACAAACAAAATCAGCAAAAAAAAGTGCTGGGTTCAGTCCTGGATTCCAAGGAGAAATCTTTTGGGTGCTGAGAAAAGTCTAATAAGAAAATTGCTAATTGAAGACGCGCAACAATTTAGAAATTTTTGTAGGGTAACAAGTTCGGAAATAGAGTTTTTAATTAACATTGTCGGACCGGTTGTCCCAAAAAAATAAAACTACAAAAATGAGAGAAGCGATATCTTGATTTTTTTGATATCTTGCTCTGGCGAGTTCTCGAGAGCTACTAGCGAAATTCAAACGCCGTTCGTATAGGGCGACCTACTCTTCGAGAGTTCAGTGGGTGCGTGTCGACTAGAAAGTAGAATCACTTTTGTGACAGCTCGCAGAAACTAACTCGCGAGTTTCTGCGAGCGACTCTCAGAGACGTGTCCATTTACGAGTAGCTGCTATTGAGAAATCTCGAGAGGGTCTTGCCGGCATTTACTCTATTGTGGACCGGCACCTTTAGCTATAACGGGCACAATTTTTTTTTTTCAATTTTTCGAAAACTATGCGTTTATTGTGAAAAATTTGATATAATAAAATTTAATGGATATAAAATTTTCTTCGTTTTTATTTCTTTAATAGATTTTACGTATCTCTAGTTTTTGAAAATCTCTCTAAAATTATGCGTTTTTATGAAAAATAAGTCTAACTAAATTCAAAGAAAATAGAATTTCCTGCATTTTTCCTTCAACGGTTACGTTTTACGCGGTTCTCGAGATATTTGAAAAAATATTATTTCTTACATATTTTGTCCGTAACTAAATATTGCAGAGGAAGGTTTTATGTTGATCACAACTGATATTTTTCTTTCAAATAAGAATATTTTGGGAAAATTTAATTTATAAAAGCCAATCTTCCGACGGCGCGGCGGCGTTCGCCATTGCCTAATTTGTTAATATGAATATGAATAACCCTTTCTAGTATATCTTATTGTTATTGTAAGTTCTAGAAAACCTAAAAGGAGTGCACACAAAATCTTATTCTCTACAACTGATTTATTTTTTTTTTTAAATTATTCAGTGATTGAATTTGTTTTTCATTTTGTCAAATAATTCGAATTATACATAAATTTTCTGATGTGTCAACACAAGTTTATTGTATTTTCCAAGCATAAATGCACATTACCAATAAAAAAACATAGTCCTGCAATTCGGTTTTCCAAAGGATTCAGCTGGAGCGTTTACCCTCCCCATCATTACATTGGTTTGCATACGTACAACGACTTTCTACAGCTTTTATTGTTGAACCTTTACGTTGGGAAAACGACCGGTAAATGCATGTCACGTCTCGTTATTTTCGCTAACAAACATTTGACATGAAGCTTTCGCATTTAAGCAGCTTACAGATGCACAAGTTTTATTTTTGTTAGTTTTTTTTAACAAACTTTTATTTTGGGTGATTGTCAACCTAAGTTTGCATAACATCCACATCCATACTAAAAAAGAGTTTTTTATGTTCACTGGGGGAAGGATAAATGCTGGTAACATTTTTACTGCATTTTATGTTTTACGGTAAAGTGCCTGTTGAGTAAAAACATTTGTTTCATTTATTTATTTATAGTAAAACGAAAAAAAAAACGTTGTTCAAGTTTGAACAATCGGATAAATGTTTTCTACAAACGTAATTGTTTGGAATTTGTGAAATTGTAGTGACTTTAAAAGATAAAACGGTAGACGGATGAATGAAAAATCAGTTTCTAAATGAGGTGAATTTCTGAATAATTCACTTTTCGCTATTAACATACACTTTATGTGAATGAAGATAAGGGAATATTTTTCATCAATCGAATATAGATTTCTATATGAAGCAAAAACATTGCATCAAAACCAGTTTCTGTTAAACATCAATATCGAACTGAACATTTCAAAAAGTGTGATTTTTCATATGCAGTAAATCAGCCAATTGTTGTTAAAATATGCTAATTGATTAAAGAATTTAATAACGTTAAATTAAAAATACCACCAATAAATAAAATCGAAAATGCCGTCAGATTTTTGTGAATTTCATTGCTGCAATGAATAGGAGTCGATTATATTATTCTGGATATAAAATTACTTTTTACGCTTTTATTTTGTTAAATTATTTCGTTGCGATGTATACTCCGTAAATGTGTATAAAAAAAATTGAAGTGAAAATTTTAGCAATTCATGAAACCATTTAATTTCTGCGATATAGAATAGCATAGCACACACTCTGCCATCATCATTGTACAGGATTTTTGCCACGAAAAAGCGGCAAGAGTTGTTTTTGGTTCGCTAACTTTTAACAAAGTTTCTGATGCGTAAGCAACCTTAACCAGAAAGTTTTTCCCTTCCGTTGAAGTGGTTTTCTGTGTTGTTTGACTTTTGTAATTTTATTTGAGTTTTCGACTAATGCCATTGCTTCCAACTTTTTTTTTTCATACTGGCATCAGGCACCACCAGTAGCTTTCGAATCCCTCCGTCTTTTACTTGATTTTCCCAGAGTCGATTTTGGCGCTTATACATAGTTTAGATGCCTTGTGGGTGAAAATGTTTAAAAGTTTAACAAATCAACTTTTTATGTTGTACTTAAATTGACCTAAAGATTGACATTTGTGAAATTTTTCAGCATGATATATAGATGAGTGTATAGAAATTATATTTTTCAATATCTTTGGTTTTATGTTGCTCAAACAAACAACTATTTCCAAAGGGTTTTATTGGGTAGCCAAATATTTCCAAATCATGAATAATGTTAATCTACTTGCCAAATTGATTTTATAATATAGATTTTAGGTGATAGTCAAAATTAGAAAAAAAATATAATGGATTTTTCTGCCGCTTGCTATAAAATTAATATTTTTATGCGCGAATCCCGGAATCACGGATAGTGTAGTTTGGCTTGTTCTGCCGTGATGCTGATAAAGCATGCTTTTTGCCTTTCTTACATAAATTGTGTTTTTTGTGTCCGGAAAATAAATGTAAATTAAAATACACGATATTGACTTTTGATATAAAAATTACCTTTATTTGAAAGATGATTTTTTACCATTGAACATTTAAAGATGATTTAGGGCATATGAGCACCACGACTGGCACTTACAAAGCCCATCCTATCGATCCATATTTTGACCAATTTTTCGAGCATCTAAAGCCGTATATTCACAATAACCCGTCGAATGTTGTCTTCCAAAGCGTCAATCTGTGCTGGTTTAACCACGTTAACATGCGATTTTACATATTCCCACAAAAAATAATCGAGCGGCGTTAAATCACAAGATCTTGGTGGCCAATTTCCAGGTCCCAATCTTGAAATCATTCTCTTATAAAACTTTGATTTCAACAAATCGATGGTATTGGTCGCAGTATGACACGTAGCCCCATCCCGTTGGACGCACAACGTAATTTTGGAATCATCTTAAAAATGAACTACACCCCTAGTGTTGGGGATGACAAAAGATTTTGATTTCCGCATGTCCGTCTGCCCGTCTGTCTGCCTGTCTGCTCGTCTGCCCGTCTGTCTGTCCATCTATCCGCGAACAACATAACTTTCGAAAAGTTTGAGCTAGAGACTTGAAATTTTGTACAGTTGCGTTTCTCGTAAATGGCTTGGCTAAGTTATCGAACTGGCAAAATCGCAACCATTCCTTCCCTCTCCACTATACAAACAAAACAGTTTTTTGCAATTTTCTCGAAAACGGTCAGTCTTAATGAAAAATTTATGATAGTAAAATGTGTTTAGAATGGGATTTTACATAACTCATCGATACATCGAAATTTAATCGGACCACTGCTTCTTCCCTCTCCCATACAAATGGAATACTTTTTTTCCTGTTATCTCGAAAACGGTACATTGTATCGAAAAATGTAAAAACCTGAAATTTGTTTAGAATATGATTTTTACGTAATCGTTCCATACACCGAAATCCAATAGAACCACCGTTTTCCCACTCCCCTATACAAATAGATTTTTTTTAAATAAACATTTTGTGTGTCATCATATAGAGTATTTGACCATTGGCTTCTGGAAATTAGGGCTTTTCTTGTGTTTCGTATTGAGTTTAATACCGTCATCACACTACCCTCGACCTCCCTAACCTACACAGAAAAAAATAATTGGTTTAACGAAAAAAAATTCGTAAATATTACTGAAGTTTTGTATTACTTCGTAATATTAACAAATTTTAGTAACTATACGAAATAATATTTGTTAATATTACGAAGTATATACAAAACTTCAGTAATATTTACGAATTTTTTTTTGTTAAACCCATTTTGTAAATAATACAAAATTATTTTTTTCTGTGTACCAACTGAAAGACGTATGACCAGTGATGTCACCAATTTGTCTTTAGAGGAAAGTAGATTGGGCTAAAAATAGTAGTAAATTGATACTAATAGTAGCAGATTTTGAAAAAAAAACCTTTTCTACCTATGCCGATATACCAATTTGCATAACTAAAGCTAAATAGTTTTCTCATCCATAATACCAACATTCTATCAACAAAAAACTTTTCAGGAATTCTGATAGTAAATATAACTTTTTTAATAAATACTCGATAAAATATACTTATCATTTAATAATAGGAACTTGAACACAAAAAGTATATTTCATAAATAATCAAAATAAAAAAAAACATATAATAATTTCAAGGAACATAACGCAAAAATAAATTAACTATTCAAAAGTATGTATTTAAATACACGTATAAAGCGGTCCCTACACGTTCAATCTTAAGCGGTCCCTACACGTTCAATCTTGCAGTCAATCATTGCATGCTGTGACAGAATTTTGAACGTCTATGGTGATGCTGTCATGCAAAATTCCATGATTGACAGCATGCTGGCCAATATCAAAATCATTTTGATATTTTTCAAGGGAGCTTTTTGAATCACAGCATGCTTGAACATGTATGGCGATGCTGTCAATCAATTCGTCATTTCAGTGTAATTTTTTGTAGTGAAAAGGTGTCGCATATAAAAGATAAAGTTTTTTGGGAATCCTTTTTCGAGTTATATCGACAAGTAAGTGGGTTGTGAATGACGAAAAGTGAAAAATATAAGGACAAAGATTTTTTAAATTTATATAAAGTGTTGTTATACCCGTATGGTGAAACCAAAGGGTATATTAGATTTGCCTTACCGTTTGTAACGCCAAGATCCCGTCATCACGCACAAAAATGAATTACACCAGTGTGTTTAGAATGATAAAAAAAGTTGAATTTTGCATGTCCGTCCGTCTGTCTGTCTGTCCATCGGTCTGTCCGTCTGTCCGTCTGTCTGTGGCGCGGATTGCGGGCGCACGGATTGAGCTAGAGACTTGAAATTTTGCGCAGATCCGTTTTTCGTAAAATGCGAGGCTAAGTAATGGACCATTAAGGGGGGTACCCCCCATACGAACGAAAACTTTTTTTCTGAATATCTCAAAAACGGTGAATTTTATCAAAAAAGTCCAAGAACAAAAGTTATTTAGGATATGATTCTACATAAAACTCCCATACATCAAAATCCGATTGGAATACATTTTAAAAATTCTTATTGGAAAGTTTTACTTCAAAGTGGAATTTTGATACAACTGTTCGCTGTTCAATTAAATCACCATACGGGTTTTCAATAATTGCCAGATTGGCAATTATAGTTTTTGTTATGTTTTTATATAAAGTTTTTTTTTAAATTTATATTAAGTGTTGTGTGTTGTCGGTTTGGCTGTTTCGAAATAAGTGATGCTTGCGTGCATGATTGAGCGTCTAGTGCAAATAAGCTTTTTGCTGTGATAGCATGGTTGACTGCAAGATTGAACGTGTAGAGGCCACTTAAGAAAAAAAAAATCAACAAAAATACCGAGGATTCAAAAATACGTATTATTACAATTTCCTCCAAAAAATTCATCAGCAAATATCAAAATATTTGACGTACAATCAAAATACAATATTTCTTTTATCACAAAAATATCACCAAATTTATATTTTTTTTAAATACCACCCCTTGAAAGTGAATCTATTTGCATATTTTAAGAGATCATTCGAGAGTACCCAAATCGACTCATTATCGAAATCAATCAATAGTTTGCGTAAAAGCATATTTTTAGTTGTCTTAACACTCAGTCTATTTGTTTTTTTTTGTTTTAATTATATTTAGAATGGAAAATATCCGCTCCGCAAAACTATATTTACATTGGAAAATAACCGGTACGCGCTTAACATTTAAAAACATAACAAAAGCTATAACTGCCAATCTGGCAATTATTGAAAGCCCGCATGGTGATATTCGTATCAAAATTCGAACAGTTGTACCAAAATTCCACTTTGAAGTCAAACTTTCCAATAAGATTTTTAAAAAATTTGTTCCAATCGGATTTTGATGTAGAATCATATCCTAAATAACTTTTGTTCTTGCACTTTTTTGATAAAATGCACCGTTTTTGAGATATTCGCAAAGAACGTTTTCGTTCGTAATGGTCCAATGGTCCATTTTTGCCCATGAACGAACTTAGCCTCGCACTTTACGAAAAACGGATCTGTGCAAAATTTCAAGTCTGTAGCTCAATCCGTGGTTTCACCATACGGGTATAAAAATTATTTTGTATTAGCTGGCTCATATTTAATTTTGTTCGAAGCTTTTTACATGTATAATACATTTTTTTCGTTGATTCATGTATTTTACAAAAAATAGTAGTAGATTTGATTTACTACGCACTGAAGTTTTTGAAGGCCAAAATAGTAGTAGATTTACTACAATTGTAGTAGGGGGACATAGCTGCGTGTGACCTGTAGTAAATTATAGTTGTAATTAGTAAAATTTAAAAAAATGGTGAAGAAAACTTTAAAAATGGAAAAATGGATATATATAGGGGAGACTGGGGTTTTGTGGACCACGGGGAATTGCGGACCAGCGTCATTTTTTTTCCCCTAGTAGTGGTTGGTAGCTGCAAATAATGTAATCAGTTTGCCTCATGTCAAGCTAATTTTCCTAACAGTACTCGACTTGTGTATACGCACTATCACCTCGCTTCGATAGCAAATAGAAAAGTGATACTTCGAATTTTTTTTTTTTCACTTTGTGTTTCGCTTAAATTTAACCACATTTTTCGAGAATCAACTCAAGTAAATATATTGATAATATTCGCGGAGCCTTAAGCATTCGACACTGACAAGAAATTTTGCATGAAGTTTGCATTGTGTTACTAATAGCTGCCATATAGAAGAAACAACCATCTTCAACCTATTGTGAGGTGGAAGAATACATCGATTTCTGCATAATTTGTAAGAAAAATATGCCAAAAAAAATGAACCGCCGAAATACCATCCATTGCAACGTGTGCGATCGAGCTGTTCACTTGGGATGCTCCGGAATGACTGCAAGTTACTGGACTTGCGAACATTGCGTTTCGGACTGATTTTCATTGCAATTTTTCACTTCATTTCACTTTGTCTGTTATATAATAAATATATGAATCAAAAAAAAAAGTTTGTCTATCACATTTTTCCATTTTTAATCGATTTACAAAGTGGTCCACAATACCCCGAGATTTTTCAAAATCGCAAAAACGCCATTTTTGCGCCAACTGATAAAACTTGTATAATTTAATACAATTTGACCGAACTGCTGTGACCCAAAGAAAGGTTATTTATCGTACTACAAATTCAAGCTTTGAAATTTTCAGAAAAAGTTATTTTTTTGCGAGTTTTTAGCCAAAATGAAAATGCGGTCCAGAACACCCCAGTCTCCCCTACTTAATATCAAGTAAATGAATTTTTTTGTCCTCCGCATTATTCTAGGACGAATATTATGCAAAAATCTTTGTGTGATGAAAAAACATATTTAGATCTTTTGTTTACATTATTATATTTATTAATTCATTTCGAAATCCATACCAAAACCAAAATTGGTTTGAAATCCCGTTTTAGCCTCTACAAAAGCATTTATTAAAATATGCAAATTTACAAAATTGTTAAAGCAATAATATTATAGGCATATATTTTACATAAAGTATATTCAAGTGTATTGCGGTCTTATATGCTGTAATATGCAATTATTGTCTTTATATTCGCCAATGAGCTGAAATTTTGTGGTTTCTATTTAATGAACAGAATTATTTGACAATTAGGATTCATACGTACATAGTAACAGATCTATGGATAATTAGTTATTTAGAATAAAACTCCACATTATATGTGTGTTATTTTATCGTTCTGGTTAGCATAATTTTACTTATTTTATGTATCTCGCACACCAAGTATTTAATTTACACAAACATCTTTAGAGATTTATTTGAATTCAACAGATTTTAATAAAATTTCCATCATAGGTGCCGCTAGCAATAAAATTTAAAAATGATACGAAAACACGACTCCAAAAAGAATTTTTACTTTTATTCTTCTCATTAAGTTAGAAGATTCTTTTCAACTTATTTTTACCGAAACATGTTTTAAAGGCCACAGAAGAGCACTGTAAACATTAAAAAAAATATTGAAAAACGTTTATACTATGTTACAAGACATGACTCGACATACCGCATTTTAAAGAGATTAAAAGTGGAGTAAATACGCATAAGTTCTGAATAAGATGTTCGATCCATGTTATTTCTATGTTTTCTGTCTTCTTTAAATGAAAAGTAAAATGATTTAACAAGGTTTTTTATTGCTCTTCTGGAAAATTTGGTATAATGGACTTAGCACAATTTCACTCTTAGCCGACGATGTGATTAAAAACCCTTTTGAATAATTAAATTTTACCTTTAGAAGTTTTTTTTTATAAAATCATATGTCTACATTAAAAATTCTCAGAAATCACTGAAACGATTTTACGAAACTTATGCTACATTTACACGAATGACAAATTTGTCATTTCGTCGGCTAAAAGTGAAATTGTGCTAAGTCCATTTGGTATAATTTTCCAGAAGAGCAATGAAAACCTTGTTAAATCGTTTTAATTCTCTTTCAATGACACTGAGTTTTCTTTAAATAAGAAAAATTGGGCTCAGTTTTCTTTAAATGAGACTCTGTTTTCTTTAAATGAAAATTAAAATGATTTAACAAGGTTTTTTATTGCTCTTCTGTCAAATTTGGTATAATGGACTTAGCACAATTTCACTTTTAGCCGACGATTTTTTTCTTGTCATTATGTTAATTCCCGTGCAAATGGCATAATTTTTGTAATTTTTTCTGTCAGAAAATGTCAATCTCTCATAAAAGAATGAACTTGTCCATTCTTTTATGCCAGATTGTCATTCGTGCAAACGCAATATTAGTTATGACAACTTTAGTATTCAACTTTTGTCATAACTAATATTGCGTTTGCAGGAATGACAATCTAGCATAAAAGAATGGACAAGTTCATTCTTTTATGAGAGATTGACATTTTCTGACAGAAAAAATTACAAAAAATATGCCATTTACACGGGAATTAACATAATGACAAGAAAAAAATGACAAATTTGTCATTCGTGTAAATGTAGCATTAGGTTGGGGAAGTGTCATGGAGAGTAACATATGCTATGGTGTTTTTCGAAATGTTTTTTCCTTGTTTCCTCGCTCGTAGTAGTTCTTGAATCGTTGAAGCATTTCGGGTGCAATTTTCAGAAAAGAGAGATTGTCTCTCAATAAATATGTTTGCACAATAAAATTAATCCCACCCGTTTTACTTGCAAGTTATGCAACTCTGAAAACTAAAGGTGATGGCCCAATAGAAGCTTTGCTTGCTTCGTTTGCTTTACTCGCTTTGACAGCTGAATTGAACTCCGTGTTTGCTTATGTGAGATAGCCCAATACAAAAGCGCTTAAAGCAAAGCAAAGCAAGTAAAGCTTCGATTTGAGCAATTCTCAATTAGACGCTTTCATTTATGCGCTTTGACAGTTCTGACAATTTATTTTTTCACCTAATCGATGGAATAAAACACAACTAGGATACAAAATGCATTATAAATGCTCTATAAATTAATTTTTATTGTTAAAATGTTTGCACAAACTTTTTTTTTGACTGAGAAGATAAAAATATAATAAAATTGCCAGATGTCAAAGTGCTCATAGCAAAGCGTACATTGGGTTAAGAGATGCATTGCTTGCTTTAATCGCCTTGAGTGCTTCAGCAAAGCAAACCAAGTGAAGCAAGCAAAGCTTCTATTGGGCCATCACCTAAAGATACGAGGAATAAGGTGCGTTGGACAGCGAAGCGGTCAGGGAAGTTTTATAACAGTGAAAATCGGATGGAAATCAAATCAATACAGCGGTACCGCGTTCGTGAACGCCTCGGTTTGTGAATGTTTCGGTTTGTGAATTACTTTTGAGATGAGAAAATACCTTGGCTCGTGAACCATCGGTTATAGGATTAGTCATTGTATTGCTTTATATTTTATATCGTATTACTTTATTCTTGAATTCAATAAAGTCAGTCATTGCTAATCTTCGTGATCAATCACATCGTTTCACTTGTCATTTTGCACAATCTTTCGGTTTGTGAACAAAATTTCGGTTCGTGAGGAGGAATTGGCAATATATATTGAGACAGAGCTCTAATGGATTTCAATCAGAGTTTAGTAGTGTTTAAGATCTAGGGTAAAGTCTGATAATATTGCACCGCAAGTGATATCGCAAACTTTCAAATTCTCCCATTCGCGACATTAGATTCAAGATCAATCTCACAAAACTTAGTTTAGTTTTCCCAGCGAGGCTGAAACGTGAAAACCGCGACACAATAGCTCGTTTCCCTTTGTTTTTGCGGGGCAGAGGATTAAAAAAATTCAAATTTCAGACGAAATTTTTTATTTTGTTTTGAATGGCTGAATTTTGATACCGTTCAAGTTTAACGTTCACAAACCAAAACTTAAGCTGCATGGACTGAATTGCTGCTATTAATAAAAGGGTTTTATCTAGAAAGGAAGTGTGCCGGATGGCTTATGGATTAGGAGAAAAGTGTGGAAAAACGCACAAATTCAGCCATCATAAAAAAGCGGCTGGAACCGCTTGGTTTACTCTTTTTTTGAAGCGTCCGTCGGACTTGGCTGTAGGTTAAGCAGAACGAGTATCTCAGGCTCGTGGGCAAGGGATGGTACAAACAGAAGTTTCCAATGACTTCAAATTGTTAGGAAGAGAATCAAGTTCTGGAATTCATCAGAGTGACGCAATGATTTCAATCACTGACTGGACCACGATAGATGTGGACAATAGATGCAAAAATATTCAAGAAAAAAATGACCTATAGCCCTTAAATTATGTAAATAAAAAATATTAGAGTCCTAGAGGTCGAGAAATTCAAATAACTTTAGTGACAATGCCGTATCTCAAAATTGGTGCCATACACTGTCGAAAAAATGGAGTCGATCACGCCCAGAAACGGAGTTTGAGGGAGTGCATCACCTTTCGGATCCCGGCTAGGGAGTTCACAACAGATCCCGGTGGTGTTATTTTTAACACTTTTCGGGGTTAAACCAACTTATCAGAGTAGTTAAAACAAATCACCTCAAAAATTCTTTTTTTTTTTGCAAGCATTTGAGATGCTTTGATTTTTTCTCGTGTTTCTTCAAAGTTAATATTTAGTAGTTAAAAATTTTTCTTACATTTCTCTACCAGGATTCGAACTTGAAAAAGATTTCACCACTTTGTTATTTCCCTAGAGTAAACCATTCGTCTCCCCAATAAGCTACTGAAGCCAATTGGTAAGACGTCTATTTCATACGCAGGGCAAGTTTTGCCATGCTGCTTGCAGGTCAATCAAAAACAGTGGGTTTTGATGAGAAAATAAGAAACTCGTTGCCACGCTGTTTTTAAAATTAATAGTTTTTGAAATGTCGTAAAGTAACTTTTATTTATTTGCCCTGCATTTCATATCTTGCTAGTTATTTTTTAAATGAGATTTTCCTTTTAAATATTGAGGATCGTCATAGTGAGCTTTAGACTTTTTTTTTAATTTTTCAGTGATTGAGCCTTGATAATAGTTATATTGGGCTGTAAAATCAAATTATTCTGTGCCATGCTGAAATATGAAATGCCCGGCAATTTGCCCTGCGTATGAAATAGACGCATTGGTAAGCCTTTTCTAAATGTAATCACCCTTTACAATGGAAATAACTCCTAAATGGAGTTTGAGTGAATTTTTGACTTCTTTTCGGAATTAGTTCAAAATTGAGGTCCAAACGGTACTAAAATAAATATTTAGCTCCTTAAAATAGAAATGTCAAAACAACTCTACGCTACGCTGTTAAATTTTTTCTGAATTACACTGCAAGGTGCTTAATTTTAGCTATGTTTTGAGGTGCTGTTAATTTAATTTGTCCCTGGATTTTTTCGAGAGTGTAAAATGGACTTAAAATATATCCTAGAGCAAAGCATTTTTTGCAATTTTGGTGTAATTTAAAACATTTGGGTGGTTCCAAATATTTGAAATATAAATTTTCTTGAAACTTACTTGTGAATTAATGAAACACATTTAAATAGTAAATTTACCATAGAAAAACCAGGGAAACTCATCCCAAATTGAGATTAAAAGGATAAGCGGAAAATCCAAAAAAAACGTGTATTTATGTATTAAAACCATTGATTAATTTAAGTGTTTCGCCATTATTACTCTTCATAAGACCCATGTGTGCAATCAACAGAAATAAGTCAAAGCGACGTCTCATTAGGCTTTACAGAAGCAGTCATTATTTTGAAAAAGATTTCACCACTTTGTTATTTCCCTAGAGACTAATAAATGTGGAAGAAGATATATTATTATCATTATAGGTATATCGATTTCTTGCGTTTTATATATACCTACAGTTGTGCTACAAGCCTCCAAAGAGAGCTTGAAGAAACATTGTCTACTTTTCTGTGATTGAAATTTTTGAAAGTATTTTTCTGTTATTAATCATAATTCTCTGTGCCGAAAAATGAAATAAAAGTGAAATTATTAATCCTTTTGGGGATCACTTCATTTTCTTTATTTTACTAATAATTTACCAAATGGATAATAATGAAATGATCAATTTATGCTATATTAAATAGCAATTAGATAACACGAAAACATTTTTCATTAATATTCGTACAATTTCAGATATGATAGCTTTGTCACCAGTGGTTGGTTTCAGCTTAAGAAAATTATTGCTTTTAGCCCCATGAAAGTTTACTAGTGCTGGCGATTTCCAAAGAAATGCTTTTCTAAACTAGAAAACATCAAATCTTTAGCAGGAATATTTTATACCTATTTGCGTACTTCGTAGGATCTTTCAATAAAAACGCTCGATTTTTAAATATAAATAAAACAAGTTGTGTGTAAGATATCCACCCAATTTTTTTTTGTTTGAAAGAATATTTTATGGCATTAAGTATGGAATATAATGTCGTTCAAAATGTCCACCGCGGGTTTGCTTGGTGGCATGTATTCGGGAGGTCCAATTTTCGATTACTTTGTCGCATAAATCTGGCAGAATTTGCTGAATGTCGTTCGTTATGTTGGCATTGAAGGCATCAATTATTTGCAGTTTATTCGCATACACCTGCGATTTAAGATAGCCCCAAAGGTAGAAGTCTAAAGGCGTTAAATCGCACGATCTCGGTGGCCGCCGCGCGAGGTAACCATGCCTTCGTGCAGAATGTCCATCAGAAATGCAGAATGTCCATCGTGGCTTGCGCTGTGTGCCATGTAGCGTCGTCTTGTTGGAACCACATGTTGTCGGTATCCGTATCATCTAGTTTAGGCCACAAGAAGTTACTTATCATCGATCTGTAGCGCTCGCCGTTGAAGGTTATGGCAATGCCAGTTTCGTTTTGGAACAAGTACGAACCGATGATTCCGCCACAGCAAAATCCGCACCAAACATTGGCTTTCTCGGGATGCATTTGGTGCTGGTGTATCTCGTGTGGATTGGTATCGCCCCAAATCCGACAATTTTGCTTGTTCACATATCCATTCATCCAAAAATTAGCCTTATCGTAAATATGATTTTTTTTGTCGAAATTTGGGTCAACTTCCAACTACTCTAGAGCCCAATCAGCGGACATACGGCGTTGTCTATGGTCGTCTACTTTAAGTTCCTGGGTCAGTTGGATTTTATACGGGTGCAGACCCAAGTCGCGATGCAAAATTCGCCAAGTTGGAGTCACAGAAAGGCCAAGTTCTTGTGAACGGCGAGAAATTGACTGCCTCGAGTTTTCCCGTATATAGCAGCGATGTTTTCAACAGACCTTGCGTTTCGGTGACGTATGGGTGTTGGCTGATTACTTATCGAACCGGTTGACTCGAATTTGGCCACCAAACGTCGAATAGTCGACTCAGCAGGGCGATTGTGGCTAGGATAAAAATCACGTAATGTGCGGAACGTTTCTCGAACGGAGCACTGATTTTGAAAATAAAATTTGATGATTTGCACACGTTGATCAACGCCATAACCTTCCATTGTGATTTGCCATGCACTACTGAACAATTCACAACAAATTTGACAGATGTTGCTTTAACAACATGGCCGCTATAATCTAACAAACTTCGAACGTTCTTAGTTAGAGACCCTTTAGTAGATAATGTTGAAATTTATTCATTTAAAATTTGGATAGTATGTAGTCTAATAGCCTTAGTACCAATTATCGAGATCATAGCTTTCTTTGGCAACTATGACTCTTTTAATAGTCGGTGGTATAAAACTTGACACCAAAAAAAATTTCGCTTGCGACATATTGACTAATTGTAAAATTTTATTATTTAAAACATATGTCTTACTTAAAACATGTGCTTTCAGCGCGCTTTTTCTACCTGTTTTCTCAAAAGTATACTTCGAAAATACCAAACAAAAATTTAAACGTTATTTTTAAAATTTCATGCACAAAAGAATTTGTTTTTATCCGTTAAATAATAAAAACAAAGGAGCTGCCCCCTGTACGGAATTTCTCCTAGGCTGCATATTGTGTTCGCACGGCCCTGATTGAACTAAAGATCTTTAAGCACTAGAGGTGAAAAAAACTTCAACAAAAGTGGTCCAAAAAAAAATTCATTGGACGGTAATTTTTGAGTCGAAAAACGTTTGGAGACATTTTAATGATTATAGATTTGAATATCTTTCGATTGGCCAAAAAAAAAATTGCATCGGCATATTTTTTGTTGTTTGAATTACCTTAGATTCATATTTAATCTACTTAAATTTTCACACGGGTTTTCTATCAGTTTAACTTTTCTTAAGAAAAAGATTTCCACGGCAAATCTAAGATCGGGCAAAGACAATGAAATAAAGACAAAAAAGAGAAAATGTACTGACAGTGATGTAGGGGCTAAGAGACAAAGTTAAGCTTTCGGAAAATAAATTGCCTTAGGAAGGATTTGTGGTGTCTAGAGAGACGGTGAAATTTTATCTGGTTATAACCATTTTGCCTTTTTAGGATGGTCTCTCGAAGCTTCGGTCCTTAATGACTTCCACGTCTTCGTTAATTTATAACCCATTCCTATGTCAAAACAAGTTGAAAATCATGAAGAACATCTTCCATGATGTAGTAAAAGTTTTTTTTTTCGTGTTGTTTTCCATCCTAACTCTTTTTTTATTTATCTCGTTAATCGGCTCCGCACAACTATAGGTTAATGTCTTTATATCTACTTGTTGTCATTTTGAGCTAATTTGAATTTTCTTTAATAACATGCATTTTACACATAGATGGATTGTTCTTTTCGGCCCCTTCCTACCTAATTATTATAATTAAAAATGTAATAAATGTTAATTTTGTGATGACGTTGATTAAAAATTCTACAAAAGTCATTAGGCTTTGTGCAGTTTATAACTGGATTTGATAATTTAATTTGGAAATCCTTTCCGGAAATTTACTATAAGCTCTTCTTAACAATTTATGTTTGCTGTCATTCACTCATAATTAACCGCAGAACATAATCCTCAAGCAGTTCGCATCGCTATATACACTAAATCTTCTCAGCTTTCTGGTATTTGATAAGGCGTTTAAGCTTCATTAGCATTAGACAATAAAAAAGGGTGTCAGCGATTAAGGTATATACATATTTTATGATTATGAATGTATAATAAATTCGGCCAGAATAAATGATAATATGAATAATGTAAAAACCTTCAATCCAGACAGCAGCCACAAACGGGACGTTGTGACGAGAAAATTTCTTCTCTCTCGGAGGCTTACATTCTTAAGGAATCAACTTTTTATCGATTGGAGTTTTGTCATAAATTTTTCTTGTGTTTTTTCATCCTCACTGCCTGTCTTGATCACTTAACATAATTTTGATTTGTTTGAAATTTAATTTGTGACTCAGACCAGAATAATAAAATTTTACCAGAAATTAGTTTTAATTACATTTGTTATAAGTAAGTTAATTTGCAAAATGGTTTTGTATATTCCGCGCTGATTTCGACAAGCATTGCCAGTATGTGTAATAACCAGAGTGAAGAGTTTGAAATAATGTTGGCTTGATGTGACTGAACTGGAGGCCGGATGGCACGTTGGAAATTCAAGAACTTAGCTCGCAGGACGGGGTCAGTTCTTTACATCTTTCTAAATCTCCACTCCGAGGTTCGAATAAATTCGTGCCGAAAGGTTTGGTCCCTTTCTAAAGAGGAGAGGTAAGGGCGGAGTACTTTTGGACGGAGAGCAGTATTGGAACTTACCGTCTCTTCCTTCACCTGATTTCGCACCTGCCTTAAATCAAAGCGTTCACTCAAATATCAACATATTTATAAGCGTGTTTCAAAAATCATAGAAATATTTGATTAGAAACAAATTATTTTTAAATTCGTCTATTAATTGCCTCCTTAGTAGCCACTTGTCCGTTCGTATTTTGTTTCTCCCAATGAATTTTATCAACTGCAATCAAAATGTAATCAAATGAAGAGCCAATATAATACTTTGCAATGATTTTTACTTTCTTATACGTAGTGTAATAAAGTAGGTATTTCATGCCTATTCTGGAATCCGAAGTAGCGTAAAGTTTGTTCGATTTATCTTGATTGAACGCAATTTGTATTCTTGAATGCGCTGTTCGATTGCGTATGATGTAATGATATTTCTGTGTGATGCGTATACCGATTGAGTGGCGGTTTTTGTTTTAACTAGTTTGGTTTTATGTTTTAATTTCGAATTCCAGAATATCCATGATTGTTTTGGCTCATGAAAAATGTCGACCTCTTAATTTTGCCTTAAAAACATTTTTCGAGCACTCCTGAGTCTATTGGAGCAATATTACAAAAATGTCTTTCTGTCTATTATTCTGTTAGTCTGTTAGTCGGTTAGTCTGTTAGTCTGTTAGTCTGTTAGTCTGTAAATCTGTTAGTCTGTTAGTCTGTTAGTCTGTTAGTCTGTTAGTCTATTAGTCTGTTAGTCTGTTAGTCTGTTAGTCTGTTAGTCTGTTAGTCTGGTAGTCTGTTAGTCTGTTAGTCTGTTAGTCTGTTAGGCTGTTAGTCTGTTAGTCTGTTAGTCTGTTAGTCTGTCAGTCTGTTAGTCTGTTAGTCTGTTAGTCTGTTAGTCTGTTAGTCCGTTAATCTGTTAATCTGTTAGTCTGTTAATCTGTTAATCTGTTAGTCTGTTAGTCTGTTAGTCTGTTAGTCTGTTAGTCTGTTAGTCTGTTAGTCTGTTAGTCTGTTAGTCTGTTAGTCTGTTAGTCTGTTAGTCTGTTAGTCTGTTAGTCTGTTAGTCTGTTAGTCTGTTAGTCTGTTAGTCTGTTAGTCTGTTAGTCTGTTAGTCTGTTAGTCTGTTAGTCTGTTAGTCTGTTAGTCTGTTAGTCTGTTAGTCTGTTAGTCTGTTAGTCTGTTAGTCTGTTAGTCTGTAAATCTGTTAGTCTGTTAGTCTGTTAGTCTGTTAGTCTGTTAGTCTATTAGTCTGTTAGTCTGTTAGTCTGTTAGTCTGTTAGTCTGGTAGTCTGTTAGTCTGTTAGTCTGTTAGGCTGTTAGTCTGTTAGTCTGTTAGTCTGTTAGTCTGTTAGTCTGTTAGTCTGTTAGTCTGTTAGTCCGTTAATCTGTTAATCTGTTAGTCTGTTAATCTGTTAATCTGTTAGTCTGTTAGTCTGTTAGTCTGTTAGTCTGTTAGTCTGTTAGTCTGTTAGTCTGTTAGTCTATTAGTGTGTTAGTCTGTTAGTCTGTTAGTCTGTTAGTCTGTTAGTCTGTTAGTCTGTTAGTCTGTTAGTCTGTTAGTCTGTTAGTCTGTTAGTCTGTTAGTCTGTTAGTCTGTTAGTCTGTTAGTCTGTTAGTCTGTTAGTCTGTTAGTCTGTTAGTCTGTTAGTCTGTTAGTCTGTTAGTCTGTTAGTCTGTTAGTCTGTTAGTCTGTTAGTCTGTTAGTCTGTTAGGCTGTTAGTCTGTTAGTCTGTTAGTCTGTTAGTCTGTCAGTCTGTTAGTCTGTTAGTCTGTTAGTCTGTTAGTCTGTTAGTCCGTTAATCTGTTAATCTGTTAGTCTGTTAATCTGTTAATCTGTTAGTCTGTTAGTCTGTTAGTCTGTTAGTCTGTTAGTCTGTTAGTCTGTTAGTCTGTTAGTCTGTTAGTCTGTTAGTCTGTTAGTCTGTTAGTCTGTTAGTCTGTTAGTCTGTTAGTCTGTTAGTCTGTTAGTCTGTTAGTCTGTTAGTCTGTTAGTCTGTTAGTCTGTTAGTCTGTTAGTCTGTTAGTCTGTTAGTCTGTTAGTCTGTTAGTCTGTTAGTCTGTTAGTCTGTTAGTCTGTTAGTCTGTTAGTCTGTTAGTCTGTTAGTCTGTTAGTCTGTTAGTCTGTAAATCTGTTAGTCTGTTAGTCTGTTAGTCTGTTAGTCTGTTAGTCTATTAGTCTGTTAGTCTGTTAGTCTGTTAGTCTGTTAGTCTGGTAGTCTGTTAGTCTGTTAGTCTGTTAGGCTGTTAGTCTGTTAGTCTGTTAGTCTGTTAGTCTGTTAGTCTGTTAGTCTGTTAGTCTGTTAGTCTGTTAGTCCGTTAATCTGTTAATCTGTTAGTCTGTTAATCTGTTAATCTGTTAGTCTGTTAGTCTGTTAGTCTGTTAGTCTGTTAGTCTGTTAGTCTGTTAGTCTGTTAGTCTGTTAGTGTGTTAGTCTGTTAGTCTGTTAGTCTGTTAGTCTGTTAGTCTGTTAGTCTGTTAGTCTGTTAGTCTGTTAGTCTGTTAGTCTGTTAGTCTGTTAGTCTGTTAGTCTGTTAGTCTGTTAGTCTGTTAGTCTGTTAGTCTGTTAGTCTGTTAGTCTGTTAGTCTGTTAGTCTGTTAGTCTGTTAGTCTGTTAGTCTGTTAGTCTGTTAGTCTGTTAGTCTGTTAGTCTGTTAGTCTGTTAATCTGTTAGTCCGTTAGTCCGTTAGTCTGTTAGTCTGTTAGTCTGTTAGTCTGTTAGTCTGTTAGTCTGTTAGTCTGTTAGTCTGTTAGTCTGTTAGTCTGTTAGTCTGTTAGTCTGTTAGTCTGTTAGTCTGTTAGTCTGTTAGTCTGTTAGTCTGTTAGTCTGTTAGTCTGTTAGTCTGTTAGTCTGTTAGTCTGTTAGTATGTTAGTCTGTTAGTCTGTTAGTCTGTTAGTCTGTTAGTCTGTTAGTCTGTTAGTCTGTTAGTCTGTTAGTCTGTTAGTCTGTTAGTCTGTTAGTCTGTTAGTCTGTTAGTCTGTTAGTCTGTTAGTCTGTTAGTATAGCATTCAGCACCGAGACAATTTTAAGGAACCGGGTTTCGGTGCTAGAATCTTCGAGAACCGGGTACCCGGTTCTGGAACCGGTGCTGAAAATGTAAAGAAAAAATAAGAAATTACCAGTAAAAAATTGCAATTGCGACATTAAATTTAAACCTATACCACGGAACAATTACTATTATAGAAAGGAAAGCTCTAACAAAAATTTTTGCGTTGGAAGCGTACATCCGAAAATTACAGTTAAAAAATTCACATTTTGAATGACTGTGGGTGGCATTATAAGAAAACATCATATTTGATTTTTTTTCATCGAGTGTATGACAGCAGAAAGGAGAAGTAACACAGGGACTACATTAGCTTTTATTTCTGGTATACCAGCAAAATTGGTCGCTAAAAAGCCTGTGTGGACCAATCTGGTTTACCAGTTTTTCTGGTAAGACCGCATTGGTATACCATTTTCGTAGACAGCGCTGGTATACCAGGAGTGGAATTCCGTAACTTTACTTTTTCTTCTAACTCGAAACAAACGCTTGAAGCAAGTTATGGAATATCACTCCAGATTTTGACATTTCAATTGATTAAAATGGCGGAAACGAAATTTTCACGGAGCGAAATTATTAAATTGATAAATATTTTTCGCGAAAAAGAATGGTTGTGGAATTTAAAATCAAATAATTATCGAAGAATTGATTTGAAAAAAAGAGCATGGGAAAATATTGCCAAAGAATTGAGTTTAACTGTGGAAAGTGTGAAAAAGAAAATGAAAGGAATTCGTTCGTATATCATATTTAGCTTCGATATCATATTTATCCCGTAATGCTAAAAAGGGATTTACCCAATATTGTCTTCGTTTTTTCAAATTTATCAAAAGTTCTTCTTCCTCCAAACATTTTAAAGCCAATATTTTGGCAATTTTAATTTTCTGTTCGCGGTTTAACGACATGTCAAAATTCAAAATCATACTGAAATGTCATACCAGAATTGGCCCACGCAAAAAAAAAACTAGTAGGCTATTATTTTTGGTGAACCAGCTAGTATACCAGAAATAAAACCTAATGTAGTCCCTGTGTAAGACAACAAAACCAATTTCTATAGTGTAGTGCTTACTCTAGTGGAAGTTAATGAGGAAAGGTCTTATTTTCCATTCTATATAATAGTTGTTCCCTGCCTATACATAAAAAAACCATTTTAACTTTACAGGAAATTTAATATTTTCTGTGAGCGCATATAAATCTATTATATTGTCGTTGTTTTAAAGAGACTTTGTAAAGAAAATGTAATCGGATGGCTTAATTTTGCATTAATCTTTTAATTTACAGTTATTATTAACAGAAATATGTACTTACAAATATGTATTTCGTATATATTCAGCAACGAACGAACAGTATTTTGATATTTTAGCATGTAAGAAATTGCTTGCTTTCAGCACCGAAAACCGGGTAATTTTACCCAATTCAAACCCGGTTTTCGGTTCCAGAAAATGGCCGGGATTCCCGGGTACCCGGGTTTCGGGTACCCGGGATTGAATGCTCTATCTGTTAGTCTGTTAGTCTGTTAGTCTGTTAGTCTGTTAGTCTGTTAGTCTGTTAGTCTGTTAGTCTGTTAGTCTGTTAGTCTGTTAGTCTGTTAGTCTGTTAGTCTGTTAGTCTGTTAGTCTGTTAGTCTGTTAGTCTGTTAGTCTGTTAGTCTGTTAGTCTGTTAGTCTGTTAGTCTGTTAGTCTGTTAGTCTGTTAGTCTGTTAGTCTGTTAGTCTGTTAGTCTGTTAGTCTGTTAGTCTGTTAGTCTGTTAGTCTGTTAGTCTGTTAGTCTGTTAGTCTGTTAGTCTGTTAGTCTGTTAGTCTGTTAGTCTGTTAGTCTGTTAGTCTGTTAGTCTGTTAGTCTGTTAGTCTGTTAGTCTGTTAGTCTGTTAGTCTGTTAGTCTGTTAGTCTGTTAGTCTGTTAGTCTGTTAGTCTGTTAGTCTGTTAGTCTGTTAGTCTGTTAGTCTGTTAGTCTGTTAGTCTGTTAGTCTGTTAGTCTGTTAGTCTGTTAGTCTGTTAGTCTGTTAGTCTGTTAGTCTGTTAGTCTGTTAGTCTGTTAGTCTGTTAGTCTGTTAGTCTGTTAGTCTGTTAGTCTGTTAGTCTGTTAGCCTGTTAGCCTGTTAGGCTGTTAGTTGTTAGTCTATTAGTTTCTTAGTCTGTGTAAAGATTTCTCAAAAACTAATCCAGCTAGAGCTATGAAATTTTACAGGGATGTTTGGTCCTGTAGTGGGACAATCCTATCAACTTTAGGTGGAAATTCGAAGTAACCAAAATGGCGGCTTTTTTAAAAATCGAAATTTCGTTTTTCGCGATTTACTCCGAAACTACGCATTTTTCGATAGTCTTAAGCAGGCCTGGGCACCATGTATGTAGTGATTTACTATTACTGGAAGAAATTTTATGTTTCTTCATATACTATAACCACTGTTGCCAACTCAAAAATATGAATCCGGTCAAATTTGACCGTTTGACAGGATTTTTTTCTGTTGAATCCTGTCAGAAAAAACGGTCAAAAGTTTTAGCCTGTTAGATCCGGCCAAAAAATCGGTCAAAGCCACGCAAACGAGATTTCTGATCACAATAACCTAGAAATTAAACATAACAAAAGCTATAATTGCCAATCTGGCAATTATTGAAAACCCGTATGGTGATATTCGTATCTTAATTCGAGCAGTTGTAGCCAAATTCCACTTCGAAGTCGAACTTTCCAATAATTCGGTACAAAATTCGACATATTTGATGAAGTAGAAAGCATCTTCTTTTTCACTTCAACTAAATGATAAATACTACAAATTAACGATCAGTGAAAGTACTTTTCCAATAAATATTCAGAAAATGGGAAAAATGAATAGAAAAATGAATAGAAAAATAGTTACGTCATCTTTTGTAAAACGCTACGAATTAATTCACATTCCCAATAGATCTCCAGAAATATTATTATAACTTACATATATGTACCCGAATTATTGCATTAAACCGAAAAGTCCCAATTTCCACTTATAAATTACAAAGGGTGCGTTCAATTTGTGAACATTCTTTTTATGAAAATTGATAATGTTGAAAATATATTATTTCTTTCCCAATTGAAAAACTGTTAAAAAAGGTCGAAAACACATTCAGTTCCGGTTAAAAATCCGGTCGACCGGATTTTCATTTTTTCTCCTGTCAAAGTGGACAAAATCCGGTCAAATCTGACCGGAAAACGGTCAAAATGGCAACACTGACTATAACACGAAATGAGAAAACGCATCTTTTTCATTTTTTACGCTCTTTCGCTTTTGATGGAGACGTTTAGGAACAGTGGATTACACAATTTATCATGATGCGATTACAAAAAAATAATAAGTTCCATCGTGCAAAAAAACTTGTGGGGACGTATTTCCGGTTCTGTGCTTCGAAAAAACATGCGCTAAATTGCATTATGTTACCTGATAGGACAGCTGTTGTAATGGCGTTTTAGATAGAATTTTTTATTCGACATGTAACTGCAAACTAGACATTGACGGCTATCATTATTTGTGGTTATTAAATATTTGTTTTCCGAATCACACGACATAGTATTTGAATTTGAATATGAGCGCTTCACAATGGAAAATAAAAACTAAAAAAATCAAATTTCTGAAAAAATTTCGTACGTCAGTGTGCTTTGGGAAGCAATTAGGGTTTTGGGGAGCAAATGTATACATTCGCACGCATCAACAACAGAAATTATACTGAATGGCTGTCGTAGGCTCGCTCCATCGATTGTTAGTGAATCGTTTGATTTCGGCTGCCGAAGTGGCCGTCGTCTACCAACACGTATCATTGCGTTGGAGAGTCGAGTAAAAATGTTCATACATTGATTGTATTCTCCTAAAATTTGAATAAAAATGTTATCGTTGTGAGGAGCCAGACGAGCCAAGGAGTGCCCAGGCTTGGTCTTAAGTATGACAAGAGTAAGCATAGATTATAGAGTTACTATAGATGAGAAGAAAACGCACTTTCCCATATACTTACGTAGAGTAAATAGCTGCGCTAGGGGAATATTTTCTGATGACATCGGTATTCCTTTTCACTCCTTCACGTTCAATTGGAATGCACAATTGACTCATACGACACAAACACAAACATATCTGGGGCCAGCGCTTTGTTTACATACGTCGATGGGAATAATTCGTAGGCGCACAGGTTTTCCATTTTACTTTTATTAACGTTTTTATAGCACGCAAAATGTCCGCGAAAAAATATCTGCAATGTATTGTTAGGGAATGTTCGGCGGACATCAAAAAAAAATCACAAACGAAAGTTTTTTACACCATTTCTCACACAAAAGCAATTCATGTCTTTACGAAGAAAATGAAACAGATGCAAAGTACTCTTCTTCAGGAAAAAAATTCTTCCTCGTTTCTTATCTATAGTAACTCTCTAATCTATGGTAAGAGACAATAAAGTTTCCTACATTTTGTCTTCTACTGGAAATGCGTATGAAAGGCTGTTATATAGATATATCGTTTTCTAAAAAACAAAACTGCGATTCTTTTTCAATGGTTTATTATCTCGATATTTCCGATTTTGTAAAAAGAATTCATATTTTTATGACCGCTAATATAAGTGTAAATCGTGCAGGAACGTAGATTTTGTATAAAGTCATGTGCTGTTCACATTAGATATTTTTTTATCCTCATAGTATAAAATTGAGTTTATTTGTCGGATATTCATTAAATGAAAACCGAAGATTTGTGAACCGAATTAAATGCACTCGATGTATTTTTCCTAATTTATGTGATGTTTTGATTAACATGCCTCACAATGAATCACTTGATGTTAGCAAAGAGAGATACATCGGTTGAACTGATTGCGGTTTACCGTGGAAGCTGATAGTTTCTACTTATTTATGAAAATTACGTCAATCCCTGATGTAACCAAAATGCCAAAAGCGAGTCATACAATTAGGTTTTCGATCTAAAGTGCGTGTATAAAAAAGTCATTGGATTGGGCGAAACTATCGCACCCCATGACATAAACATATATATCTGAATATTTTCCTGGTGTGTATTTAAGCCCTTATGTAGTCAGTCAGTCATCTATATACTTGCTCTGCCCATATATGGTCTTGTGTTTTTTGCCCATGTTCAATGAATTGCCTACAATGAAATAAATTGGCCTCGATTGTCTGAATAAATTATAGTTGTATAGTTTTCTATATCCATGGTAGTGGTTGAACGTATATTGCACCAGGTCCTTATCCATGAAAACCAAATCCAAAATCGATACATAAACTATAGAATGTGGCTAAATGGACAACGTTTCGACTACCATTATCCTCTGATCACCTCATTTGATAGTCACTATATAGTCAAGGTCGTTTTATACGACCGAAAATGTTTAAAAAATATCTGATATGAACAGCACATGGTTTTCTTATACAGAATCTACGTTCCTGTGAAATTTACACTATAACTCGGCAAATAAAATATTAGCTTGTTTAAAAATATGTTTTTTTTATAAAATCTGAAATATCTCGATAAAGGTAGATCATATCGATTTACGGTAAAAGGAAAATTGATTGAGAATTTTAATACCATTAATTGTTCTTGTAAGCAATTCGCAAAAATTTTGTTTTTTACATTTTAATGAAAATATTTCAATAACGGGAGAAGATAGCGGATAACGGTGGAAGTCAACCATTTCTGGCAATCGGTACTCCATTTAATTTGCGTCATACAACGAACTACCGAAAAATCCTTATTTTCCGAGATAGTTGCAAAGAAGTGATTTTTTTGTAATAACGGGATATCCTGATAATGGTTGAAGATATTGAGTTCTAGTGAAAGACAAAGGTCTAGAGAATTTCGTTTGGTTGTTCCTACTTTTGTCATATATGAGACTGTCAAAAAATTCCTAGTAAATTGCGAAAAACGAAATTACGATTTTTAAAAGCCGCCATCTTGCTTCCTGTTAAATTTCATGGTTCTAGCTCTAGTAGTTTTGACTGACAGACAGCAAGACATTTTTCCAACAATTCTCGAATCGACTCACGAGTACTCGGGAAATGTTTTTAGGCAATATTAAGAGGTCGAAATTTTTCATGAATATAAAACGTTTTTTATACTTGGTATAAGAAAGTAAAATGTTGGTTGTTTATGATTGGCCTATATGCATCTATAGCTTAAATTCTCCGTATTAGAATAAAAGTTTCGTGTTGAGTGATACCATTGAAATAATTATGTGCACTTAGTCACCCATAATACGAGGTAAATGGCCAATAAAACTGATATTTTGTTAAAATGTGAAATTCACCAAGAGGTTACAGGAAATTTTTTTACGAAAAGGTCTAATGAAAGTTAGGTCGAGAAAAGATATTTTTCTGTATACTGTTTCGAAAAAAAAATCATGAAAATTTGGAAAGAAATTGCTTAAATTTCACCTAAAGTTGATGAATTTATATTCATTATATCACTGGTCGTTGTCGGTCAAAGTTTTTTTTTCCATAATAACCCAAAATTAGCTTAAAAGCTTTTAACAAAAAATGTTGTCTTTTCAAGATCATCGCTTCGAATCAGAATTGGGCAAAATATTCAGTATTTCTATCCGTACACGGTAAAAATTTTTGGGCTCAATTTTAATCTTTTTGGTACTCTATACACCGATAAAAGATTAAAATTTAATCTCGCGAAAAATTACTATTTTTCAAATCGTTTTGTATTAAAACGTAATCAAAATAAGTGATTGATTTTAATATATTTTTTTTTAAATTTAATGCAACCGCATTACTTTTTTAATGTATTTTCTGATTACGTTGTAATCCAAATGCGCTATTTATAAAAAAATAATTTTATTCTAATTTAATATTATTATTAAAATTTTATTTTTTGAAAAGGGAAATTGTAAGAAAACTCTGTTCTTTCTTTTTGCTGTTGCAGAACATATGCGAATTATAACGGAAGAAAAAATTAAAAATATCTAAAAATTATACAAATTTTATTAAAAAATATCGAATTCCAGAACTAGGAGTAAAAGTTAATTCAAAAAGCATTAAAAATATACTCATTTAATGTTTTTGGAATTAACCCATTAACGCCCCCTGTACTCAAACGAGTACACCGGATATATCTATGATAACAAGTTAACCTTTTGCACTCCACTGATACCTATACGGTGACATACTAGGTTTAATCACAAGAGTGTGGAGTGCTAAAGGTTTAAATAGCTCAAGTTGATTTTCAGGCAAAGCCAAACTGATCTGAATTTGCATTTACAAACAGATCACTTTAGCTTTGCCTGAAAATCGACTTAAGCTACTTTAACTTATTAACACAGATATATGGTACATTTTTTTTTCAAAATTTTCTTTTTATTTTGTTTATTTTATAAGAATAAATTGGTTGTGTTAAAAATTCTCATGAGTATTAATGGGTTAAAAGTAAACTTTTCTCTAAAACAGTATTGGAAGATAATACAAGTTTGATTAAAAATGTAGTTACTCATTTGAGAAAATTCCAATTTAATACAAAAAATATTAAAAAATGTCGAATTTCAGCAATGGGATTAAAAGTTAGTCCAATAATTTTAACCGTGTACCATTTATTGGAACTGGTACTGAAATAAAATTTTCAGTACCAATACATAATTTACAAGTTTTTTAATTAAAATTTTCAGAACCAGTAGATATTGTACTGATACTGGTGTCAAGTACCAGTACTTTCCAAAAAGTACTTGAGAACTACCAGTGCTTTGCCAGAATTGCCTGTATTTGGGCAAAAACACAGCTGAGAATTTTCAGTAATATTATGCTGTACTGTACTTTTTTCCAGTAGCAGTACATTTGATACTGGTACTGAAAATTTTATGTAAACTGGAGTGATATTCCGTAACTTGTTTCAAGCGTTTGTTTCGAGTTAGAAAAACATGAAGTATTCACTGTCTCTGTTTTGACCGAAATAAATGACAGAGAGAAACCGAGATAGCAAATACCACTTTTTCTTCTAACTCGCAACAAACGCTTGAATCAAGTTACGGAATACCCCTCCAGATTGCGTAAAGTGGTTCACAGACGTTACATCATATGTTAGGTTACCCACTGTACTACGACATTTCCTGCGCTGTTTGTACAATATTATAGACGATCTCTTGTTCTCAATAAATTTCAGACGTACAAAGTTTCCTAAGCCATACTACAAACTGCACAACATGATTAGTAAACATTTATAGCTGCGCTCTTGAAAAAATCAAATTTTTTTGACATCTTCTTCCAACTGATTGGCAGACATGTCCAAACGTTGGCTAACAGCCCACGAACTATACAACGGACCAAGCTGGCCAAAATATTGTAACGTATGTTGGGTGCGTAAGGGGACGTCACGCATTTGGTGGGACCAGGGTACGAAAAATCGCAAAAAAGGCCTGACCACAGAACTATATAACATAGAACAACTGTCACCATACAAAGCTCTGCTGAAAAATGGTCCCAAAAGTATTTCCCTCTTTATCGTACTTGAACGCATCCACTGAACTGTATAAGGTCGCAAAATTCGAATTTCGTCTGCCGCGAAATTCAAATTTCACAAGTTTGAGACTAACTTTAGGCGCAAACAAATAACTTTAGGCGCCAACACCATTCCGAAAGTCTATTTTCCTTTGACAGCTCACGGTTTAAACGAGAGGACTATATTTATTTTCATACAGTTATCTTGCGCTTACTTGACTCGTTTTGATCCACTGAACTGTATTTAAATGGGACCATTTGAGACAGCAAATCGAGCGATCTAGTATATCTATGGGCCTGACGAACACGGAAGATCCGAAAAGGACGTGACGTATTTTATGGATAATCTTCAAATTAAATTTGACAACTGATGCTCGAAATATTTGGGCTCATATCATTTTCAGCAAATGTCAAAATCCCCATTGTCGAATTGAGAACTCAATAAAACCCCTTTTGTGCCTCATTTTCAGAGATTCAAAGAAATCGTGCAGGATTCTTCGTATGGGGTCAAGTAGTTAGAAATTAATTAGATGAAGTACTAGATTAATTGGTTGAGATTTTGAGCATTTTACTTTACTTATATGAGCTGAACAAGATTTTTCACTATATACTAACATGTATTCAGTTGGCGCATAAGTTTTTGTTAAAAGTAATGTGTAAATGTTAAATGTGTCTCCATTCATGTACGCTTTAATAGACCCAAACTTATTTTCTGGCTAAAGTAAATACATTTTAGTTCTGTTGCAATGGGAAAATACCATAGGAACTTTAGTCATTAAAACTTGTTTATGTAGCTCCTATATAGCTAACTTTACTTAAAAGTTTCTTTTAAAACAGAAGGCAAACCAAAAAAAAGACGATTTCATCCTTCTTGTATATTCCTTGTAAAGTAATAAAAACGAAAGAAATGTTTTGCACTGAAGTCATTCAGTATACTACAGCATCGTGTGTAAATAGATCTGGGGTATATATATGGTATACCGCATAACGAAGTAGAAAATAAAATGACAAGTTAGATAAAGCAAGTGAATTTACTAAATTGTCATAGACAAAAAGTGAAATTAAAATTTAATTCGTAACTTTTGTACTTAAATGCTAATAAATGATACTTAGGTAATAATATAAAGACATAATCAAATTAAGTAAAACCATCAAATAAACTTTAATTGGCCGCGAATGTTTGTCTTATATCATAAAAATGTGCGAATGTTATTGGCTGCGAATTATTTATTTATTTATTCAGCTGCAAAAGAGATCTTGAGTTAGTGAAATTGATGTTAGTAGTTTTAAAATATACTAGCTTGCATAGCCGTCGTTGCCGGGTTAAGTTTTTTCAAATTTTTTTTTATGGTCTATGTTGGAGCTAAACTTCAGGCCAATCGGCTCGGTCGTTTCCCCGCGAAAGGGTGATATAGAGGAAGAGCTAAGTTTCAATATAACTTTACCCCTCCCCTTACTCCCCCACCCCTTACTCCGCCCACCTCTCAGGCTACTTTTTAATGGGTCTATGTTGGAACTGGACCCCCGACGAACATCTATGCCAAATTTCAGGCCAATCGGTTCAGTAGTTTCCCCGCGAAATAGTAACATAGCGCAAAAACTAAGTTTGGAAATCACTTTACCCCCTTACTCCCCCCACCCCTCGCGCTACTTTTCCGTATGCCTATGTTGGAACCAGAACTACCACAGACACTCATGCCAAATTTCAAGTCAATCGGTTCAGCCGTTTTTGCGTGAAAGAGGAACAGACAGACAGACACCAACTCATTTTTATATATTAGTATGATAACAAAAATCTTGAGTTTCAAACACATGGCCGGAGCGAAAAGAAATAACCCGTTTTTTCGAATTTCAAATAGAATTAGGTGCCGTTTACACCTGACACTATACTCCGCGAATTTTATTCTGCGAAACTCAATTCACGTTTCACAACCGTTTACACTACGAAACAACATCCCGGAATTTATTCTTCAAAGACGCCCAAACTCTTCTATATATATAAAAATGGACGTTTGTCTGTTTGTCTGCTTGAGATTACAAAACTCAACAACTACTGGACCGATTTTTACGCGGTTTTTTTGCAAAATGATCTGCGTTGCCAGGAGCAGGTTTTTAGCTATGTTAGAGTTTCAAAACTCGAAATGGAAGGTCCTGTCCCGGGAAAAATCGGTATTAGGGGTTTTCCGGGGTTGCTAATCACGAATGCGGTGTGGAAATTCAAAATTCGAAACGGAAGGTCCTATAAGGATAACGCAAATATCCTTTTTCCCATTTTTCGCAAGAAAAATTGGCATATGTGGTTTTTGGGGTCGCTGATCACGAGTTGGATATTGGAATTCCAAAATTCGAAACGGAACTTCCTGTGAGGATAACGCAAATATCCTTTTTCCCACAAGGTCCTGTAAGGATGACATAAATATCTTTTTTCACTTTTTCCCCGGAAAAATTGGGATTATGGAGTTTTTGGGGTCGCTGATCACGAATCCGGTGTTAGATTTTTAAAACTCTAAACGGAAGGTCCTATAAGGATAATGCAAATGTCCTTTTACCAATCTTTCTAAAAAAAACTGGCATTAAGGGGTTTTTGGTGTCGCTGATCACGAGTCCAGTGTTGGAATTTCAACAGAAGGTCCTGTAAGGATAACGTTTTTTCCCAAAAGTTTTTAAGTTATTCATGGTTTTTTGGCATTCTATAATTTATACAAAAAACTTTAAGCTGCCAACGTAGAGTCTGCTAGTATAATATAAAACTACTGTAATAAATTCAAGTTTGGACAAGATTTGTTGAGTGATTTTATTCTGCCATATATGCGATTCTGCAAATTCTTTCGCGGAATAAATTCTGAATCAAATCCGCGGAGAAATTCAAGAAAAAATCGAAAGTGTAAACGGGACTTTAGGTTTTTTTTGTGCAGTTCAATTTAAAAATGAAGTCTGTAAAGTTTCCTTCAAAAATATTAATATCTTCATCTGTTATAAGCCATCAAAAGTTATTCCAACTTTGGTCTCGGGTTATACTTGACCGAATGCCTTGAAATTTTTTAAACTGGTACCGGGGCGTAGTCTAATTGCATAGTATTTCCCGGTCTTATTCCAGTTTGTATTGCTAATTTCATTATTATCAAGTTTTTATGGTAGTAGAATTAGCATGCAATCAGACCGGTTCGCACGCGCCCTAAATGTAAATCTTTAAGTTTTCCGTTCAGGAAAGTCAAATTTTGCACAGACAAAAATTGACATGAAACAATATTTAATATACGGTAGAGGTTCGAATATTACTATTTTAGAAAGGTAGAGAAAAATTTGGTTAAAATATCCATGGAATGTCTCACAAGATAAAGCTAAAGAAAAAATTTGTGGGAAAATTACACAAAGGATGGATGTTAAAACAATATTTTTCACCTTCTCCATTAAACGTTTCAAACAAATTCCTTGCAATCTCTATAACACACTTGTTTTACTACTCTTCTGTTACTTAAGTGGGGTTGCTAAAACTTCTGGTATCGTAGTCGGCTTTTAATTTTTTTCTCTTTTTAGTATAACCAAAGATTAGATAGCTAAAGATAAGAAACCACGGATTTTTTTTAAATGTATGGAAAATACTGTAGAGGTATGAATTCCAATCAAGTAACGCATGCAATTTTTTTATTGTTTTTTTGACAGTCAGCCATTCAAATATAACCCCACGACTCCATTAGACTTTTTAGAATCATGATTTTTTCCCCCACTCCATATTTTGGCGAATAAAAAAATCAGCGCGTGGGCATTTTCAGTCATGATTTTTCATTTTTATTGTGTCTCCATAGCGTACTTAGAAATGTCAACCAGGAGGTAATCAGGGCAGCCAACTAGAAATCAGCCAATTTGACTGAACAAATGTCAAAAAAAAATCCTACTTTTCAGCAGCCGAAAAAATCATGACAGTACGGAGATTTAAATCATGATGCAAGATTTTTTGAGTCTCCATTAGATTTTTTCGTGATTGGATTTAAATACAATCTGGAAAAAAAGTCTAATGGAGTCGTGGGGTAAGGGAAAATAATAGTTTGCATACTAAAGATTCCATTTTCGGTATCGAATATTCTGGCACCCAAAAATTTGTTCTAGGATTCTTATCTTCATTTACCTAATCTTTGGTATAACCAAATGTTTCAGAACTAAAAGCATGTTAATCTCTTTTTTTTAGTATATTTTAATAGAAACTTTTTTTTTTTTTTTAAAAATGTAGGAAAATTTTCCGAAAAATTGATAAAATATCTTTTTTCAGATTTTTTGAATTTATTTTATTGAAATAATATAAATACATTCATTTTTCCATTTCAACTTAATTATAACAGAAATGATGATATGTACGAACAACGATTATAAATTTTTAAATGGCAGGAAATGACCATTGTTTTTGGTGGGTATTGTCCCTTAAAAATGTAATTACCAAAGTTTCGAAAACATTTTGCGCGGGAATTAATACCACTGTCTACCTTCGTAACTCTGTTAAAAAATGCAAAAAATCGCAAAAAAAAATCCATTTCCTCAGCTTTTGTTTATGAAAATATAAATATACCTCAAAATACAGAAAAAAAAACCCGAACAAATGTAACAAAAAAAGTACTCTCGTACTCCCGCCAAAAAATTGTATAGGGAAATACAACCAAGGTTTTTTTTCTGTAACTTTCATTAATCAAGCGATGATGGAAGTAGAATTTTCACTTACTTTCTGGATTTGGGCAAAATAATTAATGACTCAGCAGAATTTCATTGTTGTATTTTATTTACTCTACTCAGCATCCCTATAATCTCCACGGATTATGGGTTTACATTTATTGTTATAAATGACCGCCCTTGGCAACTGTGTCTTGTGTTTAACACGTCATTCGATGATCATTTACCCTAAAATGAAGACGTTTACTGTCAAACTCATTCAAGTGCGCGTTTATCATATACCCTAACTAGAAAATATTTTTATTAATATATCCATATGCTTTTTAGGCATATTCTTTTAATAGTCTTTTATAAAACTCACACAATAATGAACACGTATTTAATAATAAAAAAACATATTTAATAGGCCATTGTCGAAAATTGTCAATGACAATTACATGCATGATTTACTTCCCTTTTTTCGTATGTTTCCTTCATACGAAAAATGGTTTTATTAAGTTATTCATTCTTATGGAAAATATCTTTTAATGTATTCATCGCTTTTATTTGCAAAACAGTTCCATTGTTGTACATACAAGTATATCTTAGAATTATATAATTCCCTTTGGACCAAAAATGAAGAGTCATTCCATTATTAAATGACTGGTAAAGACACATGGAAAATATATATTCAAACCGACAAGTGTCTCTATTATGGGGATATAAATACTAACACGTACAGATCTATAGTTGAACAGATAGATAGATTCCTTATTTGGAGGGTAATATTTTAAACGTAAACACAACACTATTTGATGTAGAATTTATAACATATGTTGGAATCTGTAAGTTTAAGTTGGTATAATGTTTCAAATCTGAATGGTCAAGCTTACTTCGTAAAAAGATTATTGAAAATTGGTACATTATGTAAACCGAACGATCGACCGAACATTCCCCATATACGAAGTGGAAGAGTTTAGGACACTTGCGGGTTTAAGGATTTCCTCCGGAGGCAATTTATGTTCACAAATTTAACATTGTCATTATCTCCCTATACAAATGCCAGGAATGTTCACTAAAAGTTCGTGTCCTCTATATTTGGAGTCAAGAGCTCTGTATTGATGCTAAAACATATCTATTACAAAAGGCAATTGTAGGGTCGTTTGTCGGTATATTGTGCTGTTTGTTTGTCTGGTAACCTTCAGTTTGGGGATGTTTTCTTATTCTTTATATCTTTACATATTCTGTACATACAGAATTCGTTTATTTATTCTATTTATTTTTTTTTCTTTCATTTTTTTTTATCGTCTATTTTTACGCCCGAGAACTGTAGGCAATAAATCTGGATTGTGTTTTGGTTTATTTTACGTTATCCTCGAGCGAAGATATTTGCCTTTGAGATTGAGAGCTGACAGTTATTTATAACATGTCATATACACTAACTTATTTTTTGATTAATCCTTAGTTTGCCATACCCACAAGAATGGACAATAGGAGCAAATCCTTTGCTAGATATTTAAATATAAATCGATATAATTTGTAATTTGAAGTTATGTGAAATGAAGATAACAAAATGCTTAATTTTTTAAAAATCTTTTGTGGCCACTTGCACTGAGATAAATGGAGTAAAGGTTTTAAGCCTGCTGCAGCACTATATTACTTATAGTATCAGCTAAGTTATCTTAAATGTCTGTTCACCTACAGTTGGCATCTGTCAACTTCCTGTAGGTTAAGGGAAAAAATTTGTTTGGAACAAGTGAAGTTAGCTTGCAATATTAGAACATGTTTGCATGATACAGGCGTTGCGACGATGTCAAATATTTCAAATTTCAGCAAGCCTATAAGAAATGTACAATTTGCTCAAGGCAGGTGAACATTACACTTACACAAGGCAAACTACAAAATGTGGCGAAAAAACAATCTGTCACAGGTCAACAAAAAATATGTTTACTTGTAGCACAAGTACGTGTAAAGTATTGTTAACTGAACTGCAAAAGTAAGGATTTATGTTTTTGCTGTATACCTGCAGCAAATTTACAGCTAATTTGTGAAAGTGGAAATTTTAACGAAGTAAAATCTTCTATATATTTCTTTTTAAAAACAGCTTTATAAACGAGTCCACTCATAATTCCAACATGTTTTATGAACTCGGAGTATTTAAGTGAAGTTGAGTCCAGTATCCACCGGGTCGCAAATCACCCGCAACGAAGAAGGACGCGTTGTAACCCGCTGTGCCGTAAGTTTTAATATTTTTATGCTAAAGTTTTGAAAATGTTGTGCAAAATTTCTGAAAATCAATCAACTTCCACAGGTGAACTGTTGACCTGTGGAATTTGATTGGTTTCGTTTTTGTTCAACTAACTCTGCGCTAGTCCGCATAGGAAAAAATCCGCATAGGAAAAAATCCGCATAGGAAACGTTCCTATAAAATTTGGGAAAGCTTTTATAGGAGTCATTGCACCATTTTGTAGCAAAAGCTGCCATAAATATTGGGACTAGTCCGAGTTTTCGTGGGATCATTACTATGTATATAGGGCTGAGAGAAAAATGGACATATGTATGTATGTAGCACCCGTTCCTAGTTTTTACTGGAAACATTCCTATATTGAATATAGGAAACCATGCTATATTATGGAATGGAATCGTTCCCACTGTTTTTCGAAGTGACTCCAATACGACAGGCCCGTTTGCTGAAACAAGTCATAACAATTTAAGTTGTGCTTAGCCTACTTAAACCGTAGAAATTCTGGGTCTTAAGTAATTTAAGTGGAACATAAGACGCTATGACTTGTTTCAGCAAACGGGCCTTAGTCTTACAAAAAAATTGAAACGAATCCTAAGTGTTGGTGGACTCATTCTTATGCAAATAGGATTCAGCGAATTTGGTAATTCAAGCCAATTTGTTTTCTTCGGTTTATAATTCGGTTTGCGAACTCGTTGCTTATATTGTTTGGATCTGCTTAGTACCATACTCTAACACTTGTGTCGGAAGAATTTTTGACGTGGATACGTCTTGGATTTTGGTTATGGGGGTACAAATTAGAAAATCGGCTTGCTGCCATGATAACAAATTTGCAATCGATGATACTCGATAGTTTGTGGTGATATCCGAACATAAACTCTGTTATAAGATGAGGCCTACATTAAAGCATTGTTTAGGGTATTTTGTTATGTTAAACTATGTTCAATTATTTTTTTAAAGATCAAAATCAAAATTTTTACTGCCGCTGCTATGCTGTGTTTGCTGCTTGTAGTACAGATTTCACATTTATACTCTTTTTATGCTTCTCCTTTGTGTGTATTAATTGAATCTGATGTATTGAATGTCATGTTATTTCGTTCTTTTCGCTCTTAACGGCAAAAGCGTTTGCTGTGGTTTCCGACTCTCGTTCTTGGGAACGAAAATGATTTTTTTTAAGTTTTCGCTTCTTGTTCAAAGCGGTTTGTGGGCAGGGATCCCGTTTACACTACTATCGTAGTTTTACACTACTATTTCGACATAATTTTGACCTAACACTACTTACACTACTGAAAAACTCAAAACACTACCTTTTTCGCTCTATAAAAAACGTGCTACATAGAAAATTAATTTCTAGATTTGAAAAGTTCATTTATATGGGGAAAATTAAAAAATATGTAATTTATAATCATTCAGACTCTTTATGTAAAATATTTAAGTACTTTAAGGCATTCCCTATGAAAAAGTGACTGACTAAACGCACTCAATCCTTGAACAAAAGAGACATATAATACTTAATTCCTTCCTTTAATTTTAATTTATAAAAAAATTTGATTTTTGTACTAATATAAAAATGTACTGATATGGTAGGTCTGTTCGATATAAGTCCTGGACTTACTCCGAGTATTTTCACTTTACTCCACAAAATGGCGCATTTTCTTACTCTGAATTTGTTTTTATCGAACAACTTGGAGTAAGTTCAGAGTAAGTTCAGAGTTAATCACTAACTCTATATTATGAGTTTATAATAATAGATTATAAAATATAACAAATATAATAAATAAAACCCGAAACTACTCAAAAATATATATTGGAAATAATTTATGATGGCTTTTGTTGCATTTCTTCTTCCAAACACTGTAAAAGAGAGGTTATGTCTGACAAATATCAACTGCCAAAAGTTTACTCCAGCTAAAAGCAAGAGTAAATAAGAGTAAGTCCAGGACTGTCCTGGACTTACACTTTACTGTTCGATATGTGTTCGGAGTAAGTCCAGGACTCATATCGAACAGAAAAGAGTAAAAATTTTTACTCCGAGTAAGTCCAGGACTCATATCGAACAGACCTGGTATGCAATAAAACATTAGACGGTAACATTCAAAATGTGTTGTCTCAATAAAACTCTAAATTACTGTTAAAAAAGTTGACACTACTGAAATCCCTCTGACACTACTATTTTTCTATCAGTAACACTCCGCTTTTCACTTTTGGGGTGGGAACCCTGTTTGTGGGCATCGCATAAAAATGAATGAAAGCCTCGAGCGATGGCTTTTTGGTATGATGCACACACACATGTAAGTATGTATTTTACTACTGAGAGAAATATATTTCGCTCCCAGCATTAAAATTTTGTACAGGGTTGTGACTTTTGATTTTCGAAATCGTAGTAGGTAGGTAGGTAGGTTAGAGTGGCGGTCATCCGACCCACTTAGACCAATGAGGTCCATTGTGATACCACATTTTTATTTATTTATTTCTTCTCTACTCGAACCAGTGTGAGCTTTTTATGAAGCCTAGGAGATTGTTGATGTTTACATCTTCCAATTCATTAGTATTTTCAAAGAAAAAGGATCCTAAAAATAATTTCCTTCTGCGAGCCAGTGCTGGGCAGGTGCAGAGCAGATGACCTACAGTCTCCTCCTCCTCTACATGTTTGCAGCTTCTACAGAAGTCGTTGGAGGGGACACCAAGTCTACTCGCATGTCTCCCTATGAGGCAGTGTCCTGTGATCACGCCTACAATCATAGTAATATATCTTCGGTGCAGCAGAATCAGCTTGCATGTACGCTTTTTATCCAGCTTTGGCCAAATAAGTTTGGTAGCGTAACACGAGGTGCCTGAGGACCACCTTTGATTTGCAAGCCTAGCTGCTTCTGCCCGAATCAGCAATTTGCACGTTGCTAATGGTGCACCCAGATACTCCTTTTCCGGCATGATTTGGAGTGTAGTGCCGTATCTAGCGAGTTCGTCCGCTTTGCAGTTACCCGGAATGTCCCTGTGTCCAGGTACCCAGATTAATTTGATATTGAAGAACTCAGCTAGCTCGTTTAGAGTTGCCAAGCACTCAATAGTCACTCTTGATGTTAGAGATGACGAGTCAAGTGACTTTATTGCCGCTTGACTGTCCGTGAAGATGCTGATATCCTTACCCGATATCACATTATTCTTCAGCCAGCTTAGGGCTTCTTTGATCGCCATAACCTCGGCTTGAAAGACGCTGCAGTGATCCGGTAGGCGAAATGCAATATTTAAGTTTAGTTGTTCAGAGAAAATCCCTCCACCGACTCTGCCCCCCAACTTTGACCCATCTGTATAGACATGGATCGTCTTTTTCTCCAAAACTCCTCCCCCCTCCCAGTCTTCCCTGGAAGGAATAGAAGATTGGAACCCTCTGTCTAGCGATAGCAGTGGTAGGGTATAGTCGATGTTCTCCGGGAGTGTTCTCTGAGACAGCAGTATTGAGGCATGTCCATTTTGCGAACTATGCCATTGTGATGTTGCTTTGAGTCGGATGGCTGTGCTGGCTGCCATCTGTCTTCCTGTGATGTCTAGAGGTAATAGGTGTAGCATAATCTCCAGTGCGTGCGTCGGGGTTGATCTCAGCGCGCCACTAATATAGAGAGATGCCGTCCTCTGTACCTTGCTTAAGAGATTGCAATTACTCTTAGTTTCAAGAGCTGTCCACCACACCACCACCCCATATAAAAGTATGGGTCTTACGACAGCTGTATAGAGCCAATGCACAATCCGTGGTTCCAACCCCCAGGTTTTCCCAATGGAGTTTTTACACGAGTAGAGTGCAACAGTGGCCTTCTTTATCCGTTCAGTGATGTTTTGTTTCCAACTAAGTTTCATATCCAGAATAAGGCCCAAATATTTTACCTCTTTTTTGAAGACTAAGCTGGTGCCATATAGTCTGGGAGGGTCTACTTGTGGAATTTTATACTTCCTTGTGAAAAGGATTACCTCTGTTTTATCCGGGTTAATCCTTAAGCCACATTTGTAGCTCCAAGTTATTATGTGAGAGAGCGCTGTCTGCGTTAGGTCTCTTAAGGTGTCCGGGAATTTACCTGAGACAACTACGGCAATGTCATCCGCATAGGCAATGACCTTAAAGCCATTTCCTTCCAGTATTTTTAGTAGTTTGTCAACCACCAAATTCCAAAGAAGGGGAGAGAGTACACCACCTTGTGGGGTGCCCCTGCTCACGAATCTCTTGGCAGATGAGTCGCCCAGCTCTGTACTAATGCTTCTGCTTTTGAGCATCTTGCTGATTAGTACCCGTAGCGACTCATCCACACCGACATCCGCCAGCGCCGTAGTTATTGCCTCTGGTTTGACATTGTTGAATGCTCCTTCTATGTCAAGAAAAGTAATCATAGTATACTCTTTTTGTTCTAAGGATTTTTCGATGGTACTCACAAGGGAGTGTAAGGCTGTTTCTACAGACCTTCCCTTACAGTATGCATGTTGGGACGCTGAAAGTTGGTTATGGACCCCTTTGCAGCGTAGATGTGTCTCTATCAGTCTTTCCAATGTTTTCAAGAGAAAAGAGGACAGACTTATTGGTCTGAAGTCCTTTGGACGACAGTGGGAGTTCTTACCCGCTTTGGGTATGAACAGAACCTTGACTTCTTTCCACAAGGTGGGTATGTGGGCAAGATCTAGGCATGCCTTGAAGATAATCTCTAGCCAGGGGAGAGAGATATCTAAGGTATTCTGTATATCCGCCGGGATGATGCCATCGGGCCCTGCGGCTTTGAATGGATGGAAGCTGTTCACTGCCCATCTTATTTTTGGTCTGGTTATGATTTTACCAGAATTATTGGAGGGAAAGCACATGTCTGTCTCCTTATAAGGTTCTTTTGAGTTTCCCGGGAAGTGTGTATCAATGAGCAGAGTGAGTGATTCCTCACTTGAAGAAGACCACGAACCATCCTTTTTCATAAGATGGCTAAGCTGTGGTGGTGAGTTAGTAGAGAGAATTTTCCGTAGCCTTGACGCCTCAGAGACTGTTTCTATTTTACCACAAAAAAGTTTCCAAGATTTGCGTCGGGCTTTCCTCAATTCGGTTTTGAATAACTTTAGGCTCACTTTATAGGAGTCCCAGTCATGATCTGTTCTCGTGCTTTTGGCTTGATTGAACAGCCTTCTGCACTCTTTCCGAAGAGCTATTATCTCTGGTGACCACCAGGAAGGCCTTGTCTTTCCCCTCGATACGCCTAGGGGGCAAGATTTTTCCGATGCCTTACTGAAGATCCCACTGAGTTCCTCCACCATTTCGTTAAGCTCTGTTACTGAGGAGGGGGGATTCGGAGATCCCGGTGAAATAAGTTCTTCAAAGGAAGCCTTATGTTTTGTCCAGTCGGTTTTCCGTCGATTACGATAGACCGGCTTACTAATAGGCTGAGTTACCACGTCAAACTGTATATAGCAGTGATCTGAGAATGAGTGTTCTTCAGACACCTTCCAGTTTTTGACTAGGTGACTTGCCGCCTGAGAGACTATTGTTATATCTAAAACTTCCTGTCTATTTTTAGTAATAAAGGTAGGTTTGCTTCCAGAATTACAAATGTAGAGGTTAGTACTTAAGATGAAGTCAAAAAGTAACTCACCTCGTTCGTTGATGTCGGAGCTACCCCATATAGTGTGATGCGCATTGGCATCACACCCGAGGATTATGCAGATGTTCTTTCCTCTCGCGTCCGCTGCGAACCTCCCCAGGTTATCCGGAGGGAGGGGCCCTAGGTGGTCGTGGGCCAAGTATACGGATGCCAGCCAGAGAGTTAGGCCACTAACCTCTAGACTAGCCGCTACTATGTCTTCGCTGCTATATGACGGGAGAAGAAATGCTTTTAAGTTATTTTTAACTAGAATACAGGATCTGATTTTACCATCCATCCTTGTGTGGAGCAGTTTGTAGCCTGGAGTGTTGAGCCCAGAAACCCGATTTCCAACAATCCACGGTTCCTGTATCAACACGACGTCCTCCCCCACCTTTGACAGGCGAAGGAGGAGAGCGGCAGATGCCGCTTTGGAGTGGTGAAGGTTAATCTGAACTAGGCGAAGCATTGGAGCTTCTTTCTAGTTCAGACACCCCCACCACAGTGGTGTCGGTTCCTGCATCGTCCGAGTCCGTTTCTAACAGTTCGTCGTCCGTCAGGTGCAGTCCCTTAACTGTACTAGACATCTCCGAGTCTGATGACAAGGTGTCATCCCTCAAAGATGTCTCTGGTTGGTGTATAGGAGAGGATTTGGCAGATACATTCTCCCCATCAACCGCTCCCGCTCCTGTACCAGGAGTAGATTCGGCCGAGCAGAGCGCCCCCATTTCCTCATCCTTCTTATACACCTTTAGTGTGATGGCGCTGAAGCCGTAGCTAATTAGCCCCTTTACCTCCGCCAAAGGAGCCAGCGACTCTTTGTTGACGATTATAATCGCCTGCCTAGAGGCACGGCATAGAGACAACCAAGGTATGCCGTAAACTCAAATCTGACATTTCGTTGCTACGTCACTTGTGCCGATTAGTTCGTCAAGTTCAGAAGGAATTTCGTTTTGTGGATGGTTATTTCAGTTTTTGTGCGATTTAAATAAGATATTTGTAAATTAGTGGACTGATTGCATTAAATAGTGATCAATAAACATAAAAATTAATTAAAAAAAGTCGGCACAAATGACGTCACACCTGACTATCAAAAGTTTACGGCATACCTTGGTTGTCTCTATGCCGTGCCTAGAGGTACCAGCTGACTCTTCCAGCTTGGCTACCTTCCAATTGGAGGTAGGGAGGGAGGGGTTGCTGAGTTTAAGGATCTCCAGGATTTGCTCTGGGTCAGATGGTTCCGCCGGGATCCAGGTGCGTGCTCTTGGCCTGCTTGGGATCTGATCCCTCGCAACGACCTCGAGTTTTGCGCCTGGCCAGACTTCGCCAACCTTCCCAATCGCTTTCCCGTAGAGATCCAGCGATCTCTGGTCTGCACAGGCTACCAACTTCACATGCCCCTGGTGCCAGCCACTATCTCGGCAGGAAGGAGGTGGACCCGGATTTTCGCGCAGGGTCTGTAGGAAGATCGAAGCCAGAGCTACTTCTACCTTCCTCCAGTCTGTCACGCTGATCCTACCGTCCTCATCCCTCTGTCAATGACAGCAACCACCAGCTGATCCTTCAGGATGTCGCTGAGGGTCTTAGGCCTTTTGGCCTGGTTCGGAGACTCCTCCTGTGACCTCGGTCTCTTGGACCTAAGGTTGGAAGACGAGTCCCCTACTTTCTCCTCAACAACACCCCTTGCCCAGGCAAGTGAAGCCTTTTGCCTCTCGTTTAGCCGTTCCTCAGGGGTCTCGCCTACACGATCAATGATCCTGCGAGCTACCTTTTTCTCGCGATAAGCGATTTTAGAGGGTGGAAGGTGCCCCGGGCTCGAAGCCTTAGGGCCCATTCTCTTCGAAGAAGATTTGGCTGTCCGCTGTTCGTTCTTTCCGCGTTCAGCGAGTCTGGAGGGCGCTAGGAACCCCGAGCTCGAAGCCTTAGGGTCCAGCCGCTCCGAAGTGGTTTTGGTAAGAGGTTGGTTTCCCTTCCCCTTTCCAGAATCCGGCTTGGAGGCCAAGATTTCCGGTTTTTTAAGAGTTCCGGTCTCTTTGTTTTTTTGTTTATTAAGGTCCATTCTAGTCCCACGAGTAGCGAAGAAAGAAGGTCCACTTGCGCAGAGATTCGCATTACGCAAGTAAGGCTGTTTAATCCGGAGGGCGCCAGGTATCCGGATGCTCCGTTTGCGATTGGGCTATTTTTACTGGGACCCCAACCAAGCTGATCCTCGGCACGGAAACGCATGACACCTTGATCCATCCCAGATCTGTCTGGTTCGGGGCTTCTTATTGGTTATTCGAAACTACCCTGATAGCCAACGGATCGTACAGGGCTTTCCACTATCCACCACCTGTGGACCCGCCTAGTAGCTGACAGACAAGCCCTAGGTTAAAATCGTAGTAAATCGGCCGAAAAACAATAGTAGAATCGATGAAATAGTATAGTAAATTTATGTAAAACCTTCGTCATTATATATATAACTAATTTGAACGAAAGACTAGAAATGGGAGCGTTTTGAACACTGTATGTATGATATTTATTTCATACTTCTCTTATCATAAACCAATTATAAATAAAATTATTATACCCGTATGGTGAAACCGAATATCTCAAAAACGGTGCATCTTATTGAAAAAGTGCAAGAACAAAAGTTATTTAGGCTACGATTCTACATAAAACTCCCATATATCAAAATCCGATTGGAATAAATTTAAAAAAAAATCTAATTAGAAAGTTTGACTTCAAACTGGAATTTTGATACAACTGTTCGCCGTTCACTTAAATCACCATACGGATTTTCAATAATTGCCAGCTTGGGAATTATAGCTTTTGTTATGTTTTAAATAAAAATTTGTTTCCTTGATTTCCTTTTCACTAAAATTTCTTACTTAAATATCTATTGGCGATCGTTGTAGGCGGATCCACGTCTTCTGGCCGTCTCTACGAGACAGACACCTGCTTTTTTTAATTACAGGGTATTCTATTACTCGAGTTGTTTGATATCTGAAATACTTTCAAACCCTTCGAACTTCCCTATCTCGTAAATTCGATAACTCTAATTTTTGTCTGTCCCCTTTAGATTGGACAGAATCTAATAAAAAAAGTAGTCAATCCTATTCGGATAGAACTTGGTGCTATAATTATAGGGACCAGTCTTATTTCAAATGAGAATGTTGACCATATATATAGGAGAGAGTTCTATAATCACTGGCGACATTACAACGTCTTATAGGATTCATTTCTTTCATTTTAGGATTGAGTCCTTTACAAAAGCGAATGTTTCCCAAATTTTTGTTTTAATATGTCTAACATATACAGTAATCACTCTCATAATTTTGGGAATAATAACACAAAAAAAAACACATTTTTTTTGTTGGAATGTTTCCTAAAAAATGTGGGAACAGTTACAATTTTTTATAGGAATGACTCCCATATTATGGCGCTTTTCCCATAAATATGGGACTGGAACGGTTCCCATATCTTTTTTCCATGTATTATGAATATCGGTTCGAAACATAAAAAATTTCACCTGCGGCGCAAATAATTAGTTTTTGATATCTTATAAACTTTTTGTTGGTGCGGTTTTCGAACATAATCTTATAATTCTTAATAGATATATTTTTGCGATACATTTTATGGCAACATTTTGTATACAATGGAGTACCTGAGAAAAAACTATTTCGCTAGGTGGCGAAAAATGTTAAGAAACATTGGTAAGCTGGATATACTTATCATATTATTATGTCAAAAAAAAACTTTTCGGAGAAAAAATATCATTTACACGTTTGTTACGGAAAACGAAATTTTGAGGAAAAATTAATGAGAATATAACACTGAAAATACTTAATAAAAGACTGGAAATCGATAATTTGTTATTCAAAATTCACTATTGGTAATTTTTCTAAATGGAAGAATAAAATAAATATCGTCTAGTACATAATTTAGCTTAACTAAATTGAATTATTAATCCTTAAATAAATTAAATTATATTTTGATCACAGTGTTATATAATGGCATGGCATATTTAGTAACATAAATGTAGAGATTTGTCCATGATGTGCCTTATTTTAAATATTATGCGGAATCGTGCGAAGCATGAAATCTGAAACTTCCGGACAGATGGGAAAACATGGACAAAAGTTTATGGGAAGTTAATTTGCTGGTAAAGTTTTCATATCTACTACATGGCATACGGATGCATAAAAATATCTCTTTCTGATATAAGAAAACAGTTTTGCCTCTTTAACGAAATTAATTGCCAAAATGAACGTCATGTTTTGCTAAAGTTTATTTTCCTCAATTTTTTATCCCAAAAAAAAATTTATTTTGCATTTTATGGTTAAAGTTCTGAAATCATAAACACGAAAAATGAGAATCAATGAAAAATGAAACAACTTTCTAAAGAAAAAATGTACTTTATAGAATTTTACGGAAAATCATTTTCTAATAAAGGTAAAGCATGCGGAACTTAATGTAGTTTCAATTGGTTTTATTCATTTTATATGAGGGGGACATGATTTGTAAGACCAAATTTTTTACAGGTTTTACGTTTTTACAGATGATATCATTATAATGCTTTTCTGCCACTTTCGCTGTTTAAAAATTGCGCCAATATTGATACAATCTGGTACGTAGTTTTACATTACATGGCTAAAATTATTGGACTATCTTTTACATTTAATGCCAACAGCATCAAATGGGTGTATTTGTACAGCTTTTGTATTAACGTTTAATCCCAGTTCTGGAATTCGACGTTTTTTAATAAAATTTGTACAATATTATTAAAATTTGTATTAAAAAATGGAGATTTTAAAGAAGCACTGTTTTACGGTTGCATTAAATTTTAATAAAAAAGTATTAATAAATAGCCCATTTGGATTACAATGTAATCGGAAAACGAGCCCTAGGTTTCGTCGATCATCTCTAGACCGAAGCAAAAAGCCGTTTTTCTCGAATTTTTTGGTGCTGTGCAGTCGAAAACGAAGGGTTTAAAATTTTCTTGAAAAATATTAATTATCATCATCTACCATCAAAAGTTTGAAAAGTCAGAAATTGCAATTTGGAACATTTTCTGCTCAAATTTCAAGACAATCGGCCAAGTAGAAGCCGAGATATGACGGGTTTATACTCGGCCGATTGTCTTGAAAGTTTATGAGATTGTACAAAATTCCATATCATTTGTGAGTAATATTTGACAATCCCTAAGTGAAAAATGTATAGTTTTTAATAGACTAACTTCTCCAAGTTTTATATTTTATTTTCTATTTTTAACAATTTTCAAAATTCCGTCAATTCACTTGAAAATTTTTAATGCGAATAATAATTAAAATCAAACTTTCTTTTTTTCTGCCTACTTAAAATTAGTTATCATACAGTAGGGCTGACCGGGCTTAGTTGGCTATAGGGGTAAGTAGACTCATTGCGGTTAAGTCAACCACGGTTGAAAACAAACCTGCGTGAATTGGACTGTTTATTCAGTCAACTGACAGCTATCAGTGAACCAATGTCGTTAGACTACAGTGCTCTTGGAACGAACTGTGAGGGGAAAAAACGAAATTTCAAGCGTGTGAGTAATTTTTTTTTCTTGTTAATTAAATTGTTTTGTAGCTTACACTTTCATTGTATTGAACTCGTCAGTGATTTCAAGTGAAAATTTTGTATGAGTTAACAAGTTACTAAAGCATTTTCTGACCCATACTTTTTCATTTTTTTTCACGATTGTGTTAAAAATAAAATGGCGGCTTGGGGCTAGTTGACTCACAGTATACTGGGGTTAAATGACTCGATATGAATTACCTATATTTTTTTTGTTAATTAATTTTATTTTTTTAAATTAGATGAAATTTACACCCCGATTGTGAGTGTCGTGTCGTTTTCGACAAGAGTCGTTTTACGTGTTGTTGTTAGTGTTTTTCTACCAACAACAACACGTAAAACGACTCTTGTCGAAAACGACACGACACTCGCAATAGGGGTGTTAATTTATGTTAATCTGAAATGTTATTAATTTTTTAAAGAATAAATTTTTTCAGAATTATTATAGTTTTTTAATATGTTCCAACACATTTTCCTCATAAAAAGTATAGAGTCAAATAACCCCGTTCACAGAGTCAACAAACCCCAGACACGGGGTTAGTCGACTCATCGAACAACTTTTTTTAAAATGAAAAAAAATATTTGAAACATTTATAATTAGTCAAAATAAAAGATTGACTAAGAAACACAATTGAATAAACCAACCAAAAACGTCTTTACTGCACCTGAAATAATTACAGTAAAACTTTTATGAAGTAGATTATAAAAAGTGGGTCTACTAGCCCCGGTCTACCCTAGTTTAAACTTAGCCTATTACAAGTTCTTTATTTTTCAACCTTAGAGAAAAGGGAATAAAGAGTTGTCCGATTGAAGAGTTATTTAAAATTATATTTGAAGCACTTTTCCTGTTAATAACTTTTTCGATAAAGTGAACCGTTTTCGAGGAAATCGCAAAAAAATTGTTCTGTTGTATATTGTATGTGAGACGGGGTAAGGAGAAGGAGATGTTCCAAGTTGCAATACGTGATCTTTCAAACTTCTGATGGCTTATGGGAGATGTAAAGTTTAATATTTTTAGATTGATTTTCTCCAAAAAAAATCCTAATGGCCGTGTCAGGTTGGCCGGCAGTAGCAGTGGCAGTGAAATGAGAATGCTGCTTGATGAAATATATTGCATTTCACATACAGTAGCAGCAAAATTTTGACATTTGGCTACTTTTTGTTCCTGAAAAATAATACAAAAATATGTTTCTTATCTTCGGATTTATTATGTATAGAAAACAATAACTAATGTAAAAATTAAATTCAAATTAAAATAGCTATAAAGATACAAAACAAAATTGGTCTATGCTCTGACGAAGAGAAAAGAAGTAATAGAACCCATGATAATCAAAATAATGTGCACGAATTTTATAGATTTTTTCCAAATTTTTTCAAAGTACTGAAGTAAATTGATAACACATAGTTTACAGTATTACGTACAAGTATGCACATCATATAAAAATCAATTACTTTTTTTTCCAATTCTATCACTTTTATACATATAATTTCATAATATTTAATGATTTTCGCGCATTTTTCAGTAAAAATCACATAAACTTGCTGCATTGGGACATGCAATAAAATTAGAATTTGAGATGAACGAACAGCAAAAGTTTTTTCTCTGCATGTGACGCCAGATTGCCGACATCCAATGTCGGCTTAATGCTTTTTAAAATTCAAGAAAAACGGTTTTTCACTCCGGAATATTTTGCGTATGGCAGCTTAGTATTGGAATTTTTTTCTTCACTCATAGATTATTTTAAAAAACGTAACAAAAAAACCCCCCGCCTTAAGAGGGTCATGTGATTTTATATTTTATCTACGATAGTCAACCAGTCGACTCTCCTTTATATCTTAAAGTTTATCTAATTCATCTTCCGGCATTGAAACAATAGCCTGCGTCCCAAAATTTCTTCGACTAATTGAATTAGTTTCTAAATTTTAAATGGATTTCGGTAATTTGTTTACGTTAATAGAAAAAGACATCATTAGATTTCCGCCATCGTTTATCACCTTCGAATGCTAGCCAAATTAATTACTGTATAAAATTTTCTATAAGTGTTTCTTGATAAATTTGGTTAAGACGAAATTATTTGGTTTTCCTAAAATACATATCTTACAGCAAATACCACAATGAAAACAGTCAATTGGAAAATCTTTTGCTTTTAAATCATAATATATGAGATTTATGCATAAGTTTTTTTTTGCTGCTACATTTCCATCAAAACAACTGCTTAGCACTTAGCACCCATGAAAAACTTTATCTGAAACGCAAAACATCTTTCTGTGAGGACCATTATTTTTAAAATAAGACATTTTTATCCATGAAACTAAAAAATATTTCGATATGTATTCAAAAAATTAATGCAAAATGATATATGAAAAAATATCATCGCTTCAGTTGAAATATAGGAAACTTTGGCTAAAGAAACATCGCTGGGCGCATTAAAATAATGTACAAACAAACATACTATCTACCCTCCGGGCTTGGATTTAAGACAAGAAAGAATCCCACTTTCCTATACATCACTTGCATTGGTTATCGTACGACACTAAGGGATCCTGTCAGTCCAGACAATGGTCGGAGGAGCGATGTGGCTAGAAGCTGAAAATTTAAGCAACCAAAGACAGCACATACATGACAAGGACACGAAAAGGACCCGATGTGGTTTCATAATAAAGAAAGAAAAAACCCGAAAATCTCTTCTCCCCCGAGGCAGATGTAAGAAAAATAACGTTTTTGATTTATTTTATCACTTCAAAGAGCTCCATTTAGAAAATTCTTGAAAAGGTTAAGGGACGCATGCAAATAACCTTCTTAACTTTTGTCTTGAGGCTGTATACTCGTGTGATTTTTTATTGTGCTTTGAGATCGTTCTTTTTAACATTCGTCCTACTAGCCAAGGATGGTTTCTCCAGCTACTTTTCTTAAGGGTTTCACTTTCTTATTTCTCTTATTTCTACATTCATGAGGGCGAAAAAACCTTCTAGTTTGCATTTTTATACTTGAAAATGTTGATCAATGACATTCTGTTGTTTGAATGCCTGAGCAAAGGTACGTTTTTGCCCATAGCCATAATGCTTTTTCATGGGAAATTCTTTATGACTTTTAATATTATATGGGCACATCAAAAGACTTTCAAAATTGACTCCATTGCTATCATAGTTAAAAAAATTATCATTCTTAACACAACTTTTGAGCACAAAAAAATTTGAAATATGAAAGTGAATTATAATTAACGCGTGATTTGCTCACCACTGATTTTTTTTAAAATATTATTCATTGTTTTTTGGATATTTACTAAAACTAGAAAAATATTTGAGCTGAATAACATATTGGTGGCATAAATCACTTAATTTGCACTCCGAAAGTCTAAAGAGGACACCATTTTTCCAAAAAACCAAAAAACTGAAATTCAAAGAAATTTTTTTTTCGAAACCGGTTTGATCACAAAATACGTCACTTCTTTAGGTAGTCTGACGTGTGAAAGTGTGACGAGTGGAAAGAATGGGGTAGGGGTGCGAAAACCCCACGTATTATATGGACAACCCACAAAGAAAAAGAGCAATTCTAAATGGCCAATAAGCCCTAAGTTTCCAAATGTTGCAAGTAGGGAAAAGATTTCTAAACCAAACCATAGAATAAGGAATATATAGAAAAAAACTCTGTCGAACAAATTTTTGACAAATTTCCCCTTCGAAGGGGGGAAAAATGTCCCTATCATTCACTAGCTCCGGCCTAAAAGTTAATTACTTTTAGACTAGGGAGCACGAAGCAGAGAGAACATTTTCTAATCATTTTCGTCGTATCTATTCAATGAGATGGAGGAATCGAATGGATAATTTTTTCCGTGTTACATCGGATCCTCTTGCTTCATCTCACAGTGGAAAAATTTTCTCTAAAAATTTGTTCTAAGAGTATATTCTCTAGATTATTTGTTCTCTGACCAAATGATGACAGAATACTTTTCTAAGAAATATAGTGCTGGGAATGAACCTCTTAGCTTTGTTTTTAAATTTACTATTTCGCATTCGATGCAATGAACATTCCAATGGAATTGTGTTTTAATTGTGTCCACCCGAACGAACATTGACTGTAACTGCACTTAAATTCGATTGTATATATTTTTTTGTAAAACTGTATTTTAAACTTTTTATTTTCACAACTTTTTTTACTTCCTAATACGCAGTATAAAAAAGTATTGTGTTCATGAAAAATTTCGACCTCCTAGTTTTTTGCCTGAAAAATCATTTCTCGAGCACTTCTGTGTACAAAACTATCTTTCAGTTTTTCAGTTTGTCAGTCTGATATCCTGTGTATTAAGGTGCCGGTCCACATGAGAGTAAATGCCGGCGAGAACCTCTCGATAGCAGCTACTCGCGAGCTAGTTTCTGCGAGCTGTCAAAATTGATTCTACTCTCTAGTGCAGTGGTTCCCAAACTTTTTTGGCCCACGGACCCCTTTCATAGTCAAAACTTGCCCACGGACCCCTCCCTTTTCATAGCCAAATCTTGCCCACGGACCCTGGGTGAAAAACCATTACATAAATGCATAATAGAAACATTACAAATTTAACTTTGATGTCTTGAATGGTAAATGGTGACGTAAAAATAAAATATTTATAAAACATTTTTTTGAAGAAGTATTTATTGAAATTATAACTTTTGTTTTAAAATACAAAAAAAAATTAATGACTTGGATGAACCTGATGGGATGTTATGAGTGTATTTATGTTCGGCTCAATGTTTGTGAGTAGCAACCGCAAATCCCCACAAGTAGATACTAATTTCTAGTCGGTTTCTTTTTTTTGTGATGAGGCTCATAGCGGCACTGAATCTACGTTCTACCAAATAGGAAGACGGAAAAGCAATCAACAGCTTCTGTTATTTATTGGGACCTTGAATAAGTTCTCGCTGTTTTTTTTATCAAAATTAAAGCTTAATAGAAACTTTTAGGGAAATACCTGTTATTGGAAGTATTGGCCATCACTGGCCACTACTTTTTCCCATCTCTCTAGCAGCATTTGGATTCCCCTCCCGAAAAACGAAGCGTCTTTTGAGGCAATCCAGGAATCGACCCAGTTTTTCGCGTTCTCATAACAACGGAAGTGCTGGTCCGTCAGGCTATTGCTCATCGACCGGAACAGGTAGTAATCCGAAGGGGCGATGTCTGGAGAGTATGGCGGGTGGGGTAGAACTTCTCATTTCAGGCTTTCAAGGTATGCCTTAACCTGCCTTGAAACGTGAGGCCGTGCATTATCGTGCTGCAGGATGACCTTATCGTGCCTTTTTGCATATAGCGGCCGTTTTTCCCTTAAGGCCTCGCTCAGACGCTCTAACTGAAGCCGATAAAGGTCTCCTGTGATGGTGTTATTTGGTCTTAGCAGCTCATAATAGACCACACCCAGCTGGTCCCACCATATGCAGAGAAGGAGCTTAGAGCCATGGATGTTCGGCTTGGCCGTGGACGCTGACGCATGTCCAGGCATACCCCACGACTTCCTCCTCTTTGGATTATCGTATCGAATCCATTTTTCATCCCCTGTCACTATGCGATGGAGGAAACTTCTCCGCTTTTGCCGCTGCAGCAACTGTTCGCACGTGAGCAGACGCCTTTCAATGTCGCGAGGCTTCAGCTGATAGGGGACCCAATAACCCTCTTTCTGGATCATTCCTATTGACTTTAACCGTTTTGAGACAGTTGTGTCGTCAACTCCTAAAGACTCTCCCAGTTCAGCTAAAGTCTGGCACGAGTCCTCAAAGAGTAACGCCTCCAGCTCCTCGTCTTCGATTTTTTTTGGCGCCCCAGTGCGTTCTTTATCCTCCAGGTCAAAATCACCGTTTTTGAAGCGTCGATACCAATCTCTGCATGTTGTTTCCGATAAGGCATGTTTTCCGTATGTCTCCTTCAAAATCCTATGAGCCTCTGCTGTAGATTTCTTTAGAAAAAAATAATGCAGCAAGACTCCCCGCAAAAACTCTTTTTTCGGAACAAAACTCTCCATGGTTAACTCGATTGCACAACAAATTGTTTATGCGCCAGCGAGACGAAATGCTCGGAATTCCTCACTAGCTCATCGCACTTCTAAACGGATGCGTCACCCCCAGAAACTGTACGCAGATAGGACCGGAAACGCCATCTGTTCTCAAACAGCGAGAACTTATTCAAGGTCCCAATATTTTAACTTCCATATTAATAAAAATGTGTCACAATTTTTTTATTTTATTTGAAACCTTGCGCGGACCCCCTGACGTTCTTCAGGGACCCCCAAATCAATTTTAATTTTCCACGGACCCCCTGAATGATCCCGGGGACCCCTGGGGGTCCGTAGGGACCACTTTGGGAACCACTGCTCTAGTGGATACGCCTCCACTGAACTCTCGGAGAGTAACTTGCCAAATACGAACGGCGTTTGAATTTCGCTAGTAGCTCTCGAGAACTCGCCAAAGCAAGATGTCAAATAAATCAAGATATTGGTCACCGGAGGAGATTAAAAAGTTAATCGAACTGTATGAAGTGAACGAAATTCTGTGGAATCTTAAATGTCACGAATACCGTTATTTCAATTTCTAAATTGTTGCCCGTCTATAATTTGCAATTATCTTATTAGATTTTCCCGGCACCCAAAAGATTTCTCCTTTGAATCCAGGACTTAACCCAGTACTTTTTTTTGGTTGATTTTGTTTATCTCTTATTATTAATTAGGATAATCACAACTGCTGCAACATTCCTGTAGTGCGATGAGATTTCAATTATTTTCCACTTTCAGTCGTGTATCACTGACAAATGGACAGGGTCTGGAGAGTTCTCGCGAAAGTGCTTTCCGCTAGAAACTCGCCGAGAGCTCGCGATAGAAAAATCCCCGAAATTAACTCCCAAATGGACAACATCCTGCGAGTAACTCTCGAGAGTTTTTGAGAGTTACTCGCGTATTTACTCTCATGTGAACCGGCACCTTAAGATTTCTCCAAAACTACTACTAGAGCTAGAGTAGTGTGACCATTTATCCCCCTTTGAGGGGGATTATCCCCTTTTCGGACTTGGCTACCCCCACCTCCGCCCGAAAAATCCACCTTTTTTCCAAGATTTATTTTTTTTTGTAGCCGCATGAAAAAATCGACTTTTCTCGTTCGATTTTGGGGAGCAAGGTTCTTGTTTTTTACCAGTGGCAACACTGCATTACTTTTCCTTACCTCCGGTAAAAAAAGTGTGCAATTGGTAAAAAAAAACAAGAACCTTGCTCCTCAAAATCGAGCGAGAATAGTCGATTTTTTCATACAGCTACAAAAAACAATATCAATCTCAGCTGTTTGGAGATTTTCGATTATTTCAAAAGGACAAAGATATGTTAAAGCAAATCTCTTCTCAAGAAAATACAATAACTCGACAAGTTCATCCTCAGTTTGTGCTTGAAATTGAAAAACATAAATAAAAAATCAATATTTTGATTTATTAATACAGTTTTTTTAGTTTTATTTTTCATCCCCCCCCCCCATTTTATCACCAATTGGCTCCAAAAAAAAAATGGTCACGCTAAGCTAGAGCTATGAAACTTTATAGGGATGTTTTGTCCTCGAATGGGACGATCCTACCAACTTTTCATGGATATCCGTTAACCGCAATTAACCAAAATAGCGGTCTTTTAAAAATTGGAAGAAACAAACCTGTTTACAGGAACAGACCTGTTTGGTGAAACAGACCTATTTGAAGAAACAGACATGTTTACAGCAACAGAAACGATTACCTCTGCCCTTATCAACAACAACCGGATACCCAACCATAAACCACCCCCTTATCAGCCATGAGTTACCCCTTATCAGCCATGAGTCACAACTTTATCAGCACGAGTCACCCCATTACCTCTAACGATGACGTCAACTTCCGGTCTAGAAGCGGCATATCGTAACTACTACGAGGGCAGTCCGATAAGTACTTAGCCTACAAAAAAAAACGAAAATTTTGGAAAAGTGACCATTTATTTCTCAACATAGTCTCCTTTTAGCTCGATACACTTGACCCAGCGATGCTCCAACTTCTTTAACCCGTCTGGAAAATACGTTTTCTCGAGGTCTGCAAAGTAGGCCTCCGTAGCGGCGATGACCTCTTCATTCGACTCAAATTTCTGCCCGGCAAGTTTTTTCAAGTTTGGAAACAAAGTCGCACGGGGCCAAATCTGGAGAATACGGTGGATGGGGCAGCAGTTCGTAGCCCAATTCGACCAATTTGGCCGTGGCGACGGCGGAGGTGTGAGCCGGTGCGTTGTCATGGTGGAAGAGCACTTTTTTCTTCGCCAAATGGGGCCGTTTTTCTGCAATTCGGCGTCGAGTCGGCCCAAAAATTCGGAATAGTAGAGCCCTGTGATCGTTTTGCCCTTCTCCAGGTAGTCGATGTAGTTCACACCTTGTGAATCCCAGAAAACGGTGGCCATCACCTTTCCGGCAGATAGGACAGTCTTCGCCTTCTTCGGAGCACGTGCGCCGGGTAAAGTCCACTGTTTCGACTGTTCCTTAGTCTCTGGTGTGTACCAGTGGATCCATGTTTCGTCGACGGTCACGAAACGACGCAGAAACTCTTTCGGATTGTGCTTAAACAGCGTCAAACACTGCTGTGAAGTGGTTTCACGGTTGCGCTTGTTGTCCGGAGTGAGCAAACGCGGCACCCATCGCGCCGACAGCTTTCTCATGCCCAAAATTTCATGCAGGATATGACCCACGCGGTCTTTTGAGATGCCTTCTGTCTCAGCTATCTCGCGCACCTTCAATCGGCGGTCTGCCAATACGAGATCGTGGATTTTTGTTATGTTCTCCTCCGTGGTAGCCGTTTTCGTAGCACTTAGGCGTGGCTCATCAAAAACCGACGTGCGACCACGTTGAAACTCGTTACACCAATTTTTGACGGTCGCCATCGAAGGAGAAGAGTCACCGTACACAGCATCCAAGCGCTCTTTGATTTCGCTGCGCAATTTCCCTTCCAGAAACAAGAATCGAATCACCGACCGATATTGCTCTTTTTCCATTTTTCTGAAATCCGCAGACACGCCCGCTTCCATACGCGGTCAAAACAAAACTACGAGTTCGATTCGGCTGAAATTTTGACCGTAGCCGTCTATGAGAATGTACTACACGATAGTAAACTTCTCCTGCGATAGTAGCGCCATCGGGCGGTGAGGCTAAGTACTTATCGGACTGCCCTCGTAAAATGCAAAATTTCAAATCTCTAGCGCTACTCGTTTGAGAGTTATTGCATTAACAGATATATGGAGAATTGGAATTGAAAAATGGTGTATTTTTTCGTGACATTAAATTTTGTGTGATTTTGACATTAAACATAACAAAAGCTATAATTGCCAATCTGGCAATTATTGAAAACCCGTATGGTGATTTAAGTGAACGGCGAACAGTTGCATCAAAATTCCACTTTGAAGTCAAACTTTTCAATAAGATTTTTTAAAATTTTTTCCAATCGGATTTTGATGTATGGGAGTTTTATGTGGAATCATATCCTAAATAACTTTTGTTCTTGCACTTTTTTGATAAGATGCACCGTTTTTGATATATTTGAAAAAACGTTTTCATTCGTATGGGGGGTACACCCCTTAATGGTCCATTTATGCCCATTAACGAGCTTAGAATTTTTTCGAAAAACGAATCTGCGTAAAATTTCAAGTCTCTAACTCAATTCCTGCGCCCGCAATCCGCGCCACAGACGGACGGACGGACGGACGGACGGACCGACATGCAAAATTCAACTTTTTTTAAAAGCTTTTATTTAGCTTGCCTTCGTGTCTGTTTGTCTGTCTGTCTGTCTGTCAGATCAAATCTTGCAACCCAATTTTGACCCACTTCCACTTGTCCGATTGACTTGAAATTTTGCACACTTATATAAGTCCGATGACAATACAATATTTTCACTACTTCGTCCTTGTAAGGATAACGGAAAGTCCTGTAAGGATAACGTGATTATCCTTTTCTCCAAATTTTCCGGAAAAAAATCTATTCTGGGGGTTTTTGAGGTCGCTAAATCCGAATCTGCCAATAAAAAGTCTGTAAGGATAACGGAAGGTCCTGTAAGGATAACGTGATTATCCCTTTCTCCAAATTTTCCAGAAAAAAATCTCTTCTGGGGGTTTTTGGGATCGCTGAATACGATTCTCAAGTTAAAAAGCCTGTAAGAACATCTCAAATGTAAGGATATATATTCGAAGACTAAAAAGAATAAAATAAAAAAAATTAGAAAAATTTTTTTTAAAAAAAAGCTTTTATTAAAAAAGAATGCACTAAAAAGAAAAAAATAATTTTCTGGACGCTGTGTATCACAAATATAAAAGCTTTTCAAAAGCGAGATAAAGCATAAAACAATAAAATAAAAATTTATCTCAAAATTTATCTCGCTTTTAAAAAGCTTTTATATTTGTGATACACAGCGTCCAGAAAATCATTTTTTTCTTTTTAGTGCATTCTTTTTTAATCAAAAGCTTTTTTTTAAAATTTTTTTTTTTTTATTTTTTTTTTATCATTCTGAACACACTGGTATAATTCATTTTTGTGAGTGATGACGGGATCTTGGCGTTACAAACGGTAAGGCAAATCTAATATACCCTTTGGTTTCACCATATGGGTATAAAAATATTGATTGGAGATAGGACCATGTAAAAATTACAAGAAAACCCTGTTAAATTCATACGATTTAATTGCCACTTAATAAGAGAATAAACCACAAATTCTCTTTTAGTGTGGACGATTTTAGGAAAAATCATGTCAAATTGAAATTTACTTTTTTTTCGTTGATATTTTTTACAATCCAAAATCTAAAATATTAGATATGATTCTCATATACAGTATAATAATCTGTAAAATAAATATTTTATTTCTTGAATAAAAGTTACAACAGTGGACAATTCCCCCATGAAATGTTCCCCAATTCATTTTAAGGATATTTGTTGGTTTCCTATTTTTCTAACCATTATCGTATATTCCCTTTGCCAGTTAACTTTTGGTCACTGAATGAATACTGCTACATAATTTCCAAAATATATTTCTACGCCCTAAAAATGGTGCTCTTATATAAAATAGTAAACAATATGTGGGTGAAGTATTTTATATTAAGATCGAAAACTACAACTACAAACGCATATATATACACTTACTGTAATTCCAAAAAAATAAAAATATAAATAAAACTAGAAAAGGCAAATAATATCACATAAGATAAATATATATTTCTGTAAGGATATTTCATATTTGAGAATCTTATGAAAATAGTACAATTCCGTAATAACTTCCTTCAGCCCAGCTAAAAATGTCTTGAAAATTATATTTCTTATCATTGCTACAATTTCACAAAAGAAAGAAATAAATGCCAACTTAAGAAAAATGTCAAGATAAAAAGAGAGTAAAAGGAAGTATCTTAGTATCTTCTAGTATGGTTTATTTTATATCCTTTCCCTTCAACTCTTATCTTAATTTCATTCTGTTCGTATAAACTCTTATGGAAAAAACAACTTTTCAACTTTTATTTATTTTTTATCAAATCCCTGGTCCAGACTGAACTCAAACGATCAGGATTTCGTTATTGTATTGTTAGTTGAATAGAAATATCGATTTCTAAGAAATTGCGCGTATTGAAGTTTTTTTCTCTATGTTCAAAATAAAGTTTTAGTTAAAAAGTGAATAAACTCCGCGAATTTTAATTTTTATAGTAAATTCCAAAATGATAAAAGAACTTAGATATTCATTTTCAGATTGTTTCACACCAAAATTTAGTTTTATTGAAAAAACCAACTTTAATTGCAATTTCCGTTCAATCCAAATCAAAACAATCAAATAATTGGAAAATCGACTTATTGGAAAACCTTGTAAAAACATAATGTCTACAGTTTTGAATTTGTATCTAACATCATATATTTTATCAGAAATAGATCCATAAAATTAATCGGATGGGATTTCCACTTTAATAATTTTCTATATCATCCCATTAAGTAAAAGATACATAAACCACAAAATTGAGAACTAGAGACGAACAAACTTTTGGCTGAAATTGAGATTTTTTTTACCCTGTAGATTTAGGTTTTGCCAAAGTGCGGTGTATTGTGGAATGGAAAATATATAGATGGTGAATTATAGCACAAATATGGTTTGTAGTAGTAATATAAACATTGAAAATACTGAAAACATTGGAAAAGTCAGAGACATGGGCATAAAACTTACCGAAAGATTGAGGCTTGAGGGTTAAAAAAGAAAGAAAAGTGACGCCACCCCAGGGACAATTTGCTTCGAGTTAAGTTTTTGTTTGGAGTCATATAAATCAATCTAATCAGTATAAATGGATATTCCCAATTGAGGTTTTCTGGTATTGAATGACGTTATTAACGTTTTCCACTTTATTAAGTTGTTAAAATTACAATAAATAATATTTGATGTGCCTAATAACATGAAACCTGATGGGGTCGTACTAGTTTTCTATATATGCTTCCTGGCTACTATTTAGTTTACGCTTTGCAGAATAAAAATATCAGTTGTGATCAACACAAAACTTTCTCTGCAAAATTTAGTTTCGGAAAAAATATGTAAAAAATAATACTTTTTCACACATCTCGTGAACCGTTAAAGGAAAAAAATGAGCGAAATTTTACACCTTTTAAATTTTGTTAGGTTTTGAAAAGTTCTCAAAAAACTGTATTTTTTCAAAAGCATTATATGGGATGTAGAGTTGATAGAAAACCACGATTTTTGTCAAACTTATTTACAAAAAATTTCAAGTCGACGCGTTCTCGAGTTATTTAAGATATATAAAACGGACTGACTGATAGACAGATGCACGGACATCCTCATAATTTTCCCTGAAACGGATTTCGTACTAATCAGAATTTTTCTATCTGCCCCCGTTCTCGAGTCGGTCTCTGTCATAAATTCAATACTTTCCCTCTATAATGCGGCGTTCACACGACGCTGTTTTACTAGCGCTAGTGACTGTTTGGCTGTTAGCAGCCGTTTCAGCAGCACCGTGTGAACTAGGGATGTCAAATTTTTGAAAAAAAAACCGGGTTTCGGTTTAACTGGTATTTAAGACTTCGGTTTAAACCGGGCCGGTTTAACCGGGTCCAAAAAACCGGTTATTAAAACACCGAAAAACCGTTTTGTTCAAATTGGATAGGTTAGTCCTTAGACGCAACAAATACACTATAATACAAACAAAAGAAGTCAAGTGCCATATAATTCATTAAGCTAGAACCTGAATCGTACGTCGATGCGTCCGTCATGCGTGCGTCCGGTTGACAGTTCGATGCGGTGACAGTTGGGTGCGGCAACGAATCTGGAGTTAACTCATTGTTTTGCACTTCTTCTATTAGTTTAACGTCGAAACAATTACTTTCAATTTGTTCCATACTTAAATTGCTTAAATCGTAAACAAACTTTTTTGCGAAATGACATTTCCGTGCGTTGCCGCATGTAAAAGTAGAAATTCGACCTACTCTATGCGGTTGCAGCATCGGAAAACGTATTATTAGGGGAGTACTCATAGCAGCCCGTTGATTCTACTCGAACTGTCAACCGGACGCACGCATGACCGACGCATCGACGTATGATTCAGGTTCTACCTTTAAGAGACCATAAATGGCACAATATAATATTGTATTTGGTTTAGAGTGCCTAAAAAGTAGTGTTTCTAACAAATCAGTTGCACGAAAATTGGTTTAAAATTATTTTTCCGTACAAAAAAAATTATCGGTTTTTTTGAACGGTTTTTGGTTTTAAAAAAAACACCGGGTATGACCGTGCAAAAAAAAAAACACCGAAAAAAACCGGTTAACCGAAGCAAAAACACCGGGTAACCGGTTTAACCGGTTCTTTTTTGACATCCCTAGTGTGAACCCTAGTGCGTTGTTACTACCAGCCGCAGCGTGATGATTTTAGTAGCGCTAGTGAAGTAGAGCCCGTTCTACTTTGCCAGCGCTACTAGGGATCACGTGACCCTGTCACATGGTTTCTGAGCTGTTAAAAGTCTGATAAGTTTTAAATTTGTGTGTTACGTTTCAAACCAAATATCAAACCACTGTTTTTCTACTTGCCAGCGGTACTAAAGTATAAATCGTGTGAACCCTCTCGGTACGCTGGCTGCTGTTGCTACTTGCCAGCGCTACTAACCAACAGCAGCCAGCGGCTGGCAAAATAGCGTCGTGTGAACGCGGCATAAGAAAGGAAAGTAAAAAGGCATACTGTCGTCCCGAAAACAAACTTTTTCCCCGAAATTATGCAATTTTGATTTCGAAACCCAAAAATATTCGCTGTGGCGCAGTTTCTTCATATACTACTGCAACTACCGCATTTTTTAAAATTCGGGTGCGGCGCTTTTCATTAATTGTAATACAGGGGAATCTCGAAAAAATGCACGATCGAAATGATAGAAATCCCAAAAAGATGAACGGCATACTTTTAATATTGGAGTGTTCTAAAACATGAACGAGAAGAATTTTAACGTTCTAAAAGATGAACGCCTCGTGGTACAATCCTTTTCTTTTCTTTCTTCACACAATTGGTTTGGGTATTTCTGGAGTAACTGTATTTCTGGAGTAACGGTATATTCTGGTAGTGCTCTGGTAGTGGTAGTGCTTGAGTTTGTTTTTCCAGTAAAAAGTGAATTTCGCTACAACAAAGATGCCGCCAGTTAAGGGCCGCGTTAGATTTTTAAACTTAAAACAAAAATGTGATGTTATCAAAGAGATAAAAAGGGTTCTTCATACAAAACAGTTGCCAGCAGATGCAATTGCGGCTGTCAACATTTGCTTAAAATTAGCGGAACAATGCGACTTCAATTTTGACACAGATTGAAACAGCTTTCTGCTCGACGACAAACCAAAATCAGTGGTTTTTTCAGAAAATATAATTTCTAAAGAAATATATTATGTACATTACAACTGAATTTTGAAATGCACGCTGGTTCTTACATAACGCTTTTGTTGTTTTTAATTTTTTGCTGCCTTTGATTTCTTTTAGAATGACGTTTATGTAACATACATGTGTCCTCTTTCAGTCAAAACTCCTTCCAAAAAATGAACGATCTCGAAAAGATGACACGGCCGTGTTTTTTTAGTGTTCATCTTTTCGAGATTCCCCTGTATATTTAAAAAAAAAACACGAAACACCCATAACTCTTTTTATGTAATCAAATACAAAAAAACAAAAATTTAAACAAATTATTTTTCCTCTGATAGGGCTTACAAAACTTTCACGATTAATTCCGAAGCATTAAAAATTCCTGGCATTTCGTTACCTCCACTCTCAGCGCTAATCTGTCCTGGATTGGCACAAAAAAAAAATATGGTCACCCAAAGATAAAAGGATTTTCATGTGAAGAAAATTGTCAGAAATTGTTATTTGATTTTTCAGATTTGTCCACATATATCATAAAACCATCCAATCCTTACAAATGAAATCCAATTTATCAAAAAGTGCAAAATCATTTGAAGAAAAAAATATTTGATGTGAACAGCACATGACTTTCTTATACAAAATCTGTGTTTCTGCGAAATTTACACTATAACCCAACAAGTAAAATATCAGCTTATATAACAATATGATTTTTTTTACAAAATTTGAAATACAGCAGACCCGTGATTATATGAAAGTTCTATTATATGAAAAACTGTATTAAATGAGATTAAATAGAAAATATTTGTGATTAAATACTCTGTTATATGAACAGCTTTAAATTTCATGTTCATGTAATTGCGAGTGTACACGGTAAAAACTGGAGTCTAATTTTTTTTAACTTTTCTCCTCTATTTTTTAAACTTTTGAAAGTTTAGTGGAATTTTAAACTATTTTCTCTATATTTAAAACTTCAGAAGTTTATGAATATTTTTTAAGCATTCCAGTCTAAATTTAAGACTCAGACATCTTAAACTTAAACCGTAAGGTTTTAATTTGAGAACTTTTAGAAATTTGGAACTAATTTTTAAACTATTTTAGACTAAAATTTAAATTTTAATACCTTAAATTTAGACCGGATAATACTATTTAAAATTTGAAAATAATTTCAAACTTTTAAGTTTGGTTTTTAGGCTCAAAAAGGTGTTGACCTATATGTAAGAAAAAAGTCTAAAAATTAGACTTTATTTTTTAGCGTCTACTGTATTTCGATAACGGTAAAAGATATCGATTTACCGCAGAAGGCAAAAATGTAAAGGATTTCGATATCTTTAATTTTTCAAAAAATCCGTAATTGCAAGCAATTGGCAAAAATCTTTTTTTTTTTCTTTTAATGAAAATGTCTTAATAACGGTAAAAGGTAACAGTAAATAACAATAAACGACAATACTGTGGCAAACATTGTTCTCTTCAATTCATCTGATATATTTCACCACAAGAACCCTGTTTTTTTTCAAGATAATCGCAAAAAACTCATTTTTGCTTGAGATATGCTAGAACTGTAAAAGACAAAAACGTAGGAAATTCGACTCAAGAGGGGTGCTCGGGAAATGTTTTTTAGGTAAAATTAAAAAAACTTTTAAAAAAAAAGTAAAAAAAACCGACTTAAAAATGCACTAAAAAGGAAAAAATAATTTTTTTGGAAGTTGGTGCCAAAATAGAAACTTAAAGAGGACTTCTATTCATATTTCTTGAGTGTTACAAATAATTTTATTGTAACAAGAATTGTTAAGACAATCAAAAGCTTTTTACAGTTGTCGAGTACTTTTATGTACAATAGACTCGCGGTTAAAATATCACAATGACTATAATTTTTACATCCCGCGTTTCGTTTAATGCATTGCAAATATTCGATGTGATAAAAATAAATTTTTTATAGTGACAAGAATCGATATTCAAAATTTGGGGAATATAAAACCCATTCAATATGTATTTTAATACTTTTAGATTGTACAATAAAAGAGAGCAAATTGTTTGTTTCTATTTTGGCACCAACTTCCAAAAAAATTATTTTTTCCTTTTTAGTGCATTTTTAAGTCGGTTTTTTTTACTTTTTTTTAAAAAGTTTTTTATTTTATAATTTTTAGTGATTTTTTGGTATATACATTATATAGATATATTTAATGTTAGGAAATGGGTAGAGCAAGTAAAGCCGCAGCCCGCGTGCGAAAACGGCGTTACGAATCGATAGCCTTCAACCCCCTTAGTGACACTGGAAAGTTTCATTAAGATCGGACCAGCCAATTCGAAGAAACCAGGCGAGGGGTATCGAGGGGAGGGAAAAGTCAGGTTTTGTAGTGGAAAATCAAACCCCTTAGCCTTCTTAGTAATACTGTAAAGCTTCATTAAGATCGGACCACCGAATTCGAAGATACCAGGCGAGGGGTGTCGAAGAAGAATTTTCTCAGAGGGGATACCTATCTAGATCGTATTTTTGTCCCCGAAAATCCCTAACACCCAAGTTTCATGAAAATCGTTAGGCCTGTTTTCGAGATCCATTGTGCAGACAGACAGACTGACAGACAGAAGGACGACAGTCCTAGTATTATATTATAGGATATACCTATTTAATGTTAGGAAATGGGTAGAGCAAAACTTTGATCGTTCCAAACAGCGAATTTTTAGGGATGGCAACAGTAAGTTGTAAACTAAATTTTAGAGGTCGACAGCAAAAATTTTGGGGGTCGTCACCAACATTTTTTAGATCGACAGAAACCTTTCGTTAACCTTACAGACTTCTAAACATTAGAATTGGATTAGGCGACCCTAAAAACCCCCATATGTGTTTGTTTTTTATCTGGAAAATTTGAGGGTTGAAGGATTCGCTGCCCCCCAAAATATACGCATAAAAATTTTCAGACCGATCGGACCATCCGATTAGGGGACAGGGGAGGGGTTAAGAAGCGAAAGGGGTAGGGGAAAATAGATAAGGGGAAAACACTAGCCGTCCCCCAAAATGTGAGCATACAAATTTTCAGATCGATCGGACCATCCGATTGGGAGTTGATAGGGGAGGGGTTAAGAAGCGAAAGGGGTAGGGGAAAATAGATAAGGGGAAAACACTAGCCGTCCCCCAAAATGTGAGCATACAAATTTTCAGATCGATCGGACCATCCGATTGGGAGTTGATAGGGGAGGGGTTAAGAAGCGAAAGGGGTAGGGGAAAATATATAAGGGGAAAACACTAGCCGTCCCCCAAAAAGGTACGCATACAAATTTTCAGACCGATCGGACCATCCGATTGGGAGTTGACAGGGGAGGGGTTAAGAAGCGAAAGGGGTAGGGGAAAATAGATAAGGGGAAAACACTAGCCGTCCCCCAAAATGTACGCATACAAATTTTCAGATCGATCGGACCATCCGATTGGGAGTTGACAGGGGAGGGGTTAAGAAGCGAAAGGGGTAGGGGAAAATAGATAAGGGGAAAACACTAGCCGTCCCCCAAAATGTACGCATACAAATTTTCAGATCGATCGGACCATCCGATTGGGAGTTGACAGGGGAGGGGAAGGCCGGGAAACGTCGGAGAGAGGGGAAATTAAAATGGGACCAACTAGGGAGTGAACTCTGTCATCCACCAACGTTTCAACAAAATCCATGCAACGGCACCCCAGTACTGCGCGAACATACAGATATAAAATAAATAAATAAATAAAGTTGGACCAAAACGAATTGATAACCTCCTCCTTTTTTGGAAGTCGGTTAAAAAGGTCGAATTTTTTCATGACTACAATACTTTATTATATTACGTATAAGAAAGTAAAAGTCGTAAATCGCATTAAAAAAAAGTCTAGCCACCGAATAGCACTTGAAATCTTTTGTAAATATCATCGAATTAGTGTAAAATCAGTCAACATATAAAGCGCGGATCATTGTTTTGCCATAGAAATTTAATATGGTTCATATGAATTTTTTTTTGTCAATTGTTATATTCTATATCTACCGTTTTTAACGCATGGAATCAATCGTCGGACACAAAAATATATTACACAATAGTGTTTGCGACGACACCATACATTTCGAAATTATTGAGCTAGATATAAAATCGGACCATTCCTTCCTTCCTCCCCCATACAAACGAAACTGTTTTTTGCGGTTTTCTCGAAAACGGTGCATCATATCAAAAAAAAAAAATATAAAAACTAAATGTACCTATTTATAATAGAATTTCACCGAAATGATTTTTAAAAAAAAAGAATTTTGTCTATCCTCGTAGATTTGACAATTGACTCCTGGCAATTGTAGCTTTTGTTATGTTTTTTAAGGGATTTCAATTCCGCTTTTAAAAAAAATGCATGAAATTTTAAATCTGAAAAACTATGTTTTACTTTTTCATTCTCATTTCCGGCAAATATAGTAAACCCGCGGTACAATGATCAGAAAAAAAACAGTTAAAATGGCTGACATTTTAGTCCACCTAATGAGAGAAAATTAACGAAAATATAATGTTGGTAAATCTATGCCAAGTGGACAACTAAAAAAAAAATCATGTAAAAATTACAAGGCTGAAATTTCTAGGAAAAATTCTGTCAAATTGAATTTTTTCAGTGATTTACAAATAGGGTGACAATAAGTCCCGGGGCTGTTTCTAATTGAGGCATTGTTGCGTGACCATGTGCATGCGCCCTAAGATTTATCGAAGAAGGATTAATGGTAACTTAATTTCCATTCGATTTTTAACAATTCCAAAAGTACCACAGAAACCGCTTGATCCATAGAGAATAGCACGAAATCAATACTAAGTAATTGAACGAGGATTCCTCTCATGTTTCGATAAGCAGTTCAACGGCATAGAGGCTGATTACAGGGTCCTCTATAACTTTAAATCGAAGTTTAATGACAGGTAGACCACGGACCAAAACGACACAGGAACGTAAAGCTAGAACCTGAATCGTACGTCGATGCGTCCGTGATGCGTCCGTCCGGTTGACAGTTTTATGCGGTGACAGTTGGGTGCGGCAACGAATCTGGAGTTAATTCATTGTTTTGCACTTCTTCTATTAGTTTATCGTCGAAACAATTACTTTCAATTTGTTCCATACTTAAATTGCTTAAATCGTAAACAAACTTTTTTGCGAAATGACATTTCCGTGCGTTGCCGCATGTAAAAGTAGAAATTCGACCTACTCTATGCGGTTGCCGCATCGGAAAACGTATTATTAGGGGAGTACTCATAGCAGCCCGTTGATTCTACTCGAACTGTCAACCGGACGCACGCATGACGGACGCATCGACGTACGATTCAGGTTCTAGCTTAATTCTGATTTTTATCCCCTTGCAATGAAGTTTTGATGCCATGCCAATAAAATTGTGCTGTTTCAAAAATGTCTCCTATCCACTTTTTATGCAATTTTCTTCAGTTATTAGCCTGAAATAAGAAATGTATTTCTCGAAGCGAAATCGTTTGAATCAAATGTCAATGGGGTATGTGGCAACTGAAGCCATCAACTTTTTTCGTTTTGTTTATAAAGCTGGGGCTTTGAAGTAACTTTAGTGGCAACCTTGTCGACCCTGTTCCCATTACACGCTTCTTCAACGCGAAGCTGACATTAATGTTCCACAGCTAATCACTCTATCGAGCCGAAAACCGTCAAATGCTGCTCTATCGTTGCAGGATTTTTATGAAACGAATATTGACCCAAGGATGACTCGTCGATCGCCAATTTCCTCATTAAACGTATTGGAGCTTTACATACTCATTCTTAATCAATGTGTCGTTCTTGTCACTTCTTACGCTTCTTGTACGCGGATGTGAATTATAGGTCTAAATCTTTAGACCCGATTGTGTAAATTGCTGCACTTTTAAGTCACAAAAAACAAATCTCACGAGGCCCTGCTTTTCGATACTGTTTGCACGCTTTTGGGGGTTGATAGGGTTGGTCAATTGAATTTCGACGTACGGTAAAGTACTGTCTATTGCTACTGTCTATTGCTACTGTCTATTGCTACTGTCTATTGAATGGTCAGTAGCTCATCGATATTTGCAATTTGTAGTATTGTGTTGGTGCTGATTATGGGGGCGTTTACTGGGTGTGAAATTTAATGGCGCTTTATTTGCAAAACCGTATAATATTAATAAAAATAATAGTAAAACATCACATTCTATTTATATTTTATAATATTTTTATTTTATTATGCACAGCATCGGTCTTAATTATTATTACATATCTTATATTATATTAACTAAACGCATTATATCAAATTGATATTTTTTTTAATCATTTACAGAAACGTTCACATAATTTCGACATTTTATTTAATTTACTTTGTTATAACAATTTGTAACATGATCATAGAAATAAATTTTATATTTAAATATATTTATATATTTTACTATATGTCTAAAAAGCATCAAATTTACAACTTTTAAATAATAGACCTAAAGAATATCTCTCAAAAAAGTGTTATTTGAAATTATTCACAATTTGCACTTAAATATGGAAACAAAATTTGCATTTATAAACTTAACAAATCATTAGGTTTATTGTCATTAACTTATTAATACATTCGAAAATATGTCAAAGGAGTCATATATATTTTTGCGCTTGTTTTACTTGCTAGTAGCAGTTTAGCTCAGATTTTTTTTAATTTTTGTACAAATAGATATAAGTTTTTGTCCCACTGTTTTGTAGCAATAAATCCTGCAATTTTACATAAACCGTACAAAAATCTTTTGAAACTATATTTAATTTTATATAAAAACTCAATAAATGTAATAGAATTAATATTGTTGGAGAGCGGTTCCACTTTTGCGGAGCGGTTTGACCACTTAAAACATTTTGCACTGGAACCATATTTCCTCCCCAATCAAATAAATTTGGTTCACTTTGGTTATTGTTTTTGAAAAATAGTTATAAAAAGAAATGAACTTTTTTTCATCACCTCTTTGCTACATCTAATATAATTACAGTCAAAGTCCTCTAACTCGAAATCCCTGAAATTCGAATTTTCCTCTAACTCGAATTTTTTAAACCTTTTTTGCGCTCCCTTCAATTTTTCTTTAAATTTTTAGTTTGTTTTCAAAACTACTATGTACTATAATGTATTTAAAGAAAATTGTTTCAATTTCTCTAACTCGAAATTCCTCTAACTCGAAACGATTTTGATGGCAGCAGACGATTCGAATTAGAGGACTTCGACTGTAATTTGATTATTTTATTATACAATTTGTATTTATATTTGGCCTAGCCTACCACAAGAACAAATGGTCTGAAAATTGAGTTTGAAGAAAGAAATGGGACTTTTTCGTTGGTAAGAGAGAGATAAATATACTTATCAGAAGAGAGCGACACGATAAACTTTAGAACAAAATTGGGCTAAAAGTTGACTAAAATTTTCGAATTTGACTCAAGCTCACTAAGTTTTGTGCTCTTAATGCTGCGTTTACACGAATGACAAAGTCATTTTTTTTATCATAAATTGTCGTTATCGTGTAAATAGTATCATTTTTGTCATTATTTCTGTCAGAAAAATGACAATCTCTCATAAAAAAATGAACTTGTCCATTATTTTATGACAGATTGTCATTATCTGTCATTCGTGTAAACCCAGCATAATTCTCAAGACCAAACTTTGACATTAATTTTTGGGCGAATAAACGCATAGAAAAACTAAACATTCTTCTCAACTCGACTAATATTCTATAAAGAATAAAATAGTAATAGTTTTTTTTTCGATTATTATGATAAAAAGTTCAAATTTTAAATTTAGCCCCAATTGATTTTTAAATTCAGCATCCATTGCTCGAAAAATGTTTTCGGTATAACTTTTCGAATCAATTGTGTAAGCAGAGGTTATACAATACGTTATTCTCTGGCCAACTTTTCGCGGAGTTTTCATTTCAATGGTTAGTTATCTTTTTCACAAATTCATCTATTTCTCAGATTTGTACAATTTTCAGACCATTTGTTTTAAGGTCGGAATACAATTGGCCCGACACAACATTTACCGCGACATTTCCGATTTTAAACTTATAGTACACTATGCTTCTGTATACAATCAATCCGAACAACTTTGTCCTCGCGAAAAGATAAATCGAACTTAACTTTTGTCGGTCAGCTCGCCGACAAAATTTCATGGTTGATTCAAAATTAAATCTAATGAGAACGTCATACTCAAGAGGAAATTCAAGAAAGTATGAGGAAATATAGTTCGTATGCTGTGTTGTTTAGATTCACATTCCTATTATGTATGATAATGGGTAACAAAACATGTTATAATATAACATATTATGTGGTCCACCGTCCCATTGTCAAAATCAATTGAAAAACCAATGACGTTCAGAACAACAAAGTGTGCGCAATTGTATTTATATGAAGGGCGACACTGTCGCCGTAATCTGTCGCTGTAAATGTTGTGTCGGGCCGATTGTATTCCGACCTTTATAGTGGGTTAGGGCTATAAAGTATGTTCGACTTTTACATTTCGTTTTTTATGTAAAACATACAGCCCTATTCTGCTAACTGCCAGTGACTGATGACTAGTCACGGACTTTGTCACAAGAGCCGCAAATTAATTTATGTTCCGTGACTTAAGTATAACAATGCCAGAATAGGGCTGATAATGAAAATCACGGTTGCAGAAACAATTTGTAGCCGTGGTTACAAAAAAAACCTTCAATTTAGGTTACATTTTAGATGGTTTCCAAATAAACCCTCCAAAAACGGTTATTTTGAAACCAGCTTCTAAACAGGGTTTCTGAAACGTTTCTGAAAGGTTACAGAAACCAAATGTGAAACTTTTGAGTTTTGTTACCATAGTTTCAAATACGTTTCTTAACCGGCATGTAACCTCAAATTGTTACTTGGGAAATACTCTATATGGCGTGACTCCAAATTTTCAAACAAATTAAATTTCACTATAGATAACCTTCCAATTAATTTTTTTAAAGCTGCTGCCATTGAATTTTCACTTATGTAAAAGTTACATTTCGAGAAAATCGCAAAAACGGTTCTGTTTGTACGACGGGGAGGAGTAGTCCGATTTTGTCCGTTAACGAACTCGACCTACGAAAGAACGGCTGTGCCAAGTTTCAAGTCTATAGCTTATTTCCTTCTCACATCCACGGATAGACTAGCGGATATGCAGAAATCAAGTTGGTTCATCATTCTAAGTACGCTGGTTTAATAATTTTTTTCATCCACGATTAGTTTTATGCGTTAAAAATGTTAGAGCAAGTCTATTATACCTATTTATGGTTTAACCTATAGGATATAAAAACGCCTTTTCAGTGCCTTTGAATCGATAGAATTTCTCTAAAAGCAATTTCTAATTCTCCTTAATGGAGGTAAAAAATTTAACAAATTAATAAATCAAATTTTCATAATATGTGGCTTTTTCCAACACAGAAAAGTAGTTTAAAAAAAAAAAAATGCTACTTTTTTTCTGATCTGACACGTACTCTATTGTTTTTGCGAGCCGCGGATTGCAACGAAACTCGGCTGGATTAGCGAATACTAGGTTGGATTAGCGAAAACCGGGCTGGATTGAAAATATTATTGGACTTTTGAAAAAATCCATTCATCAGTTTTTTTCAAAATTACAACCAATTTCTGAGTTATTTTCAAAATTAGAAAACCATCCTGCAATTTCTTTGGACAATCCGCAGGTTAAAACTTCCCAAATAATCTGAATATTTTTATATTAAAATCTTTTATTTAGATCGTTTTTTGTTTTGTTTATTTGTCTGCTTGTTCAGGATCAAATCTAGTAATCTAATTTTGACCCTCCTGCCCGCCTCCGATCAAAGTAAAATTTTGCACATATACGTAACTCCGGTGACAATGCAATATTTTCACGACTTCGTCCTTGTAAGGATAGTGGAAGGTTTCGCCAGAATTTTACCTAAATTTTCCGAAAAAAATCTTGTCTGGGAGTTTTGGGGGTCGATGAATCCGATTCTGAAGTCAAAAAGTTCTTAACACGTTCGTGACATTTGCTTTTTCAACTTTTTTTTACATTTGGACATCGTGTACCACGGGTGGTACACTAGCGATTTGTTTCTGGCGGTTGTGCGCCATCGGTGGTACACGGTGCGTGTTTTTATATTACTTCATAAAATACTGACAATTTATGTTAAAACTATGTTTTTATACTTACGACTGTCAGGAATATTCAAAAATCGATTGCACTATGCATGTACCACTGGTGGTACACGATGTCACGAACGTGTTAAGGACATCTCAGAGGCAAGTATGAACAGTAGGAATTCGGTATAATTAACCCCTAAAATAGCGAATCACTTGAAATAGTGAACACACAATTTTTCTTATTCCATTTTGGAGTTTTTGTTATTCTGTGCCATATATTCCCATATACAGGATTGTAGAAACCCACAATCTTTCAATTACTTGGGCGGAACAAAATCAGGTCGATTCTGGTAATCTGCGTGTATAAAAGGGCAATTAGGGAGAAGGCAGCAATGATGTATGCTCGAAAATAAGTTGTCCAAAAGAAACTTACTCAATATTTTCGTTCAAAAGAAAGAATTAATAAATTAAAAACTGCCTTTTGCCATTTTAAATATATACAGTGCATCCATACGGGACCTTGAAATTGTGAACGTACGCAATATAGTAAAACCTCGAACATTGCGAGGTTTTGCCTTTATTGAATTTCAGTGTACAAAAAAGTGCCATTTGAAGTTGTCTACTGTTAATGGTCAGGAAAGTTCACAAATATATCAATCTCAGCCATCATTCCTAATCTATAAAAAAATATTGGTGCGATATCAGAGAAGCAAACTTTCATGACACTCCAAATTGAAAGGAATGGAAAAGGGTTTCCACACAAGTACATATTAAAAAAAAACTTTGCTGAAAAGAGGACATCTGCATTTTTGCAGCTTAATTCTTTCTTTGTGTGTGCTAAATTTCGAGCAAATTTATAGTTACCGATATTGATAGTTACGTTGCAAATCCGTTTTTTACAAAAATTTGCTTTTTTCGTTACAACATTAAATCCAACGAATTAATTAAAAAATCTCTGTTTGTTCAATAATTACTTATTTTTTATAACCCGCTGTAAAATATAGAATAGTTGATGTGTTAAATTTTAAAACTGATGACAATAAAGTAGCTTCTGTAAACTGAAACTCTGAAATGATTTCTCCAAGTTAAAACCCCATTGGGTACAGGTGTTTGTAGCAGAAAATATATTTTAATTTCATGGGTTGGATTTGTTATGTATTTCACGTTTTTAGTTGTTGCAGGTCCCAATTTTCATTTTTCACAAATTCTACTCTCGCTGTATTTAACAAAAAATTTGCTAAAAAATAAATACAAAACATTTTACCTGCTCTACTATAATAAATTGCAAATAAGTCACTGGTTTATTTGTGGGACCAATTGGGTTAAGAGATCTTAACGAATGTTTTTTTACAAAAATATTTACATATGGGCCCAGTTTGATCAATAACGTTTCTTAATTCTTACAAAATTCTCTAAAAAAATTAAAAATATTTTATACGGTTTTTGTTGAACGTACAAACTAAATCAAAATTCAATGAAGCTTTTTTTGATCTCCATTAAAATAATTTGAGTATAAAATCAATATTAGTGAAAGAAAATGAATTATATTTAATAACAAAAGTTGCCTAGAAATGTAATTGTGGCAAAGTTATTTTTATACTCATTTATATTGTATGTTTAAGTTCAATTAATTGAACATATTTATATTGGTAGTTTTAAGGGGTTTTATTTTAATTTTATTACTTTTTACTGTCAAATACAATAAATGTTTTGTCCCTTTAAATGAAGTATATATTATTTAATTTATTGGTATTTATATGTATATCTTATTTGTTAAAAAATATTTTTTTACAAATGTATTTAATTTATGTACAAAAGTTTATTTAATAATAATTAAAATAATTAGTAATCATATCGTTGTTTTTTTTACACATTAACTAATTAACTAATTTCATCTTTTTATTCGAGTAACAAGAAAAAATTGTCGAAATGCCTGTATACTAATGAAATTAAAAAGGATTAAGATAGAAAAATGAAAATCTGCTAAACATGTCATTTTTAATGTTGATTTAATGAAATTTGTACTCCTGCCATCCTTATTGTCATGAGAATATTCGCTAATCCAGCCCGCTATATTTCGTCGTCGTTTACTTGACAGAAGTCCCTCTGTTATACTACCGCATCCTGACGACGCCTTATTATGGAATGCTCCGGGCGGATGCCGGATGGGGGGCTGGTTTGTGTCACCTGGAAGTAGAATAAATTTATTCATTTATTAAGCATCTTTTCGTTAAAAATTATTGTTAACGATGGTCATTTTTAATACCCTTTCGCAGTTGCGAGGAAGAATGCATTGTTAAGATTTTAGCTTAGCAAAGGACCTTTTATGACAACCACGCGGATGAATGATTAAATTTATGACAGTACTCAAACCTTTTAGGAATTTTATTTTAATCAATTAATTCCATCGAGGTTATAAATTTACAGATTAAAATAAAAATCCTTTTTATTACGCGGTGACTGGACCAGGAGCTTTTTAATCCAGATATCACTGTGTTGTTGTAAAAGGAAAACCAAACAAATAACTCGTGATATTGGGCTTAAAAATTCAAAGGTTTTTTTAACGGTTTTTATGTCAACCGCAGTTATAGATGATGGAATACGAAAGCAATGTGAACCACATATTTGTAATTTCGGTGAGAGCTTGATAGTACTAACACATGGATCAATAAGTCCCGAGACTAACAATGAAAACAACATTTTTTTTGCAAAATTTTTTTTTATTCATCAATATAATCACCTTTTAGGGTGATACAATCGTCACGCCATGCGTATCCCAAAAAACTGACGCCATGACTTTGCCAGCTGACTGCTGCGTTTTCGGACGCTTCGGACGGCTTTCGCCAGCTGTGCGCCACTCAGATGACTGCCGCTTCGACTCTGGAGTGTAGTGATGTATCCATGTTTCGTCCATGGTCACGTAACGACGCAAGAAATCTTTTTTATTGCGAGTAAATAGCGATAAACAGCTTTCTGAATCATCGACTCGTTGCTGTTTTTGTTTCATCGAAAGCAATCGCGGCACCCACTTGGAAAAAACCTTTTTCATGCTCAATTTTTCATGAAGGATAGTAAATGCACTTCCATATGATATCTGTGTTATCTCAGCAATCTCACGGAGCTTCACTTTACGATCTTTCATTATAATTTTTGTCACTTCACTCACATTTTCCGGTGTAACGGCTTCCACAGGTCTACCCGAGCGTTCCGCGTCATTTGTGTCGGTACGACCACGTTTAAACTCGGCAAACCACCGACAAATCGTTGCTTTTGATGGACAAGAGTCCGGGTAACATTTTTCAATCCATTGTTTCGCTTGCACGGTGTTTTTATCCATTAAAAAACAATGTTTTATCAGAACACGAAACTCGGTTTTTTCCATTTTTTAAACAAACTACAAAACGACTTTACTCCAACCTCGATAACTCAGCTGTTTCTGGTCCGATCGACTTAAAATTTTGACACGTTTCAAGCAAAGGTTAGTACTCTAGAAAGACGTGGTTACTGGTTTACTACGAGCGTCATCTCTGGGTTAGTCTCGGGACTTATTGATCCATGTGTTATATCCATTAACTCATTAACAGGCGGTTGTTTAGTTTAGGATTAGTACAGCTCTAAACCATTTTTTCGGAAAAACTATACACTGTCGAAAAAGGATAAATTTAAATTTTACACATGGCGTTAATACAGAAAAAAATGTTTTGAAGTTGCAAAAAAATATTGCCGTATATTTTGTTGTTGTTTACAAAACTTTAACGAATAATACTATTTTACAACGATAAAAGCTATTTTAATACCAAATGTGAATAACCCTAGTATTTTTCAAAGGTCTTGTAAATTAGTATTTTGTCAAAGAAAAATTTCGCGAAATTTTAAAGCAAATGCTCTCACGTTCTCTGTTTTTAGCCGCTCCTCTTTTCCTCCACATCGACTTACACTCATTCGAAATGCCATCGATTCTAAAGATGCACTAAAAATCTGAAGTGGATCGACCAAATGGTTCTCTTTTTGAAGCATTTTTCGTCTGCCCTCCCTTTCCCATACACTGACAGTTTAAATTGAATCAGTCTACCCCACAGAAATCTCTTAAGAAGCCCATATCGTCGGTATACAGGAAAAACACACTAAGCCAATAATCGAGTTCGAATATTTTAAGTTTGCAGTAATGGCGTTTTCGACTGGCATGCTCTTTTTGCTCTGAAGTTGCTCTAAATTTGCTCACTCTGTTCGACTGAGTGTTCGACTGAGATTTTTTGATCGCTCGAAAAAGAGTTACGTGTTCGAGTGACGCAAGTACTCCGTATGCGAGCACTAAAAGAGCATTTTTCGAGCAATTTTGTGATCTGCCTAATGTAGTCAGATTTGAGTTGCTCTTTTGAGGTTAAGGCTAACAAAATCGTGTGGAATCGTAAATGGAAGATATTTATGATTTTGATTTCTTGGATTCTTCTTCATCTAGTGAAGAAGAATTTCATTTGGTCAGAAATATATTAGTGCAGTGTCAACTTAAGGGGAATATATCAAAATTAATTTTAATTTGTTTTATGCTTCTTCTTGTTCTTTGAGAAATGCTCGACTCCCAAGCAGAGGTGCTCGAAATCTACTCGAGATCTGCTCGAAATACCTTGCTTTAAACTGGGGTAGAGCGTGCTCTGAATCTGCCCTGAATCTGCCAGTCGAAAACGTCATAAATGTATGTAATTTTGGACCTATAAACATAACAAAAGCTATAATTGCCAATCTGGCAATCATTGGAGACCCGTATGGTGATATTCGTATCAAAATTCGAACAGTTGTACCAAAATTCCACTTTGAAGTCAAACTTTCCAATTAGATTTTTTAAAATTTATTCCAATCGGATTTTGATGTATGGGAGTTTTATGTAGAATCATATCCTAAATAACTTTTGTTCTTGGACTTTTTTGATAAGATGCACCGTTTTTGAGATATTCACAAAAACCGTTTTCGTTCGTATGGGGGGTACCCCCCTAATGGTCCGTTTTTTCCCATTAACGAACTTAGCCTCGCATTTTACGAAAAACGGATCCACGCAAAATTTCAAGTCTCTAGCTCAATCCGTGCGCCCGCAATCCGCGCCACAGACAGACAGACAGACAGACAGACGGACGGACAGACAGACAGACGGACATGCAGAAATTAATTATTTTTATCATTCTAAACACACTGGTGTAATTCATTTTTATGTGTGATGACGGGATCTTGGCGTTACAAACGGTAAGGCAAAGTTAATATACCCTTTGGTTTCACCATACGGGTATAAAAAGGTCTAGCTAGCCGATTTTCTGAGATAAATGGTGGTTTCTAACTGCGCGGTTTCGCAACTGCGCGGTTAAGTTTTTAATACCAAAAATTTCGAACTGCGCGGTAAAAATTTCGCAGCTACGCGGTTTTTTTTATCCTTTTCGTTTTAAAAAACATGTTCTGAATATATATTTTGGTGAATCCCCGACAAGAAGGAATCAGCTGGTCATTTGGTATCTTCGTACATATTTGGCAATTTCGTGCTTATATTTAGTGCGAAAAACTAGCAAATTCTTTTGTGCTTGGTAGTCAACTTGAATAAGAAGCTCTTAATATGGACCCTGATATGGAGCGTGTCTTAAAATTTCGGAGAAATTTCACAGCCGCTTTAGCCCCATACGCAGAAATTCATAATGAAAAATCAAAATCGGGTAATCAATCACTAATAACAAGGTTTTTTCAAAAAGATTAGTAGTACATATCATATGTTTGTATTAATGTAAATATGTCGTTAAAAAAAACTTTTTTCTATTTTTTTTTTTGAATTTTTCTAATATCTGGGACCTAACCCCGAAATTTCATACAAGTTGGGTTCACAGTGCGCGGTTTCGGTTTGCGCGCTCTTTTTGTGGAACGTATCTACCGCGCAGTTGGAGGGATTATGTAAATTCCTGGTTTACTCGAAACTTTGCTGATGTAAAAAACACGTATCTTTCAAAAATTGTATCTTTCAGTCCTTGATACATGATCTTTATATGAAAATCCAATAAAACTGCATGAGATTTTAAAAAAAATTGTTGGGGAACAATATGTCATAAAATGTTTCACGACACAAGAAAAAAAAATGGGGAGAAAACCCGTTTACTACAACCAATTTTCATTTTTGTTAATTCAAGTGTCTTTTATTGGAATTGTAATATTTAATGAAAACAGTTTATTTTGATGCAGAAAAAAATGCTTTAAAAAGTACATTTGCTACAACGAAATGTCAAAATCGATAAAATTATTTTTTTTTGAATTAAAGTCAATGGTAATCTCAGCTAAGTTTAGATAATGTAATAAGAATTTCTTAAAAGATTTCTGTCTCACAGATTTTTCGTTTAACTAATCAAAAATGTCGTCAAATGCAATTACCAGGTCATTGAAAAACGGAAGCCGAAAAAAGAAGAGTTTTAAAGTCTGAAAATTTGGAAAGAACTTTGAAAACTTGAAAAAGTTAGTTAACCACCCCACTTAGCAGTCCGAACACTTAAGAGATATCGATTATTAGCTTTTTTTTATCTTTGTTACATCTAAAGTTCTATTTCTACTTTTCTTAAAATTCTGTCCGGATCAACCATCCGAAACGTTAAAACTTGTTAGCAACGACCATTCATTCATTTCATTTACCGCAAAAGAAAAACGGAGGGAAACATCCCTCACTACACGAGAACATAGGGTGGAATTAGTGTCGTACCAGGGTTGGTTTGGCTATACTTATTATGTAGAAATATATATGTAGATATTACATAGTGGCTATGGAATGTGCGGATTTTCGTCTGACTAGACAAAGGGTAGAAATCCCTAATTAAGGCACCTTCCTCTAACACTTGAGAGCATAAGCATTCATGCAAGTATCATTTCAAGCAGGTTTCGATGGCAATTAAAGCTTTCGAGTAATTTACAGAAGTTGAGAATAGGAAAACTTGTCTATGGGTAGAGTGAAAACAATTCTGTGAAAATAAAACAAATGTTTTACTGATATTTTTTTTTCTATATCCGGGGAAAAAAGTTTACCACTTACCACCATCCTTCCATTCTTCGACTCCATAATCCGGTAAAGAATTGGTTTCAAACTTTCTGTTCGGCCGTTTTCCTGCAACAGAAAACCACCAACCACAATTCTAATTAGTTAAATATACTTACATAGTTTTACTTAAATCTACTTGCTTTTTACACTTTTTCCGTCTTATTTTATGTTGTATCATTCGTTTTTTTTTTAATTTTCATGCTTTCCATTTTAAAATTTTGTTATTCACATTCTTCCATTCGGATTTCAGCCGAACGGGGGTTTTTGTTCACGCCAACGGGAATGGCGGACAGACGACTGGAGCTTGCGAACTTGATCGACTTAGCGGCGAAAAATATGGAAAATGTGTTAAGTGAAACTAGTAGAACAATGCGGAAAAATTAAAAAAAAGAAGCACGAATGAAAATCAGACGGGAAAAAGTTTAAAATTCCCAGTTAGTGTTGTTATGCGATTTTATACATACCTAAACTGCGATTGTACATGGTAATTTCCGACATAATGGCTGTAGTTGGTGCAAGTATTTCTGTAGAATTTTTCCCATTGCCATTCGAAATGAGGAGTAGGAGAAGAAAAAAGAATGAAAATTTACGAAAATTAATATAAAATGTCCTTTTTACTTAAACTACCATCTGATATAACACAATTGCAAATTGCATAGTTGGCTTATAGTAGCTAAATACGAAATGTTAAAACACTTAACAAAAATGGTGCACAAGATTCAAAATGGTTGTGCATTTCAAACTAGGATTTGGTCTGCCATTTCTGTTTCTTTTTTTTCACTTACCATCAAGTTTTATAACGCCATCGGTTTCGCCAAGTGAATTTTTTGCAACACACCGATATGATCCAAAATCCGAAGGGCCAACATTACGAATTTTCAGTTTCATGTACTTGCTGTAGCCACTTGTCGACGATGTTGTTTCAAATTTATCGCCAGCACGCGACGTATCTGAAATTAATATTCAATTGAAAGGGTTATATTATACTCTAAAGTTTATACAAATTATGGAAATTTTTCCATAACAGTTACTGATACACAGATGTTAACACAACTATAATTACATAACGTAGCCAGACCGGACCGTGTAAATATGAATATTAAATTATGGACAGGGGTCAACAGCCAGAGATCGAACGGTATGTGTAATTAATAAATTTCAAGCTTTAAAAGCCAATTTTTCAGGTTATCTTATATTCTTATGGATTGATAATATCATGGCAGCAACAGAAAATTGAAATTATTTATCTTATTCAGTTGGAAATTTCCCTACAACAATTTTTTATTGAACTTTTCAAATTTTGTCGTACAAATTTACACATTTAGTTGGCATTCCACATGGATTTTTAAAAGCTTTTGTTTAGCTTGCCTTCGTATCTGTTTTTCTGTCTGTCTGTTTGTCTGTCGGGGTCAAATTTTGCAATCTAATTTTGACCCACTTCACTCGTCCGATTGACTTAAAATTTGACACACATGCGCAATTCCAATGACAATACTATATCTTTACTACTTGGTCCTTGCAAGGATAAGTGCAGGTCCTGTAAAGATACCGTGATTTTATTTTCCGAAAAAAGTCAATTGAGGGTTTTTGCACGCAAAGAAAAAAAAATGATTGAGCCAATCATAAAATGAGGGAAGCATATAAATGGTTGGAAAAATGCTTGGGCCAATCACATCAAATGCTTGGGGTCCCCACATCAAATGCTTGGGCAACTTCTGTCTCTGTTTTTCTAAGGAAATTTCTATTTCTCTCTCTGAGAAACTCTCTCTGATTTCTATTTCTCTCTCTATAATATCTAACATGACGTTCGATCTTCCATGTTCGATCTTATTTCACAATGTTGAGGAGAAATGGAAAAGATGTATGAAAACAATAATATGATATGTAAAGAAATAATTGATTTTGGTTGACATTTTAGACCAAAATCTCCAAACGAATGAAATTGCTCGATAGAACTGTTTGTGTTGCTTCGAAAAAATACTTCTCCCCCTCAATATTTTGCGAAAAAAGGAATTTTTCAAAGAAATCTGAAAACATGGGCCAAAAAAATTTGACAAAAACAATGCAAACTAATTTCTAAATGAAGATATGCTCCCCAAAACTGTTTTTTTAAAATCCGTGTCATGAAATCATATGTGCTATAGTCTTTAAATGGATTTTCAAAACTGGCGATATACGATTAACAAAATTATACCGCCATATTATTTTGCAGACGTCGGCAGCGGGTAATCAGACTTATTCTTGGTGATGACGATACAAATTAGTGCTCCAACCACAGAACTACATATATAACATAGAACAACTGTCACCATACAAAGCTCTGCTGAAAAATGGTCCCAAAAGTATTTCGCTCTTTATCGTATTTGAACGCATCCACTGAACTGTATAAGGTCGCGAGATTCAAATTTAGTTTGCCGCGAAATTCAAATTTCCCAAGTTTGAGAGTAACTTTAGGCGCAAACAAATAACTTTAGGCGCCAACATCATTCCGAAAGTCTATTTTCCTTTGAGAGCTCACAGTTTAAACGAGAGGACTATATTTGTTTTCATACGGTTATCTTGCTCTTACTTGACTCGTTTTGATTCACTGAACTGTATTTAAATGGGACCATTTGAGACAGCAAATCGAGCGATCTAGTATATCTATGGCTCCAACTAAAAGAGATGAAAGAAGTAATTCGTATTCCGTCTTCCTCTGCCACATGCAAATAAATTGCCATTGCCAGATATGATTGCGCCAAGCATTTCAAAATCAGGTGAATGATGATAAAAAGCATATAAATGGTTGGGAAATTCATTCTAAAAAAGTTGTGATTAGCACAATCATTTAATGATTGCCCCAAGCATTCCCTATCATATCTTTTCTTTGCGTGTGGGGTCGGTGAATCCAATTCTGGCATTAAAAAATCCATAAGGATAACGGAGGGTCCTGTAAGTATGACGTGATTATTCTTTTCCTCACATTTCCCGGAAGAAAACCTCATCTGGGGTTTTTAGGGTCGATGATTCCTATTCTGGAGTCAAAAAGTCCATAAGAATATCTCAAAGGCAAGGATATATGAGGCGTTGAGAGCAAAAGTGGTCCAAGCCACATAATCGACTTTTTGGAGCTATTCCACTTTTGTATTATTATTGGATGTAAATTTCTGGAGCATCCAAACATTTTTATCTAAAAACTCACTCGCAATATTGGGTTCCACCACTTTTGTTCTCAACGCGTCATATTATATTCGAAGACTAAAAAGTGCAAATAAGCGTGGTGAAAGACAGGCGACATTTTTGATTTTTAGTCATACTAATCAAATACGAAATAACTAATCAGGAAAAATTAAAAAAAATCAAAAAAAGCTTTTATTAAGAAAATGCACTAAAAAGAGAAAAATAATAATTTTTTGGGCGTTGTGATAAAAGCCAGATAAAAGCATACAAGACAAAATAAATATTTATCTCGCTTTTATTTCTGACACACAGCGCCCAAAAAAATTTTTTTTTTCTTTTTAGTGCATTTTTCTTTTAAAAAAAGCTTTTTCCAAAAATATTTTTTTAATTTTTTTTGAAGGAATAATATTTCTGTCCGCATTGCATTTATAACTTTGCTTGATTTCTTAAAAATATTAGTTTTTAATTTCAAGCAAATTTGAATGACTTTTGTAGTTTAGAAACTGCAAGAAATCCTAATTAATTTGCTTCGAAAGTTCTAAATATTGGGTTTAAACAAAGAGTTTAATGCCTCCTCCACATTTTCCCGGATGCAGGCAAGTCACAATCGTGACTGCCAAGTTGTTCGCTTTTCTGTGAATATCCATTCATCTGTATTAATCTTTTCTCAAATTCCTGTAATTTATTATGCTGATTTGAGGAAAGAGTTAAAATTCCGATTTACAATATAAAATGTGCAAAATACAGGCATCCCTCGACTTACGTCGTTTTTAGGCAGGTGAAATTTCGTAGTTTTGCGTCACATCTCGAGGTTTTGTATTTTTACTATCAGTAGGCCAATTCCACAACTTAATTTTTTAATAATACAAAAACAATACAAAAACATTAGGGCAATTCACTCTTGATCGTAGATTGTAAAATCGTAGATTTTACTGTACATCTACGATGGAAAAGTACAACAAAGCGTGAGCAGCGCTTTACTAGAGGTTGTGGGTTTTGTCGTAAGTTTTTGACTCTTTTATTTATTTTCTTTACCAAAATTGTTTAAAGCACTTTTTAAATCTTAATTTATACTAAATCATATAAATACTTTAATTTACTTGCTTTTCCAATGTCCATTTTAATCAACTAATTTTTTTAGTTGATTGATCAATCAACTAAAAATTTAAGCATGGCCAATTCAGTCATGATTATTTCAATCAGGATTAATACATTAGTCATAATCATAATTGAACACAGTAATCATTAGTTTTTCAATCATCAATTTCAATCAAGGATAAGAATGATTAAATAGAATTTCGCGCTAAAATTTTTATATAGAAATGATAGTAGGCTTTAGGAAAAACAATTAATATTCAAATAATTTCAAATACCAAACAACAAAAAAACATGAAATGACATTTCTTATGAATAAATTCGCAAATCCAACTTGTTCTGATAAACGGACTTCTCTCATAACCGGACATAAATATTGTCCCGTGAGTGTCCGCTTATGGGAACTTTCACTATCATTTGTAATTTAATTACATTGTGACTACAAAATATCAGATTGGAGCATCTTATGACTTCATGAGTCGGTATCCGTCATGAATGCAGTACTTACTCCTACTGAAATTAAAATCAATCACAAGAGTTAGTTTTTCAATCATGATTATGATTAAAACTAATCAATCATAATCAAAGTTACGAATGATTAATGGCTAACAAATTCAATCACAAATCAAAAAAGATATGATTGATTTTTTCAATCATTAGTTTTCAATCATTAGTCAGATTGAATTTTGCCCAACACTGGTTTGCACCAAGTTGACATGTGACAAAACATGTGTTAACCTCACTTTATTAGAAGATTGTAATTTTCGTCGTAAAAAAATAAAAACATATAGGAACCATTCCACCAAAATCGCATGCTCCAGTCCACCATAGATGGAGAAAAACGGCATAGTGGCCAAATATGGGAATCATTCCTATAAAAAAGGTGTAACAGCTCCCACATTTTTTAGGACATATTCCAACAAAAAAGTGGTCGTATTCTTTTTTTTGGTGTAACCATTCCCAAAATTATGGCAAAGACTCCAACGTGTTACATGGGAGAGATTACTATATATGTTAGACAGGTTACGACAAAAATAGGGCGACATTCCCTTTTGTAAAGGACTCAATCCTATAAAACGTTGTAATGTCTCCATTGATTATTGGATTCTCTCCTATATATATTGGCGACATTCTAATTTGAAATAAGACACGTTCCTATAATTATAGCACCAAGTCCTATCTGTATAGGACTGGAGACTTTTTTTATTGGATCCTGTCCAATCTAAAGGGGACAAACAAAAATTCGAGTTATCGAATATTCGAGATAGAGAAGTTCGGGGCCTCAAAACATTCGAGATATGAAGTAGCTCGAGCAAAAAAAACGCCCTGTAATTAAAAAATTTCTCCGACACCAGGGTTGGGACTTGAGGATGTGTAAAAGGTACTATATTTGCCCAAAAAGGGTACTAGATTGAGATAATGTGGTACTAGATTTTTTTTAACTATTGTGCAACCAAAATCGTTTTTTTATGCTTATTACATAGGAGGCAAGAAAAATCTAAATCTCGTAATTTTAGAAAAAAAAATCCTTTACCCATATGGATTGACTTTTGCGTTGTAAATATAACCGTTTCGGTCAAAAAATACTCTAGAAAAACTCCAAAAACCAATAAAAATTGTCTAGATATATTTGTTTTAAATTTTTGCTTTTATTTCAATTTTTGTATAAACTCCATCTAAAAACTTAAATTTCGAGAAGTATTTTGAGCTATTGCTAATATAAATCATATTTCCATGGCCTACGATTGATTTTCATATCTCCCTTAATAAGACGAATTCAGTAGTCTTTAATTAAAGAGTTGTGGTGGGATCATTTAAAAAAGTACTGTTTTTTCTAATACATAGAAAAGTGATGGCTTTTTAAAGGAAGCTATAAATTCAGATAAAATCATTTTTTATATAAACCATGAAAAGGTACCAGATTCATGGGCTGTGTTATTAACTAGGGTACTAAATGTGTCGAAAAGGTATTAGATCTGGTACATATGTACTAAAGTCCCAACCCTGTCCGACACAAGTGTCAGATTGTGGCACTAGGCAGGTCCAAGGTATATATACTCCGAGTTCGCAAACCACGTGTGAATTATAATCGAAGAAAAAATTCGACTTGAATTATCATATTCGCTGAATGCTATTTGCATAGGAATGAGTCCACCAAAACTTAGGATTCATTCCATTTTTTTTTGTAGGACTGAGCCCTACATAATATTGGAGTCATTTCTAAAAACAGTGGGAATGATTCCATCCCATAATATAGTAATGATTCCACCTCAGATTAACAACGTCTCCAATGCGAACTAGGAACGAGTGCTACTTTTGTTGGAATGTATCCATTCTTCTCTCAGCCCTATTTACATAGTAATGATTCCACGAAAAGTAGGACTAGTTCCAACATTTATTGAAGCCTTTCCTATAAAATGGTGCAATGACTCCTATAATCGCTTTCCACCATTTTACCAGGGGTGTTAGTTGAAATTTGCCGGTTTTTTCGATAAAGAAAACACTTAATTCTCAAGGGAATCTCAAAAAAATTTTATTCAAAGTATTGATCATTGGATTTTACACATTTTGCCCATCTTTCAGGCAAATCATGGATACCATTCCAAAAAAAACTTTTTCTCTTTCGAGGAAAACCATTCGACGAGCCATTTTTCGACTTCTTCAAAATTGGCGAAGCGCTGGTCTGCGAGTGAGTGTCCCATCGATGCGAAAAGGTGATACTCGGACGGGGCGAGGTCTGGATCGTACGGCGGGTGCGGTAATACTTCGCAACCAAGTGATTTGAACACTTTTTTGACGGCGCGTTGTCATGCTGCAAAATCACCTTACCATGTCTTTCAGCGTATTGCGGACGTTTTTTGATCAATTCATGGTTCAAATTGATCATTTGTTGTCGGTAGCGATCAGTATTAACTGTTTCTCCAGGTTTCAACAGTTCATAATATACGACACCAATCTGGTTCCACCAGACACGTTTTTTGTCCTGGATGTTGAAATCACCACTTTTGGATTGTCGAAACCACGTGTCATATGTTCTTATGGTTGGGGAATGATCACCGTAAGTCTCTACCAGCAAACGATGGCTTTCAGCGGCCTTTTTCTTTTGATTAAAGAGAAAAAGTAATGCGTGCCGCGAATGCACGTTTTCAGGCACAAAACTTGACATTTTCAAACAGCTTTAACGCTATGACGTTGTTATTTTGACGGAACGTAACTTGTGTAGTTTTGAAGATTAATGTCAATAGAAAAATATGACATAGATGCCAAATCGTAGAAATGTATACATATTTCTAGCGACAGCTATTAGTAAAACCGGCAAATTTCAACTAACACCCCTGGTATAGGAACGATTACTATGTGGATTTTTTTCCGTGTACGATTTTATTTACGATTCTACGATTCTACGAGTTTACGATCAACTACGATAAAGAGTGAATACCCCTATTTTCTCAAGTTAAGTTTTATTCATTTATGTAATGTGGAAAAGCATAGAATATGGAGTTACTCTTCAAATGTCGCATTCTGACGCATTTTGTGTAACAAAGGCCATAGCCGAATAAGGTACTGAAAAGTGCCCTGGGACCGATTGATCTGAAATTTTTACCAGACGTTAGTATTGATGCAAGTACCGTTTGACGAAATTTTTAACCCCGCAAACCCCTTATAACGGCCGGAAGGGGCGGGGGAAGCAAAATCTTAAAAGTTAATTTTCTTGAGAACCGCTTGTCCGATTTTTTTGAAAAAAATATATGTTGTAGTCACGCATCCGACAATGTTGTGAAATAAGTATAAAATTTTTTTAACAATTTTAAATAGGAAAAAAAAATTTCTTAAAAATTAAAATTTTTTTTTCTCGGAATTTGGGCCAAACACAATCACTATATTTTCACAAAATAATCTTTGTTTAGCCAACTAAAATATATATTTTTTTCAAAAAAATCGGAGTAGCAGAACATAGTTAAATATATGATTTTAATATATAAGCACCAGTATCCTACATATATTTAAATATTGATATATAGATAATATTATTTACAATATTATTTTTGAATTTTTCGTCCTTAAAATTGAAAGGATTGTATTTAATAAAGTCAATATAAAGCATTTTAGACGACAAAAACACATCATTTTTTCGTGCTAATTATTTCAAAAAATGCAGTGAATGAAGTGGTTAACTGTGGGAAATCGTGAAAAAGGAGGCATAATTGAGGGGGATATAAAAAAAGATTAGTTGTGCATGTAATAATAAATTGTTAAAATTCGTTAATACTTGTCTTTATCGCATCTTATTGTCTTTTTAAATAACCCCCACAAGTATAACACTTTCGATGTTTTCCTCTATTTGTTAATTAGAGTCCATTACCTTTTCTTCGTATTGCAATTAATCTGAAAAAAATAATAGTTGATATTCCGTATATTTCTTTTTTTTCTTTTTTTTGTTAAAATACTTTTTCCATATCACATACAAAATAGAGGGAAACATCGAAAGTGTTATACTTGTGGGGGTTATTTAAAAAGACAATAAGATGCGATAAAGACAAGTATTAACGAATTTTAACAATTTATTATTGCATGCACAACTAATCTTTTTTTATATCCCCCTCAATTATGCCTCCTTTTTCACGATTTCCCACAGTTAACCACTTCATTCACTGCATTTTTTGAAATAATTAGCACGAAAAAATGATGTGTTTTTGTCGTCTAAAATGCTTTATATTGACTTTATTAAATACAATCCTTTCAATTTTAAGGACGAAAAATTCAAAAATAATATTGTAAATAATATTATCTATATATCAATATTTAAATATATGTAGGATACTGGTGCTTATATATTAAAATCATATATTTAACTATGTTCTGCTACTCCGATTTTTTTGAAAAAAATATATATTTTAGTTGGCTAAACAAAGATTATTTTGTGAAAATATAGTGATTGTGTTCGGCCCAAATTCCGAGAAAAAAAAATTTTAATTTTTAAGAAATTTTTTTTTCCTATTTAAAATTGTTAAAAAAATTTTATACTTTTTTCACAACATTGTCGGATGCGTCACTACAACATATATTTTTTTCAAAAAAATCGGACAAGCGGTTCTCAAGAAAATTAACTTTTAAGATTTTGCTTCCCCCGCCCCTTCCGGCCGTTATAAGGGGTTTGCGGGGTTAAAAATTTCGTCAAACGGTACTTGCATCAATACTAACGTCTGGTAAAAATTTCAGATCAATCGGTCCCAGGGCACTTTTCAGTACCTTATTCGGCTATGGCCTTTCTTCTGCGGCGCATATTTATTAACTGTTATTTTTTTAGAGTTTGATTTCATGATTTTCGTTCTAGGATATATTTCGTGTTGTTATATAAAACTTGAGAAAAATTTGTTGACGATACAGAAGCTGAATATTTTTCTGATTTCCACATGTCCCACGACCTTATCAAGGATTTTATTTACAAGCAATATGTCATAGCAATTGTGATGTCATGAATATTCAACCTCGCATTTCGAATATCATGAAATTTGTTAATCAAGTGTTAAATTCTGAAAATTTTCAGATGAATAAACAGTAAACGTGAATTTCTCATGACAAAGTTTGTTAAAAATGAGAGTCAGTAAAAATGGCTAAAAATTTGAATAATGAACAACAATGAAAATTGTTCAATTTTTTACTAGCAAAATAAGTTTTGCTTCCATTATCTCCAAATGATTAGGATAAATTATTATTTTAGTAGTTTACTATGAATAGTCACACCTCTGCCTATAATATCCGTCATTCTCTAAGTTGAATAATTTATTTAGTGGCCGAGCTAATGATAATAATATAGGAAAATGTGTCATGGTCTATTATTGTAATGGCTGGATAAAAATTAGCTGCAGTGACCTCGGTTTTATAGGTATCGGTATCGTTGTAGGCTTATTCGCTATATACAAGAAATTATCAGTGATATGAATGGACTAGAAGATGGTTTATAAATGAGAGCATAAATTACCTCAAAAACTAGAACGAAAATAGATCGAAAAAATGTATTTTTTTCTTTTCGTGGTTGTTTTTGTTACTATTGTTGTTGATATTCTAATATTTTCCCCTGCAAACCTCCCTTCAATATTCAACATTTATAGTTGTATAGATTTTTTTCTTTCGTTACTTGTACTATAATCGTGATGGCTTTGTATACATTGGATATTATTATTGAGGTATACCACTGCTTTATGGTGGAATGCGTGCCATTAACTCGATTCTGTTTCGGGCTGTAAAGTTCCCAACTTCCTAATTGATAAATAAATAGTACAAAAAAGTCGTAAATGAGAGAAAACTTGGCAGTAAAAATTATGATATCCATCTATTGCAGCAACAATAATATGATATTGATAAAAAAAAATGAGAAGTATAAAACTAAAAACTTCTATTGGTATTTACACAGTCGAACTGCTTTTTTGGGTTTTTATTGGTACACGCTTTCAAAGACCTCTGGGTAACATCAGAAAACAGTCATAAAGTGACACGCAAACTTTTATCCTAATGCTACATTTACACGAATGACAAATTTGTCATTTTTTTCTTGTCATTATGTTAATTCCCGTGTAAATGGCATAATTTTTGTAATTTTTTCTGTCAGAAAATGTCAATCTCTCATAAAAGAATTGTGCCAAAAGGACGATTTGGGGGAGGAAAGACCAATTGCTTTCATTTCCCAGAAGCTAAACTCCGCCCAACGGAATTACTCGATCACGGAACTCGAATGTTTAGCCGCTATAACATGTATAAAAAAGTTTAGGCCATATGTCGAAGGATTACCTTTCAAGGTAATCACCGATCACGCTAGTTTACGATGGTTAATGGGACAAAGGGACCTCGCAGGTCGATTGGCGCGTTGGAGTTTAAAGCTCCAGGGTTTTGATTTTGAAATTGAGCACAGGAGGGGTGTATTAAACATAGTGCCGGACACATTGTCTCGAGCCTTCGTAGAAGCCATTACAGACACGACTAACGAACAGATAAATTTAGACTTGAATTCGCCAGAATTCAAATCTGAAGAATATCGGGAATTAGTCAAAACAGTGTCCGAAAACTTAGACCGCTTACCTGACGTTATTGTCTCCGAAGGATATGTGTATAAACGTACCCAATTTTGCACTGGAAATCCTGTAGAAGACGATATGACATGGAAGCTGTGGATTCCGACAGGTCTCACTCATTCCCTCATTACTCTGTCTCACGATCCACCTGAGGCTGGACACGCTGGCATTGGTAAAACACTGGAAAGATTGCGCGAAAAATATTTTTGGCCTAATATGACGATACAGGTCAAACAGTACATCAACGACTGCATAATTTGTAAAGAGTCAAAGGCACCCAACTACAAACTGAAACCACCCATGGGAAATATCATATTGCCCGACAGACCTTGGCAACGCATTTATGTTGACTTACTGGGACCATATCCACGTTCGCGAGAGGGAAATACCGTCATACTAATTGTATTAGACCAATTTTCCAAGTTTACGCTTGCGAAAGCAATGTCCAAAGCCACTAGCCGGCTAGTGATTAAATTTCTGGAAAAGGATGTTTTTAATCTGTTTGGAGTCCCGGAAGAATTATTTTCTGACAACGGGAAACAATTCGTTTCTCTCGAGTTCAAAAATTTTCTAAATTCATATGGTGTCCGTCATCTGCGCACCGCAGTTTACTCCCCACAGGCGAATGCGTCAGAACGTATTAACCGGACCCTTCTGGCAACAATTAGATCATATCTAAATACAGATCATAGAGCATGGGATGTGAAGTTGGATAAAATCATGGCGTCTATACGTACCTCGTTTCACCAATCTATAAAAACCACACCTTTCAAAGCATTATTTGGTCTGAATTGGGTTAGTCATGGATCAGAATACCCTGTATTAAAAGCACTCAGATTAGTAAACGATTCAGAAGGTCAATCGAGCACTCCAAATACCAATCTAGAAATCTTACGACACGACATACAAGAACACCTAAAAGATGCGTATGAGCGTAGCGCGAAAGTTTATAACCTTCGAACTAGGAACATACGCCCATTCACACCGGGAGAAATCGTTTATAGACGTAATTTTATTCTCAGTGATGCTAGCAAAGGGGTGAATGCTAAACTTTCTAAGAAATTTCTACGTTGTCGCGTTAATAAACAAGTGGGAAAAAACAGATATCTTCTCGAAGACCTCATGAAAAAACCCCTAGGCGTATATCACTCGAAAGACATCAAAAGATAGAACCTTTTTTTTTTGAGCTTAGTCCCCGAAGAATATGCACATATTTCTTACAAATTTACATGCTTTTTTTTTTAAGTTCTCAGTTTTACAAGTATTCAACCTGAGAACTTATGTTGTTGTGGACGCATGTAAACTCTCAGTCTTAATGTGAAACCGTCATAATTGTTTAGAAAAAAAAAACCCGCGTCGATCCTCGTTATCCGCAGCGATTGCTAGATCTCACCAAGTTTCGCGTCTCAGCCCAACCTTGGTCCTCTCGTCGAAGCCATTTTATCGTTCTTTCTCTTTGCTGGCTTCGGATGATGCGGACGGATAGACTCGAAGATATAATTAACTAAAATAATTCGGATTTCCGAAATAATATTATTTATTCGCGAATTACAAAGTAATAGTTTGTACACACGTGGCATCCTGGAATAAGAGAAATATTTGAATAGTGAAGGTTTTTTTTTATTGATATTTCCTATAGAAAGCCTTCGCTTGACTAAAAGTTCTTTCCAGAATGTCCGACGATAAGATTCTAAACGATTCGTATAAGCGTATTGGAAAGAAAATATACGATTATAAGAATTAAGGATTCATCAACGTAAATAATCGTAAGTTTGCTTTTCCTTTTTTTTTTTGCAAAAATGAGGCGAATTAAGCAATTTCAATCCTCTAGCGCGCACCGAAGCCCCAGGTAGCCACGTTTTTTCTTTCTTCTGAATCTCTTTTGTCAATAAAAGTGACTGAAGCCAAAGTCCAAAGTGCTAAAGCACATGGCATCAAGTGATCGGCTAGTCAAGGACTTGCATGGTTAAACTGCCGAGTCATCAAGAAAATATAGTCTAAACTGGGACTCTTCAGATACAACCTGGGCATTGATAATCCTTAAAGGAATTTCTCCCAGTACGAGCCATCCAGCAATCAACATTTCCTTTAATTTTGAGCAACCAATATTCACGGGGCGAAATCGACAACAACAACAAAAAAATATTCTCTAAAGCAATTTTTTTAAATATTTCTTGTACGTTGAACTCAACTGTAGCGGTTCCTCTTAGAGTAGCGAGGGCATAGGAAAGTTAATTTGCCGTGTTGGCTAATATATTTTTGTAAAGGGAATCCTCATTACTAATATATCAAATTTATCAGAATTTTTAGCGACACAAAAATAAAAAGGCTTTTCATCATTCCCTGCGGGTGTGCACATCGGCGGTGGATTTTATGAAGAAATGGAAAGATCGACATATCAAAGGTTAATTTTTTTAATATCAAAATGAGGATTTTCTAAGGTATGTTAAATTAAATTTTTACGTAGCCTCATGTGGTATAAAATTCTATTTGCCCGAGTGCTAATTAGATTCATAGTGAACAAAGGTCGGTTTTTAAATAAAAACGTTTTTGAGTTACGTAAATATAACAACCGACTGTAAAAACGGTTTATTTACTTCAGTTGTCGTTGTTCGGTGACTCGAGTTACCGATATAAAGAAAGTTAGTCAGTTTTTATTTTCTTTTGTCGTTGTACCGAACCTTGCTCTAGAATAGTTCAATTCGCTATATAAGTGTAAAAATCGTTCGATTAGGTAGCTTTGCGTAATTTAAGTTATTAATAAAATATCTTTATATTTATTGCCTGCAAAATTTGTGTATTGGATTAGTTTTTTTTCTTATTATTGGAAAGCTTAGTTATCTAAATAAAAGTGTTTGTTATTAAAACGAGCGTATGAATAAATCAAAAAAACGTTCTAAAGTAAAACGCATTCAGTGATATTTGTCGTTCTGTATCTGCGGAAATACCGAAATCGAAGTGATCTTTTGTAATCTCGTTCGTCGTCAAATAATGTTTAAAGTCCAGTCACGCTGTGTTAAAAATTATATAGATATATCGATAATTATGTTTGTATAAAGTGAAGATGGTGATTCTGAGTTGGGAGGGTGATGTGCGGCGATATGAGCCCGGATACTCCAAAACAAAATGAGAGGTTTTAAAGAAAGGATGTCGAGGTGAGAATAATCTATTTTTTTTTGCGAAACCCGTTCGAAGACACGAAAGCAGCTGTTGAGGCTAGGATTCCTTGACAACAACCCACCCCAGACCCTGAGCTAACGCCGTGTTAAATGCAAGCGTGTCAGTCACGTGAATCCTGCCCACTGGATCAAGGGAGGACGTCAAAAGGCGCCCAGTTCAAAAGAATTAAATAATTTCGTCCTTCCTCTTCTCCGATCGCGAATGTTCATACATGTCCGGTGTCATAACAGAAATGGCGCCCAACGTGGGGCCCGAAAAGAAAGTTTCCGTAAATCCAAATTAAAATTAAATTCCGTTCGAAATGAAAAAGTTGAATTCAGTACATTTTTGTTTTGTTTTGAAAGATGTCGAGATATCCTAAAACATCATGATTGCAGGAAATTAGTTAGTATAAATACTTTTGTCCCGATGAGAACGGAAATGGTCCATAAATCATCGCGTCGCATTTAGTATATTATTACTGCAAAAACACTAATCAATCAAATACGGATATAAATCGATTATTGGTTTCAAAATCAAGATTTTTTTTTTTTGCTTGCTTTCATATTTTTCTAAATTAAAGTGCTTGATTTGGTTCTATATCAATTGTAGTGGACGTGCATTATAACAGATAGTTGTTCAACCTGTCCTGAAAATCGAAGTTAAATTCGACAGAAGCAAGTTGATACTACGCGAGACTGTTGCTGCGAAAAATAAAACAAAAAGGGTAGGATTTGCCCCACGACCCGATATTTGGCGCGGCCGAATTCGAGTAGCGTTGGGGATAAATTCGTTCCTGAAGAATTTCAAAAAAAAAAAAAAAATACGCTAATTTTTGGTTTATAATTGATCGTGTCCCGTGGTTGGGCTACCGACCGTGAGCTGCACTGATATTTAAACTAGAAACCAGATATAGTCCAAATTGCACAAAGACAAATTAGTTTTCCCAAGTTCTGTCGGTAATCAATTTTTCTACAGCATTTATTATATTTCAAAATCAAAATCCTCACATCACCTCCGTGGAAAGAAAAAAAGAAAGATATTAATTGCCTGCCGTTCCCTCCCTCCACTCAGAATCACATTTTTTTATGAATATCGTCTTTAACTGAAATCATATCAAATAATAATATTACATTAGTAAGTGAACAACAATTTTTTTGAGATAGTAGACATTACGTCATCGTTTGAATAAGACATAGAAAATTAAGTGCCAATCAGTGCGCCATTGTAAGCAAGGTCGTCGCTGTTTTGTTTTTGTTTGAGTTATTTCTGCATATTAGTTGATAAAGAAATTTAATATCTAGTTATTGTACAATTTTTTTTGCTCCCCAGTTACAAAAAAAAAAAAGGGTTTGGAGACAATTTAAATTTAAGAAGTTATATATTGCTAAGTACTCTTTAGAGAAGGGTTTATACAGAGAGTTTTTTTTTAGATTAGATCGAGTTATTATATTTTCGTTATTATACGATTATTACATATAAGTGTCCCCTTTATCGGATATAGCCTATATATTATTACCCATTCAAATTTTCGGGATAAGTGCATGAGTAATTTTTTTTATTAGCGTATCACTAGTTCATTAAATATGGCAGAAAAAGGTGCGATACCAAAGACTGTCCCTAAAGGAAAAAAAGTTGTTCAAGAAAAAGATCAGTCAGATAGGGAACTACGATCACACCACAAGATCACACAGGAGAAAACGACTAATCCGTGGGATCTCAACTTGCATAGATCGACAGAAGATTTCATTTTTTCCCCATTGCATAACTTACGGAGATCTCCTGTTACTAGTAGATCAAATTCAGTTGAACCATTAGGCCTTGACGTCAGTGGCGCAAAACCTACTAGGACACCCCCTACAGAACTCGGCGCTACTGCCAATGTTGACGTAGAGGCGGAGACCTTACAGGATCTCGAGGAGATTGAAGATCAGATAGGAAAGGTCCACAATACCTCACGTTCTCCCTATAGCTCACGCGCGGATAAACTCAGCGACGGTCAAATCGCTCAAATTGGAGATATGTTAAACGCCGCATTAGGGATTACGCAAGCTAACTTACTTAAGACTAATGCTGAAAACCTGGGATATTTGGTTGAAAAGGCAGTACAAGACGCACTGCAAAGAACACTAATCTCAAATAACCACAGTCCAGCGAAAGCTAGTAGTGATAAATCCGAAACGAAAACCAAAAATCTGTTTTCTAAACCAAATCACGCGTATTCTGCTAACAAATCTAACCCCTTTCCAGATTTTTTTTCGGAAACTAACAAATCTGAACAAAAATCAAACGCCACAAATTTCAATCGATTTGGGGGAGGTAACAAACGAGTACCGACTGATCTAGACAACCCTTTTATAAGTTTGAAGCCCGAAAATTGCGTAGATTTCAGAAGAACATTCTTACAACCATCTGACGCACCACTTAGCTATAACGAAAAAGTTCACGACAGTAGTAGAATTCTCCCTCAACAACAATTTCCGTTTCATAATCCAAAAAGGGAAGATCCTGAAATTCAGAGAAAATCATACCAATCTGCTTATAGGTTTCCTAATTACAATGACAGAAATCGTGAATTCAGTGGGAATTTTCCTCATCAACCCTATTCTAAGATCAATCACCAGTCTGGTTGGCCCCAGCCAAACCAACCTCGTCACGTCCCAGAATTTCCAACATTCTCACATCATATACCGTGGGAACACATATCCCGACAATGTCGCCTGGACAGATGGGGCCTAAAGTTCGACGGCACTCCTACCGGATTAACCGTGGAAGAATTTGTTTTCAGGGTAGAACGCCTAGCACAATCGTGCAATTACACGCCAGAGCAAATATGTCAACACTTCTACGTTTTAGTATCAGGCGCCGCCGAAACCTGGTATTGGCGCTTCCGAAAACAATGTCCATCCAATAGGTGGCCTGATCTTCGCGAAGCTATATTAAAACAATTTCGTAAGGTTCGTACTGACTGCGATTTCCTTAACTTAATTATAAATTATCGGCAAGGTCCCGCTGAATCGCTAGACGGATTTTTAAATAATATCTTGGATAATTACGCGAAGATGACGGTTCCCATCCCTGAAAGAGAGTTAGTGAAATTGTTAAAAACCAATGTAAAAGAGAGAATAGCTCATCTGATATTTTCGGAACCTATCTACACCATAGACCAATTCAGAGAATCTGCCCGAAAAGCAGAGGACTTCCTAACGCGACGGTATCAAAATTACAACCGCCCGAATCAAACGCACCCGAGCAGAAATATCCATGAATTGCAATATGATCCTCCTTCACCTCAATTATCTTTGGCAAATGAGGAATCATTCCCGGATGAAGTATCTGCATTTAACGTACAAACTCGAAACAATCAGCCTGTTCGTTCCAATCCAACTTGTTGGCATTGCGACACACCAGGCCACTATTACAAAGACTGTTCGGTAACTCCACGTAACCTATTTTGCTACAGGTGCGGTCACAAAGGAGTTACTACCAAACTCTGCCCTAAATGTACATCGGGAAATGCTCACCGGGGCGAGAACTCATCGGGGGAGACTCGTCACCGTTCTCTAAACCCCGAATCAAGACCGAAGCCTTAAGGAGTCCTGAGTCATTAGAACTGAATATTCCATCGCCGACACAACTAGATAGACCCACTCAAATATTAAAGAAAATCCCGGAAGACGCGGAAAGGGGGGAACCTTTACAAAAATTAAAGACGCTTCATCAAAGAAAACGTGAATATGAGGAAGCTCGTGCCCGTATTTTTGCAGAGAATACCTCACACCCGACGTCAAACAAAATTCTTAAACTCAGAAATAGATTTAAAAATAAAAAACGTACTTACCAAAATATCGCTGCCACTTCTATAAGTACAAAACTTGATAATAGACCATTTGCAACCATTTCCATTAACGGCCGCGAAATTTCTGGTTTACTGGATAGTGGGGCAACGGTAAGCTGCTTGGGAAAAGGAGGTTTAGAATTTTTACACTCTATTAAGGTTCCATATTCGAAGTTTTCCTCAGTAATAAAAACGGCAGATGGGAAAAGCCAACAAATAGTAGGAAAAGCGAAAGTTGATATAGAGTACAAAAACAAATACCATAAGCTTTCCTTACTAATAGTCCCTACTTTGACATTACCACTATATCTTGGCATAGACTTCTGGCACTCCTTTGAGATTTGCCCCGAAATTATTTCTGAATTAGCTAGCTCTAACGCTGTGGAACCAGAAGAAAAGGACGAAAATATGCATGACCTCAGCGAAAATCAAAAGAACCAACTCAAGAAAGTTATTGATGAATTTCCATCATCTACGATCTTGGGATTAGGCAAAACCCATTTAGAGGAACATTCCATTGACGTAGGTCAAGTGGGTCCCATTAAACAACGACATTTTCCCGTATCCCCAGCCATACAACGTCTTATGGATGAAGAACTGGACCGCATGATAAAACTAGACGTGATTGAAGAAAGCGACAGTGCCTGGTCTTCGCCAGTAGTCCTGGTACGGAAACCAGGCAAAATAAGACTATGTCTGGACTCCAGAAAATTAAATAGTGTCACTGTAAAAGATGCGTACCCTATACATCACGTCGAAGGGTTGCTAGGCCGTTTACAAGACACTCATTTTATTAGCAAAATCGATTTAAAAGATGCGTTCTGGCAGGTGCCGCTCGAAGAACGCTCAAGACGTCTTACCGCATTTTCCGTACCAGGTAGACCCTTGTATCACTACAAGGTTATGCCGTTTGGACTATGTAACGCGGCCCAGCGATTATGTCGTTTAATGGATAGGGTCATTCCGCATGAACTCCGTCAATGGGTGTTCGTCTATCTGGACGATCTATTGGTCGTTGCCCCTACCTTCGAATTCATGTTGCAGCTTCTCAAAAAGGTTGCTGAACAGCTAAAGAAAGCCAACCTAACAATTAACTTGGCAAAATCAAAATTTTGCTTCAAGGAATTAAAATACTTAGGCTATGTTGTCGGAAACGGTTGCTTGAAAACCGACTCAGATAAAGTGTCTGCCATCACCAATTTCCCAACTCCTACCACTCCGAAACAAACAAGGAGGTTCTTAGGAATGTGTGGGTGGTACAGACGCTTTATCAAAAACTTTGCTGAGTTAGCGTCCCCAATAACGGACACGTTAAAAAAGGGAAAGAAATTCTGCTTCACACAAGAGGCTCAACAAGCATTTGATTGTCTCAAGGTCGCATTAACCTCTGCGCCGGTACTTTGCCATCCAGACTTCGACAAACCCTTCATCATACAATGTGATGCCTCAACAGTCGGGATTGGGGGAGTACTGTGCCAAAAGGACGATTTGGGGGAGGAAAGACCAATTGCTTTCATTTCCCAGAAGCTAAACTCCGCCCAACGGAATTACTCGATCACGGAACTCGAATGTTTAGCCGCTATAACATGTATAAAAAAGTTTAGGCCATATGTCGAAGGATTACCTTTCAAGGTAATCACCGATCACGCTAGTTTACGATGGTTAATGGGACAAAGGGACCTCGCAGGTCGATTGGCGCGTTGGAGTTTAAAGCTCCAGGGTTTTGATTTTGAAATTGAGCACAGGAGGGGTGTATTAAACATAGTGCCGGACACATTGTCTCGAGCCTTCGTAGAAGCCATTACAGACACGACTAACGAACAGATAAATTTAGACTTGAATTCGCCAGAATTCAAATCTGAAGAATATCGGGAATTAGTCAAAACAGTGTCCGAAAACTTAGACCGCTTACCTGACGTTATTGTCTCCGAAGGATATGTGTATAAACGTACCCAATTTTGCACTGGAAATCCTGTAGAAGACGATATGACATGGAAGCTGTGGATTCCGACAGGTCTCACTCATTCCCTCATTACTCTGTCTCACGATCCACCTGAGGCTGGACACGCTGGCATTGGTAAAACACTGGAAAGATTGCGCGAAAAATATTTTTGGCCTAATATGACGATACAGGTCAAACAGTACATCAACGACTGCATAATTTGTAAAGAGTCAAAGGCACCCAACTACAAACTGAAACCACCCATGGGAAATATCATATTGCCCGACAGACCTTGGCAACGCATTTATGTTGACTTACTGGGACCATATCCACGTTCGCGAGAGGGAAATACCGTCATACTAATTGTATTAGACCAATTTTCCAAGTTTACGCTTGCGAAAGCAATGTCCAAAGCCACTAGCCGGCTAGTGATTAAATTTCTGGAAAAGGATGTTTTTAATCTGTTTGGAGTCCCGGAAGAATTATTTTCTGACAACGGGAAACAATTCGTTTCTCTCGAGTTCAAAAATTTTCTAAATTCATATGGTGTCCGTCATCTGCGCACCGCAGTTTACTCCCCACAGGCGAATGCGTCAGAACGTATTAACCGGACCCTTCTGGCAACAATTAGATCATATCTAAATACAGATCATAGAGCATGGGATGTGAAGTTGGATAAAATCATGGCGTCTATACGTACCTCGTTTCACCAATCTATAAAAACCACACCTTTCAAAGCATTATTTGGTCTGAATTGGGTTAGTCATGGATCAGAATACCCTGTATTAAAAGCACTCAGATTAGTAAACGATTCAGAAGGTCAATCGAGCACTCCAAATACCAATCTAGAAATCTTACGACACGACATACAAGAACACCTAAAAGATGCGTATGAGCGTAGCGCGAAAGTTTATAACCTTCGAACTAGGAACATACGCCCATTCACACCGGGAGAAATCGTTTATAGACGTAATTTTATTCTCAGTGATGCTAGCAAAGGGGTGAATGCTAAACTTTCTAAGAAATTTCTACGTTGTCGCGTTAATAAACAAGTGGGAAAAAACAGATATCTTCTCGAAGACCTCATGAAAAAACCCCTAGGCGTATATCACTCGAAAGACATCAAAAGATAGAACCTTTTTTTTTTGAGCTTAGTCCCCGAAGAATATGCACATATTTCTTACAAATTTACATGCTTTTTTTTTTAAGTTCTCAGTTTTACAAGTATTCAACCTGAGAACTTATGTTGTTGTGGACGCATGTAAACTCTCAGTCTTAATGTGAAACCGTCATAATTGTTTAGAAAAAAAAAACCCGCGTCGATCCTCGTTATCCGCAGCGATTGCTAGATCTCACCAAGTTTCGCGTCTCAGCCCAACCTTGGTCCTCTCGTCGAAGCCATTTTATCGTTCTTTCTCTTTGCTGGCTTCGGATGATGCGGACGGATAGACTCGAAGATATAATTAACTAAAATAATTCGGATTTCCGAAATAATATTATTTATTCGCGAATTACAAAGTAATAGTTTGTACACACGTGGCATCCTGGAATAAGAGAAATATTTGAATAGTGAAGGTTTTTTTTTATTGATATTTCCTATAGAAAGCCTTCGCTTGACTAAAAGTTCTTTCCAGAATGTCCGACGATAAGATTCTAAACGATTCGTATAAGCGTATTGGAAAGAAAATATACGATTATAAGAATTAAGGATTCATCAACGTAAATAATCGTAAGTTTGCTTTTCCTTTTTTTTTTGCAAAAATGAGGCGAATTAAGCAATTTCAATCCTCTAGCGCGCACCGAAGCCCCAGGTAGCCACGTTTTTTCTTTCTTCTGAATCTCTTTTGTCAATAAAAGTGACTGAAGCCAAAGTCCAAAGTGCTAAAGCACATGGCATCAAGTGATCGGCTAGTCAAGGACTTGCATGGTTAAACTGCCGAGTCATCAAGAAAATATAGTCTAAACTGGGACTCTTCAGATACAACCTGGGCATTGATAATCCTTAAAGGAATTTCTCCCAGTACGAGCCATCCAGCAATCAACATTTCCTTTAATTTTGAGCAACCAATATTCACGGGGCGAAATCGACAACAACAACAAAAAAATATTCTCTAAAGCAATTTTTTTAAATATTTCTTGTACGTTGAACTCAACTGTAGCGGTTCCTCTTAGAGTAGCGAGGGCATAGGAAAGTTAATTTGCCGTGTTGGCTAATATATTTTTGTAAAGGGAATCCTCATTACTAATATATCAAATTTATCAGAATTTTTAGCGACACAAAAATAAAAAGGCTTTTCATCATTCCCTGCGGGTGTGCACATCGGCGGTGGATTTTATGAAGAAATGGAAAGATCGACATATCAAAGGTTAATTTTTTTAATATCAAAATGAGGATTTTCTAAGGTATGTTAAATTAAATTTTTACGTAGCCTCATGTGGTATAAAATTCTATTTGCCCGAGTGCTAATTAGATTCATAGTGAACAAAGGTCGGTTTTTAAATAAAAACGTTTTTGAGTTACGTAAATATAACAACCGACTGTAAAAACGGTTTATTTACTTCAGTTGTCGTTGTTCGGTGACTCGAGTTACCGATATAAAGAAAGTTAGTCAGTTTTTATTTTCTTTTGTCGTTGTACCGAACCTTGCTCTAGAATAGTTCAATTCGCTATATAAGTGTAAAAATCGTTCGATTAGGTAGCTTTGCGTAATTTAAGTTATTAATAAAATATCTTTATATTTATTGCCTGCAAAATTTGTGTATTGGATTAGTTTTTTTTCTTATTATTGGAAAGCTTAGTTATCTAAATAAAAGTGTTTGTTATTAAAACGAGCGTATGAATAAATCAAAAAAACGTTCTAAAGTAAAACGCATTCAGTGATATTTGTCGTTCTGTATCTGCGGAAATACCGAAATCGAAGTGATCTTTTGTAATCTCGTTCGTCGTCAAATAATGTTTAAAGTCCAGTCACGCTGTGTTAAAAATTATATAGATATATCGATAATTATGTTTGTATAAAGTGAAGATGGTGATTCTGAGTTGGGAGGGTGATGTGCGGCGATATGAGCCCGGATACTCCAAAACAAAATGAGAGGTTTTAAAGAAAGGATGTCGAGGTGAGAATAATCTATTTTTTTTTGCGAAACCCGTTCGAAGACACGAAAGCAGCTGTTGAGGCTAGGATTCCTTGACAACAACCCACCCCAGACCCTGAGCTAACGCCGTGTTAAATGCAAGCGTGTCAGTCACGTGAATCCTGCCCACTGGATCAAGGGAGGACGTCAAAAGGCGCCCAGTTCAAAAGAATTAAATAATTTCGTCCTTCCTCTTCTCCGATCGCGAATGTTCATACATGTCCGGTGTCATAACAGAATGAACTTGTCCATTCTTTTATGCCAGATTGTCATTCGTACAAACGCAATATTAGTTATGACAAAAGTTGAATACTAAAGTTGTCATAACTAATATTGCGTTTGCACGAATGACAATCTGGCATAAAAGAATGGACAAGTTCATTCTTTTATGAGAGATTGACATTTTCTGACAGAAAAAATTACAAAAATTATGCCATTTACACGGGAATTAACATAATGACAAGAAAAAAATGACAAATTTGTCATTCGTGTAAATGTAGCATAATACTACACAATTGAATGATTCACATAATGTTGATGATTTGGGTCGAGGGTATGTGAGGGATAGTTGGAAATTCTTATTTCTGTTATTTTTTTTTCTTCATTGCAGACAAATATAAGGAGAAATGTGACAGGAAAAAATAGTCGTCTACTTGGATGTAGAGGACAATGTCTTATTATTGATAAAACAGTTCCATCGAAAACAAAATACAGCACTGCTCGTTGCTAACAGTGTATATGCGACGAAATATACATCTATAATAGATAGCAGATATTCGTATAGAATATCTAAGAAATGTTTCAACTTCATATTCCGAGTTGGGTATTTTTTTCCCTCGTTTTGATACCTTCGATTGATTGTGCCACGCATTTGTACCGCACAGAACCCATCACAAATGACGTCAGACGTACCTCAGAGGGGTGCTTGACTGGATAAGGATAATTCTTCCCTTGTTCTACTATATATGCCATCTTGACAAGTCGAATAAAGTTTGTTTGTTATAGTTCCATAAGATAGCAGTTAACCATCTATCATTCAAATGTAAACCAAATATGTATATGGATATACTACACCTATTTCAATAATCAACTTAAATAGTTCGCCATTGTGCCAGGACGAATGACAAAATTTATATACATGATTGTTCTTTTAATACATATAGGTATGTATTGGAAATTGTATGCATGTGTGCACGAATGTTATCTAGGAGTAAACAAATGACTTTTATATTGGCATGCATTGTGAAAATGAAATGTAATTCAGGAGTTGACATTTAAGATTAGAGAACCCCAAATGTAGGATAATAAGTTGTTTGGTTTTGGTACAATTAAATGTTGAATCATTCTAACAATAATATTCTGGATATTAGCTTTTGACCATCTGATAATAATTAGAAAAATCTGTTAAACATTTGGGTAATGAAATCACATTTTATTGGGTGTTACACATCCAAAGTAACACGTAAAGTGAACTTTATCTCAATTGGTCGACTTTAAGGTCACGATGTCCTTTTTCTTGCCCTTTTGCGTTACTAGGATATGTTATTTTTATTTAATTTAATTGTAGTACACGGTATTGCTCGAACAATAATAAATAACATCCTTCGATGTATCGAATAATTATACAATATCAACGCACTATTTGTAAGAAAATCGCGAACAACTTTTTAATTTATTACCAGTCCAATTTTGCCTTTTAACCGTATTCGGTAAAAAAAGAACGGTGTCAAACGTAAGGTCTGTACGCTTAATGTGCTCTTAGGTTTTTCTAGCTATACCAGTGTTGCCGCTGGCCTCAAGCCCAAAATCGCAGATAAACACAAGTTTTTCGTAAATCTAATTCCCTTTGTTAAAGTTCCTTGAGAAACCCAAGAGATAGTAGGGGATCGCTTTCTGTAGGGTCGCAATAGATTTTATTGATCGAAAAATTTCCTCGAGGGCAAATCTATCTAACAGTGAACAGAAAGTCAATTCGTAGTAAATTCGTAGTCAATTCGTAGTCAATTCGTAGTCAATTCGTAGTCAATTCGTAGTATAGAAAATATGTAGCAGGAGAGGGGGTTCGTTTGATGCGGGAGGTAGTGGTATGATTGGGCGAAATTTTTCCTGGGCAGACAACTTACCCAACACTAAAAACCATGTCAGAATACATTCAACGGTTTCGGAGATAGCACAAGAGGGGGTTCGTATAATCCAAGAAGGAGAGGTTTGAGTGAGCAAAATTTTTCCTTAAAACGCGGTCTCGATTGGAAATAAATTATGCTTTCGCTCATGCTTTTCGTCTTTGATTTGAAATTTCTAGTAGAGATCGCATTTCGAGATTTTTTTTACTTTGTGCAAAAATCGATGAAAACATCGCGGCGAAAATTTTTGGAGACAAAATTTTGACAGGAGGTGCCAATCAGAGCCGAAAAATGAAATAAAATACGAGTATAGATTAAAAGTGCATTTATGGAAAAGTACTGCTTTTAAAATTCGATAAGTGTGTAATAATTAAGAAATTTGGCGAAAAATGGTTGTGTTCGGAGAAATTCGAGGACTTTTCAATTCATTTAGGCCATTATTTGTCAGACGCGCGACATTGTTGTCTTTTCAAAAAAAAAATTTCGGGTGAAATGTTCTGGAAAAACCAGTCCGGCACAGATTCAGGCAAAAATTGTTTTTTTGCCTCGGAAATCTCCGAAGAAAAGATTTATTATGATGTGTGGAAAAGTTATGCAAAGTCATATTCTTAACACATTTCGTATTTATAAATTTTTAGATACGATGCACAGTTTTCGAGAAAACCGGAAAAAACTATTCCATTTGATATGAAATTCCATTTACTATGAAATTCCATTTGCTATGAAATTCCATTTGCTATGAAATTCCATTTGCTATGAAATTCCATTTGTATTCCATTTGCATGAGAGAGGCGGAAGCAATGTCCCGATTGAATTTTGATGTATGGATGAGTTATGTTAAATCCTATTCTAAATACGTTTTACCTTTATACATATTTCAATATGACTCTCCGTTTTCGAGAAAATTGTAAAAAACTGTTTCGTTTGTATGGGGGAGAAGGGAAGGATTGTCCAATTTTGCCCGTTCAAGAACTTAGCCTAGCTATTTACGCAACTGAAACAATTTTCAAATGTCTAGATCAATCATTTCGAAAGTTCTGGTATTCACGGACGGACAGACAGGCAGACGGACATGCGAAAATCAAAATCTTTTCTTTCCTAATACCCTGGTGTAGTTCATTTTTGTGTTCGACGATTGATTCGATGCGTTACAAACGGTATACTAAATCCAATATACTTTTATACGATATATCATATAGAGCAGGCATCATCAGCTAGTGGCTCGGCTGGCTCATCACACAGATTGGCTTCAACAGCGTAGCCACTATAATCGACCTTTTATTGTGTGCTGTAATGCTTGTGTGTGCGGCTTCGGATAGCAGGAATAAAACGAATCGTGCTTTGAGTTGGAATCGGGGCATTATTAGCATGACGCATTTCATTTTAAATCAGTTCGTGTCAAGCCACTGCCGTGGAAGGTTGTGTTTCATTGAACTGTATTTTTATTTGTAGTGGTTATAAATTTTGATTATAAAGGTAGCGACAGTTACTTTGATGGCCCCTGATATAGAATATAAACATCGCGTCTTTAAGTGGACCAAAAATGTCCGTAAATGATTCCGTGTCTAACAATGAATACTGAATTAAAATAACTTTAAGGACTCAGGCGGTGGCAGGAGCAGAGATGCAAACCGGTTTTTGAACCGAACCAAAAACCACTGAACCATTGAAATTTTAGTGAACCAAAACCAAACCACAAACCGAACCTCTCTAAAAAAAATATGGCCGAACCAAACCAAAACCAAACCATTTTTGAACAAGCTGATTGAACCGAACCAAAAACCAAAATTTTTTTTATTGGTTCGGTTCGGTTCAGTTTATATTTAAATATTTAGGATTGAAATTTTTTTATTATCGACCATATAATTTTTTGAAGTTCGTGCTGTCGGATAAACGGGCCAACACTGAAGATGTTCAGCTTGAAGATATCTTATTAATAAATTTAAATAACAAATAAGCAAATAACTGCACGTTAATCCATATATCGTCAAGTTAAAGTGAATTTGTGCTAAGACCAAAATATCAAATTTTACGGAAGAGCTAAAAACCTTGTTAAATAATTTTAATTCTCATTTAAAGAAAACTGAAAATTGACTGAGAATTAAATGAAGCTCAGTTTTCTTTTAATGAGACTCAGTTTTCTTTAAATGAAAATTAAATTGATTTAACAAGGCTTTTTTTGCTCCTTTGTAAAATTTCATATTTTGTACTTAGCACAAATTCACTTTAACTCTAATCCGCACACCCGGTGACTTTGAGTCACTGTTTCAGTTTTGAGAGTGATTGTTACGAATGTTAAAAAAATTTATTGCATTCACGCTCCTTGACTTTGTTTTTTTATGCCAATACTATTTAAAAACGAAAAAAAAATTTTAATTTTTTTACTACACCAATAATGATTCGCTTTTATTTAATTCATACCTAATACAGTCACCGTAACGGTTTTACCAGCAAAGAAAGGTTATTTTGGTATCACTTTGCTTCTGTTTCGCAAAATATCGGACCGTAGTAGGGGATAATAACTGTAGAACTTCCCAAAAGAGAAAACGTTGCTTACTGTGTCCCCATTGCTAAGGTTGCGCTTTGAAGCAAATATGTGCAAATGCAAAAAAAAATGTTTGTAACGAACATTCTTAAAAATCAATTTTATGCCACAATTATAATGAGTACGAATGATGTACATTATATATAAATAAATATTATTAACTGAATTAAAAAATGCAAACTCACAAATTTTTTTTTAAATTAAATTATTCTTTTTTTCCGGCATGGTGACTGTAAGTCACCGCCAGCGTGGATTAAGGACAAAATTAGCCTGAGCTGATTAGGGTTAAGCTGACCATATATCACATCCATATACTAAAGTTTGAATTGTTTATTTTATTTTGTTAAATAAGACTGAAATGTTATTTTTCTGTGTTTTTTTTTTTTACTTTTTTAAAATAAATTTTTTTAATCGATTTTTTTGTCTGAACCAAAACCGAACCAAAACCAAGCCCTTTGAACCAAAACCGAACCAAAACCATAAATTTCAAAACATGGAAACCAAAACCTAAATTTCAAAACATGGAAACCAAAACCGAAATAGTCCCTGAACCAAAACCGAACCTTTTTCAAAAAACATTTGGTTTGCATCTCTGGGCAGGAGACGGAGTTGATTTAGATAAGGGGTATTATTCTAGTGGGGGAATTTCACTTGTGCACAAATTAGCTTGGTATGGAACTACAAATTTTATTGAGTTTAACCAGAAATTGCGAGTTTTTAAAAGAATATTTATATTTTAAATTTCTTTAATTTTTTCTTAAAAACCGGAACAGGATGAAAAAACCCGGATCAAAAGTATTATAATTACTTAAACCGTTTTTAGATGTGATTATTTGTCAAACATTTTGATTTTCTTCCTAAAAATTCATTTTGCCCCGCTTTTGAGTGTCCAATATAAAAAAATGAATGCCATATTTTTCTTATTTTTACGTGTTACACATTAATTTATTGGAAAAGGGTTAGCAATGTTTAAAACAATATCGAACTCTGTAGAATATGTTAGAATTTAGCAAATACGGAAGCCAGATGAAGCGGTGGAGGGTAAAAAACATATTTTAAGGAAATTTTCCACATACATCAAATTCTATTGGAGCACTTCATTTTATGTTTTTAAACAAAAATTTAAAACACGATTTTACATAACTCTTTAATATTTACGTCATAACTTAACTGAAGCATAAATATTTTGTATTTCGGTTATATAATTTTCGTTAGAATTTCGTTAGAAAGAAATTGTTTGATGTGTTTCAATGACATCATTTTTGGCTGTCAGAGTTTTGGCTGTCAATTTTTTTATGTTTTAGAATGATATTTCTCTGAAATAAGTCGGAGAAGGGGAGTATTTCACATATTCTGTTACTTGTATCACGCTTTAAAAGAAACTCAACGAAATTTCGTTCATAAAAATTAAGAACGGTGTTCATAGAAGTGAATTTATAGCATTTATGAACCATTTCATAATTATTGTGCACGTTTTTCATTCAGTGTGGTTGCGCAAAAGATCGACCTAGAGGAATATTGTTCTAGGAAAATTCCAATCTTTCTCATTGCCAATAAGCTATAATAGATAGAAAATGTATACGTAAACAGATTTTATTCAAATAACAGATCCTCTCTGTATTCAGGCATTTCGTATTGCATATAATATCTGGTAATTAAATTTGACCATACATTATCACAGTGGGCACTTACCGGATATAATCATATCACCACGTTCAGTTGTCCAGTAATTAATAGAAGCTGGGTAGGCCTCCGTATGGCATTCGAGAGTTACGTCTTGTCCAATATATGCGCCCTCGAGCTGATTAGGTATTGATAACATTGGAGGAACTGTTAATTTGATAATAAAATTAATTTAATTCTGTTAACAGGTGCTTCAAACGATGCATTGTTGTTATTTCTGTCTCTGATTGTGTTTTGTAATAAAAGCTTTTATCCTTAAGGATTTGTGACATAACAAATTATAATGAAAATAGAAATTCAACTGATTACATACATTGAACACGTAGATGGACACGTTTACTAATTGATGGTGGCACTCCATTAGATGCCACACAGAGGTAAGCGGCCATATGAAGTCGACTAACTTTGGTTATGTAAAGGATTTCTCCATCAACAACATTCACTGCGGATCATTGAAATAATTTCAAACAGAACAATTTAATAATAATCTTTGCTTAAAGATGAATATTAAAATAATTACCATTTTCACCTCCAATTGACATTTCATCACCGTCCTCACGTCTCCACATGACGTAAGGCTCGGGATAGCCGCGCGCTTTGCACATCAATGTCACATTTGTTCCTTCCCTGACAACCATATCGTTGCTAGTCATTGATTCGATTATCATTGGAGGAACTATACAATGAAATATGATTAATTTCCATTTTCAGAATGAAATTTCAGAGATGATCAAAATCAAAAATTTAATCGACAAAATTACCTACAACTTGCAGATATCCTTTCCGAGAACGCATCGGATCCGTGTTCACTTGACACATATACCAGCCCCTATCTGCTTCTTCGACTTCTCTTATATGCAAATACCATGATCTGTGATCATTATAAGATAGTGTTATTCTAGGATTTTGGGTTATGACGTTATGATGTATTGATAAAATTGTTTGTGTATCAACTCGAACCCATGCAACCTGAAATTTAGTAAAACAAATTACTTGTAGACGGTGCGTGTTTTATTGAAATCAGGTGTTACACTCAGGGCCACAAAAATAATATTTCTAATCATTAAAGGACCTGGAAATAAAAGCCGATGCAAAGAAATATTTCAAATATTTTATACTATAACAAATATTAACAAACAATTTTTTGCATATAAGCATATATTTCGTTCAAAAATGAAACCAAAATTTTTGAACGTACGGTATCGTCAAAGTTCGAGTAAATAAAGCCGAGCACCAAAGTTTTTCATATTTGTTGTTAAAGTGAAATTGTCCTAAATCCAAAATATCAAATTTTACAGCAAAGCATAAAAAAAACCTTGTCAAATCATTTTAATTTTCATTTAAAGAAAACTGAGTTTCATTGAAAAAAACTGAGCCGCATTTAAAGAAATCTCAGTTAACAAGGTTTGTTTTGCTCTTCTGTAAAAATTGATATTTTGGACTTAGTACCTACAATTTTACTTTAAGCTCACGAAATGTTTAATTTTTTATTCATTTTTGAAATTTGGCATGAGCGAATTGCGTTCAGAAGAGTTCGTTTCTGGTTTGCAGAACAAATGTTTGACGAAATGTTAAAGGTGTTCGGTAATAGGACCCCAGGTTTTTGTTGAGAATATACGAGTAAATGAATTAAACTCAATTTTACCTTTTATTAAGGGCGGAATACAATTGGCCTGACACATCACTTACGACGACAGATTACGGCGACAATGTCGTCCTCCATATACAATTGTGCACACTTTGTTGGTCCAAACATAATTTGTTTTTCATTTGATTTAAAATCTGAAATGTCGCCGTAAATGTTGTGTGGGGCCAATTGTATTTCGGCCTTTATTCGCGCTTGAATCACTGTTAAGGCTGGGTCTGACTATATATATATTTAGTCAAGTGATTAACTTGCTATTAATTGATTTAGTAGCTAAAAAGTGTCTGGACATAAGTATGTTAGTGTCCCACCGAAATTTCGCTCCAACAAAACGACCTGAACCCTACTACTTAATTAGTAAACTCTCACACAGCATTTATGAGGAAAAAAGCTATAGAATAATTTCATTTTAAAGCATCAATTTCACAGATATCCTTTTTCAATAAATTATGAAGCTAATCGATAAATTTCATCATAGATCTTACCCTTAAACCTACCTTATATCCTTTTAAATTCTCAACCACACACGCTAGTAACGCATCTCGTCCCACGGATACTGTTATATTTGGAATCGGTTCTGCAAATCTTGGCATCCCGACATCTGTTCAGTTTTATTTTCAAATAAGGATGAAAATATAGAAATAAAGATTAAAAATCGATATCTCAGATCGTGTGTTATAAATTTACTTTACCATTATTACTCGCGTCAGATGATGGTGCATCAATTCCTCGAACTTGTTTGCCTATAAAAATACAAAATTATTGAAATTAGTTTTTAATGACTTTTGGTGATGGAGTGAAATATATAAAAAAAACCTCTTCAATTTTAAAAATGTGGCGTTTGAGTAAGTATACAAAAAATTAAAATGAAAAGTGCATTTCATTTTTCAAAGGATATCAATTTCTTTCACAGAGGATATTCTGCGCGCTTACATAAATTGAAATTATGCAGCGGCAACTGCACATAACATGTGCTTTTGACACATATCAACGGCAGCATTTTTGTTGGTTAATCCATAGTCATTTTATGAAAAAAGAAAAAATCTAGCTACACACGAGTATCATCATATCAGCCCCAGCCGTAAATATAACTCGTCTGGACATATTTTAAATGGAGCATTTGCATCACACACCGACTAACAGACAGATATGAAGATCCAACCCTTAAATAATGGAAAAATTATGCTAACGATGTGTTTCTTAAAAAAATGTAATATATTTCATTCAAGATTTTTTTTTTCAGTTCATTTTAAGACATTTTATGGAAATTAATTTCTGTGGCAGAGGTAATTCGCTCAGGAAAATAATTTACTTCAACGATATGATAGTAGCCGGTGTGACTCATATCTTCTGTAGAAATTTACATGTGCGATATACAATTGTGTGCATTTTAGAGAAAATCCTGGACACAGTGTATGTACATATAAGTATATAATATTTTAATTGCCCTGGGACTGAAATAATTTAATCAATTGGTTGCATTCATAATCATACTAATATATAAAAATGAGTTGGTGCTTGTCTGTCTATCTGTCTGTTCCTCTTTCACGCAAAAACGGCTGAACCGATTGACTTGAAATTTGGCACGAGTGTCTGTGGTAGTTCTGGTTCCAACATAGGGATACGGAAAAGTAGCGCGAGGGGTGGGGGGAGTAAGGGGAGGGGGTAAAGTGATCTCGAAACTTAGCTCTTCCTTTATGTTACCCTTGTGAGGGGAAACTACCGAGCCGATTGGCCTGAAATTTAGCTCCAACATGGATCGTTAAAAACAAAAATTGAAAAAACTTAACCCGGCAACGACGGGTATGCAAGCTAGTACTCTATATGTACTCTATATGGGAATCATATACGAGGGCGCAATGGAAAGTCCTAGGCAAGAAGACAAGATTTTTGCCATAAAACTCATTTTATTTCTCAACATAAACTCTTACATGCTATTATTTACAAAAACCTAGTTTCTATTGGCAAAATTTATTTTGTTGAATCTCAACAAATTTTTTCGTTAATCTTATAAAATAATCAATTGTAAACATAACAATTTTTTTGTCCTTTTGACAAATTAGGGATTGTTAATTTCAGAATTATTTTATTGATTTAACAAAACATCATTTGTAAGTTTATTTTTGTTAAAAAAACAATTTTTTTGTTGAACAAAGATTTCCCTCCAAAAGTATTTATTCCAATAGACAATTTTTTTTTGTGGTTTAACAAAAATTTCGTTAATTTAATAATGATTTTATCCATATAACCAATTTTTTCATTTCCTGAGGAGTAAATTTCCCTTTATTAATTTAACAAAATTATTTTGTTGTCTAATATAGGATAAAAATTTTGTTAATTTAACAATGATTTTATCTATATGACCAATTTTTTCTGTGAGTGTAGTCTCCTTTTAGGGCGATGCACTTCGTCCAATGATTCTCCAATTTTTTGATATGCTCTGAATAAAGCGTAAAATAGAATTGGCCCAATACAACATTTACGGCTACCATATACAATTGCGTACACTTTGTTGTTCTAAACATCATTTGTTTTTCAATTGGTTTTGACACTCGGCCGGTGATCGACTGATAACATTTTTTGTTACCACTTATCACACAAATTAGGAATGTAAATGTAAGCAACACATCATACGAACTATATTTCCTAATACTTCTTAAATTTTCCCCCGAAAGACGAAATTTAGATTTTATGACGTCCCCATAAGATTTCATTTTGAATCAACTATGAAATTTTGTCGGCGAGCTGGCCATGATTTCTTCAAGTTTGGAAATAAATAATAGCTGAAGGTGCCCAAATCTGGAGAATATGGTGGATGAGGAATCAATTCGTAGCACAATTCATGATCACTTTTTTCTTCACCAAATGTGTCCGCTTTCGCTTGAAATCTGCATCGAGTCGATCCATAAACTCTACGCCAGTGATCATTTTGCCCTGTTCAAGGTAATCAATGTAAATGATACCATAAGCATCCCAAAAAATTGTGGCCATGACCTTATGGCCAATAGACCCAGCTTGGCCTTTTTCGGCTTCGATTCGCCAAGAGAAGACCACTGTTTCGACTGCTCCTTGATCTCTAATGTGTTGTGATGGATTCGTGTTTCGTCCACGGTTACAAAACGGTATAAAAAGTATTTTTTATTACGGTTGAATATCGCCAAACACTCCTTTGAAGTTGTCACACGGTCCACAGATAACAAACGCGGCACCCATGTGGCAGAGAGCTTCCAGAGATAACGCCACGGGGAGGGAAAACTTATAGCGGTATCCAATCAGGAACTTCTTCTACAACTTTCTTTTTAGAACTACTAAAATCGGTCGACTCAGTAAAAAGTTAAGCGTGTACATAAAACATAAAAAAAAACACATAGGAGTCGAGTTGAGAACCCTTTCCTTTTTGGAAGTTGGGCACAAAACGTGCATAATTTCAAATGTCACACACACCGTTAATAGTTTGATCAAACCGACAATAGTTTCTTACTGTGGCGTTAATTAGCAAATTCTGTGGGAAAAAATTATTTCAAAGAGTTTAATATTATATGCATATAAAATATTATTTACTAAAGTGTTTAAGTAAATTCTCTTTTTGACAGAATTTTTAGAACACATTACACTTTTGATATACACACACGTTTTACGCTAATTGCACTTCAAAGTGAATAATAAATTTTAAATTATATTCCATTCTGTATGTATTTTCTGGCTTTTCTGTTTAGTAATTGCAATAAGAACTTTGCCAACAAGTTAAAAATGTTGATAATTAGCGAAAAAGCGTACCGACTAGTACACCGATGTTTGGTTTATAAACGTTTATGCAAAGATCTGGGTTACAAGCTTATTCTGATATCCGTTAAACCGTTAAAAATGCGCATTTCTCTAAAGGTATGAAAAATTCAAATAAATAACCCTTCTATCATTATACATTAATATGCATGAAGTAGGAAAATTATGATAATTTAACATCAGTAAAATAAATATTTCGGTAAACAAATGGGTATGCTGATAAATAACTAAATAAAAAAAATAACATGTTGAACCAACTCATTAATTTTGCTATTAAAATTTATGAACTAATAAACCAACTGATTATAATTCCAAAAGCGGATTAAAATGTATGAAAAATTTGCGCTCTACCCGAGCCTATACATATTTGAGGATGTACGTTTAGACAGTTTATTCACATCTCCACATTATATTTTCGTTAAAATATTATTGGCTTATCATTGAGGTTCATTATAAATGATATCATTGCATTGTTTTATTTAGGGGGTGCGGTGTTTTCATCGAATTAAAGTAGATTTGGCTACGCTATTCCATTATATTCCATTACAACACATTCTACTCACAAAGTAGTTTCTATAACTAATCCGCTCAAGGATAATTAAATTATCTTGTCTTTCGTGCTCTAATTATTCTTGTTTTAATTATACGACACATGTGCATATTAAAAATAAATACTTAGTTGTAACCGCTATTTAGAATAAAGGTTTTTAAAATGAATATCTATTTAATAATTACCTGTATTAATAAGATGTTGTGTTATTGAAATAAAATACATAGGATAAATAATAATTACGTTATAGTTTTCGAACATCCTTACAAAACAGCTTATATCGTCACAGATTTTACGAGAATCTCTTTATTCTAAATTTTAATATTATTGTACCTTTCACTGTCGGAACCAACCAAGTGTATTAGCTTTCGAAACATATGTAAAATCATATTATATTATCCTATAATATAATACGAGGAATGTCTGTCTGTCTGTCTGTCTGCACAAACGATCTCGAAAACCCGCCTAACGATTTTCACGAAACTTGGGGGTTAGGGATTTTCGGGGACAAAAAACCGATCTAGATAGGTCTCACCTCTGAGAAAATTCCCCTCGATACCCCTCGCCTGGTATCTTCGAATTGGGTGGTCCGATCTTAATGAAACTTTACAGTATCACTAAGGGAGCTAAGGGCTTTCGATTTTTCCACTACAAACCTAACTTTTCCCTCACCTCGATAACCCTCACCTGGTGTCTCAAAAGGTTTCAAAAATCGGTGACAGCGATTACTCAATAACCACTCAACCGATTTCTATGAAATGTCGCGCGTTAGTTTTAGTTCTAGCTTTCTAGGTCAGGAATTTAAAAACTCTGGAAAAGCTCTGTAAAGATAATGTGAATTTAGTTTTTCCCCAAAAATCAGCAAAAATAGGATTTTGAAGTCGCCGAGCATGGCTCGGTCTTCCTGGTACTTATATTAAATATCTTGATTCCTTTTGGATTTGCCGACAGAATACACTTTTGAAAAGAAACACTGTTGTAAGAACAAGGAAAAAATATCCTACTGCCCAGTTGACCAATTTTGGAATTTTTGTAATGTGCGACACAAGTTTAGTTTATAAATTTTCAGGTTATTTGTGAGCACACTTGGAATTATGTAACACATGGTACATAATGGTATCGTATTCCAATTCAAAACTTGACATGTTTATACCCATGTTTATACCCGTATGGTGAAACCAAAGGGTATATTAACTTTGCCTTACCGTTTGTAACGCCAAGATCCCGTCATCACACACAAAAATGAATTACACCAGTGTGTTTAGAATGATAAAAATTATTGAATTTAACATGTCCGTCCGTCCGTCTGTCTGTCCGTCCATCTGTGGCGCGGATTGCGGACCCACGGATTGAGCTAGAGACTTGAAATTTTGCGTAGATCGGTTTTTCGTATAATGCAAGGCAAAAATGGACCATTAAGGGGGGTGCCCCCCATACGAACGAAAACGTTTTTTGCGAATATCTCAAAAACTGTGCATCTTATGAAAAAAGTGCAAGAACAAAAGTTATTTAGGATATGATTCTACATAAAACTCCCATACATCAAAATCCGATTGGAATAAATTTTAAACAATCTTTTTGGAAAGTTTGACTTCAAACTGGAATTTTGCTACAACTGTTCGAATGTTGATACGAATATCGCCATACGGGTCTCCAATGATTGCCAGATTGGCAATTATAGCTTTTCTTATGTTTTAATGTTATAAAACGAAAAAAGTTTGAATTTGTAACGAAAAAAGTTTGAATTTCGTTAAATAACGAAATGTATAACGTTACGATAATGAACCTAGTTGATTTTAGTATGTACGTCTGTCTGTCTGTCTGTACGTGGACATAATAACTTGAGCAGGAATTACGGTAGAGAATTCTTTGGAACATCCGTAAAATGGGAGGTGGAGTTCGTTCAAGGACAGAGTCGGACAAGTCCTTTCCCCTTCCCGATACAAACGGAATCATTTTTTGCGGTTTTCTCAAAAACGATACGTCGTATCGAAAAAGTTTTACAGAAACATCATTGATAATGCGATTTCACATAAGGTCTACATACGTAAAAATTTCGATCCGAATGTTATAATGAAACTGAATCTGATTGAAAGTTTAGAGTCACGTCATTATTTCACGATTAACTTGCGATCGTAGTTTTCATGTTCTATTTTTAAAATTATTTTTTGGTTCCAGCTTTATAAAATTAGTAATAATGTAGATATCAAAAAAAAAAGTTCTACCTTAAAAAAGTTCTTTCGATACTGAGTTGTTTCCTACAAGGATTATGGTTTTCATTTGATCGCAAAAGTGCTTAAAATCATTATATATTGTTCGCAGTAATTAAAGAAAAAAATATATGTATACATATATATAAGAGTTTTTTAACGTTATATACGGGTATTTTATTTCATAAAACATCGTATCGTGATATACCTACTTATTGTGATTCCAACTCTGTACATTAGAAAAGTTCCAAACCAAAACTGAACTTTTGTCCGGTAGAAATTATTCATAGAAGCCCCAAGGTGTAATTTAATCAAAATTATAGCTTGTAGGAATACACTTCGTAAAATATTTTAATTAGGAGTTCGTAGCCACATTCTCTTAATTTTGTTTTACTCCTTTTCTGCCCCCCTTTGCACAGCTGCAAACGTTTAATAAAGAATTCATACGATACTGCCGAATATTGCCGGTCCAATAGACTTTTCCACCAAAACATCAAGTATTATATACATATATCTACTCGTCGTCATGATATTATGATTACAAATACATCGTTGGATATATGCTTATACAATACGTACTCATATGTACCATGGATTTTTCAAGTCATAGCGCAGAGCGTATAGCAGCGGTAATCTAAACCAGAAGATTCCTTTTTCTTATACAATAACAAAAACTCTATCATGAATGGTACAAGGGATAAGGAACATTGAACATGGAATATGGAAGATACTTGTACTTATTTTGGGAGCAATATACACTCATAACGTAAATAGGACTCTAAAGGCATATGAAAAACAAAAACCCCACGCCCCGATCCTGTTGTTGTTGTTGTTGTTGTTGTTCATGGTTTTCGTTGTTGCTTTAGCAAAAATGTAATGCGGTTTTCTTGGTAAATGTTAATTCCATAAAACGCTGGATGCAAAACATCATTTAGCATCTTCGCATAAACAGTCCAACCAGGCAACCTCGCAACACTTGAGTTAGTCAAGAGAGTCCATTTAGTGTAGAGCTTGAATGCGTATAGGCGCTGCTATTCCCTATGGTGTTTTGTTTCATCATCCCTTGACTGGTTAAAACGTCTACTACTATTGTGGATATCAAAAATATCCAAGTAATCAGTGTTAAATTTGAAGATTTCTCCTTATTTCACCTCGAAAATTCTCGTCTCAAGTGGAATTCTAGGAAATGTTACGCCGGGCTATTTTCAACCCTTACGACACGACATCAGCCGTCTCGTATCCTTGACAGATTTTGTGTGAATCCAATGAAGTATAACCTCTAAAGATTCGCCAAAAAAGCAAAATGATAAAAAATAAATAAATGATATTACATACAAAAAAGGTGTTTCCGCTTTTGGGGTTAAAAGCAATTTTCTTCTGTGCTGTGAAAGAACCGGGAAAAATGTCTGTTAAAATGAAAAAAGGGGGAGATCTAAGTTTATTTTGATGTGTGGGTAGTCATGCCGCAAGAAGGTAGGTGATATTTCTTCATATGAATGTCTTTTGATTTTATTTTTTTATGTTTTATTCTCTCCGTCGACTCCTTTCTATTTCAGTTCACACCTTTTCAGGTTATGTTTCGGTTCATGAGAACTTACTGGGAAAATGTGAAGAAAAAAAAAACATATTCACTCATGTGGAAAAATTTATACATACGTAGCCATATTCATTCCGTTTGTTCTTTTGTACTGATGATGTTTATTCGTATAGGTACGGGTACGGGTTCAGGTACAGGGATATAATACAAAAAACTGCCTCGCTAAAATTGGAATTTTTAACGTTTTATGAGTATTGTGCTTTATGTTTTTACAGTCCAGATCACCAAATGATATGATTTTCTAGATCTTAGGTCATAAAATATGCTACACTTAGAAAAAATTGCTGTTTGTGGAGTAGGTAAACCATTTTTTTTTTGGTACACATGGAGTAAAAGAATGTTTCGTTACAATGCCTATTAAAAGTTTGACGTGGGAGAAGGGGAGTTTGCACAGGCAAAAAAAACTATACAGGAAATTTCGAGAATTTTTTTTAAGAAAATATTTTATAAAAAATTCTCAATTAAATAATAAGGTTACAAAAAACAAACAACAATTTAAGTGAAATTAAAATCGCTGCTGCTCGAATAACCGATAACCGTTAAATATACGTAAAAAACTTCAAAGGGAAAAATGTAGAAAAAATGTTTCCTATTAATTTGTTTATATGTATTTTTCACAAAAAGAGATTTAAAAAAAACTGTTTTCGGGAGATTTTGAAAAAACTGATTTTTTTCAAATATCTTGACAACCGTTAAAAATACAAAAAACAAACGTTGTAGCAAAAAATTTCGAAAACTTTATGTCGTTTAAATTTTGCTATATTCATTTTTCCCAAAAAAGGAGGTACATAAAGGAGGCTCTCCATTATGACTTTTCCCAACTGCAAAAAATAAAGACACATTTATGAGAAGATACCTTGGCGAGAAAGGGAGATAAGTATCAACTGCAAAAATTTGTCGGGAACTGCAAAAATAATTTCCCCGCTTTTTTTATTGCGATTTTATGGTTACAGTTGACGGACTTCAACTTTTTTATAGCGACAGACACATACAAAGTGCTATTTAAGCGTAGCTGTCATTTTTCATGTAGTTCAACCACACACATGCAGCTGTATAGCTTTATTTCTATGCTAATTTGAACCTTATATCAGAAAACAAATAATCTAGAGAATAATTTCTTAGAACAAATTTTTAGAGAAAATTTTTCCACTGCGAGATGAAGCAAGAGGATCCGATGTAACACGGAAAAAAATATCCATTCGATTCCTCCATCTCATTGAATAGATACGACGAAAATGATTAGAAAATGTTCTCTCTGCTTCGTGCTCCCTAGTCTAAAAGTAATTAACTTTTAGGCCGTAGCTAGTGAATGATAGGGACATTTTCCCCCCCTTCGAAGGGGAAATTTGTCAAAAATTTGTTCTAAGAAATTATTCTCTAGATTATTTGTTCTCTGCTTATATTCATAGCATAAGGTTTGATATGATTGCTGTAAAATTGTTAAACTGGAAGGGAAAGCGTTGATACTTGTATTCAGTCATTCCTATTTAGATCTACATAAGTCTATCTTGCTCTAGTTTTAGAAGTCATGGTAATTACAGAAGTCATGGTAATGGAGATCCTCCTTAAGTTTTCAGAAATTTTTAAAAAAACGGTTTTTTTTTCAAATGTATGGGAACGGGTACTCCTACACTATAACCGGTTTCCGGTCTTGGCCTGCCGCAATGTCTCTCGCCAGAGATCTCGGTCACGCGCCGATGTCCTCCAGTCTTGCATCCCAATTCTCTTCGCGTCCTGGTCAACGCCGGGACCCGTTATAGCTACCGTTAATTTTCCAGAAGTTGATAAAAAAAATACAATTTTTGTAAAACGTAAAACTTATTTACTAAAAATTTCAAGTCGCTAGGTTGATATTTAAGGTACGTAAAAAAGACAGACCGGTCTTTTGACAGATAAGTGCACAAACATCCTCATAATTTTGCCTGAAACCGATTTCGTACTGATCAGAAATTTTCTATCTGCCCCCGCCCTTGAGTCAACCGACTCTTCGTCATGAATGCAAAGCTTTCCCTCTGCAGCATGAGGACAGTAAAACGAAAATATTAATATATGTTAATACTGCCCATCAATGTAGTTAAATTTTGTTGTCCATGCGAAAGTTAATTTTTGATTTATGGGAAATTTTTGTCAAATCGTAATTCTTACACTTTTGTAGTTTTGATTTTTTCAATACACTGGACTTATTCTTTTTTGGAAATGTGGCAAAAGCTTTTTCATTTCTAATGGAAAACGGAGAAGGAGGAGAAGCAGGTGCTCAAATTGAAGTCTGATGTATGGAAAAGTTATGAAAAATTGACGCATCTATTGATGTAACGTATCGAATCACTACCATGTATGGGTGACACTTTTTAGTTTTTTCTTCTACAGAGAGAAAGTATTGTATTCATGACGGAGACCGACCCGACACCGGGGGCAGATATAAAATTTCTGATCAGTATGAAATCCGTTTCAGGCAAAATTATGAGGATGTTCGGGCATCTGTCGTGCGGTCCTTCGGCACATAACGGCAAATCTTTTGAAAAAAATAAGGTCTTTGTACATTTCCCGGAAACTTTTGGAAAAAATGGATTTAACGAAATTCAAAGAAAAAAAAATTTCCTTCGTTTTCCCTTTAACGGTTTTTACGTATCTTCAACGGTTCTCGAGATGTTTCAAAATTTTACAAATTTTTTCCGAAACTAAATATTGCAGAGAAAAGTTTTGTGTTGATCATAACTGATTTTCTTAATCAGTATCGTAGCTTTGTACGAACTTACCCCGCGCAAGCAGTAATAGATGGATAAAAAATCTATTATTGCTTGCACTATATATCCATCAATCAGACTTTTTCCCCTTCATTTGCGACTGGAACAACTGTTATATAACACAATTGTTAAATTCAAGAATTTTCAAAATCAGAACACTGCTTTCCTTTCCATTATAGTGGAAGAGCTACCCACGTCGACTATGACCAACTATTGATACCACAACCCTATAATAAATATTTTTGGTACGATTTTTCTTTCAATAAAATTTGTTCCGTTTGCTCTCATACATCTCTACATGTATATGCACATTTCAACATTAACGCGGACGTGTTGCGAGTAAACATGGAAAAGAAAAAGGAGAAACATACATATTATCGTATGTGAACGTACATATCTATGCATCCTTACTGAAGTTAGAAATTGAACTTGGAGTTTCTGGTGTCAGGGCGCTCGAATACGGCTTGAATGAATATCGAAGTGGTGGTGGCATAAGGAGAGTAAACTCATAAATATATGACGTGAACGTAAGCTCAAGCAATTGTGAAATTATCCCCATAGGGCTGAGAGATCCTTTTATGTTGTGCTTTTCCAGCATTTGTTGTTGCTTTTGTTGGTACACGATTATCTCTACTAATTTCTTTGATATGTATGAGCCTAGAAAAAAAGCGTCTTTTTTAGCTTTGTTGTAACATTTCAGCTATTTTCTCCATTCAGTATAGAAAGGATAGAATTTGAGGACAAATAAAATACACACAGATATGTATGTATAAACGTAGGTACCTACAATAATTTTGAAGAAACCTACATTGACACAAAAATATAAGTAAGGACGAGTATATTGTCAAAAGATAGCTTTCGTTGGTCTTGTAAGTTTTGAAGATGTCTTTCCATGCCAATGCTTGCAAACAAAACATCAAACAGGCGAATGATAATGGCGAAATTGGTATGGTTCTATGTTATATAGAACCGTGGGATTGAGAAATCCGGGTGGATGTGCTCAATTTCGGCTGGGCCTTAGATTTTCCGACTACATCTACGCTTTTCTCATCGTTTTTGCACACTTTAGATAGATTTGTTCGGGGATTCTAAAAAAGGGTATATCCAGTAAAAGGTATTGGGACATACCCACTTATTTTACTATACCCTATATGATCTAATCATAAACAGATGATTTTTTTTATAGTTCCAGCCAGAGCTTAGGGGAAGACCCTAGCTCAGCATAGCTCACACAGGGACTACATTGACTTTTATTCCTGGTATACCAGCTGGTAAGCCTTTTAGTCGCAATCTGTCAAATTTGTTTGGTGGGCAAATTCTGGTAAAACAGTTCAGTAGGCGAAACGTCAGTGAGCAGGAAACAACAAATTATGATTGCCAAAACATTGCCTTTAAAACGTCTGGAAAGGAACGAATCTACCCTCTGCCTTCTCAAATCCACTTTTTTGTTATATTTAGAATTTGCAATCCATTCAAAATTCCTTTTTTCATAAAATATTGATTAGCTCCCATATATCATTTCTGGAAAATTTAATTTCCGCCATTTTAATTTTGTTGCCTGTCAAAATCTGGTATACCAGCGCTGTCTACGAAAATGGTATACCAGCACTGTCTTACCAGAAAAACTGGTAAACCAGATTGGTCTACATTGGCTTTTTAGCAGACAGTTTTGCTGGTACACCAGAAATAAAAGTCAATGTAGTCCCTGTGTCAGGTTGAAAATGTTTTTTTTGTATAGTTTGCCGAAGCATAGCTCAGGTTAAAAATGTTTTTTTTTTGTATAGTTTGATTTGAAATTTTCCAGCATTTAAAACAGCTAATTCAAACTTAATAAAAACAAAATAATTCACCTAAGTGATAATTTTTTTTTACTTAATCTTTTTGATCAAAAATAACGGACAGGTATCTCCCGACTTAACATATCTCGATATAAAAGGACAAAAATTCGGTACTAATAGGAGACTTAATTTGGAAAAAAAAATCTTTTGATTTAATTTTTGTCTCTTTTTATTTGAATATATGAACTGTGATTATAACAACAATATATATACTCTTTTATTGGTTTTTTTTGTGAATATTGTTGAAAAACAAATCTTTTTTATAGTATTTTTACACTTTTGACGCGTGATTGCCAAAAATCGCGTAAAATCTCTATTTTTGAACGATTTTACCACAAAATTTGTGTGATTTCCAACAATTAAAAGTAAATTGGAGTTTCTGGTGTCAGGGCGCTCGGCAGATTTTTTCGAATTGCAAAACGCTTGTTGGGCGCAAATTCCGACATTTTCACAAAAAATATATGACGCCGATAAAAATCACAAATTTAATGATAAGGAGTTGTTGCCAGATGCCTAGCTTATCATTTGTCAATTCTGATCAGACATTTTTGACCAGCATTTTACTGCTAGTGCCATCTATTGGAAAACGGCGTTTTCCATTTCTATTCGTGTTAGAGAAAAGTCGTTGCGGTTCTATTAAAATAAATGGTTTGTCGTTAAAAATTATAGAAACAATAGTACAAACAATTCTCATCAATAAAAAAGGACATTTTGTTAACATTAAAGAAAAGTTTTTTTTTTTAATACAGTGTAACCTCGTTAGTTCGGATCAATTAAAACGGAGGTGATCCGTACTATCGAAATATCCGGATTACCGAAGAACTTTATTATATTGCTGTAAAAGTTACGAAACCGACTCCCAGTACATCCAAGAAATATATTTTATTGTTGAAGACAAGATATCATAAAAAACAAATCTGTTTATTAAAAAACTCAGTAATATTAGAGTAAGTTCGGGTATTGTGGTACACCTTATTTTGTTTTAATAATAAATCACTCGTTTTAAAAGCAATCATGTTAGAATTTCGCATACGACACCTCCAGAGGCTTGCCTATAAAATTCCACAGCAATGTTACCAATCATAAACATAAAAGCAAAATTATGATCAAAAAAGTACACTAACTGAAAAAAAAGTGCTTCAAAAAATTGGCGGGTAATGTGGTATACTGTTTCTTCCATACAAATATTTAAGGCGGGTAATGTAGAATACTGCCCAACTAACAAACTCTCCAGACCAAAACTCTTACGAATTTTGAAATCTTCTCATTAAATATTCTTAACACACTGGAAACACTCATAATATAGTTCTTGTAATGACACTCTAATTTTTTCTGATAGCGTTCTTTTTATAAGAGTATGACGCTACTAGAGCTACTGAATCTTTTACGCTTATAGCAAGGCGATTTTTGAACTCTTGTAGCGAGCCTTTAAAAACTTATGTTCTCATTGTATATTTTTTATAAAGTTTTAACACTTAAAGAGTTTAAATCTTAAATAAAAACGTTATGAGCAGTTAATTCGTATGATTCTCATAAAAACGCGCTTGTAAAAGTTTAAGTATAAAAATACTTGTTAAAATGCTCATATGAGACATAAAAGAGTTGAACTCGCATAACGCGAGCTTATGTTCTTATTAGTAGAATTTTATTCTTAAAATAAATCTTCGTCAACAGGCGCCATATTTTTCCTTGATCTTTTTTAACAGTAAAACTTTGAAATTCCAAAAACTGCTTATATATGTAAATTAGGACCTAAAAACACTGCAAAAAGCTATTTTCGTTAAAAACAAAAACGCATTAAAACAATTGAAACAGTTTGATCAATTATATTAAAAATTTAATTTTTCCATATTATATTTCCGATTTATAATATATCTAACTTTTTCGATTTTTTCGAGGGGTTTCGCATTTTTTCGAAGTAAAATATGTTATATTATCAGGAAAATTGCATTCCCCATATAATTTTTGTCTATATATCCGAAAAAATAGAATTTAAAATCTATGTCATATGAAATTCTAATACAATATTATCATACGCAAACGTAGACATGACTCGGATCCGAAAATAAATAAACACTTCAAAAATAACTTTTACTCTTTAAAAAATTACTTTAACTCTTCAAAAATAAAACCGGCTAGATATTTTTATATACTCTTCTCTTTTTAGCAAAGCATAACGTACTTGTTATGAAAGTTTTATGAGAATATCAATAAACTCTCATTAGAATTCAAATAGTATTCTTGTGAACCTTTCGTGACTCTTACAAAAAGAACTGATGTCTTGTTATCAGATAAAAAAAGTTCTCATAAGTGCGCCATTTAAGCCTCATGAGCCACTCAAAAAATAGTTGTAGCATTCTACAAGGGTGAAATAGCCCTGTATGAAAACTCTCAAAAGACTCTAGTAGAGTCTTATGAGACGAAAATTGTTAGTTGGGTGTTTCATCCATTCAAATATTAAATATTTGTATGGAAGAAATAGTATGCCACATTAGCCGTTCTCACCATGACAAACCAAAAAAATGATTTCTTAGTCTAATTCGCTTGAATCCAAAAATTTTCTTTTCAAAAATTAAATGTGTTGTCTAAATAATCGTTCACTGATTCACAGTTAAAAAAACAACTTAAAATTGGCTTTCGAGATTCATTTGAATGTGGAGACAATAAAATGTTGATTGTGCTCAAAAACGTTTTTCAGAAAATTCCGATATAACCTGATAAACCATGGACTTGTCAACACCAACAATGGTTGCAGAATTTCACAAAAAACAGTATTGTATGTTTGATCTTGCGATGCGGCATCTAATATCCGAGAAATGATGGGGTACCACATTACCCGCCTATACCACAATACCCGAACTTACTCTAGTTTGTTTTACAGTTTTTTTAGTTTGTAAAATGAGTGCAGACTCCCTTAATCTCCTTATAGCAAGGGTGTCTTGTAATGCCGCTTGATTTTCTTCCGCCCATTGTAGACATACACTGAAGCTGTTGATGACGACTCCATGTTTAATACTACCTCTCATTTCAACCACTTCAAGACCTTACTCTTCTTCGTTACACACGTCTTCTAGAGGCAGCAAGTTTTCACTTCTATTGATCCATTCCTCTATCTATACTTCTGTTAATTGATCCTCTGTTCTTTTCGACGTCCGATATGGTTGAGTTTCTACTTGGAATTCTCTAGCTAATGTCTTACCACTATCTCCCCTGCCCAGTTTCCAAAATGGTGTTTTTCTCGGCCAGAGACAATATTTTATGTGATCTTTCGGTGGCATTTTGAAATTACTTCGAAATCACATGAATAACCAAATGCAATGCCAGAGACAAGGATGACAGATGCCTACTGAAGAATCACCTTGTGGGCTCAAAATAGCTCTAAAATGGGGTGTGAAACCCCCTGTATATTTTCCTTGGCCAGAAATACCTACAAAATTACTGTCATTCTGTGAATCCGGATTACCAAAATAGTTCAAATCCGGATTACAATATGCATAATGCAATGAATTAGCTTGTCCGAATTATTGAATAATTCGGATTACTGGAGGTCCGGACTAACAAGGTTGCACTGTATCTTAAAAATTATCATAACCAGTCAACTGAAGACGGAAAACTTGTATTCTAATAGTTTTCCTAAAACGCACTTTTATTAATTTAAAAAAATAGTTGTTTTGGAAAAAAATCAAGAAATCCAATGGCAATTCAACTTTAAACATCTAATAAAAAAATCATGTGTAAAATTCATTAGGAAAATAGATTTCCTCTCATTTTCTGTAATTTTTCTTTATTTTAGTTCTGTATTAGACACAAACATCGCATATTTTTATGTCCTGCCAAAAAAATGTCGCGTGGGGACAAGCATTTTCTAAAACATTTCTAATATTTTACACAAAAATGTTGCCAAAAAAAGTCTAGTAGCGTCATTTTAATCGAGAAAAATATTTTTAATCGACGAGGAAATTTCACTGGCAAGTATATCATTCACCAAATACAAATTTTTAGGAAACTTTGGTTTAAAAAAAATAGGCCAAGCCATACAACGGCTTGCGTTTTTTCATTGCTTTGACATTTGCCAGTTTACTTGTACCTTCGGGTTCGGCCAAACATTCGGTTTAATTTTGGCCGTAGCCGAAGCAGTGTCGCTGAAATAAGGAAAAAAAATCTCAAAAGTCTCCGAAATTATAGTCAAAAATCGCTAGTTAGAGCCTTTTTTTTAATGCATATTTAAACAAATACAGTAATCCCCCGCTATACGGACGCTCGTTTTACGGAAATTCGAAGTTACGGACATGACTAATATAGGAACAAATTCGCTATACGAAAAATTCGCTATTACGGACAAAAAAAATTTTTTTTTAATCACAGAAAAAATCAAGAAAAAGTCCTCCATAATTATGTTGTATTTATTGTAAATGTACATACTTAATTTCTCCGAAATTTCTGACACATTTTGTGTATACACAAAAGAGAATTAAAAAAGGCAATAAAAAACTGCAGTGCGGTGTGTTTAAAAAAAATCTATTTGCTATTCTTAAGCGAGAACTCCAATTGGGCAGAGGCAGCAGCAGAGGCAGAAGCAGAAGCAGCAGCAGAAGCAGAATCTGCTTTCTGTCCCACAATGAAATTTGAATTCTGACGAAACTAGCAGAAATCTACGTAGAAACAGCTACGTTTTTTTGTCCGCGGCATGATTTGTCCCATAATATTTTGTTGGTTTTAACATATTCAATTGATTTATGCTCCATTTCAAGTAGAATAAATATTTTTTTTCTATAGTTATATAGTTTTCTCATTATTCTAGTGGTTAAATAATTATTTTAATATATTATACTAATCTGTTTCGTATTACGGATTTTTTTGGTACGCATCTATCTATTTTTAATACGATCTTATACTAAAATAGGTTTCTTTTTACGGACATTTCTATTGATTGGAACACATCTATTTATTCCCAGTACAATCTCATACTAAAATAGGTTTCGTTTTACGGATTTTCGATATACGGACAGTTTCCGTAGAACGCATCCCGTCCGTAAAGCGGGGGATTACTGTATCTTGTTTTCAAATCGCTTTTATTCTTTGTTTTTAACAATAATAAAATATAATAATAATAAAAAACAACTTTGTCTTCTTAAAAAACACACTGCACCTGCAGCAAAGCAAATAAAGTTTAAAATAAATTTGACGTTTACTTAAGTTGAGTGATTCATGTATTTTCTTATAGGGGGATTCTGTGGTACTTATTTATATACATTTGATAGGTTGTTGACCCAATAAGCATAAATGTAAAAAATTGTGAAAAGTATGATATTTATTAGCAAAATTTTCAACAAAGTTTTTTTTCTTAAGAAACTTTTGAAAATCGCTGAAAATCTCCGAAAAGTCCCCAAAAGACCACTAAAATCTCAAATCTCAATACGTGCTTTTTAAGGCATGAAACTTGCTAGAAATGAGACAAGTCGCTGAAAATGGCAACACTGAGCCGAAGTGTGATTTTTCGCCAAAGGCGGCCGAAGCCGACCAATCGGTCGGACTCTAATTATACCCGTATGGTGAAACCAAAGGGTATATTAACTTTGCCTTACCGTTTGTAACGCCAAGATCCCGTCATCACACACAAAAATGAATTACACCAGTGTGTTTAGAATGATAAAAATAATTAATTTCTGCATGTCCGTCCGTCTGTCTGTCTGTCCGTCTGTCTGTCTGTCCGTCTGTCCGTCTGTCTGTGGCGCGGATTGCGGGCGCACGGATTGAGCTAGAGGCTTGAATTTTTGCACAGATCCGTTTTTCGTAAAATGCGAGGCTAAGTTCGTTAATGGGCAAAAATGGACCATTAGGGGGGGTACCCCCCATACGAACGAAAACGATTTTTGCGAATATCTCAAAAACGGTACATCTTATCAAAAAAGTGCAAGAACAAAAGTTATTTAGGATACGATTCTACTTAAAACTCCCATACATCAAAATCCGATTGGAACAAATTTAAAAAAATCTTATTGGAAAGTTTGACTTCAAAGTGGAATTTTGGTATAACTGTTCGAATTTTGATACGAATATCACCATACGGGTCTCCAATGATTGCCAGATTGGCAATTATAGCTTTTGTTATGTTTTTAATTTCTTGGACGCATCAACATTGTTAATTTTATTGTTAATAAAATAATATTTTATATATATTTTATATGTTATTTTATTGTTAATATTGCGAAATTTTAATTTTATTCTAAAAGCACAATAAATTTCGTTTTGTCTAAAATCGCTCAAATTTTGGGTGACACACTTTTGTAACTTACCACTCTTTTTAGGCAAGCACGCTTCTGCGTAAAATCACACAAAATTTTGCGTGAAATCGCACATATTTTGTGCGAATTTACTATTCTATTAGTGTGAAATCACTACACATTATGTTGAAATCTACGCAAATTTTTGTGTGCATTTACGCTCTATCCTCCCATCATACTGGCGTATGAAATTTCTACATATAATGTAGGCATTCAGTTTCCTATATTAAATGTAGTGAAATCGAACAGAAATCGATTGGTACATACAAAAAACTGTGAAAAGTACACGGCCTCCATATGCGACGTTTTGATATACGACCCTTTGATATACCATGCAAAATCATGAAATAAGACCTATTTTATGGGAAATTTCTTACGGTTTTTCTCGCTGAAATTGTTAAAAACGTATGTAGCACAAGTTTTTACATAACACTTACATACATTAAAACCCAATTGAAACCAATTTTATTTAATACAAATACGGTATTTGTCGAGAACTGGAATTTCCAAAAATCGCATTTCATATCGGTTGATATTCTCTGATTGCACCGAAAATTTTGTTAATTCATACCTAAATTTATATTTTCATGCAAAAAAACAATTTAAATTCGTATTTTCAGTACAGAAAAATCACAATTTTTTTGTTTTTACTAATCTTAAGTATTTCGATCAAATTGAATTTAGTTGTAATAATAGTTGCGTTTTTTTAATGTTCTAGAACAAGGAACATTAAAAAAACGATCCAGAGTAAGTGGGAAATTTCATTGAGTTCGAATGGCAACTAACTTCATGTTGGTTACATCAGTAGGCCGTTACTGCTATATTTTCTTGATATAATCCCGATTCGCTATCTCCCATGATTAAAACTATTTCGCTGTCGAACAGAACCAACAAACCACCAACACAAAATCCTCAATTGAGAATAAAATGTCAGATTTATTATGTTGAAGTTAGCAGCATTCCATTACCGTACATTACCGTATAAAATTTCCCTTTGTTCCAAGCGCTGTTCGAGATGAAAAGGTGGTGCAGGATTTTGTATGGAAAGCTTGTTCTGAACTGGTTCAGAACATTAAAAAAACGCAACTAATATCGTTCTGCCCGCGTCTGTTCGCATATTTGCCAAGAAAAATGAAATTGATTTTTAGGTTAGTTTATTAATATTTAGTGGCGGGTTTAAGACTTTATGCTAACCTCCAGTTCCCTTTCCTTTTAACCCTCCCCCACAAGTTCCTGAACTGATACAGAAATGTTGATCCGGTTTTTATGGTTAAACACATTATCCCCTGAAGAAAATTTTACAACCACCAAGAATCAATGAAACCATTGGTATCTCTTCATTTCTCCCTCCTTGCTCTTCTCTTCTTTCATAGAGTATGATTATACTTTTCTAAAAATAAAAGTCATATCTAAAGGCCCAAAAGGACCAATCCTAATCTTCTCCTTGGAATGTATTTCTACGAGACTCTAATTAGATATTAAGAACATGATTTTACCTAGCTTTTCCATACATCAGATTCCAATTTAAAAACCTTTAAAAAATCGTCCGATTCCACGCTCGAATTTGGAACTTCTGGATTAAAATGAATTACCAAAATGGTTTTTTTTTAACTTATCTAACATAAATTCATATAAACATATCACTAAGGGTATTTAGCGATTGCTTTTTAGGAGATTTTGTGACTTTTATCATATTTCTTATTTGTGTTCTGTTTTTCCTGAAATATTTTCCTTTTCACAAAAAAAAATCTATGAATATTATTCGAAGGAAAAAAAAACATAAGACAAAGAACAGAAAATGAGTCGGAAATGTTACCAAGCAAAGGTATAGGGAAATACGGAATCTATTTCCATTTCGTTTCCATTGCAAATTACCTATGACGGTGATGATGAATTGTTACCTCGTTGGTCGTTTTGTAATTTTCACAATGAGAATTTTTTTTGTCTGTAAGAAATATCTTAGATTCCACACAATATACAGCATCCTATTGATTTATCTATATAAGATATCTACTCGTATATAAATGACTTTGGGTGAGCCTTGCTTTTGTACTTTCAATACATTATAAGGTTTGTTATGGGAGTCTGAATGAATATCGAAGAAGGTTATATAAAACGAATTCAGCTATAGATCTTATAGCCCAGAAGGCATTTTTCATTCCAAGCACGTATGGAAAAAATCCTCTTTTGACCGAGAAATTCGAAAAATGAACGAAAGACCAGCCGAACATGAACTGAAGTGAAACGGTTTGCTGGCTGCGGATTGAGAAACTTCAGGTCAGCGGAAAAGAAAATTTTCAGATCCCTCGTGCAATGAATTTTCGGTCCTGTAGCGACATTAGTCGTCTTTGTCTTTGGCTAGAAAGGCATTCCTTGCAATTTCATTGATTCTTTCTATTGAATTTGGCTTAAAATACCTTTTCTATTGATTTTCCTCGATCGTCGTTGATTATATGTACACGAAAACGGAAAAGGATTCAAAGAATCTTGTTCTGGTATTTTTATGTTTTTCAACTCCTGAAATTATTCTCTTGTTGCGAAGAAATTTGGATTTAACAATTTATGTTATCTCCTTTCATTTGGGTTTCTAGGTAAGATAGCATGGCTTTTTTCCAACAAAAAAACAGAGTGAATATATACGAGTAGTGTTGTAACATTATAATGTCTAAATCAACATTTGGTTCGATAGAAAATTAAGGGCTGACCTGTTCAATTTAATAATGTGTCATTGTGTGTCGTAAATATGTGGTCAATCCTCTTGAGGTTAACCTATAACATGAAAAATTATAACGTTACCCATGTCACAACGAAAATGACAGGGTTAAAGGGATATTTCTATTATGGTTAAATCCGGACATATATGTGAACTAAGAGGGGTTCAATCGAAGTAAATAATGACAACTAAACCTAAAATGTCCATATTTTTCCAAAAGTAATGACTCGAATCGAATATTTTGTTTAATGATAGAAACGTGTAACATAATATATATACCAGACGAACCCCTTTTGCCTTTTTGCGATACGACTATTATATATTCAGTACCATAACATTAAATGTTTTCTGATACTTTAATGGAAATAGAAAACATTTTCATTATTTATTTAATTTGGGAAATTAAACCTATTTAGGCTTAGCCTTATGGTAATTGGAAATGGTAAGTCAGACCACATCGAATTTAAGTTATTAATACATGAAACATAAATTTCCAAGTTTTTTTTTCAATGAGATTGAAAAACAAATTGGCATGTTGAACTTTTTTTTTAAAGCCAACAAAAAGCTAAACCCCCTGGCAATGATGTTGTTTGAAAGTTTGAACTTAAATTTCTTGACGAGTCACATTGCATTATTCTATATTATTTTTTTGTTTCTTTTAATTAAATAAAATCTTAAATGTGACGTGAAAAATTTCAATTTCTTAGCCAGGTTTATAATATCAAAGGATGAAAAGAATGAAATCCAATGGGAAATTGTGCTGATGTTGTAAATTAAAAACATTTTTTGATTAATAACTTAAATTTACATCATACTCTTTCAAAAAAATTTGCCTGCAGCACTTTTTGAGTTAATTATAGACTGTATAGGTCAGTGATAATAATCTAAAGCAGGCCTCGGCACCATGTATGTAGTGATTTACTATTACTCGAAGAAATTTTATGTTTCTTCATATACTATAACACGAAATGAGAAAACGCATCTTTTTCATTTTTTACGCTCTTTCGCTTTTGATATAGACGTTTAGGAACAGTGGACTACACAATTTATCATGATGCGATTACAAAAAAATAATAAGTTCCGTCGTGCAAAAAAAACTTGTGGGGACGTATTTCCGGTTCTGTGCTTCGAAAAAACATGCGCTAAATTGCATGATGTTACCTGATAGGACAGCTGTTGTAATGGCGTTCTAGATTGAATTTTTTATTCGACATGTAACTGCAAACTAGACATTGACGGTTATCATTCTTTGTGGTTATTAAATATTTGTTTTCCCAATCACACGACATAGTATTTGAATTTGAATATGAGCGCTTCATAATGGAAAATGAAAACTAAAAAAATCGAATTTCTGAAAAAAATTTCGTACGTCAGTGTACTTTGGGAAGCAATTAGGGTTTTGGGGAGCAAATGTATACATCCGCACACATCAACAACAGAAATTATACTGAATGACTGTCATAGGCTCGCTCCGTCGATTGTTAGTCAATCGTTTGATTTCGGCTGCCGAAGTGGTCGTCGTCTACCAACTATCATTGTCGTCTATCATTGCGTTGGAGAGTCGAGTAAAAATGTTCATACATTGATTGTATTCTCGTAAAATTTGAATAAAAATGTTATCGTTGTGAGAAGCCAGACGAGCCAAGGAGCTCTGATTTAAAGCATCCCCCAAGCCATTAGATTCTCGGGATCGAAATTTTTCCAGCTCCTTGTCTCAATTAAAATTAAACTTCATTTTATTTTAACATTCACTTGTGTCTATGAGATCTGGTACTTTAATAAAAATGGTTTTTCTATGAACAAAAATGTTCCAATAGAGTCATCCCATTATAAATCGACCAACGTTTGGATCCGACCCCCTCCGATTTCAGGCAAGAATGTTCTACTGCCTAAAGTACAATACCGGTTTTCTTGGTTTTTGCGGAAAATGGCTTATTTTAGGAAATATGGCCGATTGAAAAATGGCGGAAATGACGAATTGAGTTTTTTACAAAAATCATGTCTCAAAAACTAGAGACAAAATACCGATTTTTGGTATAATAAGCCTTGCCATTTAAAAATTAAATATGTCAGAGAATAATGCAGAGTAATTGATGGCGCGGCGTGCCAAATGCCAAAAACCACATCATCGCCTGCCTAAAAATTCCACTGCACATAGGGCCCTACGCGATGGGCACTTGGCATAATTAATTCACACATCATGACGTCCGACAGCCACCATTATGTTTTATGATGTAGGCGTATATCCATATTGTATTATCACCGGAGTTGCGTATGTATATCAAGTTTAAAGTCAATCGGATATTTCCGTTGAAGGAATGCTTTTGCTTTGTTCTTTTGTAAACTTTTTAATTATACAATACCGACAACTTGTGGTTCCAACAGGACGGCGCAACAAGCCATACAGCACATGCCAGGATGGACATCCTGCACGAGCGATTTGAAGGTATGGCTATCTCGCGCGGTGGCAATGTGAACTGGCCCCGGAGATCGTGCGATTTAACGCCTTTAGATTTCTTCCTCTGGGGCTATGTTGAGGAGATAAATGCCTTTTTCTTTAGAAGTTGAATTCTGAGACTAAGAGATTTCTATAAATCATTGCGCATTGTATATATTGTGCCAAAGCATTCCAATCTCTACCATTCAGAATCTCAATGGTGTCACGTTCCGATAAGACCGTCCTTCCGAAATACTTAAGTCTATAGTTTTTAAAAATTGGACAGATGCCTATAAAGTGAATTTTCTATTTCATTTAAATTGCAGATCGAGCATATTGTGCTTGAGACCTTAGACCATGATCTGCCGTTAAGACAAAGGAGACCTCCTCGTGCTAAAAATATTAATTTTATATGTTTATTTCCAAGTTTTTCATTCATATAGCTTTCATCCAAAGTGCATGAGTAATTTAGTCTAAGGTAGAGGTCATGATGGAGTCCTTGTAACGCCTGTGAATGCGCTTCATCAACAGCGTTTAAGTAAATTTTTTCTGATAAGCTTCGTAACACCTGTTCCAGCTTGTTCTGTTCTACATTTACGTTAACTCCATATTTTGCCCCCGACGTTATATTTCATACTTAATGCCATAAAATATTCTTTCAAACAAAAAAAATGAGTGGATATCTTACACACAACTTGTTTTATTGACATTTAAAAATCGAGGGTCCTTATTCAAAGATCCTTATAACGATATCATGAAATTTATTACTTGAAAATTTTCGAATTTTTGTATATAAACTTCGTGGTTTCCTAAAACTAATGCTGTTCCGAAAGGGTTAACATCACTGACCATATTTTTGAGCAAATCTGTTTTAAGAAAAAATGGTAATATGTAAAGAGTTAATAGGTCTGTTCGATATAAGTCCTGGACTTGCTCCGAATATTTTCACTTTACTCCACAAAATGGCGGATTTTCTTACTCTGAATTTGTTTTTATCGAACAACTTGGAGTAAGTTCAGAGTAAGTCACGTTTGAACTGTCCTTTAATATATTAAATGTATTTCATGAAACATGTTTTGTAAACTTACGCTTAACTTGGTATCCAGAATGATTTTCAACATATAAATTTTCATAATTACACATTTTATAAATTTTTCTTGACTTCCAAACACTGTAAAAGAGAGGTTATGTCTGACAAATATCAGCTGTCAAAAGTTTACTCCAGCTAAAAGCAAGAGTAACTCCAGGACTGAAAAGATGAGTCCTGGACTTACACTTTTCTGTTCGATATGTGTTCGGAGTAAGTCCAGGACTCATGTCGAACAGAAAAGAGTAAAAAATTTTACGCCGAGTAAGTCCAGGACTCAGATCGAACAGACCTAATAGTTGGTTCATTAATGAGTTCAAAAACTATTGAAAATGTGGCATTTTTCAGTCAAAAGAAAACAACCTCCCCTGAATATTCTAAATACTTCAACCTTTGTTTGGAAATTAATGGATAGAAAACAAACACAATAAATATTAATAATTTATATAATTAAAGCTATCCCGTGCTTGACTACGAATATCAATATAGCTTATACATATTTCCCTGTCAACGTTCTATTCTGAATAATTAACCAAGATAATAAAAAACACTCGCTGTGTTTTTCCATTCATGTCGCGAGGGAAAAAATAACTAAATATATTTCCTATAGATATTTCAGAATAATATATTTCAGAATATGTTGGGGTTCGGAATTATAATTTATCTTTTCCTGTCTATAATGTTATCATCCGCATTCGATGATTTTGGTAATTGTCCTCATTTTCCACTTCCGCATGCAATGTCACTCGCTAAGTTGTTAAGAGCAGGTTTTTGCGTTTGGCATAATACATATTAACAAGGTCTCATTGATCCCGATATGATACGCGATATGTATTTTTCTATATAGTCTTCTAAAAGCAGATATCGCTAGAAAGATCATTTTAGTGTGCATTGACTTTTTGTTCGTTCTAATTTAAGAGTTATTGCATATTAATTAAGGCATTTCTGCCAGGCTTACGATCGAACGTCAACCCTTATCAAAATCCGTAAATTTGTTTGTATTTATATTGTTATTTTCGCTGAGTGAATAAAATACCAAAATATGTATAACTTAAGAGAAAAGGACAGAAATATATATATATATATATGTACATACCCGAATAGTCAAAAGAAAAAAAATCAAGAAATAGAAATAAATAAAAAAAAAGTATACGGAAAAAAAGAAAAAAAAAACTCCAAGTTTGAAAGTATTGGCTATTTTCGCGACCAAGAAATGCGAAGAGAAAGCCCCCAAGTAAAGCTGTCAATCAAGTCTCATTAAGGAGATAAAAATCTCGTGCCTCATTAAATATGAATGTGTGCAAGAATGCCAATTTGTGTTATATGTATACATTGAGAAAGCAGCACAAAATATCCACCCTCTTTGTATATTTCTTCCTTACCGTTAACATAGGTATATATGTTGGTACATGTCTACCTGCAGTTACACGAGTCCAAGTTTACGCGATTCGATCTAAATACAGCCGTCACTGTGCAAATGTGTTTACCCAGGAAGTATATAACTATGTTGTGGGTAAATATTTACACAGGATGATGGGGGAGGGTGTATGCGCCTCGTTCTATTAAACCCGCTATGCTGGAAGCAGAAATCCGAAAAAAGTGGGTGCACACGAATTATTAAGTAAACACAGCTATCGGTATGAGACAAGCTTAAGGGCGGTCTGGTCATACATCCGAAAAGAACAGGGCCGCCTTTTAGTTATGTCAATAGGGGTCACTGATGTATAGGAACCATAAGGCTATTTTTCCCGCCCGTCTAATCCTACTTACGAATGGATACTTATAGATGGGCTCTGAGACGTGGTAAATATCGACGGGAACAACATAGAAATGTCAGATTGACAGCGTTATTTACCTTTTAGGTGAATTACCTACAAGAATTTGAAAAGCCGAAAATTCGTATATCTAGGGAAAAAAAATACTTGGAAATATTTCCTTTATACGAAACTATAAGGACGAATAGTAATTCTACATTGATCCCACAAAAAAAACCTAATTATTTATTTTGTTTTGTAATATGCTTCTTAATTACTTCTTAGAACTTTTATCGTTTTCAGAAGATTGATTGGGGGCCAAGGACAGGAAAATTGCTGCATACGAGAAATATTGTGTGAAACTATATGAGAAGCAATTAATGAAATGTGTATTTAAAAGAAGGCAAATCTGTAAATAATATGGAAAGTTAACCAAATTATAGACTTTTCTGTTTCAATTGAATAGCACTTAATACTTTTATTGGTTAGTAGAACCGTTTTTTTTATTCTACCGATCGACTTTTTAAATGCTATAGGATCACAAGACTCTGTATCCTTCAAAGCAATAGCTATATACGTATTTTTTCTTATTTACACTACCAAGGAAAAAATTAACATTGCAGTCAGAAGTAGGGATGCAACATTGCTCATAAAACCTCGATATATCGAAAATCGATGTTTTTTTTAAGGCGACATCGATGTCAAAAAACATCGGTACCTCGATGTTTTTCCGATGTTTTGAAAAAGTTAAATTTAATAAATAATTTAGCCACCTGGCGGATGCTCTACTGTGGGTGGAGTGCACCCAGGTAGAATTAACACGATTTTAATTCTTCTTATACGTTGAACCATCAAAAGCCCGTTAGTTTTCGAGATATTCGCAAAAAGCTATTTTTTTTAAATACCGGCATATCTTCATAACGGAGTTCTAGTAAAAGACATAAATGTAGCAAATTTTATTGTCTCCAAGTTTTGTAATACATAAGACTACTGGAAAATGGTTAGTTTCGGAATAAATCGCAAAAAACGAAATCGTTTTTAAAAAGCCGCCGTTTTGGTTACTTCCGGTTAACGGATTTCCACATCAGAACCAAACTTCTCTGTAAAATTTCATACCTAGCTCTGGTATTTTTTGCGAAATCTTGTAGAAAGATGAAACCGAAAATTGATACCAAAGAAAATTTAAACAAATCTTTAAGTAGAGTGGCTATATTAAATCTATCTAAAGACTAGTCCCTCTAGTCCTAAAATTATTTTCTCTACTAATTTTATAAAGAGTAAAGGTAGAACCAGAAACATACGTCCGTACGTCCGCCATGCGTCCGTCACGTTGACAGTTCGATGCGGTCAAAGTAAAATTAACGGGCTGCTATGAGTACTCCCCTAATAATGCGTTTGTCCGATGCGGCAACGCACCGTCACCGCATAGAGTAGGTCGACTTTCTACTTTTACATGCGGCAACGCACGGAAATGTCATTTCGCAAAAAAGTTTGGTTACGATTTAAGCAATTTAAGTATGGAACAAATTGAAAGTAATTGTGTCGACGATAAACTAATAGAAAAAGTGCAAAAAAAGTGAAGAAATGATTCGTTGCCGTACCCAACTGTCACCGCATAAAACTGTCTACCGGACAGACGCATCGACGTACGATTCAGGTTCTACCTTAATGTTCTAACATCGTGGATAGCAACATCGATACCTCGATATATCGGCCTGTTCAATATCGAGGTTAAAACTCGATATTTTTCAACAATACCTCGATGTTTTGCAAACATCGAGGTATCGTTGGCATCCCTAGTCAGAAGTTAAAATTGGAGGACATTGATCGGCAGGAGACCTTTCGAGACATACCGCAGTTTGACACCGACTGTGTTGTCGAAGAAAAAGATAAGATTTTCGAAAAACCTTTATATATATTTTATTTAGCTTACCTTCTTATCTGTATGTATGTTTGTTGGTCTATCTGTCAGGGTAAAATCTTGGTATCTAATTTTGACCCACGTCCACTCATCCGAATGCTTTGAAATTTTGTGCATATCCGTAAGTCCGATGACAATACAATATTTTTACTAGCATTACGTGATTATCCTTTTCTTCAAATTTACCTGGAAAAAATCTCATCTAAGGGGTTTTGGGGTCTATGAATTCGATTCTGACATTAAGAAGTCTGTAAGGATAACGGAAGGTCCTGGGGTGTTTGAATCACTATTGCGAGTGAGTTTTTAGATAAAAATGTTCGGATGCACAAAACAACATTTCAACATTGAGTAATAAAGTCCACACAATTTTTTTTTTCTAAAAATTTACAGTCAATGATAGTACAAAAGTGGAAAAGCCTTAGAAACTCCATTATGTGGGTTAGGCCACTCTTGCTCTGATAGCCTCAGTTGATAGTGAGTGTTTACTTTCGATTTTTCAGATTTCTGTAGTGAGAAAATCTTCAAAGTTTTGATAAAATTTTGAATATTTTTTTTTTAAAGAATAACAATTAAAAGCTTGTTTTTCTTTAAAAAAAATACTGAAATTAAAAATATTAGAAGTGTACTAAAATTAAAAATAATTTTGCGTAGGAATTTGGCCATAAAAATAAAAGCAAGATAAAAGCGTTGAGAGTTACTAATTTTTGAGGATTATTTTTTTAATTTTTAGTAAACTTTAAAACTTTTAAAAAAATATTATATCATTTTTAGTCGTCATTTTGTTTTTTCCCTAATACTATGTTCACACCGGCGCAAAATCACGTAATTTTGCGAAATGATTTAGATCTTAAACCAAAGTGTTCACACAGAGATTAAGGTAATTTTGTTTGACATTTCAACGACGTTGGTTCAAAAATGGATCGAGGAAGTTCGTGTAGGATTACTATGAATTTTAGTAATATGATGAATAATACAATTCAAAAAATCGATGAAATATGTGCAAACAGAATTAGACACTTTAAACGAAAATGGAAATTATCTGTAATGAAAATAAACAATTATTTTTCATAACACATGCATCGAAAATATGCCTTTCGATGCCTCCGTAGCGGGTCGAAAGTTGCGTTTTCGGCCCTAGGGGCGAAAGTGCGATTAGCAGGCCGAAACTGTGTTTTCGCGACGTTTATGAATGAAACTGAACGAGTGAAGTTAGCTATACGAGCGCAGTGTGATTTACAATAGTTGCGCATTGTCGATTTCCATTTTTTGTTATGTTGATTTTTTATTTCAAAGGAAAGAAATTTAAAAATTAAAATCTGTTTTGACCAACATTTCTTAGTAATAAAACGAATTTATAGAATATAGTTGTTTTGTTTCTTTTAAAAATTCACTTCTGCTGAAATCAGGGGGCTTCGCCCCCCGAACCCCCTATCCGGGGCTCCGCCCCTGGACCCCGCATGTGGGGCTTCGCCCCCCAAACCCCCTTTTGCATTACTCTCCAATACCAAAATCGCGCTTAAATGGCATCTCAAGGCATATTTTCAATGAATTTGTTATGAAAAATTGTATACGCAACTCGGAGCGGAGTCACCGATTTCACTCGTGTGATATCTGCCCTCGCTTCGCTCGTGCAGCTAACTTCACACTCTTGAAATCGTTGACTTTCGCCCCTTGTTGCGTAATATACTATTCCATTTCATATCTAATCGCATCAAAAACAGGTCCATTTTTTTTGCCCCGCGTAGGTTGTTTACTAATATATCCTCTTCGCGTGCGGAATACGGCTTCTTTTTCTTATATTTCCATTTTTCCAGTGCAGCACAAATGTCAAAACTTATGTGCTGAAGAGAGCTGAATAAGTGATGCAGGGTTGTATTCATTGTTTTTGCTTGATTTCGTTCCTAATTTTGTGGAAATTGCATACTTTTAGTGATTTTGAAAACAGGCTTTTGTACTGGAAATCTCGTGATTTCGAGCGTGATTTCGTTCAAAATTACGAAAATCTTCAAAATTACGTAATTTTGCGTCGGTGTGAACATAGTATAAGATATTTTTCAAGGATTTTTCATTTAAGACCTCACACTTGGCTTGTTTCATTTTGGGCAAAATCGCGTTGGTCACACACATACTGACCATATTGCATTGTCATCGATGTTACGGATGTGTGCAAAATCAATCGGATAAGTGAAAGTGGATCAAAATTAGATGACCAAAGGCCATAGCCGAATAAAATACTAAAAAGTGCCCTGGGACCGATTGATCTGAAATTTTTACCAGACGTTAGTATTGATGCAAGTACCGTTTGACGAAATTTTTAACTCCTCAAACCCCTTATAACGGCGGGGGAAGCAAACTCTTAAAAGTTAATTTATTAGATTTTATTCATTTTATTAGATTTTATTAGTTTTGGAATAATTCAAGTATTACAAACATAAAAAGTATTTCAATTGTTCAAAAGAACTGATATTTTTCAACTTTAATAGTTTTAATATAAAATCCTTGAAACCTGGCTAGCAACAGCTCAAGAAACATTTTTCTGTCTTAAGAAATGAATGCTTTTGACTGTACATGAAATGTTTTTTAAAGTTTAGTCAAAGGGCATATTTTAAGTTTTAAAAATGTTATGGTTTGCGATGCGGTTTATCCCCTTGAAAGTTTAACTACATATAAGACGTTTCTTTGATCAGAAAGCTGAAGAACTGGGCTAATGTTGTTCTGCTTATCAACTTGTTGATCTCTTCTTATTTAAAAAGATATTTAAAAAAAAAATATTTTTCAAGCAATATTTAATGCAAAGAATGAATAAATTAGAATGTCAGATTACCTTTGGTAGATCATGTAGAAGTATAAAGGCATAGGACAAACAACTAAATTATAAAATTTTCTTATTTGCTTTTGAAATACCTTTGAGATGGTTGGTCAAAAAGATATTTCCTCATTTAAATTGTGGTAAAGCGGATGATTAGATAATAATTTGTATGGAAACTTTGTAAAATATGTTTAATTTTATGGATCTCTTTTTTAACGGGCAGGATAAAAGTTAAAATATTTTGACGAATGTTTTTAATGAAACAAGAATGTTTGGAAGACCTTGTTTTTCGTATCATTTTTTAAATATATGTTTTTGAATTGATGCAATTATCACAAAATCTAATTTAAATTACTCTGGCTTTATCATTGGTAAAAAAGGGTATCATTGGTAAAAAAAAGAGCACGTGCAATTTAATTCATTTTTCTCCGCCAAAAAACTTTTCTTCCGCATTTTGGAAAAACCAATTAAATTTTTTTAACATCATTTATTTAGCTACATCAATTCAGAAGAATAAAATTAGCTAAAATATGCATATATGGAGCAACTATAATTAAAAGTGTCAAATTGCCAGACAAATTGCATTTTAAAACATTTCTGTTTCCCTTAAAATATATTTGATATGTCCTCATTCTTATATAGAATGTATACGTTTTTGTTTTTGTAAAATGCACAAAATCTGGGGCATGAAGCAATTTATCATTAATTTGGATAATAACACATTTAACATAATATGGGCTAGACAAAATTTAGAAACTTTATTTAATAACAGAAACACGCATCATGCCTCAGTTCTGTATAACAATTATTCAAGTGGCACAGTAGAATTGGTGAAATCGTGACGAAAGGAAATTCCCACTTAACGTTATTCAAATATTGTACCTGTGCGGGAATTTTTTTTTTCCAATATATATTTAAACATGTAACAAAATAATGCTGTATTTATTTGGATATTAGATGAACGTTTGTCGACAATATATGGATGTGTATGTCGATTGGAGCCGAAATGAGTGAAAGAGAGAAAAAAGCATCGTGGGTAACATCTAAGGATATTTCTTGTCATCAAATATAAGGGGATTTAAGTATACACAATATGACAGCTATACATTTATTCGTTGGAAAATTCGATCTAATAAGGAGTACGTACACTGCTATGGATTTATGCCACTTATGGAATACAAACTAATATTAGTGGCTGATACCATATTTCTTGTCATTCGCTCAAAAAAACCAATTAATCGTCTTTTAATGATTGTTGTCGGTTAGACAACTACTGGAAAAGGCTACACGAAAAACGTGTACAATGTGGCACGTAAATTAATCCATATATTTTACCCCATATATGGACAGAGGAGAAATACTCGCGGCATGATTTTCACCATCTTTGTTAATAATTATAAAATCTGTGATATATCGTTTTCTATACGAATTCTTGTATTTCATTTTTTTTTTTTTTTGAATTTTTGATGGAAAAATGGGTTTTTGAATCGAGTCCTTCCAGATACTTCTTTTTCTGCAGGGTTTCGCTTTTGGGTACCAAAAAACTAAAATTTTTATTAATATTTTCAAGATTTTTATTGGATTACACGGTTTTTAAAATTCTCAGCACACACTAAAACTTTTTTTTTCGTTTTTCGATGGCTTTCGTCGAAAATCGGTGAAAGACGAAAACAAATTTTAAGTTTGTAGCGCCATCTTGAGGGTCGCGTTATTTGCAAATTAAAAGTTTACATCGAGATCCTGGGCCGATCCCTTTTATGCTCTCAATCGAACAGATGATTAAAATACAGATCATTTCGCTACTTCGGAGGAAGACTGTCACAACTCAAAAATTGTAAATTTTGGGAAATGACGTTTTAATGTTATTCTGATATTTTGTGTTAGTATTTTTATACCCGTATGGTGAAACCAAAGGGTATATTAACTTTGCCTTACCGTTTGTAACGCCAAGATCCCGTCATCGCACAAAAAAATGAATTACACCAGTGTGTTTAGAATGATAAAAATATTTAATTTCTGCATGTCCGTCCGTCTGTCTGTCTCTCCGTCTGTCTGTCTGTCTGTCTGTCCGTCTGTCTGTGGCGCGGATTGCGGGCGCACGGATTGAGCTAGAGACTTGAAAGTTTGCACAGATCCGTTTTTCGTAAAATGTGAGGCTAAGTTCGTTAATGAGCAAAAATGGACCATTAGGGGGGTACCCCCCATACGAACGAAAACGTTTTTTGCGAAAACCTCAAAAACGGTGCATCTTATCAAAAAAGTGCAAGAACAAAAGTTATTTAGGATATAATTCTACATAAAACTCCCATACATCAAAATCCAATTGGAATAAATTTTAAAAAATCTTATTGGAAAGTTTGACTTCAAAGTGGAATTTTGGCACCACTGTTCCGATTTTGATACGAATATCACCATACGGGTTTTCAATGATTGCCAGATAGGCAATTATAGCCTTTCTTATGTTTGATATTTAGAAAATATCTACAGTAACAAGCTTTTGCTTTTGCAGACTGGCAGAATTTGAAATGGGACAGTTTTACCAAAAAAGCAGCATGCTTTCACCTCAAATAACGATTCACAACTAAACATGTGATACTGTTGAAAAAACTTTCGCAACTTTTCCGCACAATGCAAGACCGACACATCTGCTCTCTGGTGGCCAGAATTATAAGTTATAATTGTGACACTCTTCTACAACAAAGTATGCCATAATTACCACTCTTCCTCACCTTTAGTATAAATTCGACATTTTTTGAGTTGTGACAGTCTTCCTCCGAAGTAGCGATTTGTGGACAGTTCCAATCGAACTGAGATAACGTTAAATTTCAAAGCTGAACAAGATATTTTTTTTTACACAGTAAGATAGATTTAAAATAAACTCTTTAACTTAATAAAACAATGGACTATTCAGTCCGAAAAATTTATGATTTTGTGTTATTTTATGTGTTTTTTAAAACCCTATTCTGCATGCAAAATTTTTGATATGTTATCTTACAACATAAAATTTTTCCTATTATGGGGCATAACATAAAAGATTCTCGGTAGATCATATTATAGCCATCTTAACTTTTCTGATTTTTTTTTTGACATTTGCGTGGTGAAGTTCCTGTACTAAAGAGTTGCAGCGTATAAAATTGTCGAACATCTTCAGAATTATTACGTTGTCCAAAATTGTGGAAATAATAATTGGGAAAATAATTTCATATTGCTCTCACAGAATACGAACTTCAAAAAACTTTTATTTTCATTTTATGAAAAAGAAATTTTATCTTCATAAAATAACATAAAATTTTATTTTATGAAAAAATACAGAAGAGAGCTTCATATTTGAATTTCACTTCTATTGCAAACTTTCTTAAAAGTAACATTTTCACTATTTAAATGTTTCTCAATTTTATTGATTGCCGTTCAAATTCAAATTCAAATTTATTGAGACTTCATTGTACATTCTTATTCTCTTTTAAAGAGAATATTATTATTAAAGAGAATACGCATGATGAAAAATAAAGCATACTAAAATATAAAAATGAGTTGGTGTCTGTCTGTTCCTCTTTCACGCAAAAACTGTTGAACCGATTGACTTGAAATTCGGCAGGAGTGTCTGTGGTAGTTCTGGTTCCAACATAGGCATACAGAAAAGTAGCGCGAGGGGTGGGGGGAGTAAGGGGAGGGGGTAAAGTGATTTCGAAACTTAGTTTTTGCGCTATGTTACTCTTTCGCGGGGAAACTGTTTAGCTATAATACACATAGATCATCAAAAAAAAAAAAAAATTTGAAAAAACTTAACCCGGCAACGACGGGTATGCAAGCTAGTTCACGTGTGTCCTGTGTCATTGTTGACGATTAAAAAATCGGTTTCCGAATCTGACTCAACTTTTTCTATGTGATATGAGTCTCGTAAAACGCGGTATTTTCTCAAACCTACCTACCGCGTTATAATAGAATTTACTGTTAATTGAAATTTATCACACATACTGTTTAATAACAACAGTCAGGGAAAATGTCATAATTTTTTTTAAATATAATAAAAACTACGATTGCCAGACAATCACTGAGAGAAAAGATAGTAAATTTAACTAAAATAGTTAATTTTTATAAGAAATTTAACTTACAAAATAGTAAATTTTACTATTATTTACTGTTTTGTAATTATATTGACTATTTTTTCAATTCAAATTAACTATTTTGTACTGAAAATTAACTTTTTTAATGATAGTCTCGATTTCCCATTATAAAATAGTTAGATTCACTTTTTTTTCTCCGCGTGATCGTGAAATATCTTATGTGACGTGACTTTAAATTGTCAAATAGATTCCATTTCATTATACCATACCATTCCGATTGAAATTGTTTAAAACCGCTCCGATTGATTTTTTTTTAAACCGCTCCGATTGAATTTTGACTTATGTAAAATTGTATTTAGAACGATATTGCCTTCATAAATTTTTCGATACGACGTACCGTTTTCGGTCCATTTTTTTCATAAAAAATGGTTCGTACCATTTTTTCATAAAAAATGGTTCTGTGTTTTGTATGGCGGTGGGGGCAAGGAGTTTTCCGATTTTTTCCGTTAACAAACTCGACCTAGGAAAAACGACTGTATGAAAAAAAGACGGTCAGACAGACGGACATGCAAAAATCAATTTCCGGTTAATTAATTTTTTTGCCCGACGACGATTAATTATTGTGTTACAAACATATTATAGCAAACCTATTATACTCTTTTTATGGTTACACCATATAGGGTATAAAAAGCATTTTAAAGAATAAAATACACCGCTAAAGAAAACGATTTCAATAACACAAAACTTTCATCTGCAATATTTAGTTTCCAAAAAAAATTAGTAGAAAATATTTTTTCAAATATCTGGAGAACCGTTAAAGATACGTAAAAATCGGTGAAGCAAAAAATGCAGGAAAGTTTATTTACTTTGAATTTTGTTAGATTCACTTTTTCCAAAAGGCGCATAGGTTTGAATGGGAGATATCCGTTATAACCCCGTTACTTTTCCAGAAAACTACGAATTCTGTAAAATTTATTCACAAAAAATTTTAAGTCGCTAGGTCGATGCGTTCTCGAGTTATTTAAGATACGTAAAACGGATAGGCCGACAAACCGATGCACGAACATCCTGATAATTTTGTCCGAAACGGATTTCGTGCTGATCAGAAACTTCCTGTCGTCCCTGTTTTTGAGTCGGTCTCCGTCATGAATTCAATACTTTCCTTCTATAGAAGAGGAAAGTAAATATTCTGATATGTGGAGCGTATTGGAAAAACAATAGAAATCACATTGAGTAAAAAAATATGAATTGGCAACTTTCAGCCAACATAAAGATTTTTTTTTATTTTGATATTAATTCTTGTTAATTTTGTATATTTTTGACATACTCAAAATAAATCAAATGTTCAAATTAACATAGTTTGACGATAATATGTTATACGTGACAATTCTGGATTTTCGCACATGAAAATTACGGTATGTTCGCATAAAATGATAAATCAAGTTCGGTCAACATTTTTTAAGTGATGTCGGAAATGAAGAACGATGCATTTTGGGACGTTTTCTATGCACGTGCACGGGCTAACTTTTGAACCAGTTGGGGTTTCACATTTATTGTACTTGCGGTAGAAAGGTAATATGCCCTAGTTTTATGTACATGAGCTCTTTTTTGACGAGGAACTGCAACGAGATGGTCAGCTATCATCTTAGACCCCAGCATTTATTGTCAGTAGGTTCGTATCAGCCAAGGTTAGCTGCTTCTCATTTCTTCATTAACAGAAAAAACTTTTTATCAGATCTTATCTCTTTGGATTTGCTATCAGAATAAAATTTAGCTAATAATGTATTAACATATGCTAATCCAGTTCTAAATGTTTCCCGCTTAAAATCACGGTTCATCGGGAGAATTGAACGAACTGCATATATCCTGATTTCTCGCTTACAAAGTTCCAATAAAGTCGTAGACTACGGTTACTCTCTGGAAACCTGGAAACCGCACATGAGAGTAAATACGCGAGTAACTATCAAAAACTCTCGAGAGTTACTCACAAGAGGTTGTCCATTTGAGAGTTAACTTCGGTGATTTTTCTATCGCGATCTCTCGGCGAGTTTCTAGCCGAAAGCACTTTTGCGAAAACTCTCCAGACCCTGTCTATTTGAGAGTGATGCACGACTGAAAGTGGAAAGTAATCGAAATGTCATCGCACTACAGGAAGGTTGCAGCAGTTGTGACTATCCTAATTAATAATAAGACACAAACAAAATCAGCCAAAAAAAGTGCTGGGTTAAGTCCTGAATACAAAGGAGGAATCTTTTGGGTGCCGGGAAAAATCTAATAAGATAATTGCAAATTATAGACGGGCAACAATTTAGAAATTTTTGAAGGGTAAGAATTTAGGAAATAGAGTTTTTAATTAAAATTGTCGGACTAGTTGTCGTCAAAAAAAAACTACAAAAATGAGAGAACGGTATTCGTCACATTTAAGATTCCACAGAATTTCGTTCACTTCATACAGTTCGATTAACTTTTCAATCTCCTCCGGTGACCAATATCTTAATTTTTTGACATCTTGCTTTGGCGAGTTCTCGAGAGCTACTAGCGAAATTCAAACGCCGTTCGTATCTGGCGACCTACTCTTCGAGAGTTCAGTGGGTGCGTGTCGACTAGAAAGTAGAATCACTTTTGACAGCTCGCAGAAACTAACTCGCGAGTTTCTGCGAGCGACTCTCAGAGACGTGTCCATTTGCGAGTAGCTGCTATCGAGAAATCTCGAGAGGGTCTTGCCGGCATTTACTCTCATGTGGACCGGCACCTTTACACCAGTTTCGTGATCAGCGGCCCCGAAAACCTCCTAATGCCATTTTCCCCGGAAAAAGGATATTTCCGTTATCCTTACAAGGACCTTCGGCTTCTAATTTTGAAAATCTAACACCAGATTCGTGTTCAGCGACCCCGAATACCCCCGAGTGAAACTTTTCAGCCTCCTATTGATCAGGATTCATGGCGAAAATCACGGTTTAAAAATAACCAAACCCCCTTTACCCCCGTTTACCCCCTCAGCAGTAAGGGGTTTGGGCTGGGCGTTGATGAGTCAGTTAGTCCTGATAATTTTGTCCGAAACGGAAAAACTCGATTATGTGGGTTGGTCCACTCTAGCTTTTAACGCCTCATATATAGATTAGCATGGTACCTCGGTTGGGCAAGACATCAGCTGTTAATGAGACAGCCCACCACTCACTTGGAAACCTTCTTTAATAACCTTGGTCTGTAAGTCAAACACTTTCAACCTGACCATCCCGTTGCAGTTCCCCGTCAAAAAAGAGCTTCAGTTCTATTAATGAAAATCAAGTTTGTCTCTAACTCCATTCACCATAAATTACCTCGAGGTGGTGAGGGGTTCACACCCCACTAGTTTCGAAACGGGGAAGATCGAGTGTTTTTTTCTTTAAGTCGGATTCTTGACTGTCTATCGAATAAAAAAGGTTTCAATCGGATCTGGGAGTGTCATCCCGAACATAGAACCGTTAGGTAAAGCTCACAAGATGTGAAGCTCACTTTGAGCGCCAAGCTTTTTTGGAACCTAATTTATTTGCTATATGAGAATTTCCAGTACCGAAAAATTATACCAACCCTATTATGTATTGCAATGTTGCAGCTAAATCTAAAGTCTAATAATCCTCAATGCAAAAAAAAAAGATCATTCAGTCACACTTAATAATGTGAGCTAAGCTAACTCTTTTTCTTCCGGAAATCCAATTTTTTATGGAAACAATTTTTTAACAAGGATTTAAAGTCTGCCATTTGGGAACCAAAAAGTCCTCAACATTGGATGCCCAGCCGCCAAAGCAGGGAGGTTTTTGGGTCCTTTTTTGTACGACATCGTGCTTGTGTTCAGTTCACTTGTTTTTCCATAGCGAGCTGCTGGCTTTTCATTTTTCTTAATGTTTCTTCATTTTTTCTAATTTCTTTTTCAGTCCTTGTTGATTTTTAATTATACTATTTAAATATAGCCGTAGGCTTGTGTGAATTGTCCTATGAATGTAGATGTACTCATAGATATGGAAGTCAGCGACGGGATATTTTTTTTTTTTTGGGGTTGTGAAAAAGTTGGTTGGGTTCGTTCGTGTTCAATGTTGATAGCGCGGTACGGTCCTCCTCGTCGCCGTTTGTCGCTGACATTGTTGGATGTCAATGACGTTTGCTGGTGTCGACGACGATATACGAGTAGCTACCAATCTAGCTTTTCTTCAAAATTTCGTCTGCTGTTTTGTTTTATGAATCTTTTAGACGCAGTGACGACATAACAACTTCTCGGAAATAGGGAGCAAAAGAAAAAAGATTTTTTTAGGTTTCGTTGTTGTTTGTGAAATTCTATATTTAAAGGAGACCTTAATTTCTCATCTTAGATTTAGCTGTGGCGATAACAAATATAACAAAGGGCTTTTATTAGTCGTCCACAGTTAGTATAGTCAGGACCCTTTTCTCGAAATATGTCTTGATATAAATATCTTTTAAAAAAGGTGTATAAGCCGGACGAAATATGCCTGATCGTAGGCAATTTTCTATTTACTTTCTGGCAGTTGAAAACAAAGAAAAATTGAGCGAAATTTTAGTAAAAAAAATGATGTGAATACAAGATCCAAAAAAATTATTAAAAATTCTTTTTTTTTTTTTTGCTTTATTACATTTTTTTTATTCTATTTTGATTTAATTCTTTTATTATGGACATATCATAATGGGTAAAAGGGTAACACGACCCTTTACTTGATTTGATTGTGCGTTCCTGTCGCACTTTACGAACTTTGTCAGCAAAATGTTTCCCAACCCAACACCATAAACCTAAACGACCGTTTTTAATATATATGGCAGTAGTGCTATATTTTCAATACCTCAGCCAACGTACTTTTTGTATTATAGTGGGAGTCGGAGTTAATTGATTTCGTTGATATTTTTAATGACCTTTTTCCAGTAACAGCTGGCTGACTGCCACTTAATTGAAAAAGGATATCATGATTCGTTTGTAATGTTTAGCGGATAATTTGATTAGGTTGATAAAATATTTCCATAGTATGAGTTTAATTGACCAACCATCGACACCCTCCAACTGCCCGCTGGCAAGCACAAGGCGATAAAAAGGGAAATATTTCGTAATTGGTTTTTTTTTATAAAGGGGTGTTTTCAAATGAGAGAAATTGATAAAGCAACCTATTTTGTTTTTATTAATTGAAATTAAGGATTGTTTAATTTCTGATTGTCTTAAACTTTGAGATCGAACCGAATTGTTTAGGCGGGGATTTCATTTGGTTTTTATCGTTTCCTTTTCTCGCTGTCCTTCAAATAAACCAAATTTCTCCTCAATATTATTATACCATAAATGCCAAGTTTAACAAGGACAAGTGAGTTTTGATAGTCTTTCTTTTCAGTTGAAAATGTTTTATGAAACAAAGTTTTGCATGAAAATTTCAACCCTTTATATTTTTTAAGAGAAAAAAGAATTCGTATTTGACACCACAAAATATATAAGATAGATATCTTTGTAACTTTGATTCCAAATAACCAATTCGATATTTACGTTTATCACCCCGATTCTGATAAACTTCTCGTTTTCGACAAGAGTCGTTTTACGTGTTTTTGTTGGCAAAAAAGCACTAACAACAACACGTAAAACGACTCTTGTCGAAAATGACAAATCTATCAGAATCGGGGTGTATATTTCGTGAAATGAACGACGTATAATTATAATCCGAGAACAAAAAATAATGATTTTATGTGAAAAAATATTTTAATCTAAATCTTTTTGTACAAAACGGGGTTTTTATGCATCTATGATTTTGACAATATTCTTGGATGGCACCCAATTCTATGAAAATATGCCGTTTTTAGGACCAAAAAATAAAATTTGATCTAATGCAGCGTTTCTCCAGCTTTCAGTATTCGCGGCCCAATTTTCAATCAAAATTGTCATCGCGCCCTCCTGCATACAATAAAATGTATACAATAATAACGTAATTTGAGTATTTTGGCGCTAAACCTACACTACTACCCTAATTTTAAACACAAATTACCAAGAAAACAGTAATTTATTGACATTTGGCAACACCGATCCTCAGCGTTGACAAAACAAGAATCCGGTGCCTTTTTATTGCTCTTGCGTCATTTTTGCGGTTTCGCGAGAAGTTGTTTTAACTCTGAAATCACAATGAACGCGAAACCGACGCGAAACTGGCGCAGAAACTGTCACTTAAAAGTTTGGTTCCCACAAATTGTTTGAAGTGAGCACAGTGAACGTATAGAACGCAGCTACAACGTAACCGCAACGCAAAAGTTTGCAAACTTCTAACTTTGCCGCAGAATTCTGCGTTGACAGTTCATAAAGTGAGGTTGGAAAAATGTCGTTCGAGGAAAAATTGATAGCCTTAGTGCAAATAACAAAGATAAAGACCAACAAAGCAAATTATCGCTTCAAAATTATCCATTTTTGTAATTTTTCCAAGTTTATACCACTTTATATTATGTAACTTGTACGACTTCACGAGCTGCCATTGTGCTCTGCCGCTAGAATTTTGCACTGCGTGACAGTTCAGAGCGTTGTAGTTGCGTTGGTTTCGCGCTGGTTTCGCGTTCATTGTGCTCCAAGCGTAAGTTAATAAGTTAATTATTAAATATTATGTCGAAATGTATTTTGTTTTGTATGTGGGTATGTACTTTCCTTTAAGTCAATCAATAAACTTTTTTAAATATTTTGTCTTGGATATGCTCGCGCCCCCCCCCCTTAAATGTACTCGGGGCAAATCGTCAAACACCCTATATGAGGACAGATAAAATGTTTATTTTACAAAAAATATATTTGGGAAAGGAGTGGTCCGACTGTATTTTTATGTACGGAACGGTTATGCCTTAGGGCCGTTTGGACAAACTATTCTTACAATATCTGATGTGGTCAACACATGACTTTATTATACAAGATCTATGTTTGTGCACAATTTACCCTATAACTCGACGAATAAAATAAATCTGAAATATATTGATAACAGTAAAAAACGGTAAAACCTTTTCATAAAAATATCTCAATAACGGTAAAAAATGGCAAATAACAATACAGGAAAAAATTATAGCAAACCATTGAATATGTACAAATATAGAAGAATAATGATTAGTTTTCACCTTGGGCCGATGGTGCCGATAGTGAGGCTAATAATCGTTCTTTCTCTCTCATTTTTATGTAATATTGTAGCTTTTAGTTTAGATTCAAATTGAGAATTTCCCCACAAATATCCCAGACCAAAAAGCACGCACACATTTAAGAAGCAAAGCGGCGTTGCGTTGATTCTTATGGTGTCATACGAGGAATGAACTGAACACGTACAGCACACAATGATAAACCGCGATCATTGCGATTACAAATTTCCCATTGTGCTTAAAGTTTTAGGGTATTTTAGTTAATACACATACCTAAGCTTTGTAGGATGGCTTTTAATAACATAAATATTATTTAATTTAAAACATTATTTAATGAACTGAACGATTTTGCAACTTATATAGAATGACAAATATTTAAAATACAATTAACTGAGTAATTTTAAAATATTACTATGATTTAAAAATATCAATATCATAAAGTAAATTAGAACAAATATACAATTCCTACAGCTTTAAGTTTGGGGGATTTTTATTTAATACTTGAAACGCAGACACTATCGCCACCATCGGCCCAAGGTGAAAACTAATCGTTATTCTTCTATATTTGTACATATTCAATGAGCAAACCCTTCATTTCATCTCATACATTTAACCGCGTCTTAGCTTTCGAGAGGATCGCAAAAACTGATTTTTTTAAAATATATCTCGATAACGGCTTGAGATACGAAGTTCTTGTAAGAGACAAAAATGCACTAAATTTGGCTGTCTTCAGCTTTTGTCATAAATAAGACTACTTAAACAAGCGTAATTTCGGACGAAATTGTGATTTTTAAAAAGCCGCAATTTTGATTACATCCGGTTAACGGATTTCCACCTAAAGTTGAAAGGATCGTCTCATTTCAGAACTCAACATCCCTGTAGAATTTCATGGCCTTAGCTTTATTAGTTTTTCAAAAAACTTGTACACAGTTTGGCAAACTAACAGACAGAAAGACATTTTTATAATAATTCTCCAATCGACCCAGGAGTGCTTGGGAAACGCTTTGCAAAACTAAGGGGTCGAGATTTTTCATACGTATAAGAAAGTAAAAATTAATTTCAGTTTAGCTTTTCCAAAAATTTGGAATTTTTTTGAGGTATCCTTTAAAATCTCCATTATTTTTTTCTTTGGATTTTTTTTTGTCACAGATAGAGCAGTAATATGCTAAAGAACTCTACTTCATCAAATTATTTCAGGTAGGTCAAAGTTTTCCTTGTTTTAGAAAGAGTGATTTTTGCCACTGGTTGTAATTCTAGCTGATATCCAAACATAAAAATAATTACCTATAAATGGTTATTAGATCTCTATAATGAAATTTCTGTGGCCAAAAGCAATAGCGGCTTAAGTCGATTTCTATGTGAAGCCAAAATATTCGTTTTGCAGGTTGAAATACGACTTGAAAATAAACTTAAGTCGACTTAATATGTTAATGCCACAGATTTGTTGACAAAAATAATCAATTTTGTGTCGAAAATCGAACTGGTGCACACAGCCAGAACCAAAATATTTTATTTATTAAAAATCTAAGCTTTTGTCAAAATCGTGCACAGAATTGAAGAACTTTGGAAAGGAAATCACTGATAATATGCATTGTTAATAAATTATACCAATATGCGGCAAAAAATACATAATATCCAAACAGCATTTTAATCACCCGTGTCTTTATTCACATATCGCACATGGTCCCGTAGACTGTAGTATCTCAAAAAAATGTGTTTTTGAGTAATTATTCTATTATGTAAAGGAAAATTGACTGAATCAAATGAAAAACAAATTTAAATGTAAACGTAGTCCTAAAATGTATTTATTTTTGGTTTTTAAAATTCCCATTTTTTAAAATTTAAATTGATTTTGTCGAAAACAAACCTAACTCTATCTTTTATTATTGCAAAAAAAAAAAAAATGAAGCAAATGATCTGTAAATTATTATCAAAAGAGTAATAAATTGAAATATTACTGTACAGACAACAGAAAAAAACAATTATTTATAAACAATTATTTTAAAATGAAAACTTTGAATGCGTTTTTCTTGAAATGGCCGATTTTGAGATACTACAGTCTACGGGACCATGTGCGATATTTCGTAACCATGCAAATCGCGGTGATAAGCGATTTTTGTCGCGGGCACATCGCCGTTGTGCGAATGGGATGCGCAATGACACCCACAGTGGGGAACACTTTTCAGTGATTTGCCACGCCGCAATTATGACACAGGAACGTAATTTTGATGCTGCCATTTCACAAAAAAGACGTCCCCATTAATAAAATTAGCTGCTTCGAGCTTTATGCGAACGGAGTTTTCTTTCTCCCTCGAATGCTTACTTAGCTTGGCGACCGAACAGAGAAGAACAAATAAAAACGTAAACAGATATGTAGGCGAACTTAAATAAAACAGAGCGTGTTAAGCGGTCCCTACAGGTTCAATCTTGCAGTCAATCATCGTATGCTGTGACAGCATTTTGAACTTCTATGGTGATGCTGTCATGCAAAATTCCATGATTGCAAGCATGCTAGCCAATATCAAAATAATTTTGATATTTTTCAAGGCAGCATTGTGAATGACAGCATGCTTGAACGTGTATCGCGCAGCTGTCAATCAATTCGTCATTTCAGCGTAATTTTTAGTAGTGAAAAGATGTTGCATATAAAAGACAAAGTTTTTTGGGAATCTTTTTCGAGTTATATATACAAAGAAGTGAGTTGTGGACAAAATTTTTTTAAATTTATATTTGTGCTGTGTGCTGTCGGTTTGGCTGTTTCGAATTAACTGATGCTTGCGTGCATGATTGAGCGTCTAGTGCAAATAAGCTTTTTGCTGTGACAGCATAATTGACTGCAAGATTGAACGTCTAGGGGCCGCTTAACTGTGACGACAGTTTATTCGAAAGTGATCCTTTATCACAAAAATACAAAAGAAAGCCGATCGGTAAAAGTTCATTGTTTTAGAGATGTCACTACAGATAAATTAATGGAAACTTTTTGTGGAGTTTTATAATGGTCTTTTCCTCCGATTGCATGTCGTGATTTTAGTTGCAACTAAACATTTTCGACAATATTGAATCTAAAATTTAAACAGATTTTAATGGCCCATTAAATTATTTTGTTTTTAACGAAAAATTTCTTTAACTTTACTTTTCCGGTCAATTTTTTTTTTTCTTTTGCAAAGAAATTTCGATGACGATCAAATTGTGCTGTTTTAAAAATGTCTCCTATGAATTTTGTATGCAATTTCCTTCAGTTATTAGCCTAAAATCAGAAATTGAATTCTCGATGCGAAATCGTTTGAACCAATTGTCAATGAGGAATATGGCAGCTGACCGGCTTTAACGATCGGAAAGTTTAAAAAAAGTTGTAACCAAAATCCAAAAAAAGAGTCATAATACAGTATAAGCTCCCATTGAGGACACCTCTCATAACCAGGCATTAATCTCGGTCCTGTGAATCTCCGCTTATGGGAGCTTTAAAAATATATTAAAAGACGAATAGGATTTTCTTGATTGCAATATATTGAAATTTAGCTTTTTTGCAAACAAAACGTGGCTCCGAGATTTGTTTGGAATTGATCAATTCATAGGGTATTATTTGCTTTAGTGCTGTATATTCAATAATATAACATTCAAAGAGATTGGAAACAAAAACAATTTTTCAAAAGTTGAAAACTCAGCATCGTGAGATAGACTTAAGGAAATGTGGCCCCTGAAAATTATGCCCAAAATCAATGAAAATCCACATTTCCAGGCACTAAAATACTAAAACTTAGTAAGCAGACAAAACTTATATCTATCACAATTTATCCTTATTTTTATAATATACGGAATTACTTAGAAATTACTACATAACTCATCCAGACAAATGGAATACTTTTTTCCCGTTTTCTCGAAAGCTGTGCACCGTGTTGAAAAATTTATAAACATGAAATGTGTTTAGAATATGATTTTACAAAACAGTTCCATACATCAAAATCCAATCGGACCACTCCTTTCCCCCTCTCCAATTCAAATCGGGGTTTTTTGAATAAACATTTTGTGTGTCATCATATAGAGTATTTGACGATTGGCTCCTGGCAATTGTAGCATTTCTTATGGTTTTTAAATATTTGTGAAATCTGAAAAATCGCGATTTTCCCTTTTGCCTGACATTCATTTGTTTTCAAATATCGAACAAGCAGCACATTTAGACTAGTTTACTTCTACAAATGGTTCATATTTATTTAACCCGCATCCATAGTTTATTTTAACGAACAAATAGTACGCTGTGTATCAATTTGATATATGTTAGAAAAAGACCAATTAAATGATTTATAAAAACAATTTGGTGTTATATTTTGTCAATTGGTAACATCAGACTTTATTTATTTTCGAACAAAGATATAATAGATATAAAAATTAGATACATTTGTCACAAATAATATAATGATGTTTAGGACATACGAATTTTTTACATAAGTATTGCTTCAAAAAACCCACTTTTGTTTCATTATAATAGTGAATAATTTCTGGTTTTTTTGCATTTTCATCACGAATAGTTTTCTTAGTGCCGTTTGCACTAACAAAACTTAGCAACTTATGCACAACTTAAAAAATTTAAGTCGAAGAATTTCTACGGTTTAAGTAGGCTAACCACAACTTAATTTTTTAAGAATAATACGCGCAAACGGGCCTTAGTATGCAATGTACTAAGAAGAAAAACTTTTTTTTTGGTAGGTACATATGACACCATAGAAAGACACAAATTCATACAAACCATGATCAGTGATATCAGCAGCACTTCGCCTGATATTTTGTAGTCAATCATCCTTTATATACTGATTTTATGTATCTTTTGATTGAAGCCATGAGTCAGGTACTAAAATTGATTGTTCTCATGCTTCTTGATCCACAAATTCATCTTCATCATTTGAATCACTTTCGTTTGGTACATAATTTCCATATGGATAACTTTCAATATCACTACCAGATATATCTTCACTTAACGTACTAGCCATTATGATTTTTTTTATTTTTTTTGATAAAAAAAACTAATTATTCAACAAGCTTCTATAAACAACTGAATGCAATGCAGGTGATAACAAAATTGACACGTGTATCAAAGTGATACACACCGTTGGATTTGTTACAAATTTTGTAGAACCCTAACGGTACATTTTGCGGCATCTGTTAAATGTTTTTTTTTATATTTTGAAAAGTTAAGAAGGTAGCAACTCAACTGAAATTATTCAAACGTTAAAACAATATAATTCTTAATATCTTAAATTTGTATCAAATTGATACAAACGATGGATGCGGGTTAAAGAAAGTTTGGCTCCATCTTGAAAATCAGAAACAAAACAACGCAACCCAAAAATGTTGTTCCTTGTTAGATGCTTTTTAACCGTAACAAGTTATGTTCCCAATATACATAATATGGTAACAATATTTGCTTGGTTCAATTGAAACAAAAAAAATTAAATCTTCCTGTTTGTTAAAAAAAAAAAAAAAAAAAAAAAAAAACAGTATAAAAAAAGGACCGTTTTTTTTTGGTCAGAAAAGAATACATATCCCGTAAAAAGAGGATGTTTGAGGACTAATTTTATAGAGTATCCTGATCAAAATTATCCAAGAGACTCTCCAATCTCCAATTAGTCCTTCTCCCATTTGTTTAGGTTGGAAATTATCTTACTTCTAACCAAAGTAATTGAGATTTCTGTGAATCCACCAACTTAAATCTTAAACCGAAAAAACAATGTGAAGGAGTAATTTGAAGATGAGGTCTCTTGAAAAACTTTGTTCAAAGCACTCCATAGAATCGAGTTGTGTATGTTAGAACACTTCGTTTCGACAGACGTTGTATAGTATTTCTTAACCTACAAGGAACGAGTGGCAGTGTTGGCAGCTAATGTTGAATTTTTTGTTTTCAATTTTTGATTTTTTAATCTTTTTTATTTTTTTTAAATATTTTTTTAGCTACATTTGTTATTATTCCGCATATTAATGAGTAACCCACATAAGACTGATCAATGTGGATTGAGAGGACAATGTACTGACATTTTACAGGGAAAAAATCTACTAGAGATTTTCAGGGAAAGAAATTTAATAAAAAAAATCTCGCCGGTTGGATAAACAAGGTTTTTGAGAGAAGAAAACAAAAAACGGTCTCAATAATGTTATGTTATAAATTATAAGTTCTTTATTACAAACACCTTATATTTCAATGTTGTATTGTTTAAATTGTTATATAATTTTTAATTAGTGCTTACCTACAGAAGTTTCCCTGGCTCGAATATTCCTCGGGAGAAACTTTTCCAACTAATTCCAAAATTTATGGTTGTAACTATTAATGTGGCAAACACTAGGAAAACTCACTTGATCTTAATTACATTTGCTTTATTGCTCTAAATTACATGAGACTGAATTAATTGAAACTTAGTCGAGAAAACTAACAGCAAAGATTTACACAAAATTATTTAAACTTTCACTTAGATACAAATCCTTCCACAATGATTTCCGTTTCCTTGCTTTTTATTAAACCGTTTTCTTGTTTTTTATACTTTAATCTAACTTTTTTTTACTGGAAAGTGCCGTGCGCGCTGAATAAGAAAATGTTTCGAAGATCGAGTACTTTTCGTTAAAAGACACGAACACTTTTCGAAATTCAAAATAAAGCCAAACGAGTGATTTTCTGTCGATAGAAAAACTTGCTATCGGTAGGAGCCGTGGATTCAGACTTGACTCCTATCCGTTGGAGCCGTGAATTTTGACTTGCTCCTATCCGTTGGAGCCGTGGATTCAGACTTGACTCCTATCCGTTGGAGCCGTGAATTTTGACTTGCTCCTATCCGTTGGAGCCGTGGATTCAGACTTAACTCCTATCCGTTGGAGCCGTCAATTTTCACTTGCTCCTATCCGTTGGAGCCGTGAATTAAGACTTAACTAATTACTCCACGCATGCTTCAGTGGCTGGTTCTTCTTTTAACACCCACGCGCTGATCGATCATTTCTTATCGATCATCCGCGGTGGTCCCGGATTGCCGAATTGGCGAAATTGATTGAAACGCTTTTTGTGTGGCTCAATGTGTCATTTGATACGATGAACACTTGGCCGGAAATCATTGTTTATACAAATGTGGAATTGATATTTCATAGAATTTTACTTTGTTAAATATCAAGAATGGAATTTTGTTTAAGTGGATTTTTACTCCACAACATTCCTTCCCCCATGGACAAAAAAAAATGTGAAGCATTTTTTTTTTTATTTATTATTTTTTTTTTTAAATATAGGGTTAATTGAAATTATGCTTTGAAATGAATTTAGCTGTCGATAATACTTTGATTTTATCTCTTTTTTTTTTAGATTCTTACGTCAATTATAAGTGAAAATGTTTCTTGTTTTTTTTTTTTTTTTTTTTTTTTTAAATGCTAATGTGCCGCATAAGGCGGACGATTCCAATTTAATCCCAATGTACTTAAAATTACTTATTTTGAGTGTAAAATTTCATTTTTTACTTTAAATGTTAATGTGCGGAAAATTGCAATTTAATCAAAAATTTGTTGCTTGGGGAAACCTTATTTTGGTTTTTTTTTTTTTTTTTTTTTTTTTTTTTTTTTTTTTTTTTTTTTTTTTACATTTTAGGTAAAGTTTTATTTCATTTCAATTTTCTTAACGTTTGGTTTGTTTTAAAAACAAAAATTTTAATTGATAATGAAGTAACAATTGGTAAAATAATTTACACGACAATGTTTGGTGATAAAACTAGTATTGGTAAAACATTTTTTTTTTTTTTTAATCTTAAATTCTAGGCTTACATGTTTTTTTTTTTTTTCGTATTTTCTTAAAAATTAATTTTTTCTGTCTGTTGGTTAATGGTTATTCTTAAAATTCTGAACTTGGTTCAACATTTATTTTTTATAGTATTGTGATGTGTAGAGCGGAAAATTCTAATTGAATCCGAATGTACTTAGATTTACTGACCTTAGGTTACAAATTTGGTTTTTGAATACTTAATTGTGCCGTTTATAGCGTAAAATTTTAATTTAATCAAAATTTACTTAAAATTATTGATTTTTTTTTTTTTTTCTTAATGTATATATATAAATGAAAAAAAAATATTTTTTTTTTTTTTTTTTTTTTTTAATAAATTTTTACCGGTAAATTTGGATAAACGGTATTGTTTGAATCGACTGGTTCATTTTCGGATTGTGCTAAAAATTTTTTTTTTTTTTTTTTATTCAATTTCGATTCCATCGGGGTTTGACTGTCATGACCTTGATGGGAACGAAACGTGATTTAGGTAATTGCCTAAAAGTATGTAATTTTGCTTTTGCTGGACAATTAGCGGGTTTAGTTTGTGCATTTGTTGTTTTGAAACAGTGAAACCCATATACGTCCAGAAATTCTGTAATTTGATTGTTATGTCGAAAATTTGTGTTGTGATTTTTTTTTTTTTTATTATTTCCCTTCTGGTTGGATAGAGGTTTTTGTTTTTTCTGTTGGTTATGGTGAGTTAACGTTTTTTGTTTTGGGGCTTAATTAAATAGGCGTAACCTGTTGAAATGAACTCGTCTGTGGTGCCGGCCTATTTGAATAGTGCAATTTATATCACTGTTTATTTTCTTGACTTCAAATGGTCCTGTCCAGTTTGGAGAAAGTTTGTTTTCTTTAGCTGGATTTTTTAACAGAACCATGTCGCCGACGTGTATTTTTATAGGTCTCGTGTTTTGGTCGTAATAGCGTTTAGCTAGTTCTTTGCTGTGTATTAAGTTTTCCCGCACGATTTTATGCATGTTTTGCATCTTGTTTTTTATGTAGCTGCAGTAGGAGTCAAAGTTATATATGGGCTCCGGATCCTTGGTCAGATTATTGGGCAGGGGAGAGACGAAGCCATATAGGGCTTCCATTGGGGTTTTCTTGGTACCCATATGGTCCGTATGGTTGTGGACCATGGATGCCTCTCCTAGCCAATCGTCCCATTCACCTGTGTATTTATCCACTACCGTGCGCAGGTACTCCACTAAAGGACCATGGGTGCGTTCTAACGAGCCATTGGCCTGTGGGTGGTACGCAGTAGTTTGGATTTTCTTAATGCGGAGCAGTTTACAGACTTCCTTGAAAAGTTCGCTCAAGAAATTTGTGCCTTGATCGGTTACTAGGACTTTTGGTACCGTGTAATATTTCAGAATGATATTACGATAGAAACAGTCAGCAACGGTGTGCGCTTCACAATTATTTAGGGGAAAACAGTCTACAATTTTAGTGAGATCATCTTGGAAAGTTAGTATGAACCTGTTACCTTTTTGGGAGACCGGAAGAGGTCCTACAATGTCTAAAAAGACTTTGTCGAAAGGCTTGAAAGGTGTGTTACTAATGACCATAGGCATTTTAGTAGGATTAGCTTTCTTATTCCGCTGGCATAATTCGCATTTACGGATATATTTTCTTATGTGCGAGAGCATGTTTTTCCATTTGTACTCTCTGCTTATGCGTTTGTACGTTTTGCACACTCCCGTGTGTCCACCAAGTGGTGAACTATGGTAGTCTTTTAATATTTTCTCGATGTCTTTTGGGTTTGTTAGTAAGATTGGTTCGTTTTCTCCCACAGGTGTTGTGCGCTGTTGGGATTCAGGAGTTTCATCGCTTTGGTTTACAGCCGGATTGTTGTCGACCGGCTCATTTTCCTCAGGGATTGGTGGGGTTTCTTGATTTTGGTTGAGTTGTCTTGCTCGTTTTTGGGCCCTAGTTATTACGGCCATTAAATTGTTGTTGATGGGCTTTGAATCCGTTTGTTCGTTGCTCATTCCGGGAATTCTGCTCAATGCGTCAGCGCATTTATTCATTCGTCCTGGCAGATATTCTATTGTGTAGTCATATTCGGATAACTTGTGGTGGAATCGCACTAGTCTGGTAGTGGGGTCTTTTACGTTAAAAACTCCCTTTAATGGTTTATGATCGGTATAAATCGTGAATTTTCTACCGTATAGGTAACATCGGTAGTTTTTTATTGCCCATACTATTGCCAGGAGTTCCCGTTCTATTGTGCTATATCGTCGCTCAGCAGGGTTTAAAGATCGACTTGCGAATGCAATAGGTCGTTCCTCGCCCTTTTCGCCTTGCGTTAATACTGCACCAATTGCTTCTCCACTGGCATCTGTCGTTACCTGGAAGGGTTGCTCGAAATCGGGATAGGCGAGCAACGGAGGAGATACTAAAGCGTTTTTTAGTTTTGTGAACGCTGTCTGACATTTTTCGTCCCATTTGAATTTAGTATTTTTGCGCAAAAGCTTATTTATTGCTTCAGCTTCTTTGGAAAAATTCGGGATGAATTTACGAAAATAGTTTACCAGACCTAGGAAAGACTGTACTTGACGGACTGTTCTGGGGACAGGGAAGTCCTGGACACACTTAGTCTTTTGGGGATCTGGTAATGCGCCTTCTCTAGAGCATTTGTGACCCAAATAGACAATTTCCTTTCTAAGAAATTGGCATTTGGATGGTTTTATCTTTAAATTGCTCTGTCGTAATCTTTGGAACACTTTCGTTAGTTTGGTTAGATGGTCCTCCAGGTTTCTTCCATAAACTACTATGTCATCTATGTACACAAAGCAATGGAATCCCTGAAGTCCAATCAAAACGGTGTTCATGAGGCGTTGGAATGTAGCAGGCGCCCCCTTGAGGCCAAAAGCCATTCTATTGAATTCATAGTGTCCGTAAGGTGTGCTGAAAGCAGTTTTGTACCGATCTTCTTCGGAAATGGGGACTTGGTGATAGCCGGATGCCAGGTCTATTGTCGAAAAATATCTAGAGTGACCCAGCTGATCCAGTATGTCCTCTATTCGGGGAAGAGGGTATGCATCGCCGATTGTTACTTTATTTAACTCGCGGAAATCCACCACTACTCGCCACTGTTTGATTCCGTCGGCACCTTCCTTTTTAGGTACGACCAAAAGTGGGGAGTTATAGGGACTTCCGCTTGGAGCAATTATGTTTTCGTTGAGCATTTTTTCGACCTCTTCTTGTATGATACCGCGTTGCCGTTCAGGCAATCTATACATCTTCCGATGTATAGGTGGTAAATTAGGTAATGTAGGAATTGTGTGGGAACACTTTGTCGTCTGGGTTAAGTTTTCACCAGGTAAATGAAATATGTCACTATATTCCGCACACAAATTAGTAATTTCTTTATGTTCCTCGGTATTTAGATAGCGATCAAACTCAAGGTGTTCAATCACCCGTGTTGCGCGAGGATTTGTGTTATTCGAAACCAGATGGTTCACACTTTTTTCGGATAGTGTGGTTCCATCTGTTGATTGTTTGCACCCGATTGGGGAAATTCTGTATTCTTGTAGCGGCCTAAGTTTGGCCTGATAATTATGTACCTTGAACTCGTGTGTGTTCGTATTAATGATGCTGACGGCGACTTTGCCATTCTGCGGTCTCACGAGACAATTTCCAATGAACACTCCTGGGGCAATCTCTTCAGATTGACAGAGATGATCACCGGTTTGTCTGCATGGTAACTCGCAAATTCTATTTGTTCGTGGTGGTAGGGTAAAGTAACTGCAATTTCCTTGTTCTGGCACCACTCCCGTTTGTTTTCTGCAGGGTTTAACCTTGGTTAACGCCCTTCGGCTCGAATTTTCAATGTGGGGAATTGGTGGTTGTTGAGCGGTTTCATTTTGCTTTGACTTGTTTTCATGAAAAGTTAATTGATTTTTAATGCAGTCTATTATGCAGCTGTCTTTAAGGATATCGTAACCCAAAATGCCGTCTCCCGGTATGGTGTTATTTTCTTCAATTATATGGAATTTGCACGTAATTGGGTTTTCCATTGGGATTTGCCCTGTGCATGATCCGAGGGTGTCACCTGTGCCGTAAGCAGTTGTGAGCTTTATCGTTTCGGATTTGTTTACTTTTGCGCGATGAGATAAAGCGTCCTGCTTGATTAGGCTCAGTTCCGACCCGGTATCAATTAATAATGTAGCTCGATTGTTTTTTGTTAAATTTAAAGGGATTGTGGCGACGCACTTTTGTTCAATGGGTAGAACTAGATCGTTCTTTTTGGGCTGACATCCATTGTTTAACGGAGGGTGTGGATGGCAGCCCCCCGTTAGTTTTCCGGTTGCGGGGAGGGTGGGTGGGACGATACGTTTTGATTTTGCCAATTAGTTTTGGCTCGACATTGAGACTCTATATGTCCGATACGTTGGCAGAACGTACATTTAGGCCGCATATTCATCGGACCTGGGCTAATTGGTCCAGTACTTTGGATTGTATTTATAGTGTTCTGCCTATTTTGATTGAATGTGTTTTGAGTTGGATTTCTACCGTTTCCGGTATTCGGTGAACGAGTTGTGTTGAAATTGTTTTGTGAGTTTCGCTGAGGTCCGGGATTTACATTATTTGTAGGGCGATTAGCATTGGGCTGGTTTTGTTGGAACCGTCCAAAATTGCTTGCTCCTTGTTCATAACGATTGAAGTTGCTAGGACCCGGTTGATTACGTGTTCGACGGGGACAAGTGTCTTGGTAATGTCCGTAACTGCGGCATTCAGGGCAGAAAGGGGTATTCTTACGCTTCCGACACTCCGCGTAAGTGTGACCAAGGTTACTGCAAAAACCGCATTGGACATTCGTTTTTCTGAAAAATTGCTTTTCGTTCGCGAAATTTGTCTGGTTAACTCGTGGTGGAATTGTGACGTTTTCATTATAGCCAAGGTTTCTGGGAACACTTTTACTTAAACTAGGCTCTGCATTAGCAGGTTGGATCAATTGTGTCATCGGAGGCGGAGATGCCCAACTAACCTCCGTCTCCTCTAATCGAATTAATTTGGTAACGACATCATTGAATTTATTGCTCAAGTCTTGGAGCATATAAAAGCGTGCGTTTGGGTTTGAAAGCCCATATTTCAAAATGTGTACCGCTGTTTCTTCCAGTTCGCCAGAAACAAGATCCGCGTTGTTTCCATGTTTTGCGTTTAGAATTTCCCGGCACTGATAATAAATTTTTCGTACTCGTGAAACGTATGAACCAATCGACTCACCGGGGAGCTGGTGGAGGGACCTCAGTTCGTTCACTAAAAGATAATACGGTTTTGTTGGCAATAATCTATTTTTTACCAACGCTGTGAACTCTTCGACTGAGGTTATTGTTTGACCCCCAAGCAGCTCCGCCGCTCTTCCGCGAATGCGCAGTGACAGAACCTTGCACAGTGCTGTTTCCTTAGTGTCTTCTATACATTCTTTGACACTTTCACAGCACCGTACAAAATTCTTAACTTCACTTTCAAGTTGGGGACCCGGTTCCCCAAACAACATTGGCACCGTATTACAGACTAAATTACTTATCTCTATATATTGATCCATTTCGGTCTTACCTTGTTCTAGATTTGAGGTGTTGTTGTCCACGTCTGGGGTGTTTATGCTGTCGTCTAGGTGTGCGGAAGCTTCCTTGATGGTTTCGCTGTTGCTGTTGACACTGCTATCGCTGTCTTGTAGTTTCCGCTGGTATTCGCGTCCCGATCGTAGATGTCCTGGCTTCGGTGTTGAAGTACTGGATGGCTCAATATTTTTTATAGTTTGCTCCAGGATGGATGTGATGAATTCTCTGCTTATGTCCTCGTTGGGGGTGTCGTGGCTCATTGACGATCTTTCCCCCGTTGGTCCCAAGGACTTTCTCCAGCGTTGGCCCCGGTGGACTTTTTCAATTGTTGGCCTTGATAGGCTTTGTCCAACGTGGGCCTATATAGGCTTTGTGGAAAATTTTTCTGGATGATCGTTGAGTAAACGCCGGGTTTGGAGAGTTTCGTCGGCGTTTTTCTCGTTCAACACACACGTATACACAAAGGAAGGTGAGAATTGCTCTTCCTTTCGTGGAGCTCGAAGGGTTTTAGCGATACTATTCACTTCGAATCACTACTCCTTGTAGTCCAGCGATTATTCGTATTCGTGGTAAGTGTTGTAATTTTAGTACATCAAACAGGATGAGGATAAATTGGTTCGTCACAAACTTTCTAGTCAACCGGTCATTTCAAACTTCAAGTCTCACTTCGATATCAAAATTAATTAAGTCCATTACTGACAAATCTTTTATTTAATTAAAAAAAAAATTTTTTTTTTTTTTAAATTTTTATTCCATTTGAATTTTGGATTTAGTATGAATTTAATTATTTTCCATTATTTTTCTTTTATTTAATTAAAAACTTTTTAGCTTCTTTTTGTTAGTCACTGTTTTCAAGCCAGTGGAAGTTTTTCCGTTGCATATTTTCAGGCGAACTTGACCTTGACTGAAACAATTCCACACTGGCTTGCACAATTTTTTTTTTTTAAATGTCTCTTTTTTTTTTTTGTATAACTTCACTATTTAGTTTACTTATTAAATTGATTAAATTGATTTAGTACAGTTCGCAATTCATTTATATGGGGGAAAGCGTTTAACACTTTTATAACTTTTTCAAATAGCACCCAAAGTTTTATTCAAAATACCGATCACTTGTTTTTTTTTTTCACTTCTTCACGCAGGATCCACTAAATGTTTTTACCGGATCCTACCGGCTGCGCCAAAATGTTATGTTATAAATTATAAGTTCTTTATTACAAACACCTTATATTTCAATGTTGTATTGTTTAAATTGTTATATAATTTTTAATTAGTGCTTACCTACAGAAGTTTCCCTGGCTCGAATATTCCTCGGGAGAAACTTTTCCAACTAATTCCAAAATTTATGGTTGTAACTATTAATGTGGCAAACACTAGGAAAACTCACTTGATCTTAATTACATTTGCTTTATTGCTCTAAATTACATGAGACTGAATTAATTGAAACTTAGTCGAGAAAACTAACAGCAAAGATTTACACAAAATTATTTAAACTTTCACTTAGATACAAATCCTTCCACAATGATTTCCGTTTCCTTGCTTTTTATTAAACCGTTTTCTTGTTTTTTATACTTTAATCTAACTTTTTTTTACTGGAAAGTGCCGTGCGCGCTGAATAAGAAAATGTTTCGAAGATCGAGTACTTTTCGTTAAAAGACACGAACACTTTTCGAAATTCAAAATAAAGCCAAACGAGTGATTTTCTGTCGATAGAAAAACTTGCTATCGGTAGGAGCCGTGGATTCAGACTTGACTCCTATCCGTTGGAGCCGTGAATTTTGACTTGCTCCTATCCGTTGGAGCCGTGGATTCAGACTTGACTCCTATCCGTTGGAGCCGTGAATTTTGACTTGCTCCTATCCGTTGGAGCCGTGGATTCAGACTTAACTCCTATCCGTTGGAGCCGTCAATTTTCACTTGCTCCTATCCGTTGGAGCCGTGAATTAAGACTTAACTAATTACTCCACGCATGCTTCAGTGGCTGGTTCTTCTTTTAACACCCACGCGCTGATCGATCATTTCTTATCGATCATCCGCGGTGGTCCCGGATTGCCGAATTGGCGAAATTGATTGAAACGCTTTTTGTGTGGCTCAATGTGTCATTTGATACGATGAACACTTGGCCGGAAATCATTGTTTATACAAATGTGGAATTGATATTTCATAGAATTTTACTTTGTTAAATATCAAGAATGGAATTTTGTTTAAGTGGATTTTTACTCCACAACAATAACCCAATTGACCAATGTTGGAATTTTTGTACCGTGTCCAAATGTACCACGCAATTTTCCTTTATAAAGTTTAAGAATATTTGTGGGAACATTTGGAATTATGGACCTTATGGTACAAAAAGGACCATTTTCACAGGGAAAAATCTTGGATTTCCAGTCAAAATTCCATAAATCGTACCTTCGGTACTTGGTACAAGATGATTAGAAATCCAATTGATTTTCCAACCAATTTGGTCAATTGGGAAAGTGGGTTATTTGAATAATAACGTCATGCTAGTAAGATTATGGGCCGAATGAATATAATCTAGTACAGTCGAACCTGAATGATTACGATCTCACGGAACCGTTCCATGAATTCCCCTTATAGACGTTTCCCCACTTACCAATTCCGACTTATATTAAAAACATGTTCCGACCGAACAATCCGTTCCAGTTACGGTTCCACTTATACGGGTTCGACTGTAAATGCTTTTACTATGAATTTAGTAGGTTTTAGTACGAAAATTATATGGAGTTTTGTACAAAATTACTAGTACAAGCATTTACTAGATTTTGTTCACTCGGTCCATTTCACTCAAAGAAAAGCATTTCTACTTCACTAGAATCAGAATCCGCATCTCAAAAGTTCTTCGTTGTTACCAAATCTATTGAAGGGGTATCAACACATTGTAGATTGAAATATAATTTAAATTTCAAAACTTGGACAAAAAGTTTCTGAACACCAGTAAACGTGCTCTAAAGTTTTGAGATGAAATCAGTTATGGAGGTAAAGTCGTTTGTGGAAGTAACCTAAAATCGAACTATTGGGTTTCCAAATAATTCTGAAAAAAATCTTCAGATAAAGTTTTTTGTTCAAAGATGTTTTTCAATGCATACATACACATCTGTACACACTACACAATTTGTAGTAAAAATTCCATGATCAACATAAAACTTTCCTCGGCAATATTTAGTTTCGGAAAAAATATCTAAAAAATAATATTTTTTCAAATATCTCAAAAACCCTTAAAGACAGGAAAAATTGCAAGAAATTTTATATTCTTTAAATTTTGTTATATTCATTTTTTCCCAAAAGTGCATAGGCTTCGAGAAATTTTCAAAATACCTATTTTTTTTAAATATATTGAGAGAGATACGTAAAAACCGTTGAATCATAAAGTGCAGAAAATTATATTTTCTTTAAATTTGATTAAATGTATTTTATCATAAACGCTCATAATTTTCGAGAGATTTAAAAAAAAAAAACTTTTTAAAAATAAAATAAAAACTTGACTTTTTTAAAATGTCTTGAGAACCGTTAGAAATAAGAAAACGTGAAAACAAAAAATGTGGAAAATTTTATATTTTGTTGTTTTTCTCAAAAAGCGCATAAGTTTTGAAACATTTTCAAAAAATTGTAATTTAAAAAAAATTGTATGGGAAGTACCCGTACTTACCATTGTAGTTACCATTACTTTTCCAAAAGTTGATAGAAAACTACGATTTTCGTAAAACTTATTTGCAAAAAATTTTGGGTCTACGCGATCATGAGGTATTTAAGATACGTAAAACGGACATGCCGACATATCGACAAACACACAGACTGACAGACCGACAAACCGACAAACCGACAAACCGACAAAACGACAAACCGACAAACCGACAAACCGACAAACCGACAAACCGGCAGACCGGCAGACCGACAGGCCAATAGACAGACCGATAGACATATGAAATGGATTTCGTACTATAGCATAATTGAGGCGTTAAAAGCTAGAATGGACCAACCCACATGTCGAAATCGTGATTTTTTTTGTGTTTGAATCACTATTGCGAGTGAGTTTTTAGACAAAAATGTTTGGATGCACCAAAAAACGTTTCAACATTGAGTAATAAAGTCCACAGATTTCTTTTTTCCAAAAATTTTTAGTCAATAATAGGAAAAGCTTCAAAAACTCGATTATGTGGGTTGGTCGCCTCAATTAAGCTATTATTATATATTTTTTTTTGTTTATCAATATTATTTGAGGCCTTCAGCGCAATAAAGGACTAAGCCACATAATCGAGTTTTTGAAGCTTTTCCACTTTTGTACTATTATTGACTGTAAATTTTTGGGGGAAAAAATGGTGTGGACTTTATTACTCAATGTTGAAATGTTCTTTTGTGCATCCAAACATTTTTATCTAGAAACTCACTCGCGTGATAGTGATTCAAACACAAAAAAATTCACGATTTCGACATGAGGGTTAGTCCACTATTGCTCTCAACGCCTCATTTATTATTAAAAATCGTTTTTATGTTTATTTCTTATTTTTATTAATGAATTAAAATTTCTAAAGTCTTAACTATTTTACAAATGACAACAGAAACACTATCAAATTTTTTTTTTGTTTGAAGTAAAGTTTGCAGTGAACTTTTTATATAAAAAAACTGTAAAGCTAAGTATTTTTTCTAAATATTTAAAAAATCAAAGTGAAAATTCGTTACAAAAGTAATAACCGCCGCGAAAGAAAGAAAGTTTCTGTCTGCCCCCGTTCTCTAGTCGGTCTCCGTCATGAATACAATACTTTCCCTCTATAGAAGAGGAAAATAAAACATGCTTCATCATAAATTATAAAAAAAAAATTAAAAATATGGATATTAAAAACTCACCCTTGGTTGAAATTTCTGGAAGCGCTGCAACTGATAGAACAACAAAAATCCAACTAGTTGTGCGTACTATATCCAACATGATTAAACTCTTAATAAAATTATGAACACTAAATTCACACAAATTTCGAACATAGTGGGATAAATAATTCACATTACATATTTTATGCCTTCAAATTTAAATTAGTAACGAAAATTTGATTAAAATCAGTGATAAAGTTGGCATTTTATAGCGCTTTCGTTTTATTCGCAACACCGGTTTATATGACCTATCACACTATTTTATTAGACACTAAAAGAAATTTATGTAAATATGATTTTTTTTTGCACTGCACTAAACACAATTTCTCCCAAAAAAAAGCCGTCACTGTCACGTTTGAATGAACAAAAACCGACGAATATTTAGTTTTCGAATACCTAAACAAATAACCGATTATGTATGACCAGAGCTATCACTTTTGGTATGTAGGCTAGTTCATATCATAATAATATATCCAGTAAAAGATATCATCAATCAATCATGATCATAATCCCTTCATTCATCACACTCAATCCATTTGAACTTAACTGAAATAACAGACAGTCGAGCAGAACGTGCGATTTGTATCTATCCTTGGATAAATTGTTTTTTCTCTCCTTTCTACTCAACCCAACTCTTCAAAACGAAATAAAAATCACTATAAGTAATCCTAGATTTCTTTTTTTGTACATTAAATGTACAAATTAGTGGCCAAAAATGTTGTCTTATCGCAAAACCACACTGTAAATATGTCACAATTTTGTCTCACCATTTAAAAAACACTATCCATCCAGCTACCAAAACTCATGAACAGATTGGTAAGTTGTACAGGACATAAAGTCCATCTAGTACTCGTGTCAGATATTTCTACATTGACATACAGTACTATGAAGGATACGTGCAAATTAACAGTGCGAAAAGAAAATTATTTCGTGTCCACTATCTGTCAACGCCACTAATTAAATTATTGAGGACAGAACGATTTCCACAACATGAAATCCATCGACGTACTGAATGTACACTAGAGGAAAATCCTTTTGCCTAAGAAAACCGAACCGAGCGAAACGAGGGAGTCACTTTAACTTCTATAACGGCGATATCGAATACATACAGCAAAATTCACAACATCAGGCAGAGAGTGAAGTCGAAACGCGAACGAAAGAAAATAATAACACATAAAAAACAACAACAACAATAATAGTAATGGTAGGTACAAGAAGTATAGATGAGTTTTCGCCAATTGGGAAACAACAACAACAATCACCATAGACGAACGAACAACAAATAAATTTTCACACTGAGATTCGGAAAATATGTTTTCATCCGATGCCTTTTGGATCTCTTCACGGAAAAGTATTTCACTGTGTTGGTATGCCGAAATTTCCCCCTATAATATTCATATCTATAGATTTTCACATTTCAACTGTGTAAGTTGCTTCGGAAAATCTCACACTATTACAATTCGGAATTTTGTTAGTGTTTTTTCTCCGGCTTTTCCGGAAAACCTGCGCCGTATCCTTGATTATCAATGAGATTCATAAGCAATTGCAAACGTTGCGCCTCCATAAAAGATATTCTCTTTACTTGGAAAATGTGATTATCAATCCGTTCGAATTTCTCTTAGAAGCGAATTTTTTGTGGACGAAAATTACGGATATTGCTCGCCAGTTGTTTTATGGCTGGACAGTGGTAAACGAATCTCTGCTAAGGGATTTAATCCTAAATCACATTCCATGTTGTTTGTTAATTTATTTTAGCGATTTTTTTCGTCTTTTGTATGCATGCTTATATATAGTTTATGGCAATTTTTTCACGCCTCAGACATTTCAACTGGAATGAAACTGCAATAAATTAATAAACGTAAATTTTCACCTATGAATAGTGAATTCTGTGAAAATCGCAATAAACGTTTTGCTCTTTAAAACGAAGCGACTAGCAAGTCAACTGGAGGCAAGATTAAAATTTAATCTTTTAACGGTTTCCGGAAATTCGGATATTCCTTCGAGAGTCAACCTGAGATAGTTTGCTGTGTTCGTTGGGAAGCAACTATTTTTTTTCCTAATTTTATTATTATAGATAGTATACGTATGTGGAGTTGATATTTAATGCAGGAGTTTCTTTAAAGTTTTTACACAGAAATAAGGTTTTAATAATTTTACCCACAATTTTCGTTTATTTACAAAAAGTACCAGGAAGACCGAGCCATGCTCGGAGACCTCAAAATCCTACTTTTGCTGATTTTTGGGGAAAAACTAAGTTCACACTATCTTTTCCAGAGTTTTTAAATTCCCGACCTAGAAAGCTAGAACTAAAACTAACGCGCGATAACAAAATTTCATAGAAATCGGTCGAGTGGTCATTGAGTAATCGCTATCACCGATTTTTGAAACGTTGTTTTGAGACACCAGGTGAGGATTATCGAGGGGAGGGAAAAGTTAGGTTTGTAGTGGAGAAATCGAAAGCCCTTAGCCCCCTTAGTAATACTGTAAAGTTTCATTAAGATCGGACCACCCAATTCGAAGATACCAGGGGAGGGGTATCGAAGGGGAATTTTCTCAGAGGTGAGACCTATCTGGATCGGTTTTTTGTCCCCGAAAATCCCTAACCCCCAAGTTTCGTGAAAATCGTTAGGCGGGTTTTCGAGATTGTTTGTGCAGACAGACAGACAGACAGACATTCCTGGGATTAGTTGATCTTCCAACAAAAGTAGACAATACCTTGATCTGGATAGATAAATTCACACCGCACATTTTAACAGCTAACTGTCTACTTTTGTCAGTACTGAAATTATTTTTTGTCATCACTTTTTTCTGTGTAGCAAACAAAAAAAGATTTTAGTTTTTAACTATTTATTAAAAACAGTAAAAATAATGTAAAATTTTTTTTCCAGCTGACTAGAAAAATATTCACAAACTTTTTAAAATTACGAAATATTTGTTCATTTCTATGAAAATTGACATTTTTTATGGGATATATCCCAAAAAAAGAATAATATAGGCAAAGTTCGATTTATGCAATGCTCGAATTATGTAGATGATCGAATTACGCAAAAGAAACAATATTTGTTCTTATTTATAGACTAAAATTACTTGTATAACAAAAAAAAGTTTAATTCCATTAAATGCGTAAACATGGATACCCAGCATGTTTTTTTTTTCTTGGCACATTGGATTGTTGCAATCTCACGATTTGTGGAAACGGCTTAAATTTTACCATGTGCATAGATCGAGCCCTACGTGAATATGCGTATCTTTCTAGCTATCAAAGAAGGATAGTAACTTTTTGAGAGCATTGAACCACAATGCGTTATATTGCTTGGGATGGCGCGGATGTTTCTAGCCCAGTTTTTTTTTTTGTATTTTATGCCAGGAGTTTAGGCAAATTGGCTCTAATGCTGAAGCACAGCTCAAGGCATTCATTCATTCAACCATTCATAAAATCCATTCACACACTGAATACTCTCCTCCTCCCACTGCAACAAAGACTTGGCGCGACAGTAGCATTAGCGACCAAGCCCAGTTTGCAGCAGGAATTCTCATCCTCTCTGATCCCCTCACCTGCTATCTCGTAAACAACTCAACGGATTTGAGTTAAAACCAGTAAACGAATTTTAATGGAGTTTTCGGTATTGACAATAGAATATTACGAGATATGTGTGTAGTGAATAATGTGCAAAAACAATGGTTTTTGTTTGAAAAAACAATGTATTGTAAATGGTCTTTCAACAAGGACATAACAATTTTGTATTTTAATAAAAACGCACCCTAAAACTTTTTTTATGATCTGGCAAGTCAATGTTTACATTTTTATCATGGTGAAGTTCACGAACGAGCAACATTTGGAAATTATTAAAACTTACTACCGAAATTCTGAGTCGGTGGTCGCAATCGTGTAATCTCGAGAAATGGTCCGGTCGAATGGCCACCTCGCTCATGCGATTTAACGCCGTTGGATTTCTTTTTATATGGGGTTATGTTAAGTCGTTGGTTTATGCCAACAAACCAACAACGTTAGAGGAGCTCAGGAACAATATCGAACGCGAAATTGCCAACGTTCCGGCTGATATGTGGGTTAGAGTGGTGGAAAATTGGCTCCAAAGAATCAATCTGCAAACGTGCTCGCGGTGGCCATATTAACGACATCGAATTTCATACTTAAATGTAACATGTCCACTACACCTGGAATAAATTTCAGCCCGATATCTCAATTATTCTGTGTTTTATTTAAATACAAAATTGTTAAGTCCTTATTGAAAGATCCGATATTTCCTTTGCTTACAATTGAATCAAAAAATTTTGCCGAAAATTTTTATGGCGAAATGATTTTCATAGCGTTTATGAAGTTTTTCATAGATATCATGAACTTTTTAATGGAATTTATGATGTAGTCTGATCTGGGATAAAGAAAAAATATCGAACTGTTCCTATAGACTGCTTTATTACGACTGACTTTAACAAAAATTAGGTTAAAGGTTCTTTTGATTACGGATCCGTTGCATACTGAATGCTTTGAATGATTGCATTATAGCACAACTGTGATACTGAACGGTTTTTTCCCTTTTATACTATTTCGAAGGCCTACAATGACGTATTTTCATAAAATCTATAAATTCTACTCATAGAATTTATGAAAAAATGTCATTGATCAATCGTCAAAAATCATAAAAATTTCCCGTTGGTTTTAGTTCTTCCCAATAACTTCGATTCCTGTAGTATTGGTGAAATTCACTTTATTTTCCTTTACACATAGACTTGTGATACACTTAAGGCCGAAATACAATTGGGCCGGCACTACATTTTCGGCCATAGATTACCACATTTTGTTGTTCTAAATGTCATTTGCTTTTCATTCGGTGAGACAGTTATAACCAGGGCCCGGATATTTAAGGCAAAAAGGCATTTTGCCTATTTTGCTTTTTTCGTTCATTTTTGTATAATAACTGCCTTTTAGGCATTTTTGCTTATTTTCCCACTTTTTCGACCATTTAGCCTTTTTTTATGCCTTTTTTAATAATTCCGATCTTAAAAAGATTTATAAATTCTTTTTAGGGTAATTTAAGTACCCATAAAAATTATCATTATTTTTTTTTTGATTTGGCAATGCCTATATTTATGACAGTTGCGCCAATGTGCGATCAGTTTAGTTTTGGTAGTAAATTGAAATCTTAGAAATGCCAAAAATCACACGAGAAAACCGCCTTATACTCGTGAACAGTGTTGCACTTTTAGTACAATCGTAATAGATTTAGTACATTTCAAGCTCTAAAAATACCTATTACTTACGTATGCCATTTTTAGCCAAATCTAGTACATTTGGGCCCAAACTCAAAATGTATGGATTCTTTCATTACCCAGTGAACAAAAAATGTCTTATTAAGGCATTATAAAGGCATTATCTTAATGCATTATCTTTACCTTATTGTTGCCTTAGTTTTGTATAGGCCATTTCCGCTTATATAAGGCCTTACAACTAAGGCAACATTAATAGTAGATGTTTTTTCCCCGGTGATGGCGCTGATTGCTTAGATGGTAAAAATTTCTTTATTAAAACGATCTTTAAGCCTTAATCTATTACTTTTTCTATAAAAATATTTACCGAGTCGTTTAAATTCTCCTGATAGCCAACACAAAACTTCAACAAAAAATAACTTTTTTAGTTCACTTTTCCAACACACGCATAAAAGGCGCGTTTTTCCTTCCATCTCATTTTAATTTGGAGGCTTTTATATTATTTGTCTCATGTCTTAAAGACACCTTAGCGATAATGCCTTAATAATTTTTCACTGGGTATAAACAAACTTTAATTTTGATTCAGCTGCGTGATTTAAAAAAAGAATCTACCTCTCTCTTTTGAAATCTAGTATCCTTTTTCGTGAATCTAGTTTATTGTACTATCATAAAATGCCATACGTATATAGCCTATTTACTTGTCCCATTCCTGTTGACATCTTTTACCAGTTGTTCGTTGTTCGTTTGCGCTAAAATTGCTTTTCAGAATGGCATTGTACAGGTAAATTTTGTTTGGTTATGATGTAAGTCCAAAAAACCTAAAAGACATCTCTTAAGGCATTTTAAAAGGGTCAAGCCTAAGGGAAGCGATGAGCTGCCACTAGAGCCACTGCCCCCAAAGTCCCCCACGGATCAAGAAAACGAGATCCCGTGGTAAGTGAAACCCAAAATTTTTCTTAAAAGTTTGCAAGTTATGCCGCTTTTTCTTTCTTTCTTCAGTCTGACGAAAGAAAACAAAAAGTGTTACGTCCAAAAATTCCGCAAAGAATGGTTGCAACAGTTTTCTTGGGTAAAGGATAGGGCTGAATCAGCCTATTGCAAAGTGTGCTCAACAATTATTACTGGCGGATTAACAATCTATTACATTTAGTACATTTTAGACAGGCAATTTATTACTTTTCAAAAAAATGAAAGTGCAACACTGCTCGTGAACCTTGTAAATACATTTGGTAAAGACTGTTTCTCGACAGACAGGAGTTTGCTTTTCTGCAAAATTTGCGAAAAAGTAGTGAATCATTCAAAAAAGTATTTTGTGACACAACACATAAAAATTGCCATACACAAGAATTTATTGCAGAAAGCAAGTTCAAAAAAAGTCGGGTTATTCAAAAATGCAATCAGCAGAAGAAGCGACTCATAATTTTTTAGAGATTTATGTATGGCATTTGTTAAAGCAAATATTCCACTTTGGAAATTGAATAATTATATTTTGAAAGAGTTTTTTTCAAAAATATTGCCATGAAAAAATTCCAGATGAATCAACGTTACGAAAGAATTGGAAACCTGCTATTTAGAAACAATTTCGGGGATTAGAAAAGAACTTTTAGGTAAGTTTTATTAGTTCACTTAATTATTTCTTGCAATCAGTATTAGATCCGTATTACCTATTATGAGTCTTAATGCACCTAAAGTAACGTCACTATAACAAGTTGTAGGTAAAAAGCAGCGAACACTCATATTACTTAAATGAAGTGAGACTCTTTATACGGCTATTAGCTTTTTATATATTTTTTTAAATTTATTTATATGAATTTAATTTATCTGAAATTTTTTGCAAGCGTTCTGCGTTCAATTTTGTGATACATGATATGTAGTATTCGTGTAATGAAAATGCCTTTTGTTTAAATAAATGCCTTTTTTTTGAAAAATTAATGCTTATTCAGTCTTTTATACTGCCTTTTTGCCTGCCTTTTTTCCCCTTTTATAAGTGCCTTAAATCCGGGCCCTAGTTATAACATTCTTTTGTTACCAATTATCATACATATGTAATAGGAATGTGAATGTAAACAACACAGCATACGTGCTATATCTCCTGATACTTTCTTTAACCCTTTCGGTACATGTTTTTTTCTATGGGTTTTAAAAATACTCTCTATACAAATTAATGATGTTTAAGCTATTAGTATTCATTTAAAACAAAAAAAAAATAAAAATTTTAATTTTTTTCAAATACGTCCACTGTGGTCCAGCTTTTTTTGACGAAATGTAGATTTTGACGAAATTTAGATTTTATGACGTCCGCATACGATTTCATTTTGAATCAACCATGAAATGTTGTCTGTGAGCTGACCGACAAAAGTTAAATTCGATTAAACTTTTTACGACGACAAAGTTGGTCGGATTGATTGTATACAGAAGCATAAGATACTATGAGTTTAAAATCTGAAATGTAGCCGTAAATGTTGTGTTGGGGCCAAATGTACTTTGCTCTTAACTTACGTATATTATCCATTTCATTTTGTTTCCAACCATATGTTGCAACAAAATATATACAACTATACTAACCGAGCGTGAAATATTTTTAGTTGTGCGAATTATATCACGAAGGCAAATTTTATCTCCAATTTTATGAAATTTTCGACAGAAAAAAGGTATGTTCTCGTATAAAGCCTATGAAAAGTCATTTTCGAATTTGTGGTTTTTTTTCATAAAAAATTTTTAATGAAAAAAATATTATTTTAGGATTTATGAAACCGTCGAAAAACTCTGAAATACTTTTTCTTAAAATAAATAAGGTTTTTAATAAGCCAAATATTTTTTTTTGTATTTTATGGAGTTTTTTCAAGTTTTAATAAAAAAAACAGCACGTTTTAAAGTAATGAAGTATTTCCATACATCTGATGAGCGAAATCATGTATTTTATGGGTTACGAATACGGTGACCATACATTCCGAAATGATCGGGACAGTCCCGGATTGAGGCACTTTTGTTCTGGAATTATGGAATATATTGTTGCAGTTTCTTAATCAATAAAAAATTGTGCTCGAACCCAACAATTTTCCTCAGCAATGATTGAACTTTTCTCCTGAGGCGCATTTCATCTCCTGAGAAACAGAAATCTCCTGAGAAACAGAAATATCCTGAGAAACAGATGAAAACATCTCCTGAGGCGCATTTAATCAATTAATAGTAGAAGGTTAATTTTTAAAAGTTTTGCCTGTGGCGCGATTTTAGTTGCATTTTGAAAACATAAAACACACATAACACTTTTTATATAATCTCAAACAAAAGACGCATTAAAAATATCTTCACAAAATCCACATTTGTTCACTTCCAACAAAGTTGCTGTTAAAAAAAAAGTCTTTCAAAAATTTGATTAATTCACGGTAGTGGGTGATGTTTTGCATCTGTTTGCTATTTTCACTGTAAATCTATCGACTTTGAGATCTATTTGTACGATTTACAATCACAATAGATAATCTTAACACTATATGGACTGTTTAAAAAAATTTAAATATTGTTTTATTCCGAAAATAGTTTGTTCGAATTGAAAACAATCTGGTTTTCTGTTCTAAATCTGTAGGCCGAATTATTGAAGAAGACTGAAAATGTAAGTGGGTTTTTTTTTTGACGTAGAAAACAGTTTGTACTTTTTGTAGAAAGGCAGCTAAAAATACCAACTTTATTACACAAATGAATGCGTTGAGTTAATTATATATAAACGTAGGTGAGTAATTCTGCCTCAGATACGCTGAATTTCAGTGGTTTCTTAGATTCCGCCTATGGTGTTACGTGCAAAAAGGTGTACCATAAATGGCACATTCCGGCACAGATACTTATAAGCATTAGTCCTTTTAACTCGAAAACGCTGGAATGCTTTTAATTAAGACGCCATGCCACCAAAATAAGCATCCGAAATTGCCACGTGAGTGCAAACATCCAGATTAATTTCACCATAAGAATCTTTTTATATTAAAGAAATTACCTAGAAAATAATTTTCGGCTTTTGACTGCCATTAATATTCTTAGACGAATAGCGAAACTGGCAAAATAATGTCAACTGCCACCCATTCGAAACTCGTTTTCTTTTTGACATCCTTATTCTCTATAATATGATCTTCATTTAACGCATATATATACCATTTTTTTTTGTTATTTCATTTCTTCTTGTGTTGTTTCTTTACTTGTTTCTTCTACTTGCCTAGATCTTTTATAAATGAACATAATAAGCAAGCAAATGAAGAAAAATAGCCAAACGATTTATTTGCACAATGATAGAGGCATCGACTACAAGTGGGAAAATGGGAGACAGGATATGTAGGAAATGGATTGTAGGGAATTATCTCTTTACCTTTTCCAAATGTATGGGGAATATGGACAATAAGCATAAGACAAATGAATAGGCGATTACTCTATATTTTATAGTAATACGTCCCCGTTAAGAGTATAATTAATGGCGACTAAGAAGAAGTAAATTATCCTGCCTTCACAGCATATGGTTAAATTTTACCCACGTAATTATTTGTAATCGATTATCCTATCTACATTCAACTTAAGATTCCGTTTCTTATACGCACTTTATCTTGCTTACATCTGGTTAGTGCTAAATGTTGGCTGTATTTTGACAATTTAAGGAACAAGAAAAATCTATATTTTTTTTCCTTTTTAGAGGTCGAGAGATTTAATAAATTTACATACCATTTTGTCATATTTTCAAGCGGAATTATTCGAAAATCATTGCGAATAAACCCATAAATGGACAAAAAAGCCCCAAAATTTTTGACCTATTATGGTCTCTTAAAGACAGATTTCGCTGTAGTGCCAAAATAATTTTCATACAATTACGTTTAGTTAGTAAATTTTTGTTTAGAGGAATAATATTTTGAATGTCTGTCCCAGAGATGCAAACCGTTTTTAACCGAATCAAAAAAACACTGAACGACATTTAAAACATAAGAAAAGCCACAACTGCCAGGGGCTAATCGTCAAATAATCTGTACGATGACAGACAAATTGCTTATTTTAAAAAAAAATTATTTGTATCGGTGAGGGAGGAATCAGTGGTCCGATTGGATTTTGATGTATGGTTGAGTTATGTAAAATCATATTCTAAATATATTTTACCTGCATAAATTTTTCAATATGCTTCACCGTTTTCGAGAAAATTTTTAAATAACTGTTTCGTTTGTATGGGGTAGGTTTGAAGGAATGGTCCGATTTTGCCCGTTCAAGAACTTAGCCTAGCCATTTACGAGAAACGTAACTATACAAAATTTCAAGTCTCTAGCTCAATCCTTCTGAAAGTTATGGTGCTCACGGACGAACAGACAGACTGTCGACAGACAAACGGACGGATATGCGGACATCAAAATGTTTTGTCAGCTCTAACACTCTGGTGTAGTTCATTTGTGGGTCCGATGATTGGTTCGATGCTTTACAATCGGTATATTAAATCTAATATACTCCTATATGATATATCATATAGACTATAAACAGAAATCCAATTCGTCGTTAAACAAACAGAACAACACTTTTGGTCCTCCATAATAAGGTATTTAGCACTATTTCTACTAAAAATATCAGTTGTAATCAACACAAAACTTTCCCCTGCAATATTTAGTTTAGGAAAAAAATTGTATAAAAATTATAGGAAAAAAGCAGGAAATTTTATTTTCTTTGAATTTTGTTATAAGAACTTTTTCATAAAAGCGTAAAATTTCCGAGAAATTTTCAAAAAAATTAATTTTTTTTAAATATTTTGAGAACCGTTAAAGATACGCAAAAATCGTTAAAACAAGAAATGCGAAAAAAATTATTTTCTGTATTTAAAAATATGTATGATAGGTAGGGCTGACCGGGCTTAGTTGGCTATAGGGGTAAGTAGACTCATTGCGGTTAAGTCAACTACGGTTGAGAACAAACCTGCGTGAATTGGACTGTTTATTCAGTCGACTGACAGCTATCAGTGAACCAATGTCGTTAGACCACAGTGCTCTGGGAACGAACTGTGAGGGGAAAAAACGAAATTTCAAGCGTCTGAGTAATTTTTTTTCTTGTTAATTAAATTGTTTTGTAGCTTACACTTTCATTCTATTGAACTCGTCAGTGATTTCAAGTGAAAATTTATGTATGAGTTAACAAGTTAGTGAAACATTTTCTGACCCATACTTTTTCATTTTTTTTTTTCACGAGTGTGTCAAAAATAAAATGGCGGCTCGGGGCTAGTTGACTCACAGTATACTGGGGTTAAATGACTCGATATGAATTACCTATATTTTTTTGTTAATTAATTTTATTTTTTTAAATTAGATGAAATTTACACCCCGATTGTGAGTGTCGTGTCGTTTTCGACAAGAGTCGTTTTACGTGTTGTTGTTAGTGTTTTTCTACCAACAACAACACGTAAAACGACTCTTGTCGAAAACGGCACGACACTCGCAATCGGGGTGTTAATTTATGTTAATCTGAAATGCTATTATTTTTTTAAAGAATAAATTTTTTCAGAATTATTATAGTTTTTTAATATATTCCAACAGATTTTCCTCATAAAAAGTATAGAGTCAAATAACCCCGTTCACAGAGTCAACAAGCCCCAGACACGGGGTTAGTCGACTCATCGAACAACTTTTTTTAAAATGAAAAAAAAATATTTGAAACACTTATAATTAGTCAAAATAAAAGATTTACTAAGAAACACAATTGAATAAACCAACCAAAAACGTCTTTACTACACCTGAAATAATTACAGTAAAACTTTTATAAAGTAGATTATAAAAAGTGGGTCTACTAGTCCCGGTCTACCCTACCCGTAACTACGATTTTCGTAAAGCGTATTTATAAAAAATTCAAGTTGTTAGCTGGACGCGTTCTCGAGTTATTTAAGATACATAAAATGGACACGTCATAATTTTGCCGGAAACAAATTTCGACCTGATCAGAAACTTTTCACACTTTTTTTTCGGATTTCTTAAAATATTCTTCCCGAAACTACATCGGAAAGATTTTTATTGGACAAAACTGATTTTTTTTTATCCGATAATGTTAGAGAGATTTTTTTAGAAATTAATCTTCCATAATTTAATGTTCTAAAAACGAAAACATAATCACGAAATAGAATTATGCACTGCAGTTAAAACAAATAGTAATACCCATTTAAAAGAGGGCAAATTATAATACGGCAACTTAGTTAACATCAAGAAATTACACCACTACAAATCTTCTTAAAAATGATTTCCACCATTTTACCTACTGTACCAAAGCATTGTAATAAAAATTACAAGTAAGAAACTTTTGTGATTTACCTAGCTATAGTAAACTTTACAAATTAAGTACCTTCTTAATTACTAAGCTCACTTTATTTGGTAAGCGGAGTAAATCATTTTAAAATTGAAATCCGATTTTCAAAACAGTTACAATGTCCGCTCAAGTAAAAAGTTTGGAAAAAATTCAAAACCGGCTGGCTGTGTGGGGTGTTGAGATGGAGACGACAAGAAGAATCTTACAAAAAGCTTTTTTTTTATCAAAAGTCTGTTGTACTTTTCCAAGAAACAGGTCCATTACCTCGTCCGGAAACTTCTTGTTTTATTTTAATTTCTTTTTCATCTCAGGTAAAATTTATTACCTAAATCCAGGACATTGTAGCCATCCAGCTCCCGATTACAGTGGATTCTAAACTTCCACACCTCGCACTGTGAGCGCCCATACTCCCTTTTGTACTTTTATAAATTTTTGTGGCATGATTTCTGGTACCACGACAATAACCAGGAAAGTGAAATTGGGCTATGAGTATTGTGAGGTGAGATGATCGGGTCTGAATGGCGATAGGTAGGTAGGTACATAGGTAGGTTTATATAGGAAAGAAAAAGGCTGTGGAACACTTCCGTGACAAATGATTTCTGCCTGATGATAATTTACGGCAAATAAATTCGAAGCCCTTTTCGGTTTAGCTTTCGTCCCTACCGCTCTTGATCGGGATACTGTGAATGTTGTTCTTGGAAGCCTTTGTTGTACTTTACACAACTGCTTCATTTTCGTGGCCGTATTTTATTCAAAAGCCCTCGAGAAACATTTTGATTTATTCGCGAAAAGTTTGTATGTATGCAAATAGGCTGTCGATTTTTCTACCGTATTTTTGGGGGTGTTCTTGTTTAGTTGGACGCCTTTTTTCTAACTTTTTAACGTCCTGGCGTGTTCTTTTCGAGGCAGAGATGAATAAATACAAAAGGATGGTGTTCTTAGTCGTACCATTTTTGAAAATCGTTACGTAACATCCGTTCAAATTGGTAAAAAAATTGTTCAAGAATGAATTAAAATTGAAGGGTAGATAGATATCCTATGGACATTGAACGTGGACCATATAATATATCCTCATATAGCGAAAGCTGATTTCTGTGGTAGCCATGGCTATAAGAATGAATCGTTGTGGGGTTTTCACCTTTTTATTCTGTTTTATTCGGCTCTTCAAAATTCTGCCACAATTCTAACCACTTTTTTGGTCTATGATGATACTTTGGTAAAAGCAAAGAACATGCTTTTGCATTTAACCCAAGGACGCAAACCGAATGGGAACGTGAGTTGCGGAACAGCATAATAGCCTTTTGGTGATTTCAGGCGGAATAAAATATTCTGTTCTGGATTATAAATTTTCTTCGTTCTCTTTTGAATTGGTAGAAGAAAGTACGGGAGTGGTGAAAGCTTTTTCATATCCAATGTAATGCAAAAGTATTTGACTCAAAGCGTACAGAATCACATGGAAAATTTAATCTCTTTTCGGTTAATCTGAACTCAAAAAAGTAAATTAAACATAAGCTTGTAGATAAATAAAAGAGTTTATTGCATATGGCAAAGGTTCGTTTGACAAATAACGTTACAGTTGAAAACCATTCTTTAGTCAATAAATATTTGAATATATCACCAATTTAATAAAAGTAAGTACTGCATTTACTCGAGTAGAAAATATATTATTATCGCGACTGTTTCTGTTGATGGGTTTTAAGAAACCTTATAAATGTGGTTGAAAAATTGTTTAAAAAGAATTGCAAACCCTTTTTTCTCATGCCTTTTTGATACATACGGGAAACATGAGGCAAAGTAGGCACCTGTGCGAAAACCGACATCCTCCTCATCGACGCCTGGAAACCCGGGCATCAATCGTGTAACGCGACGCGTCTCCGTCTTTGAGCTGAGACAACGACATCGACGCGACACATTTTTCTAATCTTGTATCGCGACACTAAAAAGTTGAACGTTCAATGGATTGAATTTCTTAAATCAATTAAAGGTCATGCTAAATAAAGCTTTCCGAGTGCACAATACGGACCAGTTTTGCTCACTACAAATATCTTGCTACCGAAACGTCAAAATAAAAATGTTTGGATTAGCTGAAATTAATTTTATGTTAAGTTCACCAGAAAAAAGGGAATTACGAGTTGTTCGCAGGTTGTAAAGGGACAAAAATGATCAGTTTCAGCTCATCTCAAAACCGTAGTGTATAATTAATAGACTTTTTGCTTGAAGTGAATAAAAATCAAATCCTCCCACAAAAGTTTTTTCTTTTTGTTGCCGGAAGCACCAGTGTCAAACGCGCCCCTCGCTAAGGCATTATTTTCATCCATGAACCTTACAATTCGTTATCTTCCTGAAATAATATAAATTTATTATGATTCAAATACAAAAACTTTTATTTACTTTGGTTCCTCCATTGTGAAATGACAGACGAAATTACACTGAGCGACGCCTCGAACTGTGTCGCTGAACGGAAAGACACGTCGCTAGTATGCAAAGACGCATCGCCATACACGATTGCTTTTCTTAATGAAAGACGCAATTTCGTGTCTGCGTCGCGTTATACGATTGCTGCCCCGATGTCGCATGGAAGCTTCCATGGCATTTTCCGGATAAATGTTTTGCGGTGCGGGGAGCCTATCGTAAGGAATACCGGAATAAAAACGTTTTATCATATCGGAGCTTGAATATTGCTTTAACGTATCCGCCGAAATCGATGCTTTCAGATTTTTTTGCGTATTGTATGTTTTTTGAGATGTCCTCTCGATTGTTGAAATCCGCTTTTAAAAACATGTATCAGCTACTAAGATATTTGTTTCCCGTATATACCGAGTTTCCATGCATGTACTGGAAAAAATCAACACAATTTGTTTCACCGTATATGCTCGGATTTTTTTATTTTTTCCATAACATCTTTTAATTTATTCTTTTCGCCAAAAAGTTTTTTAAGAGTATTATATTGTCATATTTTTATGATCCGGTGGGCTATTCTCGATTTGTTTCGGATTTTTCCGAAACGTTTGTGGTGCTTTGGAAAAAGACCTCTACGTGGTGTACGTATCGCCTTAATTGCTCCAGATGACGTCTCGAACATTACGAAGCAAATCACCACTGGATACGAAACCGTATTCTCGAACTTAGATTACGGAAATATCCGAAACATAACAAAACATTACGGATTGATCCGAAACGTTCATATGTTACTTTTCGAAACGTTTATTCTGTGAGTTATCGTTTCGCGTCCGTTGTTTATTGTTTTTCGATGCGGGCATAATTTTAATCGTGTAATAAGCATAACATAGTACGGAGAATTATGGCCCTATTATGCAAGTCGTGCGGACTCGTCAGTCCGCAGCGATAGTTGAGTCCGTTCCGCAGTGATTTGGTATTATGTAAGTCCGCATGCCGTTTGCGGACTAGACTCGCTGCGATCATATGCGTTCGTTGGTTCGCGTTGAACTGTCAAACGTGAGAAAGTTTCGTTTCAGTCGTCACTGATACTTAAAAATTTTATTTATTTTTCAAAAATATAGCAATGTTTTCAAGCGTAGCACTTTTTTTCTTTAATGATAATAAGAACACTGATATGAAAATTATAAGAAAATCAATGATAAGAAAATGAAACACAGTCTCTTTTTCTCATAACCTCGAAATGTCACTGGAAAAGGTGAGTCCGCAGCCGCATAGATGTGGACTTGAAATTGCTTGAAACGCAGGTCGTGCGGACTTACAATACCAAAACAGTCCGCAGTGGCAGATTTTCCGCAGTACAACGAGTCGTGCGACTTTCATAATAGGGCGATTATTCTTATTCATTGATTCTTTTGCAAATGATTCTCACGAGAATTTTAGTTTTTACTCACTCACGAATTTTATTTTTCCATTCTCGTATTTTTAAGATTCTATTCGCGAATGGAATAGAAAATTTGGGGAATGGAAAAATAAAATTCGCTCACGAATTTATCGCAAAAGAATGATTCGGGAATGGAATTATTATATGAAGTGAAAGTGGCACCATAACTTTCGAAAGGATTGAGCTAGAGACTTGAAATTTCGTACAGTTGCGTTTCTCGTAAACAGTAAGGCTAAGTTATTGGACGGGGAAAATCGGACTACTCCTACCTCCCTCGGCCATTCAAATGAAACAGTTTTTTACAATTGCCTCAATAACGGTGCTTTATATCGAAAAATTTATAAATGTAAAATATGTTTAAAATACGATTTTACATAACTCTTCCATACATAAACATTCAATCAAATCACGCCCTCCCCCATAACAAACGATAATTTTTTTTTGAAATCAAGAAATAAACAAAAATCACTCATAATACACTATTACTTACATTGAACAGTAGTCAAATATTATTAACTGATATTAAATTAGTGAAATATTACTCCAATATAAGTCAAACACTAGTTAATAAATATAAGCAAAACAAAACTAGTCAAATATTTTTGTTTTGACAGCTCTAGTCTACGTACATTTCGGAATGAGGTGAATGTGGTGAATATAATTCCGAAACATAAACGTTTCGTTATCAGAATACGATCTTTCGCACGTTTCGGATTTGGATTACGGAAAAAACATTTCGGCGAGATTCGTAATCCGTAACGTCCCGAAAAATCCGAAACGATTCGAGAATAGCCCCCAAGCTAAGAAATTCTAATAGAGTTCAATCGCAATTCGTCGAGTAAAAATCATGAATTAGAAATGATTCAATGGTTAAACGTCAAGAGTGGAATATTTACTTATTTTTTGTCAAAATATAAATACAGTCGAAAAGTCCTTCGACTTTAAAAATTCCGTTGAGTGTTTCTCTTGAGTAAAACACGTTCCGACTTAACAAATTTATAAAAATTGAATCATTTTTCATTTTTATCTGTTCAATGGGAATGTCAAGATAATGTAATCGTTATGTTTTAAAACAAAACGTATAAAACCAGAGAGCGATGGTGGAAAGTTAAACGCCGATGTAATAGCGGCAGCCTTAGTATCCAATGTACATGAAAAATGACTATTTAGCTCATAGAGTCATGTCACCGAAAGATTAAATCGCTCGCTAATGATTTCAATTAGTCCATTAAGCGGGGCTTTTCACTTCACAAAAGGAAAATTTAGATCAATTTGTGCAAAATCACTTTCTTAATTGCCTCCATTAAATATTCCTTAACGACCGGAATAACTTCACCTTGGAATTCGAGAGATTTTTAGCTCTGTTTGCCTAAATAGCTTGAAATATACGGCAAGATTTTGGTGAATGGGAAGACACTTGGTGCGATTGCGGGCGATGTGAATAAATTTCCATACACTAGTAATTTTATGTATTTTCGTTCTGATTAAAAATCTTATACCAATTCGTATGACGAATATTGATTCCAATAATTCTAGCAGAAGTTTCTGGATTCCCATATCTGTCTGTAGGTTTGTAAGTTGAACTACATTGAACCACAGTTTTTATTTTGTCAACAATTCGAAAAATAATCGACGAGGTTTGCGAAAGAGCTTTTTTTCTATCAAATAAATAACATTTTCCATCATATAAAAAGCATTGTACAGACTTTAATTCAAATAAAATCCTTTTGCGGATACCAAACCGTGGAAAAGTCTTCAATTTAATTACTAATAAAATCCCACAATGAAAAAATAAAGATTATCACTCAAAGACTAAAGCGATTGACGACATTATGCAGCAAATTGTTAAAAATTGTGAATTTATTACAGGCAAATAAGACAAAAGTACTCTACAAATTAAAAAAAAACAAGAGAACTCCACTTTCCTTTGCACGAAAGGTTAGTTAGGACTTTTGTCCATAAGGATCGCAGCTTTTATTTTACGTCGGCACTTATAAAGTGTCACCGACTTCCGTTGTGAACACGATAATTTAAATTATTCACTTAGGACACGCAATGAGCCGTAAATTATAACTCTATTACTGCATTTATTTAGCTTATAATAGCATTTTGAAAATATTATAATTGAAGTATTGTGGCAATTGGGTGGAACAAGCAATAATTTGATTAATGCAACATGAAAAGTTCCAAAGTAAATAAATGTGAGTTTATTTATTAATCGAAATCAAGCATTTTCAGAAGTATTATCGCGAAATCCTTCTGAATTAATTGTACAAATTAAAAATTTAGGTGGTTAAACAATACAAACACATTTTCGATGGCAAGAATCGTTATTAGTTTTACTCAAGCTCCATTTTTGCACCCAAATTGGATTGTCATGATGGAAACGTTGTATAAAAAAGAAAATTATTAAAATCACTCAAAACAATCGAAATAAGTGCGAAGCTTTGCAGGACCCTACACTGACTGCCATTAGACTAAACGAAAAAAGTGTGAATCAAATTTTAAAAAAATACTAAATTTGCGCTAACGGTTTTTGTATTTAACTTAAATGAAAAATATGTGAAACAAATCGCTACTCCGGAGGAAGACTGTCACAACTCAAAAAATGTCGAATTTGTACTAAAGGTGCGGAAGGGTGGTAAATATGGTATACTTTGTTGTAGAAGTTGTAGAAGAGTGTCACAATTGTAACTTAAGCAAAAGCTTGTTACTGTAGATATTTTCTAAATATCAAAAATACTAACACAAAATATCAGAATAACTTTAAAACGTCATTTCCCAAAATTTACCATTTTTGAGTTGTGACAGTCTTCTTCCGGAGTAGCGAAATGATTAATTTTTTGTCGGAGAAAACACCACTACAAAGAAACCTCTGGTCCGATTACATTTTGATGTAGGGATCTAAAATCATATTCTAAACAGATTTTATCTTAATAAATTTTTCAATACGACTCACCGTTTTCGAGAAAATAAAAAAAAGTACACAATTAAAAGTATACAAAAACGGGGGAGAGGAGAAAGAGTGATCCAACTGGATTTTGATGTATAGATAAGTTATACAAAATCCTATTCTAAACACATTTCATCCTTATAAATTTTTTGGTACGATGCAGTTTTCGAAAAAACAGTAAAAAAAAAAATAAAAAAAAATTTTTAAAAAAAGCTTTTATTAAAAAAAATGCACTAAAAAGAAAAAAATAATTTTCTGGACGCTGTGTATCACAAATATAAAAGCTTTTAAAAAGCGAGATAAATGTTTATTTTATTGTTTTATGCTTTATCTCGCTTTTTAAAAGCTTTTATATTTGTGATACACAGCGTCCAGAAAATTATTTTTTTCTTTTTAGTGCATTTTTTTTAATAAAAGCTTTTTTTAAAAAATTTTTTTTATTTTTTTTTATTTTGTTCTTTTTAGTCTTCGAATATATAGTTTTACATTTGAGATGTCCTTACAGGCTTTTTAACTTGAGAATCGTATTCAGCGAACCCCAAAACCCGCAGAATATATTTTTTCCCGGAACAATTGAGAAAAAGGATAATCACGTTATCCTTACAGGACATTCCGTTATCCTTACAGACTTTTTAATGACAGATTCGGATTCAGCGACCCCAAAAACCCCAGAATAGATTTTTTTCCGGAAAATTTGGAGAAAAGGATAATCACGTTATCCTTACAGGACCTTCCGTTATCCTTACAGACTTTTTAATGACAGATTCGGATTCAGCGACCCCAAAAACCCCCAGGATAGAGTTTTTTCCGGAAAATTTGGAGAAAAGGATAATCACGTTATCCTTACAGGACCTTCCGTTATCCTTACAGACTTTTTGATGACAGATTCGGATTCAGCGACCCCAAAAACGAGAAAAGGATAATCACGTTATCCTTACAGGACCTTCCGTTATCCTTACAGACTTTTTAATGACAGATTCGGATTCAGCGACCCCAAAAACCCCCAGGATAGATTTTTTTCCGGAAAATTTGGAGAAAAGGATAATCACGTTATCCTTACAGGACCTTCCGTTATCCTTATAAGGACGAAGTAGTGAAAATATTGTATTGTCATCGGACTTATATAAGTGTGCAAAATTTCAAGTCAATCGGACAAGTGGAAGTGGGTCAAAATTGGGTTGCAAGATTTGATCTGACAGACAAACAGACAAACAAACAGACAAGATAGCGAGCTAAATAAAAGCTTTTAAAAAAGTATTCCATCGGTATGAGAGAGTGGGAATCAGTAGTCCGATTTGATTTTGATGTATAGATGAGTTATGTAAAATCTTATTCTAAACACATTTTCCCTTTATAAATTTTTCAATATGGCTCACCATTTTTGATAAAATTCCACAAGAATATTTCATTGGTTTGGGGAAGGGGAAGAAATGGTTTAATTTTACCCGTTCAAATCTTAGTTAAGCCATTTAGTAGAAACGTAACTGTACAACATTTCTTGTGTCTAACTCAATTCTTTCGAAAGTTATGGTGTTCACGGATGGACAAATAGACGGACGGACAGGCGGACAGACAGACAGACGGGCGGACATGCGGAAATCAAAATCTTTTGTCATTCATAACACCCTGGTGTAGTTCATTTTTCTGTCCAATACGTTACAAACGGTATACTAAATCTAATATACTCCTATATGATATATCATAAAAGATTGAAAAGCTAAATCAGATAAATTTACTAACAAATCAAAATTTGCAGCCAGGAAGTAATGAGAGAAGTGATGATTTTTTAAAGGTAAACTATAATTCTTAGATAAATAGATATTTTATTGAAGTGATGAAAAAGTATCAGATTCATGGCATGTAATAGTAAAGTAGTAAATGGTATAAAAAGATAGTAAATCGACTGGCAATGATAAAAAAATCCGTTCAATTTTCTTGTGTCGTTTGTGCGCGGACTTGTAGAATCTTTACGTGAACACCGTAACTATTACTCTTCGACCTAGGTTCTAAAGGCTCCCTTGGACTTTTAAAACCAGTTTTAAAATTTCGCCAGTACTTCTCGAACTACATTTTTCTCAAAAAAAATATATGTATATATGTGTCTATCAAATGCAAGGGCCGATAAATACATTTGACATGAAATTCAAAACAATGACGCCCCATTAAAGGTATGCTACAGACCTATAAACATATTTACAAATTATGGATCAAATTCCTTTATTTATAGGAAAATTTTCATTTTTAAAACTAAAGTTTAATGCAAAGACTGATATTTTAAACGAAAGTCAAATTCAAATCTCGATATTTGCATTGTGAAATTTGCGGCAAAAGCGTATACAAAAGTTGACATTTGGACATAACCAAAAAACATAACAAAAGCTATAATTGCAAATCTGGCAATTATTGAGAACCCGTATGGTGATTTAAGTGAACAGCGAATAGTTGCACAAAAATTTCATTTTGAAGTCAAACTTTTCAATAAGATTTTTGAAAATTTATTCCAATCGGATTTTGATGTATGGGAGTTTTATAATCCTATTGGAATTTCTCGGCTTATAGGTCTGCAAAAACAAAAAATAATATAACAAAAATATTATATTATTTTTGCGGATGTTTTCACATTCAAATTTCCCCCCAACAGGTCGGGCATGTCTGCCCTGAAAACCCATCAGGAGCCTGTTTCTGGTATGGAAGCTGGCTCACCGTCATCAAAGCCTGCTTGACCAGCTTCCACGCAGGCTTACAGGATTTTGGTGGAGTAAAACTCGATTCGAGTATTTATACTCCGATGCCACTAACCTTGCACGAATTATAAGGTTAAGGCAACATAGCTCTATCAAGCCAGAGAAATTCCAATAGGATTATTCATGGCTAGAAGGTCGAGAAAACCATGAATCAGAAATGGTTCAATGGTTAAACACAAATGGGAGTTTTATGTAGAATCATAGCCTAAAAAACTTTTGTTCTTGCACTTTTTTGATAAGAAGTACCGTTTTTGAGATATTCGCAAAAAACGTTTTCGTTCGTATGGGTGAAAATCCCGCTAACTTTCAATTAGTAAAGTTCAAAATTCGATAAATTCTTATAAATAAAGTGCAGAGTCCGATATATAAAAAAATCACTTCAAAACCCGATATTTGCAAACTTAAAAATCCTCCATTATAAAGTTTAATGTGGCCCCTAGACGTACAATATTATTGTGCAATATTTCAATATGACATTGAATGGTTGAGCAATATATTGAAAGAATCAAAATCGGTTTGATTTTTATTGCACAATAAGCTTTATTGTATAGTCTGAGGGCGATATTGCACAATATTGGCTCAGTATCGTATGAAATATCGCTGAGAGTACACCTAACCATGGCTTATTTTTAAGTCATTCAACAAATGTTGATGGGTAGTTCTGTTTTTAAGCACTCCTTCATCCATCTGCGTTTTTTAAAACTCTTTTTTTGAAGTTCACAGCCAGTGCAAAGGCTACACAACTAGCTTCAATGTCATTTAGGGACATTTTGGCTGCTCAAGAATCAAACGAAAAATGATTTATTGTACAATAATATTACATCATCTAGGGGCATGTCAATAATATTGTGCAATATATTGCACAATAATATTGTACGTCTAGGGGCCGCATAAGATTTATAATGGATGATTTTTTTCTGATTACATATTGTTCAAAATGTTAGCAACAAAGTGGCGTGACATTTTTTATATAAACTACGTCTTTAATAAGAAACTAGAAATTTTTCGAATTTTATGAAAAATTACTCAAAATATTTTTATCGGGATTTACATTTGATAACAAACATTTTTCATTAATTCCAAGCGCAAATAATTTTTCCCAATTATTAACCCAATTTGTTACAATCTGTACAATTGAATTAATAAAAACCGCATAATATTTATCAGAGGGTTTTTTTATTTTATTTTATTTAAAACTCATTTATAAAATATATCTTGCTCAATTCGAAACAAATGAAGCCAGAATCCATTACGAGTGTCTGTACGTGACGGAATCAAGTTTTCATAGAAGAAAACGTCCACTTTTTTCATGTATTTAAGAGCTCCAAAAAAATCCAACAGAACCTTTTGCACACTATTTCATAGCATTTACCAAACTAATTCAATAATAGTCCCAAATTCACAAAAGGGATAAAATCCACAGTCTTCCCAATGTACAACCATCATGATGGGAATGAGCTTGAGTATATGTTTTTTTGTCAGCCATGTCTTTCTAGCATACATGCATTGCTGAAGAAATCACATTGTCCTAAGAAATGGGCGAAAATATCAAATTGGTCTGAAGACTTACACTTATCACACTATATCTGTTCTTAAAGCCTGGATGTATCGTCTATCAGGATATATAACGTCTTACCACAAAAAAATAAAAGGACAATTCACAGTCGTAGTGCATCCAATTCAGTTGGTTATACACGAAAGTAACATGACCAAGAGTACTTTGCGTTTATATCGAATAAAATGTAGGACTGAAGGACGATGTAACGAACATCGTTTTGTGTGGTGATTCTTCTTTTTTATGCCCCCTTCTGCACATTGTGTTTCTACTTTGCTGTCAGTACAAATACATGTATGTACATGTGCAGAGATATAAATATAGATACTGGAACATCCATACAAGACTGTTAAAGAATATTAAGTTTTTCTTGTGGTACTCATAAGACTGAAAGGGAATAGAATTTCACAGCAATACGTGAATTAAAGGGAAGAAGACCACAAGGTCGATGACAAAAGATTGGAATGTATTTATCATCCATAGAAATACTTATTGATATGTTGTTGTTTTTTTACTATAAAGATGGTTTTTTTAGACATCTATTCAACCCAAGGAAGAACTTTCCATCTTTTATGTCGTGGCTGTACGTTAGCTCCTTTTGTGTATTAAAACAAACAACCCGGTTGAAATATGTGAAAGTGTACGACAAAGTTGGAAAAACTTTTCAAAAAGAAGGGGAGAAATGTTTATTTATAATACAGGAAACCTTGAAAACTGAACCTTTCCTCGATTGAGCTTCATATTTCAAAGAACTTCGGAAAACATAATTTCACACCCGGAATCCCCATTCCACAAAACTCTAGTTTCTTCAAAAATCCGAAGGTTTTAAACGTAACCAACAAAAAGTACGTTATGTGAGGTTAATTATAAAAAAAATACAGTTTCATAGCCAACCAAGTACAACATCTCATACACAAAACGCCAACACGTTTTAATCAATTTTCATTAAATTATTTCCCCCACTTATTCTTAATCTTACTTTTTACTTTCTTATACGTAGTATAATAAAGTATTGTATTCATGAAAATTTCGAACCTCTTAATTTTGCCTAAAAAACATTTCCTGAGCATTCCTAAATCGATTGGAGAATTATTACAAGAATGTCTCTTTGTCTATCAGTCTGTGTACAAGATTTCTCAAAAACCATTTAATTTCAGGGGCGGAGCCCGGGTCAGGGGGTTCAGCAGAAGTAAATTTTTAAAAGAAACAAAACCACTGTATTCTATAAATTCGTTTTATTGCTAAGAAATGTTAGTCAAAACAGATTTTAATTTTTAAATTTCTCTCCTCTGAAATAAAAAATCAACATAACAAAAAATGGAAATCGGCAATGCTCAACCAAACCACACTTCGCTCGTGCAGCTAACTTCACACTCGTTCAATTTTATTCACAATTTTTCGGTTAGAAGCATATATGGCTGTACTGCTTACTCTAGTGTTTTCTGCCTATAAAGTTTGTCTTCTGTATTCTGTGGTATTCTGTGGTACGAAAAACACGTCGCGAAAACACACTTTCGGCCAGCTGATCGCACTTTCGCCCCTAGGGCCGAAAACGCAACTTTCGACCCGCTACGGAGGCAACGAAAGGCATATTTTCGATGCATGTGTTATGATAAAATTGTTTCTTGTCATATTTTTTGAAATTTTGAAATTGCTTGTTTGAAATTTTTTTTACAGAATGAAAGATATTAAAATTCTCTACATTTTTGCGTTTTTCCGTAAATCCATATCTTTTACCGTACTTTTTTTTTAAATATGAGAAAATTCATATTTTTATATAAGCTAATATTTGACTTGTCAGTTCATAGTGTAAATTGTGCAAGAACGTAGATTTTGTATAAGAAAGTCATGCGCTGTTCACATCAGATATTTTTTCTTGCATTTGGTTACATGCATACATTGTGGTTGAAACATTATGTTTTGATTCGTTTACAAGGTTTTTGTGATTTATGGTGGCTCATGTCAAATTCGTTAAGCCGTTTGTTCACTTAAAAAAATCGCGTAATATCACTAGCATTGCTTTCAGGGATACGAAGATAACACCGGAAGTGTGTTATTCAAAACAAAACTCCGAATAGGAAAGACGGCTTTGTTTTGAAAAAAAAGGGCCACCTACTAAATCTAAAGCATGTATTAGTCGTAAGTATTAGCGGGCAAAGATTTTTCGTGTATAAAACATCAATTTTAATAAAAAATTAAATTAAAATTTATCACAGACACATAAATTAGCAATAAATCAGTTTTGTTAAAACCAGATGTTAAAGCCATAAACTAATAAAAAAAAACGAAAAAAAAATGAAATGTTATGTTCGACAATGGCATTTTACCAGTTTTATCCCCTCGGGGTGGTTTCTGCAACACTCTACGAAATTAGGTGTTTTATTGGTTGTAAACTTCAGAGATGAAATGTATTGAAACACATCTGAACGTGAACACATAACAAAAGCTTTATCCGGTATTATAGCAATAGCAGGAGAGCCAACCAACCAACCAACCAAACAACCAAGCGTGATCCCATTCCTTCACTGGATAACCTTAACACAGGCCTGGAGCTATTTAGTAACAATATTGCTCCTTCTTTGTGTTAACATGTTAACAGTTTAATTTTGTTGTTCAATGCAATATTATACATAGTACGGACACCTGAAAATTAATTATCAAAAAAAAAGTCGGCGATAATATTTCATAATACCGTATCTGGATTTTATCGGTTAAAAAAAATTAAATAGAAATTTCCAGTTTAGGATAGAGTTCAAGGCAAAAAATATACTAAAAATTCCTTAGAAATTTTTCTTGATTTCAATATTTATATGATTTTTACTCGACTTTTCTAGCATTTAATTCTATTGGAATTTCTCGGCTTACAGGTCATTAAAAAAATATGACAAAATGTCATATTTTTTTTGTGGGTGTTTTCAAATCCGAAAAATTCAGGTATGTATGCTCTGAAACCCCACTAGAAGCCTGTTTCTGGCATGGAAGCTGGCTCACCGTCATAAGAGCCTGCTTTAACAGCTGCCACGCAGGCTTACAGGATTTTGGTGAATATATGTATATGTAAGCTTAATATTGAAAATACAAAACCAACTTTTAATAAAATTACACTCGAAGCATAAAAAATTGTGTTAAATTATAAAAGGTCTTTCAACAAGGACATAACAATTTTGTATTTAAATAAAACACAGAATAATTGAGATATCGGGCTGAAATTTATTCCAGGTGTAGTGGACATGTTACATTTAAGTATGAAATTCGATGTCGTTTATATGGCCACCGCGAGCACGTTTGCACTGATTGATTCTTTGGAGCCAATTTTCCACCACTCTTCCACACATATCGGCCGGAACGTTGGCAATTTCGCGTTCGATATTGTTCCTGAGCTCCTCGAATGTTGTTGGCTTGTTGGCATAAACCAACGACTTAACATAACCCCATAAAAAGAAATCCAACGGCGTTAAATCGCACGAGCGAGGTGACCATTCGACCAGACCATTTCTCGAGATTACACGATTACCGAACTTCTCCTTCAATAGATCAATTGTTTGACCAGCTGTGTGGCATGTGGCACCATCTTGTTGGAACCACATATCACTGATGTCAAGTCCATTCAATTCTGGCCAAAAATGATCTTCCAACATGGCATGATAGCGAACTCCATTGACCGTAACATGGCGATCATTTTCATCGACGAAAAAATACGGTCCAATCACACCTCCGGCATGAAATCCACACCACACGGTCACTTTTTGTAGATGCAATGGAGTCTTTTGAAGCACATGTGGGTTTGTTGCTGTCCAATAATGCATATTTTGCTTATTGACAAAGCCATTAAGCCAAAAATGAGCTTCATCGCTGAAGATGATTTTTCGATAAAATTCAGGATTTTCTTCAAACTTTTGTAGAGCCCAATCGAAGAAGTTTCGGTGCTTCAAATGATCAAGAGGCTTCAATTCTTGAGTTAAATTGATCTTGTTAGGGTGTAGACCAAGATCTTTACGCAAAATTCGCCACAATGTGGACTGAGAGATTCCCAATTCCTGTGAACGGCGTGAATTCGACTCATTTGGCTCATTTTGAACTGATGCACTTACGGCTGCGATATTTTCGGTACTTCGACCGGTGCGTTGTCTCACTGGCACAGAAACATTCAATAGTAAATATGTTGACTCGAATTTATCCACTATAGCATGCACAAAAAGTTGGAACTAAGATTTTGGTAATGTCTGGTGGGACGACCATTACGACCGAAAATTGGAGTAAGCGCTCTTAAAGTTTCGACCACCGACTTAGAATTTCGGTAGTAAGTTTTAATAATTTCCTAACGTTGCTCGTTCGTGAACTTCACCATGATAAAAATGTAAACCTTGACTGACGTTTTAGCATTGCTAGATCATAAAAAAAGTTTTAGGGTGCGTTTTTATTCAAATACAAAATTGTTATGTCCTTGTTGAAATCTTATAAAATATTTAAAATACAGTGAAATCCTCTAATTGGAGAACTTTATAATCGGAACAACCTGGAAATCGGGACATCCTCTGAGCGCTCCCTTATATTTAATTTCCTCGTCTATAGAGGGAAAGTAATGTATTCATGAAGGAGACCGACGCGAGAACAGGGGCAAATAAAAAATTTCTGATTAGTACGAAAAGGATGGTTCATCGGAATGTCGGTCTGCGAGTGTGTCGATCTATGTATCTGTCTGTCGGTCTGTCTGTCTGTCGATCTGTCTGTCTATCGGTCTGTCTGTCTGTCTCTCGAGCTATCTGTTTTACGAATCTTAAATAATTTTAAAACACGTTGAGCTAGCAACTTGCAAGTTTTACCGAAATCCTAGTTCCAACTTTTTGAAAAGTAACGAAAAATTGTTAAACCAGTTTTGGGGAAAAATTAATGACATTTAAAGGATATAAAATATTCTACATTTTTTTTTTGTGTTAACGTGTTTGATGTATCTCTAATGTTTCTCGAGGCATTTGTAAAAATATGATTTTTTACATATTTAATAGAAATCTTTTTTTCATAACACATGCATCGAAAATATGCCTTTCGTTGCCTCCGTAGCGGTTCGAAAGTTGCGTTTTCGGCCCTAGGGGCGAAAGTGCGATCAGCTGGCCGAAAGTGTGTTTTCGCGACGTGTTTTTCGTACCACAGAATACCACAGAATACAGAAGACAAACTTTATAGGCAGAAAACACTAGAGTAAGCAGTACAGCCATATATGCTTCTAACCGAAAATTTGTGAATAAAACTGAACGAGTGTGAAGTTAGCTGCACGAGCGAAGTGTGATTTGGTTGAGCATTGCCGATTTCAATTTTTTGGTGTTGATCATAACTGATATTTTTTATATACATGAGTCTCTGTAATCGGGACACCTCAGAATTAGGACAGTAAATTTTCATCCTTTATGTTGCCTTTTCTGCAATCGAGATACCTCTCATAATTGCGACATGAAGCCATTTAAACCATAAAAATTGGCTATCCAGTTGAAACAATTCACAATATTTCTGAATACAGACATATTATAGAGATCAAAATTTCATTTTATTTGAGGAATTTAATGTGATTTGTGGTTAGCTGGAAACGGAAGCACAATTTTTGGCACCATTATAAATATTCATACTCTATATGAGAATAATATAGAGGCATATTAGATTTATTGTAATGTTTATAACACATCGAACGAATCGTCGGACACAAAAATTAACTACACCAGGGTGTTACGGAAGATTTTGATTTTCGTCCGTACTTCGGTCTGTCCGTCTGTCTGTCGCCCGTGAACACCTAAACTTTCGAAAGAATTGAACTACAGACTTGAAATTTTGTCTAGTTACGTTTCCCGTAAATGACAAGACTAAGATCTTTGACGGGCATAATCGGGCCATTCCTTCCCCCTCCACCACACAGATGAAACATTTTTTTACAATTTGTTCGAAAGCAATGGGTCGTATTGAAAAATTTATAAAGGTAAAATACGTTTAGAATATGATTTTACATAACTTATTGATACATTAAAATCCAGTTGGACCATTCCTTCTTCCTCTCCCATACAAATTGAATACTTTCTGTTCTATTTTCTCAAAAAACGGTGCACACACAGAGAGAAAGAATTAGGTGACAATACCCAAAATCATCGTAAAGCTTAACCAATTTCTTGGTAAGGAGAACACCAACTAAGAAATTTGATAATTTACCCAAAATTCTTGGTAAACCCAAACTTCGGAAGAAAATTAATTTGGTTAACTTTTCTTCATTTTTACCTAATTCAAAGATGTTTCTTACATGAAATGCATATAGTTATTCATTATCCTATTAGAATTTCTCGGCTTATACGGTCTGCAAAAACAAAAATAATACAAGAAAATTTTTATATTATTTTTGCGGATGTTTTCACATCCAAATTTTCCCACCAACAGGTCGGGCATGTCTGCCCTGAAAACCCATCAGGAGCCTGTTTCTGGTATGGAAAGCTGGCTCACCGTCATCAGAGCCTGCTTTGCCAACTTCCACGCAGGCTTACAGGATTTTGGTGGAGTAAAACTCAATTCGAGTATTTGTTATAAAAATACAAAAAAAAAGAAAAGTTTTGTGTGTTCGGTGGAATTCGAATCGCCAAATCACCAAAGACTGACAAACAGAAAGACGTTTTGGTAATAATGCCCCAATCGCAAAATTAGGAGGTCGAAATTTTTCATGAATTCAATACTTTATGATACTACGTATAAAAAAGTAACAACTATCTTATCACAGTATATATGACTTTAAGGAGTTTCTCCTTAATTCTGATTCCGATAGAAAGAGTTTTTTATCCCACTTCAAGCGCAGGAAGAATCAAGGCGAAACTCTCACTGTCGATGTGCAGCCGATTTCCTGAATCGGTCTTTAAAGTATTTTTAAAGTAAATGATTGTTTTTTAATTTTTACATCTTTGGGGGAAAAATGTTGCACTCGACATAAGTTATCCCAAATAGCATTTTAAGCAGCAAATATTATGTTTATCCTCATATTCCGTCACCATGCAAATCGCGGCGATAAGCAATTTATGTCGCGGCCACGTCGGTCGTAGTTGTGCGAATGAGACGCGCAACGACATCCATAGAGGGAACACTTTTCAGCGGTTTGCGGCGCCGCAATTACGACGGCAGGGACAAAATTAGTTGCCTCAAGCTTTATGCCAGCGTCATCTAACGGCATTATATCACACAAATATCGAGCGGCGTTTTCTTTCTCCCTCGAATGCTTACTTAACTTGTTGAGTGAACAGAGATGAACAAATAAAAACGTAAACAAAAAGCGAACAAGAAAAATCTAATGGCGATAAATTCATGGAAACTTTTTGTGGAGTATTATTTTATAATGGACTTTTCCTCCGATTGCATGTCGTGATTTTAGTTGCAATTAAAAATTTTCGACAATATTGGATCTGAAATTTAAACAGATTTTAATGGGCCATCAAATTATTTTGTTTTTAATCAAAAATTTCTTTAATTTTATTTCACCGGTCAAATTTATTTTTCTTTTGCAATGAAATTTTGATGCCAATAAAATTATGCTGTTTCAAAAATGTCTGAAGGCTGAAGGCATCAACTTTTTTTTTGTGTTTCTTAGACGGGGGCTTTAATGAAACACTAGTGGTAACAGGGTCGACACTTTTTCCATCAAAGCGAAACTGGCATTCAGGCTCCACAACTAATCACTGTTTCGATCCGAAAACCATCAAATGCTGCTCTATCGCTGCAGGATTTTCATGAAGCGAATGTTGCCCCAAAGACGAACCGTCGATCACCAATTTCCCCACTAAAGCAATTGTGGCTTTGCAGACGCATCATTAATAAGTGCGTCGTGCTCGTCACTTCTTACGCTTCTTTTACGCTGATGTGAATTATAGGTGTAAATTTTTAGCCCCGATTGCGTAAATTGCTCCATTTCAAAGCCGCAAAGAGCAAATCTCATGTTCCCGTGCTTTTCGATGCTATTTGGGATGTTAAGTATTTTGCAAAACTCAATTTGAAAACGATCAGACTTGGCGTTTATGACATGAAAAAGAATGAAATAATACCCTATTTTTATACCCGTATACACTCTCGAAAAAATGGAGTCGATTACGCACCGAAAGGGAGTTTGAGGGAGTCCATCACCTTTTGGAGAAAATCCAACTCCGGGCCAAGTAGTTGCACGGTACTTCTTTTAGGTGCAATTATTTTTGGTATTTTTAGGAGTAGCTGAAACTTTGTGTTTGACGCTACTGATTAATACTTTGTGGTGTGTATCACACACTTCGAAGGTGCAATTTTCCAACTCCTCCTGGAGCATAAACAACTCTTTCTTTTAGTAAATTTTTCCTGAAAAGGAGTTAAATAAGTAACTACCTGGATGTGTTACCGAAACTCTCGAACCGGAGTTTCTTTAATTACCTCGTGTATGTGCTTCTGTAACTCTGAAAGAGGAGTTAAATATCTCGCTCTCAACAGGTGTTTATTTTATTCTGAAAAAAGGTTTAAAATATCCCCTCCTTGTTAATAAAAAACTTTTTTAACGACACATAGGTACTTTAATTCATTGTTATGTGTTATTACATTGTTTAATTTATTTGTTATTACATTGTTATGACTTATATTAATCTACATGTGATATATGTGTCTATTGGGTCCAAAACGAATTTATTCCATTTTTGAAAAAAATGAAGTTACGATTGATTTTGGTTCCTACTGTTGGTTCCCACGACTTACTTAACCATTCGTTATGATCAAACCGATTTTATACCGTATAACATATAAACTATTACAAGATAATTTTTGGGATAACATAAAATTTATTATCCTTGTAGTTTGAATGTACTTCAAAAGAATTTTTAATTTTTAGGCTTGACAATTTTATTAAATTTTTTTCCCCTGTAGATTTAATCTCATATCCGAATACAATGGTTTTATCATAGTCTATTGTGTGATACTTCGTTGTAACAAAAAAAATTCGTTCTTCGCCTCAACAATAAAATTTATTTTTTCAAACATAGGCCAATTTTTATAGTCCGAGAATGTTGCTAAGAAAAACCCACGTTTATATTAAAAACCACAATGCAAGTATTTTAATATATATATATGTCATTTACTGTGTCATCAAATGGAGAATTTTCTATATAAAAAGTATTTTCTACTACTGTATTTACTTCAACGGCAAATTTGTTTAAAATATATCTTGGACCATAAAACTCTTGATGAGCGGCCGCTAAAGTTTTACATATATAAATTATAAGTATATTTATTGTTTTTTTTAATGTAATTTGTTACCAATCCTGGCGTATCCAAAAATCTGGGAAATATTGTCAAAATGTCATGCGGATTGTTTCGTCGTAAGCCAATGGTTCTTGCTGTTTTTTCAAAAAATTCCTTTCTCTGTAAAATAGGGTTTGCGTGTTTCAGAAACAATATGTCGTCCGCAAACGTGTTTTCCTCGAATAATTCTACAGCGGTCTGTGTTTCGACAGCTTTGTTGGTTTCATATCTTGAAGGACCGCAAGTTGATGTCCTATTTAAAGTTTTCAATTTATTTATTTAGTTTTAAATTTAGTTCGAGTAATTGGATTATAGAACAAATACTACAGAAAAAATAGATTTAAATTCTTACAAAACTTTGAAATTGCATTTTACTTACATAATTATTTTCACCGCTTCCACATAATGAAGGAAACAATGCTGCTAGTCCTTGGGCATACTCAATTTTCTCTGTTTTTGTAGGGTAGTTTCCCGCTTCTGCAATTAATAAATTGGTGACAACGTCAACCAGTCGCCTTCTTGATGAGTCGCTCAACGTATTTGATGTGTCATATTCACGAAGAATATTCTGCCCAGTTTTAGCTTTGCTTAGATTCTGCCGAAGCTCCTTTAAAAATGGCCCTTTTTTTATAAATAAAAGTGAAAAATATTTTTAGTTGTACCTTGGCTAAATGCTCGGCATTAAATTTTTGTCTTTTCGGAGCATTTTCAGCAAAAAAATTCGACACTAACTGACAGACAGACAGACACACTAACTGACAGACAGACAGACACACTAACTGACAGACAGACAGACACACTAACTGACAGACAGACAGATAGACTGACAGACAGTCAGACAGACACACTAACTGACAGACGGGCAGATACACTGACAACAGACAGACAGACACGAAGGCAAGCTAAATACAAGCTTTTAAAAAATTACCATTTTTGATAAAATTGGAAATAACTGTTTCGTTTGTGTATAACACTCAATAAATGTATAAAATAATAAATACCTTCGTTAATCACCTGGCGCAACACAAAAATTTCATCCGATTTTGTCGGATCTCGCAAGAATAATCCAAACACTTCCTCGTCGATTATTGCCCCTTCCGTGTCCGAAATCTCATGAAAAAAATTATCATTAATCGGCAAGTGGAACTTTTCGCAAGCTGAAATCAAATTTATGTAGATCAAAATATAAATATTCTATTATAAAATATACCTGATAATATCAAATCGTCTATTGTAGTCAAATCGGCAGAGAAAATCACAACATACCGCATCACCATGTTGTGTTTTACACGAAAAACTCTTTGACTCATATTTTTTATGTCTCGTTTACAAAGCGACTCGGGAAATACTGAGAACAAAACCAAATTTTAGGGGGAACTTACATTTAAAGGGAGCTAATTCAACTCCGATTACTGGCAAAATCGTTGAAAATGCATTCTTGTTCTTCTTACACTTAACTGTAAATTTCGTTTCGTCGGCGATGGTTGCAGGTGGCATCTAATCAACTCCTATTAGATGCAAATCTTGCACCATCGGATATTGCGGTATATATGCCTTTTATAGAAGTTGAATTAACACATATTAGGGGTAAAATCGAATTCTTTTTTGTAGTGAAAAGTTTTTGGTGTTATCGGAGTTAAAAAAAACTTTTTACTCCGCGCCGAAGTTATTTCAAATTTACTCCACGCTGTGGTGTAAAATTTTTCAGGTTTAGCACCGCTTGTCGTTAAATCTATGCTATGTTTTCGGGCGGTGTTACTTTGTCCCCGGATTTTTTCGAGAGTGTATGGTGAAACCAAAGGGTATATTAACTTTGCCTTACCGTTTGTAACGCCAAGATCTCGTCATCGCACACAAAAATGAATTACACCAGTGTGTTTAGAATGATGAAAAAAGTTGAATTTAGCATGTCCGTCCGTCTGTCTGTCTGTCTGTCTGTCTGTCTGTCTGTCTGTCTGTCTGTCTGTCCGTCTGTCCGTCCGTCTGTCTGTGGCGCGGATTGCGGGCGCACGGATTGAGCTAGAGACTTGAAATTTTGCGCAGATTCGTTTTTCGTAAAATGCGAGGCTAAGTTCGTTAATGGGCAAAAATGGACCATTAGGGGGGGTACCCCCCATACGAACGAAAACGTTTTTTGCGAATATCTAAAAAACGGTACATGTTATCAAAAAAGTGCAAGAACAAAAGTTATTTAGAATATTATTCTACATAAAACTTCTATACATCAAAATCCGATTGGAACAAGTTTTAAAAAAATCTTATTGGAAAATTTGAATTCAAATGAAATTTTGATACGCCGTTCAATTAAATCGCCATACGGGTTTTCAATAATTGCCAGATTGGCAATTATAGCTTTTGTTGTTTGATAAAATATTTAATTTTCTATATTTTTACACGTCATTGATTCAATAACTTGAAAATACATTTTCAATAAATCTGACTTCAAATATTTTCAAACCCCTTTAATTTTGGTCAAAATCATAGTTTTTTATTCTTACGCGAAGAAAAGTCAAATCACATTATTTTATTTTTGTGTTATGTCTTTACCGCAAAAAATAACCGAAATTCCAAAGTAAAATCACAAAAATTACAGGAAAAATCACATAAACTACATTATCAGCTTTTTCAATAGATATATCGATATTACTGACATTTTTGAAGTTTCTTGTAATATTTAAATATGATTGCCAAAATCAGATTCAGCATTTACAAAATTATTTTTAAAGAAATTAGTGTTTGTATAATAAAAACGAAAATTTGTAAAATCAGCCTGTTAGCAGAAAAAATATAGTAAAAATTAAAACAAAACGTCAATTAAATTGTTCACACTTAACATCACAGAGAAAACCTTTATTGTGTGATTTTAAAATTAAAGTGTCTAATTCGCCGGAGGACACTTAATGCTCAATAAGAATCTCAATATTTCTTCACAATTATAAATGAAAATGAATATCTACTTTACTTTGTTATCATTTAACAACTGTAGCTTTTTTTGCTTTTAATTAAAATTTTCTGAGCTTCTAGTAACCCGCGATATCTTATTTATTGTTTGATGATTCTACGAATATAAAACGAATTTGAAGTTTAAGGAAGACTATCTAACAGAATTTTCCCATTAGGATAAATCCAAAATTGTACATGTCTGTAGCAAAACAACTTATCCTTTCAGGATCAAATTTCCACTTTATCTGATCCCGTCATGCTCTTCAACCTTTTTTCGCATTCTATAGTTGTGTAAGATGTAATTTTACTATACATACATGATATTGTATATTTTCATCTGCATACATGAATGCCTATATAATGCGAATAGTATCCGCCGACATATATTTATAAAGCTTCATAACCATATAATAGCAGCCAGCAAGAGTATTTGCTATTAATACAGAAACCATAGAATATTTGATTAGGCAAACAATGGTCTCTGGAAGTGACATGATATTTCACTCAACTATCAACACAATTCGGTAATTTAGGTGTTTGGGGTTGACATTATCCACCTCCCTCTACCTTGTTTTGGAGCCTCCACCGAAAGGTTTATACCCCCGAAATTGAATGCCTATCGGAATTGTGTACATACTCATAACTTTCTAACCAATATATAATATGATGATGGTAAAGGGATTCCATATTTATTGTTACTCATGTGCTACCGCGATAACATAGCAGATGCCTCTATATAATCCTTTACTATTAGAATTTGATACACTAGTGTACCCACAATATTCGTATTAAAGAGAAAAATCAATCTATTTATATATACTATACATATATTTATATACAAACGCAGGAATATCTACCAACTGGAATATAACCTCAGGCTTCTGGCATTCGTACTGTAATTGTAATATAAGTTTTCATTGAATTCAATTTTCGTGTATAATTTACGTAAAATTGTAATAATTATACTATTATTATGAATTCTACAAGTATTATATTCAATGGAACGTATAAATTGGCTGCAGTAAATACCAAATATGAAACTGAAATTTAGTAATTCAAAGATTATAAATGAAATCCCATCTATTACCAAAAGTAATTGCAATTTCTACAATATATTAAATCTATTGAGGAACAATAGGATGTTACAAGGAATTTCTAACAATATTGAAACATTGGGGGTTTCTTCGTTACATATAAATATAAACTTGAATATAAATTAAGGTTTTTGTTATTTTCGTATTTGATTTACTCGCTGATTCCAGTAAACAATTAAAACAATCAATAATTCTTCTAAAAACCAACACATTTTGTAGATAGGGGAGACTGGTCCTAGTTGTCACAAAAATCATAAAAATCCTTATTTCTGAAGACAATGAAGTTAAATTGCCAAGTCAAACGCATAAATCATATATTCGGGCTTTCGTCCTTCATTAATTGTACAAATTATTTAAAATTTCAAGTAATAACGTCATGAAAATAATGTAATAGAAATTTAAGTCTACTGTGACAACTTACCCCAAGGCTGGGGTTGGTTGTCACAACGCGCGGTCCTCGTTGTCACAGGTCATTCCCGGCGTAATTAGGGTAACAAAAAAAACTCTTTGCCCCGCAGATCTATCATGAGCCCACAGTCTGCATTTGATGCACTGAAGTCACCCTGCAATGGGTTTGCTACTTGGCCAAGTTTCATAACAAACCACGCACAGTAGTTCTTCGTTGTCTTCGTCTCCATCGCTGTTAACAACTCATTTCTGTATCTCACGTCCTTTATTTTCCTGCTTCTTATGTTTCTTGGGTTTTAGATTCTTCAGATTTTTCTGCCCTGCAGATTTTCCTGCTCTGCAGTAGCGCCTGAGACAAACAAATAGCCCCTGTGACAACTAGTACCGACAGACAAATAATTTTTGACAGCCATTTACACCTATAACATTTAACGTAAAACCTAAACACTCAAAATTACGTTTAAAATCCATCAATGTCCTAAGAAAAACCAATCAAAATACACTTCTATCTTAATAATGTATGACAAAAAAAACAAAATCAATAAATCCATTAGAATTTACTCGCTAACGATATTTTTTGATTTCGAGTTAAAAAACGTAACACATGAGGTCGATCGCCAGGACACTTTCTGAGGTTGGTAGTGGCGGAGTGCACTTCGAAATTGCCGAAGAACCGATTTCAAAAATATTTCTGAATTAAGAGATATAGCCATTGTGACAACTAGTACTTGTGACAACGAGGACCAGTCTCCCCTACTACAAATAAGTTTATTGAATGGTTTTAACAAAGAGACTTGGGGAAAAATGGTTTGGCAAGAAAAAGGCTTAATTTGTGGCAAACTTTGCATCCACCCTATTATGAATGCTATGGAGTCGATAGCTCAACTAGAGACCGACCGAAACCGATTTTTTCACATTTAATTCGCTTGGTATTTTGATCCCATATTTCATCAAAAATCAATTACTTCTTTGCGTTCCATATTATTGTTGTCGCTTATCGGTTTAATTTGTTAAACATTTGTTCAACATGCTTTGTTGAGTGACGGTGATAAAAATTTCCCTTGTTAGCAACTTAATAAAACCCTTTTATCAATTTGATAAAGCCCTTTTATCAGTCTCAAAATTGATAAAGATTTTATAGAGACTGTTAAAATAATTAAAAATTTTAATCAAGATTTTTTTTACAGCCTAACATGTTCTGCAGCAAAAATAAAGAAATGCGCCACAGGTGAAATTTGTTATAATAATAGGCTCAGGTATTAGTCTGTCCTTATGTTTTCGTATATTTCCAGATCCACTGAACTGATTTGAACGAAATTGCCAGAAGAACTTGCTTAGCATCAGCAAGAGAGTTTTGGTCAAACCAAAATTTGCTTTTTTTAAAAGCTTTTATTTAGCTCGCTATCTTGTTTGTTTGTCTGTTTGTCGGGGTCAAATCTTGCAATCAAATTTTGACCCACTTCCACTTGTCCGATTGACTTGAAATTTTGCACACTTATATAAGTCCGATGACAATACAATATTTTCACTACTTCGTCCTTGTAAGGATAACGGAAGGTCCTGTAAGGATACCGTGATTATCCTTTTCTCCAAATTTTCCGGAAAAAAATCTATTCTGGGGGTTTTTGGGGTCGCTGAATCCGAATCTGTTATTAAGAAGTCAGTAAGGATAACGGAAGGTCCTGTAAGGATAACGTGATTATCCTTTTCTCCAAATTTTCCGCTGAATACGATTCTCAAGTTAAAAAGCCTGTAAGGACATCTCAAATGTAAGGATATATATTCGAAGACTAAAAAGAACAAAATAAAAATTTTTTTTATTTTTTTTATTACCTAACTCTCACCTTGCTATATTGAACTTATCAACCACCTCTACCGCAATGTGCCAAATGAAAAAATTAAACTGAACTCAAAGTTTGTTTTCAGAATTTAACATTATTGGGACCCATGCTAGTGTAGCGCGAGGCAGAAGTCCGAGCGAATTGGAAGGCCTCGACCTTCTAATTGTCTCAAATTCCTACTACCCCCCCCCCCCCCTCCATATTTCAGAAAAATCTCTAAAGCGCCCTTACAATGGATACAGTTCCCGGAGAAAGGAGGACCAATTACTTAATTTTTATAAGTTAAAAATGTAGAGTGGAACCTCGGTTCGTGTTTTTTAAGAGCGTCCACCAATCAATGCATTCACAAACTATGATTCTACTGTATTTTCCATTATTCGCAAAAATTGCTGAAATCATTTCGTTTTTATTACAGCTATGGATACCTTAAAAACATCCAATTCTATCGAATAAGAAATATCTAATTATGATTCATAAAATAGGCCAATGACTACTTTTATGCTATCACGTAGGACATATAAAAGCGACATGAAATCCTATTAATTTATAATGGTAAACGTTTGTCCATAAACGGATGTGAGCCAGGAAAGCCTAGTTGTTTTCTAGTTGCATACTTTTGAAATTTGTGTTAAGTTTGAATTTTATTATTGGTACTTGTATTTATGACAATAGGAATTATTTTTATGTCCTTTTATGCCATGATTATTGTTATGACCATACCTGAAATTTTTTGTTTCGCTCTTTTTACTTTACTACTTAATGAACTCTGTGTTAAACGACAATACCAAAATACTGATCTCTCGGTAAAGTGAACTTGAAGCGCCATTACACATTTTTACGATACAGACATGCCTTTGATATTTTTTACCCTATATGAAATATAGAATAAATATTTTTAACGTTGTAACCTTCAAATCTACAAATCTCTGGTAGTCCTTGTAAAAATACTCTCTCGAACAAATTATCACGAGGCTTGGAATTTTACTCATGTGGATTTTTCATAAAAAGTGAGTCCAGATTCTTGACTGGGAAGTTTACAAACATAAAAGTAAAATTCAATCTAAAAACATAACAAAAGCTATAATTGCCACTCTGGCAATTATTGAAAACCCGTATGGTGATATTCGTATCAAAATTCGAACAGTTATACCAAAATTCCACTCTGAAGTCAAACTTTCCAATATTCCAATCGGATTTTGATGTATGGGAGTTTTATGTAGAATCATATCCTAAATAACTTTTGTTCTTGGACTATTTTGATAAGATGCACCGTTTTTGAGATATTCGCAAAAAACATTTTCGTTCGTATGGTCCGTTTTTGGTCCGTTTTTGCCCATTAACGAACTTAGCCTCGCATTTTACGAAAAACGGACCTGTGCAAAATTGCAACTCTCTAGCTCAATCCGTGCGCCCGCAATCCGCGCTACAGACGGACGGACGGATGGACAGACGGACAGACGGACAGACAGACGGACGGACATGCAAAAATTAATTATTTTTATCATTCTAAACACACTGGTGTAATTCATTTTTGTGTGTGATGACGGGATCTTGGCGTTACAAACGGTAAGGCAAAGTTAATATACCCTTTGGTTTCACCATACGGGTATAAAAAAGACGGTAGTATCAGAAAAAATTTGTCTACAAAATTTTGTGTCGTTTTTCGTATCGAATTTCGATCCAGCTTTTAAGTCGGATTTTTTTTTTTCCAACACAATTATATCGAAATTCGATGGAAATTAGCTTTAGAATGAATATTTTTATGTGGGACAAAAAATCTTCCATAACTCCACCCGAACAGAAAAAAAAACATCTAATATTTAAATGCACGTGTCGACTCAACGCCCAGTCCGAATCCCTAGAAATTTTCATATTATCTTCCCTCCATGACGAGCCTGAGGGGCGCTTTCGCGAAATTCCACCCGTAAAATGGTAAAGGGAGCAAGGAGTGAATAGTGGGTTTGGTTTGTACTCACTGTCTATTAAGTTGCTTTGCGACCATGTACCTACTTATACACTCGCGATTATATGAACATACAATTTTAAGCTGTATTTAATCCTAAATATTTTCTATGTATTTAATACAGTCGTTTGTTCATATGATCGCGAGTCTACTGTATTTTAAAATCGTTGAAAGCTTATATTTCCGAAACTATGGAACCTAGAAAAATTAAATTTTGCAACCTTGCGTAGTTCCAGTTACAATATAATATTTCGTCCTTATAGGGATAGTGGAAGATCCAGGATAATGTGATTATCAATTTTTTCAAACTTTCCCGAAAAAAAATTTCATAATGGGGGTTTTTGACGGTCGCTGAATCCGATTCTGACGTTAAGAAGTACTTAGGGATAACGGAAGGGTTTTTAAGGATACCGTGATTATTCTTTTCCTCAAATTTCCCGGAAAAAAATCCCACCTTCTGATTGTCTGCTTCCTCAATTTTTTTTCATTAAGTGATTATCCTTTTCTTCAAATTTTCCGGAAACAATCTCATTTGTGAGATTTTGGAGTCTGAATCTGATTCTGAAGTCAAAAAGGATATTTGCAAGACAAGGAAAAATACTCGTTGACTAAGAAGTAAAAAATAAAAATAAAAAAAACAATGTAAAACATAACAAAAGCTATAATTGCCAATCTGGCAATCATTGGAGACCCTATGGTGATATTCGTATCAAAATTCGAACAGTTGTACCAAAATTCCACTTTGAAGTCAAACTTTCCAAAAAAAATTTTTAAAACTTATTCCAATCGGATTTTGATGTATGGGAGTTTTATGTGGAATCATATCCTAAATAACTTTTGTTCCTGGACTTTTTTGATAAGATGCACCGTTTTTGATATATTCGCAAAAAACCTTTTCATTCGTATGGGGAGTACCCCCCTAATGGTCCATCTTTGTCCATTAATGAACTTAGCCTTGCACTTTACGAAAAACGAATCTGCGTAAAATTTCAAGTCTGTAGCTCAATCCGTGCGCCCGCAATCTGCGCCACAGACGGACGGACGGACGGACATGCTAAATTCAACTTTTTATACCCGTATGGTGAAACCAAAGGGTATATTAGATTTGCCTTACCGTTTGTAACGCCACACCCAGAGAAAAATCTTAGTAAAATCTTAGTAAAATTAACAAAAGACTTTGTGTTGAACTTTAACACAAGAAAAAACGTAGAGATAACAGAAGTTCTGTTCTCCGAACGAAAAATTGTGTTATTCTAATAACAAAGAATATGTAGGATTTACGTACATACATGTGCAGCCAACAAAAGTGCTTGTGTTAAATTTTTACCCAAAGAAATCGTATATCGAAAATAAGTTGTGTAGTAACAACACAAAAGGTTGTGAAAATTACAAATATCGTTTGTTGTTGATACAAATAATCAAAAACATGAAGAAGCTCTCTGTTACATATTATCTATGTACCTATAACACAATTCCGAGTAAAACTAACAAAACTTCACGTAATAATTCAAGTCGATTTTTTTTTCTTCTATTATAATTCACACGTGGTTTGCGAACCCGGAGTTTATATAGCTTGAACCTGCCTAAAATTTGGGAGCCGTTACAACTTTTTTATATGAATGACTGCTATATTTGGCCACTATGCCCTTTTTTCCCATATATGGGAGACTGGAGCATGCGATTTTGGTGGAACGGTTCCTATATGTTTTTTCCGTGTATGAAAGACATATTTTATGTGTAAAACTAACACAGATTATATGCTAGTTTCCACACGGTATAAATGTAAAAGCAACAAAATTTGACGTAGTATTAACGTAGTTATTATATGTAATGTGAACCAAAAATTTGTTCATTACACGTCTGGGTTGTGTACGTTGGACACATTGTTTTCTTCAATGTTACTGAAAATCTTGTTCACATAACACAAAATTCTGTACAACAAACCTACTTTTGTGTTGAAACAACAAACATTACAGAAAAGTTGCAAGGTAAAATTGACGTAAGAATTTTTGTTAAGACAACACAAAATTTTGTTAAGAGCAATATAACAGAAGTTGTGTTGAGTTTACGTATTGTTTTTGTTAAGATAACATAGATTTTTCAGTAACCATCTGAAAAACGTGACAACGTAAAATTAACAAACTCAATTTTGTTAGGATAACACAAAGTTGTGTTGGACGTATATTGACACAATATTTGTTAATTATACGTAGCATTTTCATCAGATTGAATGAGATTTTTTTCTGGGTGCACGATCCCATCGTCATACACAAAAATGAATTACACCAGTGTGTTTAGAATGACAAAAAAAAATTGAAATTCACATTTCCGTCCGTCTATGGCGCGGATTGCGGGCGCACGGATTGAGCTAGAGACTTGAAATTTTACGCAGATTCGTTTTTCGTAAAATGCAAGGCTAAGTTCGTTAATGGGCAGAAATGGACCATTAGCCAGATTGGCAATTGTAGCTTTTGTTATGTTTTAAGTTGTGTATGGTTTTCTTATAGGCATTTCTAAAACTCATACAAGAAGCTTCAATCCGTTCATACAGGTATGTCAACTAGTATTAAAAAAAGTTCAATAAACAAATCCTATCTATAAAATTCTGATATTTTAAAGTAAGTAATGAAAGTGAAAAAATTTATGGTATCTGCATTTAATTACACTGACGGAGTTATAAAATAACTTCAAACCCGATCCGAAGTAATAAATCTATGTTTAGTTCATTTTTCGATATAATACATAACAGATTTCATTGAAATTTAATGAGTAATATTTACTATTATTATAACAAACACATTTGTTTAACCGCATCGTACCTACATATAAATATATTACCACAATACGTCGAAACATAACTTCATGCAATTTGATGACTTTTAATGGGGACATAAAATATTCATGGAGAATGACGTGAAAAACTGATACTGCATGCACCATTGCAATTATCCGCCATATTTTTTTTATCATACAATATTACTACAATTTGAGCAATGAGAAAATAATTTTTGCATAATTTGGCAATTGCAATTTGATATAATGAAAATGTGATTACGGAAATTTTGTTGAATGGCGATAAACGCATTAATTATAGTTGTTTCATACTTATGTATAAACCTTCAGTTTGTTTTTAATAATTAAATAATTAAATTTATAAAAAAACACAGTTTATATATAAACAAATCATATACGTATACAAACTTAAAATCAAAAAACGGCAATCAATAAATTCGGTATTAATCATAATTGTTAGTTTGTTCACTCAAGTCTTATTTATTTCATTGAATAAAACACTTCTGTTTTTACACGATTTCGATTTAACACGACTTGAAAAAAAGATTTCATTTGAGTTCTTTTGATTTAACACGATCGACCAAAATTCTAAGGTTTTTTTGGTATTACATTTCTTACAACTCCACAATGTCTTCTCAAAACTTTACAAAAAAAAAAGCATTTTTAAAATTTATATTAATCGGTCTGAATGTTTGTTCCGTCATCACGTGAAAATGGCCCAACCGATTTCGATAAAAATTTGCACATGGGTAGAGTTACTTTCAGAATAAAGGATACGACACTTTTTATTTTTCCCATTTCTCTTTCGATAGCCCTCCCTTGATACCTCCTGAACTAATGTAGGGATTCTGACCCGGCATTCCTCATAAGAAGGGTCAGCTGATAAGAAAAATTTACGCCCACTAACATCTGCCCCACCCTTTGAATAATCAGTCACGAGAGTGAAGGCCGAGTAACTACCCAGGGCGAGGTAGGCCCAGGGGCTCAACGTATATTTTTATGTAATTTGAAATTTGTGGAATTTTTATCGTTTTTTTTATTATCTGTATATATAAAAATGTTTGTCATAATTGATAAACTGACCCATCAACGCCCAGCCGAAAACCCTGGAGCTAGAAATCTGAAATTTTGATCACGTAGACAGGCAGGGTTTTTCAAAATGCTACGCCTAAGGCGACAAACGGAGTGTGGGTATTATTCTGTGAAGCATGCTCGTTAGGAGGCCGAGAAATGTCATCCCGGAGTTTTTGGGGTCGCTGATCACGAATTTTAAATTTCGAAAGGAAAGACCTGAAAGGACAACGACTTTTTTTACTTTCTTCTACGGAGTATAATAAAGTATTGTATTCATGAAAAATTTCGACCTCTTAATTTTGCCTAAAAAACATTTCCCGATCACTCCCGAGTCGATTGGAGTCATATTTAAAAAATGTCTTTCTGTCTGTCAGTCTGTCAGTCTGTCTGTCAGTCTGTCTGTCAGTCTGTCTGTCAGTCTGTGTACAAGATTTCTCAAAAACTAATAGAGCTAGCGCCATGAAATTTTATAGGAATGTTGGGTCCTGAAATGGGACGACCCTATCAACTTTTGGTGGAAATCCGTTAACCGGAAGTATCCAAAATGGCGGTTTTTCAAAAATCGCAATTTCGTTTTTCTCGATTTACTCCCAAACTACGCGTTTTTTAGTGGCCTTAAGTATGACAAAACTTGGAGAAAATAAAATTTCCCACACTTTTGTCTTTAGCCATAACTCGATATCTCAACCTGTTATCGAGATAAACCGTTATTTCCAAAAAAAAAACAGTTTTTTGCGATTATCTCGAAAACTAACGGGTTTTTGCTGACTGAATGTATGAAGTGAATTAATGAGAATGGCATTCTGCACAATTTTGTTTCTTACCGTTATCCGTTATCTTTTACCGTTATTGAGATATTTTCATTAATATGTAAAAAATCATATGTTTGTGAATAATTTGCAAACTAACGGTTTTTTACAAATCAATTAAAAGAATAATTAAAGATTTTAACATTTTCTACATTTTTGCCATTTACCGTAAATTGATATCTTTTACCGTTCTCAAGTTATCTCAAATTTTGTTCGTTTTTGATATTTTTGGATGAACCAACAATTTATTGGGAGGTCGTCTTAGGTTGGCAACGCGACAGGGCTCTAGCGTAAATTGCGCAGGGTCGTAGATTTTGTAGAAGAAAGTTTTGTGTTGACCACAACTGATTTTTTCATTAAGAGTTCTAAATTATTTCTGAATTTTTTGTACGAAAAATCTTATGAAAACAAATTATTATTCGTCAACAACTAATATGATATTAGATGCCAGCTAGTTTAATATCATATTAGAAAAGATAAGAAACTGTAGAAATTCAAAGATTTTTTTCTTTGAAATTTGTAACCGTTTTTGGGACTAACTCCACTTCTTACTCAATCTTCAACTTCGTATCTACAAAATAGCAAACTAAATCTATTCAGAAATTTAGCATGTACCCAAGATGGAAATTCCAAGCAAGGATTTGAGTGACTTGAAAATTCCCCTCGGGCTGCCCAAAAAATATGTGGCAGTGTGACGGTGGTAGTAAATCGTATACAAAAATTCGCGAAAAAAAAAGTGACGGGGCAGAAAAACCGACCGACATGTCTAAAATTGACGTAACGTATGTGACGGACAGCGTATGGCGAATTACTTATCTGTTTCCCAGTTTATATTCAGATTTAAAATGTTCATGGTATAGGTTGATTTTGTTCGTATATTGATATTTTAACTCTTGCCTGCATAGTTTTTTAAATGAAAAAATTTTTTTAAAGTATTTTTTGGGTAACATACGGCGAATACAAACAGGAAAGCTGCGAACAGTGGTACCATTTTTTTGAAACTGCGATTTTTCATGAATATCATGTGCCATTATTCACAACATATAGGGTGGCTATAAGTCCCAAAATGGCCGAGACAGTCCGGGATTTAGGCCGGTTTCCCCGGCGTCCCGAAAACTAAACTTTTATCCCGGAATTGGGCAACCTAGAGTTGTGATTTCTTAATTCTTAAAAAAAAATAGAACTATAAACCCAAAAATTTTCACTTGCGGCGCATTTTGCTCAGAAACCATTATATCTTGGCCTGCGTTAAAATCCTAGAAAAAAAATTTCCAAAATTTTTAAGAAATTTACCCGTCTACTGGTGAGTTTTTTGCATGCATATGCATTCGAACTATTAACCCTCCGTCTACCATTGGGGTCAATTTGAGCCCACAGCAATAAAAATTTTCTCTAATTCTAGTCGTAATAGTTTTTGGACTTTGTAACTTCTTGACATTGTTTCTTTAAAAATTCTTCATTGTATTTTGCTGGAATCTATGGACATTATTGAAGTTTTTTCTAAGCGTACTCAGACAACTAAAGTAAAATGGCTTATTATGCGGCAGTCACACGACGCTGTTTTGCCAGCGCTGCTAGATATTGGGTTAGTAGCGCTGGCAAATAGCAACAGCAGGCAGCGTACTGAGAGGGTTCACACGATTTATAACTTAGTAGCGCTGGCAAACAGCAAAACCGTCGTTTGACATTTGAATTTGGGCGATTTTTTAAATAATAAACGTAAAATAACAACTTACAATAAACAAACTTTACCACTTATCAGACTTTTGACAGCTCAGTAACCATGCAACAGGGTCACGTGATCCCTAGTAGCGCTGGCAAAGTAGAACGGTCTCTACTTCAATAGCGCTGCTAAAATCATCGCGCTGCTGCTGTTAGTAGCAGCCTACTAGGGTTCACACGGTGCTGCTGAAACGGCTGCTAACAGCCAAACAGCTAGCAGCGCTGGCAAAACAGCGTCGTGTGACTGCCGCATTACAGCCAAACAGCCACTAGCGCTGGCAAGACAGCGTCGTGTGACCGCCGCATCACAGAAATGTAGTGAGTTGAGTATACGGAAGTGCTCCTAATTTATTAAAAATATTTATAATTTCAAAATTTACAAAATAAATATTTTTTGACAAACTATATATCCATCAAAATCACAAACATATGTTTGGAAACGACAAAGAAGAGATAATATTCTTGTTACAATAAAAATGTTGTTTGTCCCAAACAAAATTCGTTCACCACCAATACAATTATGTTTAGGGGAATCCAAGCCAAACAGTTCTATTTTGCGAATGTAAGAATACCAAGAAAAAAACTGGCAGAAAAAATATTTGGGAAATGCTAGGAAAAATTGGAGGAAAAAAGCAAGGGAAAACAGGGGAAAAATGTTAGGAAAAATAGTTGGAAAAATGCTATGAAAAATAGTTGGAAAAATGGTAGGAAAAATAATTGGAAAAACAGTGGGAAAAATTCTATGAAAAATAGTGGGAAAACATGTTGGAATTCGGTAGAATTAATGACGTCACTACTGAATTGCGTACGTCAAAACTTACAATTCGTGGTACATTCCAATCACAATTCCATCCTATTGGAACCTGGTACGAAAAAGGACTATTTTCACAGGAGAAAAGCTTGGATTTCCAGTCAAAATTCCAAAACCAAATGGATTTCCAAAAATTCCAAATCCAAATGGAATTTCAACCATCCTGAGCTGTGCTTCGGCATTAAAGGATCTTCCCCTAAGCTCTGACTGGAATTATAAAAAAAGAAACAAATTTGGTGAATCGTGATATAATGATATAAGACAAAAATAGATTTGTGTCAATCGCTTGCAAACTAACGGTTTTTCGAACAAACAGTTAACAAAATTTATGAGTTTTTAAATTTACTGCATTTTTGCCTTTTACCATAAATAAGAAGATTTTACCGTTATGGAGATATTTAAAATTTCGTAAAAAAATAATATTTTGGTGTAAACTAATATTTTATGCGTCGGGTTATAGATTGCGCAGGAACGTAGATTTTGTACAAGAAACTCATATGCTGTTTGCATAAGATATTCTTAAATAATATATTTGGGAAAGGTATTATACATTTGCATTACTTTCAGCATACTTGAAGATAAATCAAAATATTTCCTACGAATTATCTTGAACTTTTTTTTCTTATGAATCTCTTGTGTGTGCAACTGGGTTTTCAATTTCTGTGGATTCTTATTAAGAATGTGCACATATGAAAAAACGACGAAACTAAAAACGAAGGGAAGCAGAATTCACGTTACCTACTTTCCCAGCAAAACTCATGAAAACGAATATGCATGTGGCTCATTGCAACATCATTTTGATTTAAAAATAATAATAATCCAAGTATCTTATGTTAGAATTTTAAGTAAGCTATCCAGAAATTTACATGAGACTGAAATTACTATTTGTGTTAAGCATTCATATATGTCAGAAACATTCTTTACGCTCCAACAAACTCTCGTTTGAACAGTTCATACAGTGGATGATAACACGATCTTATACAGTTGCAAGTGCAAACGCATGATTCAATTTGGTGTTCGTTTGGACCTCACTTCTCCTTTTCGTGACTACACACTACACTACATTATGGCTTTGTGAGTCGTTAAGGCTTTTGCTTCCCAAATCGGGTTTTGGCTTTTGGTTCCCGGTTCACAGTTTCAATCTTCTGGACAAAATTTATACTCAAGGATACGTTGTACCAATTCCTGTAATTTAATTGAGTTTACTATGTATACACAGAGACAATGTTCCCATAGTTTCGAAGATATACGGTGGGTGAAGTGGTGTCATGCAGATAATGTCCATTGTGTTAGGAGAACTTTTGAAAGTAAGTGACATGTTCATATAGGAGAACTTACCGACTCTATGACACAATAATATATGACTATACGATTTCAATAACACATTTGTAGGATGTACTTGCAGAACAGATACATATATCACATCGTTTAAACCTTACATAATTCAAGTGATTAGAAATCTGATCCTGTGGGATTTGGCTAGTTTGTCTTTGGTGTGGACTTGTTTGTGATGTTCAACTAAATCAAAATTTGAATTTTCAATACGGGCTGAAGATCCCTAAATGCCATTGATGCAGTTTGTTGTCCTTGATGCATAAAAACCAAAGGAAATTTGTTTCTCAACTGTAAATATCTTCTAATCGAATTACTTGTAAAAATTGAATTATTGGTATCAGTTGAAACTGTCTAGCATATGGAAATATTAATAATATAAATATTATAATGTTTAACCCTTTACTACATTGTATTTCATATATGATTTGCCTTTTAAGATTCGTCCTATAATAAGCAAATACAAGTCTTTTTGACTTGACCTCAAAATCGATTGAAGCCTTTATGATTTGTTGTAAAAGAGAGAAAAAGGGTTTTTTATGTTTTTAAAATATCACAAATATGACAAAACATCCCACTATAGGAAATAATCATTTGACCACAAATTAGCATATTTCAAGGGAATTAACTCGGTGCGTGTTGGTACAAACCAAAGCAGAGTCGCTTTGGGACAACATGTTTAACCCTCCGTCTACCGAAAAAAAACCTGCTAGAACTACCGTTGGGGTCAATTAGACCCCAATCAGTAATGCGGCAGTCACACGACGCTGTTTTGCCAGCGCTGCTAGCTGTTTGGCTGTTAGCAGCCGTTTCAGCAGCACCGTATGAACCCTAGTAGGCTGCTACTAACAGCAGCAGCGCGATGATTTTAGCAGCGCTATTGAAGTAGAGACCGTTCTACTTTGCCAGCGCTACTAGGGATCACGTGACCCTGTTGCATGGTTACTGAGCTGTCAAAAGTCTGATAAGTGGAAAAGTTTGTTTATTTTAAGTTGTTATTTTACGTTTATTCATTTAAATTTGTGTGTTACGTTTATTATTTAAAAAATCGCCCAAATTCAAATGTCAAACGACGGTTTTGCTGTTTGCCAGCGCTACTAAGTTATAAATCGTGTGAACCCTCTCAGTACGCTGCCTGCTGTTGCTCTTTGCCAGCGCTACTAACCCAATATCTAGCAGCGCTGGCAAAACAGCGTCGTGTGACTGCCGCATTAGCAGCCGTTTCAGCAGCACCGTGTGAACCCTAGAGCGTTGCTATCACCAGCAGCAGCGTGATGATTTTAGCAGCGCTAGTGAAGTAGAGAGTGTTCTACTTTGCCAGCTCTACTAGGGATCACGTGATCCTGTCGCATGGTTTCTGAGCTGTCAAAAGTCTGATAAGTGGTAAAGTTTGTTTACTGTAAGTTGTTATTTTACGTTTAATAATTTAAATTTTTGTGTTACGTTTATTATTAAAAAAAATGTCCCAGATTCAAATGTCAAACCACTGTTTTGCTAATTGCCAGCGCTACTAAAGTATAAATCGTGTGAACCCTCTCAGTACGCTGGCTGCTGTTGCCACTTGCCAGCGCTACTAACCAACAGCAGCCAGCGGCTGGCTCAACAGCGTCGTGTGACCACCGCATAACCGAATCAAATACCTAGATATCGAATACTTTTGTATATAATTTTGTTGATTTATAATTCCCCTCAAATTTTTAATACAATTCTATCAAAACTAATTTCCTTTACATTTAGGACGGAAAGATTTTATCCCCAAACCCCATTAGGATCCGCTAGTGTTTAATTGTATATTCAATAATTAATTCGTAATAGTTTATTAGAAAGACTTTTGGAATATTCAACTGCAAACAGTAGCCAAATTAGTTAAATCACATACAACTGTATTTATTTCGTTACACAAACATTCTAAACATTCCCGGATTTAACCTAATAAATTTGCGCTTTAAATGCTTAATTCACGTAAATAAGTTGGAAAGCTTTTCCCAGATACAATTTGATACTAAGTAAGACATGAAAAGTGTGAAAATTGCTTTAAAAAGTGTGTAGCGTAGAAAGTCATGATTCCATACGTTTTGTGTGTCAAAGCCCTATGTTGACATAGCTAACAATTCAGAAGTGTTATGTTTGTCCTTATGCTCTTAACGTAATAGCCTTTGAGACGACTATACTTCCGAGTAAAATATCATAACATCGAATGACAATTGTTCCTTTTCCAAATACTAAGCCAAAAGCAATAAAAACGAAAGCAGGAAACTCATTTAGCCTTGATTATATCTTAACGATAAAACTATTTGTAAATTAGATCACACACAGGCGATAACAGAGATGTGTCGTAATACACCCAGTGCAACAACAATCAAGGAAAGAAATTCCTAAAATAAAGGAAACAATTCTTATCGTGTTATTCGGCACATAAAACTGATAATATAAAAGTCTACCCTTCGTTTCGTTGGGCATTTATATTTATATAAATATCGGTATATACGAAATTGGATATATTTGGTGTTCAACTCAAACTTAACTATATTACGAAGACGACCAAGTCCTAGTATGGATGGATCAAGAGGTTCTGATGCCAAAGAAGAAAAAAAATCGTAGGAAGGAGTGGTGTCTGAACATGAAGTTAAAGAAAAAAAGGAAGGTGTCGGTTGAACGATGATATCGGTGTCTGTTACTACGATTGTACACAGAGGGTTGAATATATAAGGACATAAAAATCGACAGCCTTTCTTTTGGATTAGACGCAAAATAAAAATGGATCTCAGGTTCTCCTTGATTTTGTGATTAGAACTTAACTTAAGCTGTAGAAAGTGGACGTGATGACCATTTTAACTCGAACAAAATATTGTTCTTTTTATTTGTATATTTGAGGGCTTACATCCAGAATTTAACTGAAAGTGGGAAATTCTATCCCAAACGGAAGATAATAAAATCTAACAGGAACTGCTTGTTGAATAAACACGAACTCGTTCAATTCATTATTTTATTGGATAGAATTTAAAATCAATTTCCCTTTGACCAATCACAATCGAGTCAAATATTTGTCATCAAACATTTTTGTACAGTCACCTAAAGCACTCGGAAAAACATCATGACCAAAAAAACAATTAATTTTTTTCTTACTAATGAAACTCTGTAATAAGCAATTTATAAATTACTGAAATTGCTGAATTGTTATCGAATTGAATAATGAAACTGTAATTTATTACAATTGCATTTGCAGAAAATACTTTTGTGATTTCAGTCTGCGAATTCGCATCATAGATTTAGAGCATGCTCAACTCTGGAGTCAAAAATAGGACTTTGCACGAAAAATTTATCAAAATTTTCTATTCGGTTCAAAATTTAGATCCAGCAATTTTCGAGCAAAAAGAGTAGGGCAGCCGAATACGCAATTACTATTGTTAAAACAAATCTTGTTATCTCAAATGGACATCTCAAACGTGCACATTCCACATAACTTTAGGAATTGTTAATTCCTTGTGGGAAAATTTCCGACTGTCGCACGCTGTGATTCAAGTCCACTCAACTTGCTTTACGAAATGATAGTTGCCGCTGGGTGTTAACGACATCATCGGTCTAGGTTGTTATCACGGCCTCTGATGTTGATGGGTTGCAACGTTAAAACCTTACAAATGTTGTAATTCATCCATGGTTCGCAATCCATGTAAAAACTGTAGGTGCGAAGCAGGGAAGAAATTATTATGAAATCTCAATTGAGGAGGCCCAGGCTCTTTGAGAGCTGTAGCGCCGAGAATGATGATGATCGTGTTAAGGATATCCACTTGAGTATTTTCAACTCCTCAATAGAGATTATTAAAAAAATAAGTTCGATAGTTTGGAATGGCACGAGGATTTTTAGGTATTTTGCAAGTAATAATTCACTCCTTCTTTTGTGATGCCTCCTTAATTCTCTTGGAGCACGTAACACAAAACCAAATAGCAGACGAACAGACAGATATACAGACAGACGGACTGACAGACAGACACACAGTCAGACAGACGGACGGACAGACATGCGGACATACAGACAGATAGACAGACGAACAGACAGACGGACGGACAAACAGACAGACAGACAGACAGACAGACAGACAGACAGACGAACCGACAGACGGACCAACAGACAGACGGACGGACAGACACGCGGACATACAGAGAAACAGACAGACAAACAGACGGATGAAGAGGCAGACGGACAGACAGACAGACGGACAGACAGACGAGCAGACAAACAGACAGACGGACGGACAGACACGCGGACATACAGAGAAACAGACAGACAAACAGACAGATGGAGAGGCAGACGGACAGACAGAGAGACGGACAGACAGACGGGCAGACAGACGGACAGACGGACAGACAGTCAGACAGACACACAGTCAGACAGACGGACGGACAGACAGACGGACAGACAGACGGACAGACGGACAGACGGACAGACAGACAGACAGACAGACAGACAGACAGACAGACAGACAGACAGACAGACAGACAGACAGACAGACAGACGGGCAGACAGACGGCAAACAGATGGATGAACACAAATAGCTACTGTATCTATAGAGGACAGGTTCTAAATTTGAAACATCAGCTAATAAAATGTGACTAAAATATACAAATTCATCGTTTTTACGTGCATGTATATATAAAACTTTTTATTTCAAAAACTTATTACATAAGTAAAAAATAATGAAAATATTATGTAGTAATATCGGTGGCAACAAGTCATAAGGGCATAAGTCTGTTTTTAGGCTAAGCCAAATTGTTCTGTGTATTAAAGTAAATACAGATCTTTTTATCTTGATCTGAAAATCGACTTAGGCTCTTATGACTTGTTGCCACAGATATATAATATTCATTTCTGGTTCACTCTCTTCAATAAATCATTCCCAAATAATATTTTCATTAATATTACATGGAAAAGAGTTAATTTGATGTGGAAAAGAGTTTATTTCGACTACAAAACTTGTACAGAGACCATAACTCGCCCCGCATTGAATAACAAAAGTTTTTGGATTTGGTTCCATCTGGGCTGCCTTTGAAAATATCACTACTGAAGTAGCAATTGTATATCAGGTATATCTAATAACCAGGGCCCGGATATTTAAGGCAAAAAGGCATTTTGCCTATTTTGCTTTTTTCGTTCATTTTTGTATAATAACTGCCTTTTAGGCATTTTTGCTTATTTTCCCACTTTTTCGACCATTTAGCCTTTTTTTAATGCCTTTTTTAATAATTCCGATCTTAAAAAGATTTATAAATTCCTTTTAGGGTAATTTAAGTACCCATAAAAATTATCATTATTTTTTTTTTGATTTGGCAATGCCTATATTTATGACAGTTGCGCCAATGTGCGATCAGTTTAGTTTTGGTAGTAAATTGAAATCTTAGAAATGCCAAAAATCACACGAGAAAACCGCCTTATACTCGTGAACCTTGTAAATACATTTGGTAAAGACTGTTTCTCGACAGACGGGAGTTTGCTTTTCTGCAAAATTTGCGAAAAAGTAGTGAATCATTCAAAAAAGTATTTTGTGACACAGCACATAAAAATTGCCATACACAAGAATTTATTGCAGAAAGCAAGTTCAAAAAAAGTCGGGTTATTCAAAAATGCAATCAGCAGAAGAAGCGACTCATAATTTTTTAGAGATTTATGTATGGCATTTGTTAAAGCAAATATTCCACTTTGGAAATTGAATAATTATATTTTGAAAGAGTTTTTTTCAAAAATATTGCCATGAAAAAATTCCAGATGAATCAACGTTACGAAAGAATTGGAAACCTGCTATTTAGAAACAATTTCGGGGATTAGAAAAGAACTTTTAGGTAAGTTTTATTAGTTCACTTAATTATTTCTTGCAATCAGTATTAGATCCGTATTACCTATTATGATTCTTAATGCACCTAAAGTAACGTCACTATAACAAGTTGTAGGTAAAAAGCAGCGAACACTTATATTACTTAAATGAAGTGAGGCTCTTTATACGGCTATTAGCTTTTTATATATTTTTTTTAATTTATTTATATGAATTTAATTTATCTGAAATTTTTTGCAAGCGTTCTGCGTTCAATTTTGTGATACATGATATGTCATATTCGTGCAATGAAAATGCCTTTTGTTTAAATAAATGCCTTTTTTTTGAAAAATTAATGCTTATTCAGTCTTTTATACTGCCTTTTTGCCTGCCTTTTTTCCCATTTTATAAGTGCCTTAAATCCGGGCCCTACTAATAACTTATAACCTCTGCCTCCAGAAAGCAAGCATATTTGGTTCCCTTTCTCGAGCTTGGATGATTTCCACCAAACCTAATCAGTGGTAGAAAAATATTGACAACAAACCATCGATGGCAAAATCATCGAACGCGTTGGTCCTTCACCATCGATGTTTCGATAATATCGGCAATCGATGCTCAACCCTAGATAGATCCCAAGTGTTTATATAGATTAAAAATAGTAATAATACAAAAAATTAAGGCAAAAATTAAATAGCATATTGTAGCATCCGCCTGGAAATGAAATTTACTATTAGAAAGAAAAAAATATCAATGAATGAGGCACTTATCCGAAGGTTTGTTGATGTGTTCATCACGGGTCCGTCCGTTGTGTTCTGATCTTCTGATCGTCGTCCGTTTTGCCGTCTGAACCCTTGCGTCGAAGTCACGCAGGATTATTGAGTAGAATAAGGAACCTAAAATCTGGAACGGAAGGCATTACTAAAAATAAGAAATTCCAATTCGAAACATTTTCTAACCAGAATCGAATTGTTTACCTTTTCGCACTGGAAAATACCCCTTCGTCGCTCGGGTAATCCTGGTCTTCTTCGCTTGTGAGACTCCCTGGTCGATGCGGAATAAGCCCTTAAGAAAGTAGCCCTAGAAAAATAATTAAGAATTAGAGATTAAATATTAAAAACTTTGTAACAAAATATTCCTACCTGGTTTCTAATCGATCACTTTGACAGCACAATAAAAACAAATAAAGGCGTTACCAGCTGTGCACTAATATCCTTTGCGGATCAATTATTTTTAGTACCCACTTGAGACACTTTCCCCCAAAGGTCACTTTAGTAGCACCAGAAAATTTGAAAAATCGTAAAAATTTGATTTTATTTAATTGTAATTAGTTGCTGAGTAATTGTCCCCCAGCAAGTTGGGAATAAGACTAAAATAAAAAAAGGGTTTTAAACCCTCCTTCTTGTAAAGTTTTTTTAAGTGCTGTGTGAAAGTGGGAAAGAGTAGGTTTTCTTTTTTATTTGGATAATTGTGTAGTGAATAATTTAATTATTGATTCCTGCAGCTGAGCCGAATTTCACCTAGAGGGACCTCGTCGTTATAAAAAGAAATCTACGCAGATAAATTAAAAAGGGAAGTACCCTAAATTTTATAAAAAGAATTTGAAAAATTAAGTTTGCTGCGGATTTTAAAAAACCTAAATAGCCGGCTAAAGTTCAGGGCAAACTTTAGCCGAGACGCAATCGCTCAGTCTTTCCCGCGGTTTTTTTTCTGTTCTTCTGTTTCGTTTTTCCTACAAACAAGAACATTCTACGAGCATCTGCAATTTTGCATCATTTTTGGCATTGTCGCCGGAGTAAATTTTCCGGGGAAAAGTCGGCAAGGAAAACGGCAGCCAAAATTAGCGTTAGCCAAATCAAGCCGCTTTTCGCGCCGAAATTCGACGGCCAGTTAATACGGCATTTTTACAATTCGAATAGTCAACGGATTTATTCAAAGCAAACGATTATTCATCAACAGCGAATGAACTTCAATGGAAAACGGATCGAATCGAAATTCTTTGTTTTAGTTAGCTTCAATTAGCGTTTTTAGTTTAAATCAATTTATTGAATTGTTTATCGAGCATTTAGTTATTAGAAATCATTCTCCAAATATGATTTAAAATTGTTAAAAGGATACCACCACTTTTTATGATTTTATTTTATGCGCAATTTTATTATCGTCGTCATAGAGTCTCTGGGCCCAAAGATTTTATCCTTAGCTACAATATAATTTCACTTGTGGGTAAAATTTTGAAACCACGAATTATTATAAATTCTGTGTGGTAACCATATTTTTTTTTTGTGTGGAGAATTTAGTCTTTTCGATTATGTTTTTGGTTTATTTATTTTTGATTTATTTATTTATTTATTTTTCCTCCTCCTAGTTATGAACGAGGTTTATTTAATTTAATTATTAATATTATAGTTTAGACATTTAGTTATTTATGCAATGTTGCGATTATTCGATACCGTAGTATAATTTTTATAAATGAATTTAAACATAATTAAATATATTTTTTTATGAGTATTGAAAAGAGTGTTTGGATTATGTTCATGTTTGTGTGAGCGTGTTTGATTTAGCGCAGATGCAAAATTTGAAGACGACGGAGGAAAAAGGTAAGCGCCGTAACTGCTCCACCTGCGGTTGGTAAAGGATTTCCTTCCCCTTTCCCTCCCGAGTAAATTTTAGAAGAAGATGAGCTATGGTTTTTGTATATGGCACGAATTTATTTGTAGCAGAGAGTGGTGATAGGAAGGTTGGCAAGAACCGACCCCGTCCGACGAGCTAAGCCCCTGAACTTCCAGCGTGCCACCCTGCCTCCCCTTCCATCACGACAACGTAATAAAGATCATCTCGTCACTCTGTATGTTACAAGATAAATTCAAACTTTTATTAAAAATTTATTAAAATCCAGTATTTATGATAAAGAAAACACACTTTTTACTTATTTTGAAATAACTTTTTTTGTTGGAATATCACAAATAGAGGAATGTCAACATATTTTTTATCTTTTGTTATCGCCCAAGAACAATATATTTTCCAAATAGCCACAATTAAAATCTGTACCTAAATAGAGGCAAGGCTGTACCATCTAGCAATATTATTAATCGCGTGGATGATTCGTCGGGAAGTCCAACAAAGATTGTAACCTCAATAGAATGAAGAATCATCGCAAACCATCTCTAATAAAACTTCAGTACTAAGTTCCATTTGTTTATATAGAAGACGTCTATCCTTAAGGAAATCCTGAATAATACTTTAATCCCATCCTTATCTTGTCAACTTTTGTTAAACAGACAAAAGCTCCAGCATTAGCGCGTCGTTTGTGATAATCTCGTTAGTTGTCGTGAAAGGCATATTCCTACGCCATTCAAAGCCATCTCATAGTATATCCACGGGATGAGCACCATCAGAGAACAAGTACCAGTTCAACATAACATCAGGAAGTAGAGGAATACGTACGTATAGCTGGTGGAAAATTGTACGAAATAAAAAAAAAACTGGGTGGAAAAAAATATAAAAAAGGACGAACGAAGGCAAACAAGACGGAAATGACTTGCAGGGGGTGAGCATAAGATAACGAAGGGGATATCAATAATGTCGAGAGCCAATATAAATTACCGACATCAAGGACGAGAGAACAAACGATGATCCTCTACCGATACGATGTGATGCCATACGATACGATTTCATACTTATGTATGTCAATAGATACATCGATTGAGCATTAAGTTGAGTAAAGAGCCATGAAACATAAGGCATTAGACATCAAGAACCGAAAATCAGGCACTAGTGTATTGAAGGCTTTTCCAATGTGTATCAAACCGAAAATTTGTTAAAGAAGGATTATGGTCAAATATTCTTCATTTTTGGTTTACTTCCGCCCGCAATTTATTAGACTATGATGGATTTCCCATTTGTTGGGTCTTATGAATCCCCCCGTAAATAAAAATTGGATTTAAAGTTTTCGGGCAATCAAGTAAAATTCACCCTAAGATTTTATGGAGAAAAAACACATTAGACACATTGTCGAATATCTGTGCGTGTTTTCAGGCATACATCGGGGAATGGAAAATTTTCTGACCTGATAGGAAAGGCAGAAAATTACTGAATTTATTTCCACTTTCCAGAGTTTTTTGTATTAGAACAGGGCCAGGAAAGCTTTCAAAGTTCTCGGGCATCCACTACCACTGACAAGCGATTTACTTGTTTATATGGCTTGCTCTCCGAGCCTAGTTCAAACTTTGTTGAAAGCTCTTTTTCATTATTTTTGGTTTTGACACACTGTTAATTGTTTTACTTTACGTTAAAAAAAGTTTTGATAATGAAAAATGTTTATATGAAATTTCCGAATTACAATCGGAAAATAAAAATAATTTCATAAAACCAGAAACATTAATTTGATCAATTGATATTTTATGAAACGACTGAAAATGCCTATATAAATTGTATTTTTTTATTGTTTTAATTTCCTGAAATCATAATAAACATTGCATTGTGTTATCACACCGAATAAGAAAACAATCATGTCCAAAATTCGTGTCGTCTTTTGAGACAGAACGCTTCATGATTTTCAGCAGTGTTAAATTTTTCATGATTTTCAGCAGCATGAAATACACCACTGCTTCAGTCAATGTCCTAATGACAACTGGAGCTAATAAAAATCTCTCGCATAAATGGCCTTACTTAGAACTCAGCAAAGCTCCATGATATGCAAAATGCACAAGTAGAAGCAGGACGGGTTATATGCAAAGTGAAACAGAGTATTTCTTTCATATGCGTATGTATGCAGTTTTCGTACAAGCCAGAATGAAACGGGTAGCATGAAGAATCGATGTATAACAGGGCACTTTGAGCTGCGAAAATGCCCTTGGTGCACATGGCCGAAGCCCGCTGTATTAGAAAATAAACATTCGACCGGGTGATAGAAAAGTAAGAGCTTCTAAAAGTAGATCGAGACAGGGTTAATCGTTAAAATCATTTTTCACTACAATTTCATTTTTCTCATTCCCTCAGATTTTTTTAAACTATTAATTTTGCAATCATTCTAAAATATTAAATTAAAAAAATATATAAAGACAAAACTGACGAAAATTTTGGCTAAATTTTGAAGAAAATTTGCTGAAAATTGTAAAGAAAACCGGAAAACTTGTTATTAAAGGATCGACAACTCATCGAAAAGTGGTTTATTATACATCTGTGGTAACAATAAATAACCGCTTAAGTCAACTTAAGATAAAACGGAGTTATTAGTACCACCATATTCCCCATATCTTAATGCGTGTACACTAAATTTGGTCGAATCTAAAATTTGGTATTCCTACTGTTATTCCGCATAGTATCCTATTTCGAATACGGCGCATTTTTTTCGCAATTGCAAAACAATTTCTTTCGCAATTGCTTTTCCAACTTTTTTCAAAAATATATTCCAAATACTCGAAATCGTAAATGCGATTTGAGAATTGGTAATTGTTATTGGTTTCTGTTATTGGTTGTCACCACAGATATGAGTCAATCGGGGTATTCACAGTCCTCTTTTAAATTGCGAGTAAATTTACCGCTCGGTAATTCAGTCAAATTTAACAGTAAAAATGAATTACCGGATCCGGTAATTGTAGACATGCCTTGAGTCGTGTTTTCCGGCCCGGTTATTCGGTATTAAGAATCAACCGCGAGTGGCGCTAGTAATGTTTTTAGTTGTCAAATTTTCTCGCTGGTTTTTTGTTAATCTCATCGGACTGAAAATTTTTTCAATTTTGATAGCCGTTGCCACAATAGAAATTCAAAAGAATACATCAAACATGGATTTAAAGGTATGTGACATATTTTACAACCAAATTCGCAGTTCATGATTTGGTCACGTATCCAATAAAAGCGCTGTTCTCAAATCTGTGCTGTGGGATGTTCACAGCAGAATATTTTCAGTCTTTTAATATTACCGAAAACACCGAATACCCAAAATTAAAAGAGGACTGTGAATACCCTGACTGTATTGTATTTTATGAGAAAGCAACGAATGGTGAAATGAAATCTTTCTTACATAATCAAACTTAATGTGATAAATATAATTGGGTAAACTCATAGAAAAAGTTGGTCACATGTTTAAAATCATTGCAAAATTAACCAAATTTTTGTTAAAATCACAAAAAAAATTGTCTTTTGGGACAAATATTTTTGGAGGGAAGTATTTGTTGAACAAAAAGAAATTTTATTTGAACAAAAATAAACTTATAAATTATGTTTTGTTAAATCAATAAAACGATTGTGAAATTAACAACGCCTAATTTGTCAAAATTACAAAATAATATTATATGTACAAATATTTGTTTTTCAAATAATTCTTTTATCAATTCAACAAAAAAAAAATTGAAACCAATTTTGTCAATAGGAAAGAGGTTTTTGTTATTTTTTTGAGTGTACATATATTATTATTTTTTAAAAGCTTTTATTTAGCTCGCTATCTTGTCTGTTTGTCTGTTTGTTTGTCGGGGTCAAATCTTGCAATCAAATTTTGACCCACTTCCACTTGTCCGATTGACTTGAAATTTTGCACACTTATATAAGTCCGATGACAATACAATGTTTTCACTACTTCGTCCTTGTAAGGATAACGGAAGGTCCTGTAAGGATAACGTGATTATCCTTTTCTCCAAATTTTCCGGAAAAAAATATATTCTGGGGGTTTTTGGGGTCGCTGAATCCGAATCTGTCATTAAAAAGTCAATAAGGATAACGGATGGTCCTGTAAGGATAACGTGATTATCCTTTTCTCCAAATTTTCCGGAAAAAAAATCTATTCTGGGGGTTTTTGGGGTCGCTGAATCCGAATCTGTTATTAAAAAGTCAGTAAGGATAACGGAAGGTCCTGTAAGGATAACGTGATTATCCTTTTCTCCAAATTTTCCGGAAAAAATCTATTCTGGGGGTTTTTGGGGTCGCTGAATCCGAATCTGTCATTAAAAAGTCAGTAAGGATAACGGAAGGTCCTGTAAGGATAACGTGATTATCCCTTTCTCCAAATTTTCCGGAAAAAAATCTATTCTGGGGGTTTTTGGGGTCGCTGAATACGATTCTCAAGTTAAAAAGCCTGTAAGGACATCTCAAATGTAAGGATATATATTCGAAGACTAAAAAGAAAATAAAAAAAATAAAAAAAATTTTTTAAAAAAAGCTTTTATTAAAAAAGAATGCACTAAAAAGAAAAAAATAATTTTCTGGACCCTGTGTATCACAAATATAAAAGCTTTTAAAAAGCGAGATAAAGCATAAAACAATAAAATAAAAATTTATCTCGCTTTTAAAAAGCTTTTATATTTGTGATACACAGCGTCCAGAAAATTATTTTTTTCTTTTTAGTGCATTCTTTTTTAATAAAAGCTTTTTTAAAAAAAAATTTTTTTATTTTTTTTATATATTGGGTGTACAAATACCTTTCCGCCGTTTTTTATCAAAAATTGGGCATTTTTTGTGAAAGAATAGTACATTATGTTCTATTCGAAGTATTGCCCATCGCTTCACACTACTTTTTTCCAACTTCCTGGCAGCATACGGATACCGTGTCGGAAGAATGCTTCATCTTTTGAGGCTATCCACGATTCTACCCAATTTTTGGCTTCTTCGTAAGAATGGAAGTGCTGCTCAGCCAGGCCATGTGTCATCGATCTGAACAAGTGGTAGTCGGAAAGGGCGATGTCTGGAGAATATGGCGGGTGGGTTGGACGTCCCATTTTAGTGTTTTCGGGTAGGTTTTGAGTGGCGATGATACATGTGGATGAGCATTATCATGCAGGAGAATAACTTTGTCGTGTCTGGAGTAGTAGTGGGCTTAATCTCATCAATTGTGTTCGGTAGACAGCCCCAGTAATAGCGAAAACACAATGGCGCGTCAACGCGTTCGTAAGCTTTGACATTTCAGCGCACCAAGCACGCCTTGACAATTGAACGCTTTGAAGCGTCTGTGCTAAAACCTAATAACGCTTCGTAAGATCTACACGCTTCACTATTTTTATTTCAAATAAAATGGAAATAAAGCGTTTATGTGAATTAAAAAGCATTTGGAAGACATAGAATTTGTTGCAGGAGTACAACACAAAGCACATGAATTAAAAACATCAATTGATGATGGTGAATTCAAGAAATAAATATTGAAAGAGATGCGAATGACTTCTTTATAAAATAAGTTATTTAAATAAAAGCCACGATGATCCTTAGCATCTTTTAAAGTCACTAGAATAATCAGCGAATATATTTCAATCATTTTTACTTTATTTTTTGTCTTGTTATTCCGCATTTTCACACAATTTCGATTTTAGATTGCATAAATATTAATTATTTATCTCTTTTTTAATTAATCGTTCCATAAATGCATAATTTGCCCCACCATTTTCCAAAAATCACTCACAATACGCAATTTTCATTCGAATTTCAAAGCGCCAACGCGTCTAAAAGTAGAAAGTAGGTCTACTCCAAGCGTCAGGGCGCTTTGAAGCGTCAAGGCGAAGCGCCATTATAAATCGTCCCATAGTAAACCACAGGTTTTACTTTTGAAGCGTCGAAATGTCAAAGCTTACGCACGCCTTGACGCGTCATTGTGTTTTCGCTATAATGGTTTCGTTCAGTTTGAGCAACTCATAATACACGACACCAACCTGATCCCGCAAATGACGCTAATTCGGCTCAAAACTCGAAATTTTCGCACACAGAAGAATAAATTATACTGATAAAAATTCACTAATATTTCAAGGTTATGTTGTCGACAGATGTCAGATCTTCCGATAATGACGTTTTACATCTGAAAATTTTAACCATAACTTACTTTTGTCAAACGGCGGAAACTTATTTGTACACGCAATATAATTGTAATTCGGTATATGTTTTGTAACGTCCCAGAAAGCCTAGACATTGCGACGCTTCCTATGCAATTTTAAGATTATGATCGCTCTATTGGAATTTTTTTTATATCTACGAAAACATTAAAAAAAGCTCGAGTACTAATTGATGTCAAAATTTGGCGTGGAACAGGCTTTTATCAAAATATAAACCTTTTCTGAAAATGGGACAAATTAAACCACTCCCCCCCTCTTTCCGATATAAATGGAAAAGATTTGTGCAATTTGCTCGAAAACGGTTCGTTTGTTTCGAAGAATAGGGTTCTGTGGGACGATAACAGCTTTCGAAAGCAAAAACCGCGTCAAAATCGGTTAAGGTTTACTGGCAGAAGTAGGACTTACAAATTGCGTTACATATACGAACGAACACACGAACCCATGAATACACGCACACTTATTCTAAACACAAAAAATATGACCGAATTGCAATTATTTCTGTTCTTATTTACACTTGCATTATTATTATGATATAATATTCAAGTTGATCTCCAGTCTAAATATATATTTACATTCTATATTAGTTATAGTTAATTAGTATTTGTAAACATCAAAACATTTCTATAAGAAAGCAATCAGTTCATTGCGATTATTTAATTGTATTAGTAAGTTGCAATCGGATACGAACTTGGGTCTTGCTTGAGATTCATTTTCCGGGTTGCCGAATAAGTTTTGGAGGCGTACAAATACTGTACCTTCTTTAGTGAAATACAAGTAATGTATCTAATAGGTTCCAGTCGTAGGTAAATGCCACTTGATAGTGGCATAACCGAGTAACCGATACAGACTGAGCATCATAAATGCAAGTTGGATGTTATCAAAATGGAACGAAGCTGCCTCAACAATCTAAAAAAAAACTTTGCTGAAAAAATCTCCATGGAAAATTTTCCCATGTTCTAATAATTTTCCGATATTCTCAAAATGTTTTTTCAGCAAATTCAAGTTCTGGCAGAATTAAAATATTTAATTTCTGAAAATTGTGAAACATGGCTGAAACCAGAAAAATGTATTATTTTAAATGAAAGGTGACTAGAATTGCAAAAAGTTTTTTTTTATCGAAATTTCATCTCAGTCCGTGTCCCAGGTTTACCAAAACCGTTTTTTAAGACATCAGAAATGTCTTGAACTTTTATGTTTTAGTCTGACGGGACAATTTATTAACTTTGCCTAAATTAAAATCTTAAATGCATAAAATTAATGCATATTTATTAGTATTCAAAAGTTTCGTTGGTTAGCAATACTTATTTAAATATTAGATCGAGATTAAAAATGCAAAAAGTTTTTTTTTTTTGTGAAAAGAATGACAAAACCAAATCAGTTTTAAATTGGCAAAGTTATTAAAAAATAATGTGCGAAAATTTTGTCAAACTCACGTCATCCTGCGGCTGAACGACTGCAATAAATGATAATTTTATAGACTTTGTACTGTGCATTAGCTTAATAGGTTTATTCCATAATATCGAGGACATCAGCATGGATATTTCTTAACTAGATAATTTTGTCATCAAATAAATTGGATCAAATTTTGATATCCTTTGCGGTATAAAGCATACACATTGTATGAAAAAAAATCTTCTCTTAACAGCAAAGTATTCTCAACCAAACCGAAAAAAAACTGTACCAAATAGATAAAAAAATGAGGAAAAAATCTTTCGGCCTCCCCTCATTTAAATTCCTGTCACGAGGTAGACATTTCTTTCTACTCTGATATCCTTCGAGGACTAGCTATATAAGAAAAAGCATATCCCTAAATAAATCTGATAATTCAATTTGCATGGGGAATGGAAATCTACGCAGACGAGTCCTTAGTGAAAAATAAATTTTTCTGTTCGCTTTTCTTTTGAATTTCCCTTTTTTCACTCTAGCAATTTATTCGATAAGAGAATAGCACTAAGGCAATTGTTTGAAGGTGAAAAGGAAGCATTCAAGTGTTTGATATTTCACGAATTGAAAAGGAACTTTTAATTGCTTGGAATTTGGCATTTCTTTAAATAACTTTAGACAATAATTTATTGTTTTTCATAGACTCAAAACCTATCGCAGATCTTTTTTTAAAAAAAAAAATCGTTGAAAATATTCTCTTCGATTTCTTACACACTTAAGTTTGTTTCATTTGCAAATTGTCTTCGGATGTAAAAACAATTCAGAGGAAAACCAGTATATTTCACTCCGCACGATAATTGAAATTTTAGAAAGAATAAAAACAGTGGCAGGTTTCTGTTCAAAAACCGAATCAAATCTGCAATTAAAGTTTTTAAAACTGTTGAAATTAAACAAAAAAAGCACTGCTCCGAAAAGTATAAAATAACACCTATTTCATACTGCAGGCATTCATGTTGTACTAATTTTAAAGCCGGTAGCATCCAGAGATACACGTAAGCTTTGGTCGTGAAGCTTGATATCCATCAGGTTCTCTTGCCTCTCCCCTCTAAAAACTTTATGTTTGGCAGAGATTGTGTTACGTGACAAAATAGTTGTCAAGAAGCTATGCGACAGAGTTTAATATGTGCCATGGCTTGGAAATCAGTACGGCTGGAGTATGAAAGACAGGTTATTTTATTCTTTTCATAGCGTTTTTCAAAACATTTCATTTCTTAAATGTTTATTTTATGTTCACATTTTTTGGAAGCTTTTTGGACTTTTGAATATATGCTGAAAATTGGAACGAAATCCGTTCACCGGCTTTCTTTTAATCGAGTTTTTCAAGATAATTTAAAAGAAATTAATGAATACAATTCGCTTTCGAGAAATTTTTATTTGTGTTTAAGAATATGAGGAAAAGCTCAATTTTTCAAGGCTACCAAAAACAAAACCTTCATTTTTGTCGAAAATAGCTGCTATTATTAATATCAATTAATTAATAACTAAAAATTAACTCAGTTAACAATATTTTAAAAATCTTTTGTAGGCGTCAAAGGACAAAGGCTCAGAACGATCTTCTGATAACGATCGGTTTTATCGATATCGATCTGTATGATTTAGTCACTCGATAATAAACTGTTGTCCGAACCAGTCGCTCTTTTATTTGCTTTGTTCTACAATCTCAGAAGTGGTATGAACCGGAAAGTTTAAGTCGGAAGAATTGAAATTGTTTGAATTTGTTCGTGCCGTGTAGTGCAAAATATAGAATTTTAAAATAAAATTTTTGAGATTTGCCAATTTTTTCCGCCACATTTATACGAAATGACTGATAGTGCGGAGGTGCGTTCACGTGCTCAATTGTTCTTGGAGAGGGCCAAGACCAACGACTTAAAACTGAAACTCCAAAGTTTGGAGATGCCAACAGGTGGTATCAAGGCCGCCTTGAAGTTACGCCTGGAAGAGGCGTGGAGCAATCTATCGAGCGACCAGCTACTGTTACACTTGCCAAGCCACATGGACGAAACTGTCGAGGACGAGCAGGTAGCAGAGGAGGAGCCCAACGTAAGTACGGCTCATAATAATTCGATTGAGGATTATAGGGATGTCGACCTAGACAGTGAAATTTTACGTCTTCGTGAAAAAATTGAAAAAAAGCGACAAATAATGGATCTAAAAAAGCAACTTCACGAATTAACGGTCAGTGATACGGCATCTAGTTCCAATTGCAAGCCGATGCCTTTTCATTTTAGAGACATTGAGGACTCTTTGTGTAAATTTAGCGGTGACGATCACTATAGAATCGAAAAATGGCTTGTCGATTTTGAAGAGACAGCGGAAACTTTACAATGGGACAATCGTTTACGGTTCATTTATTCAAAACGCCTGCTTGTTGGAACAGCGAAATTGTTTTTGCGAACAATCAATGCGAATTCATGGACGGAGTTGAAAAATGCATTGCTGAAAGAATTCCGGAAAATTGTCTCCGCCGCTGAAATCCACAGTGAGCTGCGCAACAGAAAAAAACGCCGTGACGAGACCCTTCAACAATATGTTTTAGCTATGCAGGAGATTTCCGCAACCTCCATCGTTTCGGAAGCTGATGTCGTACACTACATTATCAACGGCATACAAGATAATCCAGGTAATAAACTTCTCCTTTATGGGGCTCAAAACATGGTTCAACTGAGGATCGCTCTGAAAAACTACGAGAAGATGAAAAAAAGTTCTACCATAACTACTGGACCATTAAAGCCGACTAGTCATCGATCCCAATTCCAGAAAAACGAACGAAAATTGAAATGCTTTAACTGTAATGAGACCGGGCATTTTAGATCCAATTGCCCTAAACCAACACGCCAGCAAAACGTTTGCTTCAAGTGCGGCAAACCGGACCACTTTGCATCAAATTGTCCTGTAAAACCTACCATGGTGGTGGAAGATCCAAGCGAAGAAGATATCAGCGAATTTGACGAACACCAGCTACATAATGAAAATCAGGATCAACTGTACGTATATTCTATCCACAATGAATTTGAACAGCAGATTAATTACGAGTTCTTCGAAGATGGTGATGAGGGGAGAAAATTTTTTACATCATTGACGACGCTGTTGGATTCCGGCAGCCCGATTAGTTTCGTACAACAGAGGTTTATTCCTCCTGCAATAATCAACAAAGTCGACCAAAGGCAACATTCTTTTAAAGGACTTAATGGCAGCCCGTTGATGATCATCGGACAGGTGTCAAGTAACATTTTTTTCAAAAACCACAAATTTAAATTATCAAATATTTTTGTAGTAAGAAATTTTTCTATGAGTTACTCTATAATTTTAGGTCGAAATTTTATGAAAGTCGCCAATCTTAAACTAATTAATATGCAAGAGGACAACATTAAGAAAATTAAAAGGTCATGTGGTCATGTTGCTGTAGAAGGTATGTTTCCAAAATCGACACAATCACTTACTAGTAATGACGATGATAATTTTGAGCATCAAATTTTAAATATAAGTATTGATAAATGTGAGCCTTCGGTGTCTCTTAAAATTAACGAAAAATTAAGTAGTGTCTGTAAATTAGAAATTAACAAAATCGTGACAGAAGTTTTAAAATCGGGAGAAAAAGAGCTAAGAAAGGATAACGCGGTTGAAATGGAAATTCGATTATCTAAAGACAATCCATTTTATTGTTCACCCAGACGGTTACCTTATTCACATAAGATCGAATTGCAAAATATTATCGACGACTTGTTGAAGAGGGGAATTATTCGCGAAAGTTGCTCTCCCTACGCCTCACCAATTGTTTTGGTTAAGAAGAAAAATAACGAGCTTCGACTTTGTGTCGATTATCGCGAACTCAACAAGGTAACACTCAAAGATAACTTCCCATTACCTCTAATTGAAGATCTCCTCGATCGGTTGCGTAATAAAAAGTATTTTAGCCTTATTGATCTTAGAAATGGGTTCCATCACGTAAGAGTGGCTGAAAATTCCGTCAAGTACACGTCTTTTGTGACACCAATGGGTCAGTTTGAATACCTGAGAATGCCATTTGGAATGAAAAATTCACCACCCGTCTTCCAAAGATTCATTAATCAGATATTCCAACACTTAATTACAGCCGGAAAGCTACTTGTGTATATAGATGATTTGATGATTGCCACGGAGACTCTGCAAGAGCACATAGAAATCTTGCGACAGGTTATGCAGGTGGTTAGAAAAAATTCACTCGAGCTCAGGTTAGATAAATGCAAATTTTTATTCGAAGAAATTACATATCTAGGGTATAGCGTGAGTAGGGAAGGGATTAAGCCAAATGCTGAACATCTGAAAGCCATTAAAGAATTTCCCATTCCGAAAAGTTCAAAGGAAATCCATAGTTTCGTCGGTTTATGCTCATATTTTCGGAAATTTATTCAAGGGTTTGCTACTGTTGCAAAGCCCCTTTATGATATACTAAAAAAGAACGCAGAATTTCGTTTTGGACCTGAAGAGTTCAAGTCTTTCGATCTGCTGAAAAATAAATTGTTAGAATCACCTACCTTGGCAATTTATAATCCGCAAAACGACACAGAGTTGCATTGTGATGCAAGTAATGTGGGATTTGGGGCTATTCTTCTCCAACGCCAAACGGACAGAAAGTTTCATCCTGTTTTATATTTTTCGAAAAGGTGTAGCGAAGCAGAATCGAAATATCATAGCTACGAACTTGAAACTTTGTCAATTATCTATGCTCTTCGTAGGTTCCGAATATATCTTCTAGGTATTCAGTTTAAAATTGTCACGGATTGTCAGTCACTAACTTTAACTTTGAATAAAAAACTGTTGAATCCTAGGATTTCGCGTTGGGCATTAGAATTGCAGGACTATAACTATCAGATTGAGCATAGATCCGGAAATAGGATGCAGCATGTCGATGCGCTTAGCCGGGCTACAAATATTTTAACTATCGAAGATGAATCTTTTGAGTACACTTTAGCTGCCGCGCAACATCGGGACGTGGAAATTAAGAAAATAGCCGCTAGTTTAGAAAAATCCGAGGACAAATTTTTTACATTAATAAACGGATTGGTGTATAGAAAAGATCAAGGTAATACTAAATTCTACGTACCAAAAACTATGGAAAATCCAGTCATACAAACACATCATGAATCTCTGTGTCATCTCGGGGTGGAAAAATGTTTCGAATACATCAAAAAAAACTTACTGGTTTCCTAATATGAAACTGAAGATAAAAGAATTTGTTGAAAGCTGTCTGAAATGTATTCGATTTTCAAATCCATCCGGAAAGGTTGAAGGTATTTTGCACAACATCCCTAAGGGTGAAGTGCCTTTCGACATAATCCATATAGATCATTACGGTCCTTTATCTCCCGCCCCAACGAAGCATAAATACGTTTTTCTAATTGTAGACGCGTTTACGAAATTCTGTAAGCTATACGCTGTCAAAACCACCACCTCTAAAGAATCTATCTCTTGCCTTCAGAACTATTTTGATACATTTAGCAGGCCAAATAGAGTGGTTTCCGATAGAGGGACATGCTTTGTATCAAACGAATTTTCAGTTTTTCTATCCAACAATAACGTTAAACACACGAAAGTTGCAACTCATTCGCCTCAATCGAATGGTCAAGTTGAAAGGCTTAATCGAATATTGACGCCAATGTTGTCAAAACAGACTGCTCCTAACATAACGAACGATTGGCACAAATATTTAGTCAAGGCAGAGTTCGCCCTTAACAACACGGTGAATAGGAGCACTGGATTTACACCAAGTAATTTATTGTTCGGAATAGATCAGAAAGGTGCAGTGTGCGATAAGATTAAGGAACATTTAGACGAAAGAAATAAACAAAAGTTAGATTTATTAACAATACGCTCTAAAGCTTCTGACACGATTATAAAAAATCAACAATATAATAAGCAGTATTACGATTCAAAACACAAGGCGCCCCGTAAATATAATTGTGGAGATTACGTCATGATTAAAAATGTGGATACAAGACCGGGTGTAAACAAAAAATTATTACCGAAGTTTAAAGGTCCGTACGAAGTTGAAAAAATTTTAAATCATGACCGATACGTTATAAGAGATATCGAAGATATGCAGTTATCTAGAATTCCCTACAAAGGGATTTCTACGCCGGCAAACATGAAACTATATATGGCCAACTCACAAGATGGTCACATGATCCCATAATAATAAAGAAAATAATGAATACGCATATTGGTTAAGTTATATAGGATAATATTGCATATAGTAGGATAGTATAATACTTAAACATTTTTGTAAAAAATTAATATTAGCTGACTATAAATTGTAAGCCATGTACGAGTTATGTTTGATTTTACTTGAGCGTTCGAGCTCTTTTGTAGAACGTTAATAATTAATGTTTATTAACTTTTATCAAATTATTTACATATACATTCGTATATATAAAGAAATTAATTAAAAAGTGAAAATGTAAAAAGCCCTCGTTAAGGGAATATCGTTCTTAAGCCTTTTAATAGAAAGACATTTATTGAATGATAAGATATTGCAAAGCTTTAATCTTAATCGGGTCGATCAAGAGTCAGGTATGGCCGAATTGTAGGCGTCAAAGGACAAAGGCTCAGAACGATCTTCTGATAACGATCGGTTTTATCGATATCGATCTGTATGATTTAGTCACTCGATAATAAACTGTTGTCCGAACCAGTCGCTCTTTTATTTGCTTTGTTCTACACTTTGAAAAGTGAATTATCGAGAATTTGTCCTTAATAATAGGATAGCTTCTAATGTGTCCGGTTTCATTCCTGAAATTTTTTAAACTAAATAGCTGAGCGAAGTTGAAAAAATCAACACAAATTTTCCGCCGTGTCTGCTTTAACACATTGCGTACCAAGCTGATTTTTATCAAAGTGGATCTTCAAAACTTTATTTTTCATACACATATCATACACATATGTATGACGTGGCACGAAATGTGTTAAGAAATTTTAAGTTTAAATTTTTGTTGTTTAAATTTTTTTTGTTGGAGTCAGAGTCGATGCTTTTATAACTCCACACCCATAGATTTTTAAAACTTAAACCTCGTCTTGACTAAACAAAAATTGATTTTTTTTCATCGGCTGTCATCAAAAAAAAATTCTGGCAAAAGCTGTCTCCACCGGACATTTCAATGGCAAGCCATGAACAAAAATTCAGTCGATGTCTAATCGAAACAAGGGTTTATAGCAAAAAAAAAAAACATTGACTTAACTTTTTACCAACAAACGAACCAAAATTTTAAAACTAAAACGTTTCTTCAGAAATCACATGCTTTTTGTAAAGATCCTCTGTATGTTCCTGTCCAAAGGGAATTGACCGCGTACTAGAACTCATTTTTCATGGACAACCGGCCTTATCTCTTTTCTATACTCGTATAACAATTTTACTTTCTTACGATTTCTATATATGTTTATATACATAAATCTTTTCGTTGAAGCCGAACATGGGCCTATTGCCAGTAATAAATTATATTTAACCCTCGAAGAAATGTCAAGAAATAATGTCCAACTTTTTAACTTCCTAGTAGAGAGAAAAACGAAACAGATGTTTTTGACTAATTTAGCTTGTAAACTTTTTTCAACACTAAAAATCCGTTTAGTTGTTATCAGTGAGAGCATGTAACATATTTTAAATCACGAATGATTTAAATTTATTGTTTGATTGACCAAAGTATTTATACCGTAAAAGCCCGCTTTACGTGGGTTATTGGTTCGATAAAAACAGCACGTATGTCGAAATCGCGTAAATCGAGCTACAGACCGCATGTAAAAATAGGGGTTCAGTTCCAAAAATGCAAAATTTTTAGAAAAACTGGAGAAAAAAAGTTTTTAATCTTTTTTGAATATAAATATGTTTATTTAAATGTATATGTATGAGAAACATTTAGTGCCGTTTGCACCAACAAAACTTGGCAACTTATGTACAACTTAAAAAAGTTAAGTCGAAGAATTTCTACGGTTTAAGTAGGCTAACCGCAACTTAATTTTTTAATTAGAAGTATATTAGATTTAGTATACCTTTTGTAACGCATTGAACCAATCGTCGGAAACAAACCACGGTGTTTGGTATGACAAAATATTTTGATTTCTGCATGTCTGTCCGTCTGTCTGTCCGTCGACACCATACCTTTCGAATGGATTGAACTGGATTCCAAGGCTATGTTTTTGAACAGACAAAATGGGCCCATTCCTTCTTCCTCCACCATACTAACGAAACAGTTTTTTTACCATTTTCTCGAAAACAGTGAGTCGTATCGAAAAAGTTATATAAGTACAATGTGTCTAGAATATGATTTTACATCTTAATATATAAAATCGTTGGTGCGTATGTTCGTCTGATCATCACGGCTGAACCACTGAAGCTATCCACCTCATATTCACACCATATGTTCATGTGGTGCTCCGATCGGTTTTTGTTTGCAAAAGACCCCGGTAGGTGGCGCTGGGGTCGAGTTCGAATTTCGGAAATTCGTATTTATGGACCGATTTTGTGCAAATTCACAACATATAACACTTAAATAAAGATTAAAATGTTGATAAAATTTAAACCCGATATGTGGCGCTGGGGTCGAGATATTAACGAAAATGAACTCCAATCGGATTTTGAAGTATGGGAGTTTTATGTAGAATCATATCTCAAATAACTTTTGTTCTTGAACTTTTTTGATAAGGTGCACCGTTTTTGAGATATTCGCAAAAAATGTTTTCGTAGTATAGCATTTTACGAATCTGCCTTGCATTTTACGAATCTGCGTAAAATTTCAAGTTATACAACGGGAACAATCCTACATTATTGATGATTTCATTGAGTATATTCAAACACATGAACCACAAAAATTAATTTTTGATTCGGTAATGCTTGCAGACGACACGCCGTGACACGCCGACACGACACGCCGACACGACACGCCGACACGACACGCCGTGACACGCCGACACGACACGCCGTGACACGCCGACACGACACGCCGTGACACGCCGACACGACACGCCGACACGACACGCCGACACGACACGACACGCCGACACGACACGCCGACACGACACGCCGTGACACGCCGACACGACACGCCGACACGACACGCCAACACGACACGCCGTGACACGCCGACACGACACGCCGACACGACATGCCGACACGACACGCCGTGACACGCCGACACGACACGCCGACACGACACGCCGACACGACACGCCGACACGACACGCCAACACGACACGCCGTGACACGCCGACACGACACGCCTTGACACGCCGACACGACACGCCGTGACACGCCGACACGACACGCCGTGACACGCCGACACGACACGCCGACACGACACGCCGTGACACGACACGCCGACACGACACGCCGACACGACACGCCGACACGACACGCCGACACGACACGCCGACACGACACGCCGACACGACACGCCGACACGACACGCCGACACGACACGCCGACACGACACGCCGACACGACACGCCGTGACACGCCGACACGACACGCCGACACGACACGCCGACACGACACGCCGACACGACACGCCGTGACACGCCGACACGACACGCCGACACGACACGCCGTGACACGCCGACACGACACGCCGACACGACACGCCGACACGACACGCCGATACGCTGACACGACACGCCGACACGACACGCCGACATGACACGCCGTGACACGCCGACACGACACGCCGACACGACACGCCTTGACACGCCGACACGACACGCCGTGACACGCCGACACGACACGCCGTGACACGCCGACACGACACGCCGACACGACACGCCGTGACACGACACGCCGACACGACACGACACGCCGACACGACACGCCGACACGACACGCCGACACGACACGCCGTGACACGCCGACACGACACGCCGACACGACAGCCGTGACACGCCGACACGACACGCCGACACGACACGCCGACACGACACGCCGTGACACGCCGACACGACACGCCGACACGACACGCCGTGACACGCCGACACGACACGCCGACACGACACGCCGACACGACACGCCGTGACACGCCGACACGACTCGCCGACACGACACGCCGATACGACACGCCGTGACACGCCGACACGACACGCCGTGACACGCCGACACGAAACGCCGTGACACGCCGACACGACACGCCGACACGACACGCCGACACGACACGCCGACACGACTCGCCGACACGACACGCCGACACGACACACCGTGACACGCCGACACGACATGCCGACACGATACGCCGACACGACACGCCGTGACACGCCGACACGACACGCCGACACGACACGCCGACACGACACGCCGACACGACACGCCGACACGACACGCCGACACGACACGCCGACGCGACACGCCGACACGACACGCCGACGCGACACGCCGACACGACACGCCGACACGCCGACACGCCGACACGACACGCCGAGACGACACGCCGACACGACACGCCGACACGACACGCCGACACGACACGTCGACACGACACGCCGACACGACACGCCGTGACACGCCGACACGACTCGCCGACACGACACGCCGACACGACACACCGACACGACACACCGTGACACGCCGACACGACATGCCGACACGATACGCCGACACGACACGCCGTGACACGCCGACACGCCGACACGCCGACACACCGACACGACTCGCCGACACGACTCGCCGACACGACACGCCGACACGACACACCGTGACACGCCGACACGACATGCCGACACGATACGCCGACACGACACGCCGTGACACGCCGACACGCCGACACGACTCGCCGACACGACACGCCGACACGACACGCCGACACGACTCGCCGACACGACACGCCGACACGACACGCCGACACGACTCGCCGACACGACACGCCGACACGACACACCGTGACACGCCGACACGACACACCGTGACACGCCGACACGACATGCCGACACGATACGCCGACACGACACGCCGTGACACGCCGACACGCCGACACGCCGACACGCCGACACGCCGACACGACTCGCCGACACGACTCGCCGACACGACACGCCGACACGACACACCGTGACACGCCGACACGACATGCCGACACGATACGCCGACACGACACGCCGTGACACGCCGACACGCCGACACGACTCGCCGACACGACACGCCGACACGACACGCCGACGCGACACTGCGACACGACACGCCGACACGACACGCCGACACGACACGCCGTGACACGCCGACACGACACGCCGACGCGACATGCCGACACGACACCCCGACACGACACGCCGACACAACACGCCGACACGACACGCCGTATAGCATCAAAAGCTATATTTATTTAATATTTAAATCAAAAAAACTTAAATGATTAAAATTTAATTAAAATTTTTATTAATATTTAAAACACTTTTAACTCTTTTAAATTCTTGACAAAGAATGAACTAAAAAATAATTTTTGTCTGACGCCATTTTTAAGGCAAACTTAATTTTTATAAAAATTATAAACAAAGTATATTTTTTAAAACTTAAAAATTAAAGTATATAATTGTAACAGTCGCCACATTACTCCCTCCCCAGCGACAGCGTACTAAAATAATTAATAATTTCAAGAAAAACTAACGATTTTTTTGCCTTTCATAGACTCCTGACGAATTGGTAACTCTGCAAATCCTGAGCTAGAATTTAATTGAGAATTTAAATTTTCGGTACATATATCATCAACTTTGCGTTCTATATAAGCGGGTTTTAATCTATCAATCGAAATTCTTTTTTCTTTGTCATTGATCGATAGAAGAAAAGTTTTATCATCACGACTAATGACTGAATATGGACCCTTGTACGGCTGTTGTAGAGATGATTTAACCGAATCCTCACGAACAAAAACTTTAGAGCATGTTTTGAGATCTTTAAAAACAAAGATTTTGTTATTAGAATGGTTTGACGAAATAACAGGACGAACTGACTCAAAATGTGTTTTAAGTAACCTAATAAATTCGTGCTCATCAGTTTTTGATACTGTTTCCTCAAACATTTCACCCGGAAGTCGAATATTGGTACCATAGACAAGTTCAGATACAGTTGCACCCAAATCATCTTTGATAGACGTACGCGTACCTAATAAAATAGTTGGTAAACAACGTAACCAATTCTTTTTCGCATGACATTTGATAGCTGTTTTTAAGGTCCGATGCCAACGCTCAATTAAACCATTAGATGACGGATGATATGGTGAAGTTCGGAAACGTTTGATTCCAAATAGTTTTAAAAAATCGCGGTATAAAGAAGCTTCAAATTGCCTACCTTGATCTGTAGAAATAGATAAAGGAACACCAAAACGACAAACCCAATTAGAATAAAAAGCAAAAGCAACTGTTTCACGAGAAACTAAATTTGCCGGCAGGCTTAAATCAAACACGAATAAACGAAAGATAAAATTTATTAACCAATTACCACGACAGCGTTAGTGAGTGCGATGTGTCGCGCTTGAATTATAAAAACGAACTCAACTGCTTTTACAATTGTTGACTTATTCTGATTTTAAATAATAATCGAAGCAAATGAAAAGAAATGGAATACAATACAATTTCGAATATTGAATAAAGAATGTAGCGGATTACAATTGCTTTAAATGAACTTCAAATGAACAACTTATAGAAATTAACAAAGTATTGATTTAAATGCAGTTTGAACAATATTGAAATTAAATAAAATCTACTGTACATTTAAACTGCCGTTCAAACAGCAACAGACTCTGAAGTTATATCCTTTAACGGAATAACTTCAGTCCAGCGTGTATACCTATCAATACAGGTTAAACAATACGAATAACCATCTACTTGTGGTAATGGACCAATTAAATCTAAATGAATGTGTGTAAAACGATCTTTTGGTAAATTAAATGAACCAATTGGACTATTCACATGGCGTGAAATTTTGGATTTTTGACAATCAATACAATTACGAGCCCATTTCGCACAATCTGCTTTAAGTGATGGCCAAACAAATCTTGATGAAATGAATTTGACCGATGCTTTAACGCCAGGATGTGAAAGATTATGTAATTGATTAAAAATTTGATTTCTAAAATTTTTGGGAACAAAAGGTCTTTGAATACCAGTAGAAACATCACAATAAATAGATAAAATTGAGCCAGGAATTGGACAAGGCTGAATATTTAAAACTGTTGATTTACGAATAATTTCAAAATCAGGATCTTCCTCTTGTTCAAGTGCAAGTTTTTGAAAATCAATGACTTCAGGAAATGAAATTTCGTCCGCACGTGACAATGCGTCAGCAACGACATTATATTTACCTGAAATATGTCTTATGTCTGTTGAAAATTGCCCAATCAAGTCTAAATGACGTAACTGTCGTGGTGAGGCTTTCTCAGGTTTCTGCCTGAAAGCAAAAGTAATAGGCTTATGATCAGTAAAAATCGTAAACTGACGACCTTCCAACAAATGTTTGAAATGACGTATTGCCAAATATATAGCTAGAAGTTCGCGATCATAAGCACTATACTTTTTCTCTGCAGATTTTAGTTTAACTGAGAAAAACCCTAATGGTTGCCATGAATCCTCAAACTTCTGTTGGACGACAGCACCTACTGCAGTATCTGAAGCGTCTACCATTAGACACACTTCAGTAGAAATTGCAGGATGAGCAAGCATGACTGCATCTGCCAAAGATTTCTTACAATTATTAAATGATTCTAAACTATCATCGTTCCAAATGATTATAGTTTTATCATTTTTATGACTATTTTTTTGGAATTCGTGAAGTTTAGCTTGAATTTGGGCCGCATTAGGCAAAAATCTACGATAAAAATTCAACATTCCAAGAAATCGACGTAAATCACAAACACGTTCTGGTTGTTTGAAATTTAAAATAGCCTCAACTTTTGATGGTAAGGGAGAAACACCTTGATTAGAAACAAGATGACCAAGAAATTCAATTTCAGATTTGCCAAAAACACATTTATCAATATTGATAACTAAGCCATAATTAACAAATCTTTCAAACACTTGTCTTAAATGAGTTAAATGTTGTTCCAAATTTTTCGATGCAATTAAGACATCATCCAAATATACATAACAGAAATTTAAACCTTTTAACACATCATGCATGAATCTTTGAAAAGATTGGGCAGCATTTCGGAGGCCAAACGTCATGCGTGGAAATTCAAATAAGCCAAAAGGAGTTATAATGGCAGTTTTGGCAATGTCCGATCCATGAACAGGAATTTGGTGATAAGCTCGCACTAAGTCTAAATTTGAAAAAATTTTACAACCATGTAATCTTTGTGAAAAGTCTTGAATATGTGGAATTGGATATCTGTCCGGAACTGTTATATCATTTAATTGGCGATAATCACCACAAGGACGCCAATCACCATTTTTCTTTTTCACCAGATGTAAAGGACTAGCCCAATTACTTTTCGATGGACGACAAATGCCAGACTCAATCATAAAATTAAACTCTTTTTCTGCTGCTTCTAATTTTTCGGGGTCTAAACGACGCGGTTTAGCAAACACTGGTGGACCATTAGTAGTAATGAAGTGTTCAACATCATGAACAGCAGTTTCAGATTTTACTGAATCCTGTGTTATAATTTTGAACTCTTCAATTAATTTTGAAAAATTTTCATCTAAATAATTGATATTGATTGTCGATAAACTTAATGTTTCACAACAAGAAATTTTACCTTTTGAAGAAAGCGACGTCTTGTTATCAATCAATCGTTTATTTTTAATGTCAACCCATAAACCGAAATGATTGAGAAAATCAGCGCCTAAAATAGGACGTGTTATGTCGGCAATATAAAAAAGGAAAGCAAATTTGCGTCTAAGTCCAAGATCTAAATTAAAAAGTTTGCGACCAAAAGTATTGATTTTTGAACCATTGGCAGCAAAAAGCTTTAAAGGAGATGAACTTAAACAACTCTTATTTTTAAAATACGATACCGGATATACAGAAACATCTGCTCCAGTGTCAACAAGATAAGAACAATTCGTACTATTATCGAAAACAAAAAGACGACTAGAATTCGTGCCAAATTGATCGGCCGCCGCGATTGAATGGCCATCTAGTTTTCCGAAGAATTTGTCGTAAAACTGCAAGGTTTGATACATTTAACAGCCTTATCTTTGAAATTGGAATGATAGAAACATAAGCCGTTAGAATTCGATCTGGAGCTACTTCTGCTTCTATGATTTGATCGAATGTTAGAACACGAACGACTTAAATTAGCTACCTGTTCTGTTAAAAGCTTGATTTGATCTTCCAAACATTTGTATTTAGCATCAAAACATGATGAAACCGAACAGATTTCTGGATTTGAAATTTCAACTATTTTATCAGCCATGATACTTAAAATATCTAAATTTTCTTGACTTACTGATAAAATAGCTTGAGCCTGTGACGGAAGACGTTGAAGCCACAAATTTTTAAGCATTTCGACACTTATACTATTACCGGCCAGATCGCGCATTTCTCTCAAAAGATGAGAAGGTTTTTTATCATTCAATGTACTTCCAGAAATTAATCGTTTAAATTTTGACTCAGTTGATTCCGTAAAACGCTCCAAAATTTTTGTTTTAAGTGTTAAATATTTATTAGTTAATGGAGGATTCCGAATAATCTCCCCAACTTGCGCCAGAATATTCGACTCAACTCTACCACAAATATAATTGAATTTGGTTTCATCTCTGGTTATGCCACCAATTGAAAATAGCGATTCAACCTGGCAAAACCAGAGATGTGGATCGTTCATCCAAAAACTTGGCAATTTAATCGCGATAGAACTGATTTCATTACTAGATCCTGCAGAATCACCATTATCGTCAGAGGTAGACATATTCGAGTTATGAAAAATATGAAAGCAAAACTCGATAATTAAACGTAAAATTACCAATCAAACAAATAATTGATAACTAATTGAAAGGTAAGAATAACCGTAATATGATTAAAATGCGCCAAAATTAAATGGCTACATGTAAATTATGACGTCAAACAAAATTTTTGACAAAATATTCACAAATTTTGAAACTAGAATTGAATAAAAATACTTAACTACATTGGAACATTACTGAAATCTTTTTAAATAACAACAAAAGTTTGTAAGTACGATGAAAAATTATACTTGTTTAGAACAGAGATTTCTCAACTTGATTGTAGAAATTCAACTTTTTATCCAAGGTGTTGAATGAAGGTAATGTTAAATTTGACGATTTTCAAATCGAATTGATTGTAGACACTCTAGTTTTCTTTAAGATGATTTCTGATGATTCTTTTGTAAAGACGATTAAGCAAAATCTTGAAAAAAAATTTCAATTTGATGAGGGTTCATCAAGAATCTTCGTTAAATGAATAGTTTTTGAAAAACGAATAAAAAAATGATAAATACATATTTCCTCCAAAATTCGTTGATTCAACTTGAATGAGGTGTTGAGAAGTTGATATTTTTCAAAATGATAAAATTGAAGAAACTTGGGTTTTCATTTTTCATTCTTGAAAATAATTTTTGTAGAACTTCGTTGTATTCTTTTTTCAGAATGATGTTTTTTAATCGGGGTCACCAATTTATAGCATCAAAAGCTATATTTATTTAATATTTAAATCAAAAAAACTTAAATGATTAAAATTTAATTAAAATTTTTATTAATATTTAAAACACTTTTAACTCTTTTAAATTCTTGACAAAGAATGAACTAAAAAATAATTTTTGTCTGACGCCATTTTTAAGGCAAACTTAATTTTTAAAAAAATTATAAACAAAGTATATTTTTTAAAACTTAAAAATTAAAGTATATAATTGTAACAGTCGCCACACGCCGTAACACGCCGACACGACACGCCGACACGACACGCCGACACCACACGCCGACACGACACGCCGACACGACACGCCGACACGACACGCCGATACGCTGACACGACACGCCGACACGACACGCCGACACGACACGCCGACACAACACGCCGTGACACGCCGACACGACACGCCGACACGACACGCCGTGACACGACACGCCGTGACACGCCGACACGACACGCCGACGCGACACGCCGACACGACACGCCGGCACGACACGCCGTGACACGCCGACACGACACGCCGACACGACACGCCGTGACACGCCGACACGACACGCCGACACAACACGCCGTGACACGCCGACACGACACGCCGACACGACACGCCGACACGACACGCCGAAACGACACGCCGTGACACGGCGCGACACGCCGATACGAAACGCCGACACGACACGCCGAAACGACACGCCGACACGACACGCCGACACGACACGACACGCCGACACAACACGCCGACACGACACGCCGTGACACGCCGACACGACACGCCGACACGACACGCCATGACACGCCGACACGAAACGCCGACACGACACGCCTTGACACGCCGACACGACACGCCGACACGACACGCCGTGACACGCCGACACGACACGCCGACACGACACTCCGACACGACACGCCGACACGACACGCCGACACGACACGCCGAAACGACACGCCGACACGACACGCCGATACGCTGACACGACACGCCGACACGACACGCCGACACAACACGCCGTGACACGCCGACACGACACGCCGACACGACACGCCGTGACACGACACGTCGTGACACGCCGACACGACACGCCGACGCGACACGCCGACACGACACGCCGGCACGACACGCCGTGACACGCCGACACGACACGCCGACACGACACGCCGACACGACACGCCGACACGACACGCCGTGACACGCCGACACGACACGCCGTGACACGCCGACACGACACGCCGACACGACACGCCGTGACACGGCGCGACACGCCGACACGAAACGCCGACACGACACGCCGAAACGACACGCCGACACGACACGCCGACACGACACGACACGCCGACACAACACGCGGACACGACACGCCGTGACACGCCGACACGACACGCCGACACGACACGCCGATACGCTGACACGACACGACACGCCGACACAACACGCCGTGACACGCCGACACGACACGCCGACACGACACGCCGTGACACGACACGCCGTGACACGCCGACACGACACGCCGACGCGACACGCCGACACGACACGCCGGCACGACACGCCGTGACACGCCGACACGACACGCCGACACGACACGCCGTGACACGCCGACACGACACGCCGACACGACACGCCGTGACACGCCGACACGACGTGACACGCCGACACGACACGCCGACACAACACGCCGTGACACGCCGACACGACACGCCGACACGACACGCCGACACGACACGCCGAAACGACACGCCGTGACACGGCGCGACACGCCGACACGAAACGCCGACACGACACGCCGAAACGACACGCCGACACGACACGCCGACACGACACGACACGCCGACACAACACGCCGACACGACACGCCGTGACACGCCGACACGACACGCCGACACGACACGCCATGACACGCCGACACGACACGCCGACACGACACGCCTTGACACGCCGACACGACACGCCGACACGACACGCCGTGACACGCCGACACGACACGCCGACACGACACTCCGACACGACACGCCGACACGACACGCCGACACGACACGCCGACACGACACGCCGACGCGACACGGCGACACGACACGCCGACACGACACGCCGACACGACACGCCGTGACACGCCGACACGACACGCCGTGACACGCCGACACGACACGCCGACACGACACGCCGACACGACACGCCGACACGACACGCCGACACGACACGCCGACACGACACGCCGACACGACACGCCGACACGACACGCCGACACGACGCGCCGACACGACGCGCCTTGACACGCCGACACGACACGCCGACACGACACACCGACACGATACGCCGACACGACACGCCGACACGACACGCCGTGACACGCCGACACGACACGCCGACACGATACGCCGACACGCCGACACGACACATATAGAATCATGACACGCCGACACGACACGCCGACACGACACGCCGACACGACGCGCCGACACGACGCGCCTTGACACGCCGACACGACACGCCGACACGACACACCGACACGATACGCCGACACGACACGCCGACACGACACGCCGACACGACACGCCGACACGACACACCGTGACACGCCGACACGACACGCCGACACGACACGCCGACACGACACGCCGTGACACGCCGACACGACACGCCGTGACACGCCGACACGACACGCCGACACGACACGCCGTGACACGGCGCGACACGCCGACACGAAACGCCGACACGACACGCCGAAACGACACGCCGACACGACACGCCGACACGACACGACACGCCGACACAACACGCGGACACGACACGCCGTGACACGCCGACACGACACGCCGACACGACACGCCGATACGCTGACACGACACGACACGCCGACACAACACGCCGTGACACGCCGACACGACACGCCGACACGACACGCCGTGACACGACACGCCGTGACACGCCGACACGACACGCCGACGCGACACGCCGACACGACACGCCGGCACGACACGCCGTGACACGCCGACACGACACGCCGACACGACACGCCGACACGACACGCCGTGACACGCCGACACGACACGCCGTGACACGCCGACACGACACGCCGACACGACACGCCGTGACACGCCGACACGACGTGACACGCCGACACGACACGCCGACACAACACGCCGTGACACGCCGACACGACACGCCGACACGACACGCCGACACGACACGCCGAAACGACACGCCGTGACACGGCGCGACACGCCGACACGAAACGCCGACACGACACGCCGAAACGACACGCCGACACGACACGCCGACACGACACGACACGCCGACACAACACGCCGACACGACACGCCGTGACACGCCGACACGACACGCCGACACGACACGCCATGACACGCCGACACGACACGCCGACACGACACGCCTTGACACGCCGACACGACACGCCGACACGACACGCCGTGACACGCCGACACGACACGCCGACACGACACTCCGACACGACACGCCGACACGACACGCCGACACGACACGCCGACACGACACGCCGACGCGACACGGCGACACGACACGCCGACACGACACGCCGACACGACACGCCGTGACACGCCGACACGACACGCCGTGACACGCCGACACGACACGCCGACACGACACGCCGACACGACACGCCGACACGACACGCCGACACGACACGCCGACACGACACGCCGACACGACACGCCGACACGACGCGCCGACACGACGCGCCTTGACACGCCGACACGACACGCCGACACGACACACCGACACGATACGCCGACACGACACGCCGACACGACACGCCGTGACACGCCGACACGACACGCCGACACGATACGCCGACACGCCGACACGACACATATAGAATCATGACACGCCGACACGACACGCCGACACGATACGCCGACACGCCGACACGACACATATAGAATCATATCTCAAATAACTTTTGTTCTTGAACTTTTTTGATAAGGTGCACCGTTTTTGAGATATTCGCAAAAAATGTTTTCGTAGTATAGCATTTTACGAATCTGCCTTGCATTTTACGAATCTGCGTAAAATTTCAAGTTATACAACGGGAACAATCCTACATTATTGATGATTTGATTGAGTATATTCAAACACATGAACCACAAAAATTAATTTTTGATTCGGTAATGCTTGCAGACGACACGCCGTGACACGCCGACACGACACGCCGACACGACACGCCGACACTACATGCCGAGACGACACGCCGACACGACACGCCGACACGACACGCCGACACGACACGCTGACACGACACGCCGAAACGACACGCCGACACGACACGACACGCCGACACAACACGCCGACACGACACGCCGTGACACGCCGACACGACACGCCGACACGACACGCCGACACGACACGCCAACACGTCACACACCGACACGACACGCCGTGACACGCCGACACGACACGCCGACACGACACGCCGACACGACATGCTGACACGACACGCCGAAACGACACGACACGCCGACACGACACGCCGACACGACACGACACGCCGACACAACACGCCGACACGACACGCCGTGACACGCCGACACGACACGCCGACACGACACGCCGACACGACACGCCAACACGTCACACGCCGACACGACACGCCGTGACACGCCGACACGACACGCCGACACGACACGCCGTGACACGCCGACACGACACGCCGACACGACACGCCGACACGACACGCCGACACGACACACCGTGACACGCCGACACGACACGCCGACACGACACGCCGACACGACACGCCGACACGACACGCCGACACGACACGCCGTGACACGCCGACACGACACGACACGCCGACACGACACGACACGCCGACACGACACGCCGACACGACACGCCGACACGACACGCCGACACGACACGCCGACACGACACGTTGACGCGACACGCCGACACGACACGCCGTGACACGCCGACACGACACGCCGTGACACGCCGACACGACACGCCGACACGACACTCCGACACGACACGCCGACACGACACGCCGACACGACACGCCGACACGACACGCCGACGCGACACGGCGACACGACACGCCGACACGACACGCCGACACGACACGCCGTGACACGCCGACACGACACGCCGTGACACGCCGACACGACACGCCGACACGACACGCCGACACGACACGCCGACACGACACGCCGACACGACACGCCGACACGACACGCCGACGCGACACGCCGACACGACACGCCGTGACACGCCGACACGACACGCCGACACGATACGCCGACACGACACGCCGTGACACGCCGACACGACACGCCGACACGCCGACACGACACATATAGAATCATATCTCAAATAACTTTTGTTCTTGAACTTTTTTGATAAGGTGCACCGTTTTTGAGATATTCGCAAAAAATGTTTTCGTAGTATAGCATTTTACGAATCTGCCTTGCATTTTACGAATCTGCGTAAAATTTCAAGTTATACAACGGGAACAATCCTACATTATTGATGATTTGATTGAGTACATTCAAACACATGAACCACAGTTATTGGCAGAACAAAAATTAATTTTTGATTCGGTAATGCGTGCAGTCGCTGCAAAAGAAGGCGGTTTCTTCTTTTTGGATGCTCCAGGTGGTACTGGCAAAATATTTTTAATTTCCCTCATCTTGGCTAAAATACGTTCTCAAGGTGATATTGCTTTGGCCATCGCTTCATCAGGTATTGCGGCTACTTTATTGGATGGCGGAAGGACTGCTCATTCTGCACTTAAATTACCGTTAAACATTCAGACAAATGAAAATGCAGTATGTAATATTAAATCGCATTCAGGTATGGCTGACGTTCTTAAAAGATGCCAAATTATAATCTGGGATGAATGTACAATGGCACATAAACATTCGTTAGAAGCTTTAAATCGTACATTGAAAGATTTGAAAGGCTACGATAGACTTTTTGGCGGTACTCTCATTTTTTTATCAGGAGATTTTCGACAAACACTTCCGGTTATTCCACGTTCCACCTATGCTGATGAAATAAATGCCTGTTTCAAAGCTTCATCACTGTGGAGCAGTGTTCACAAATTCAAGTTATCAACCAACATGCGTGTCCAACTTCAAAATGACCCATCTGCTATGATATTCTCAAACCAATTGCTTGATATTGGAGAAGGCAAAATTAATATAAATCCAATGAGGTGTCGTTGTGCCATCTGGAGATGCATTAATTCATAATGTGTTTCCAAACATTCAAGATAATATCAACAATCATCAATGGCTGAGTGAAAGGACAATTTTAGCAGCAAAAAATTTTGATGTTGATGCCATAAATATCTACATTCAAAACATGTTGGAATCTCAGTCATTTTCATTCAAGTCAATTGATACAGTGATTGAATAAGATGAAGGAGTGAATTTCCCAAATGAATTTTTAAATTCACTTGATTTGCCAGGCCTGCCACCGCATAATTTAATTTTGAAAGTTGGATCACCAATCATACTTTTACGAAACCTAAATCCACCAAAATTATGTAACGGAACGCGGTTGGTTGTGAAGAAATTATTGGGTAACATTATTGAATCGACTATTATTTATTTATTTAATTGATCATACAGAGCAAAACTCCAAGATAGTTACAAATCAAAAGAAAAAAAAACAATTAATGGCAAGTTCAAAGGAGAGCATATTTTATTGCCAAGAATCCCGATGATTCCCACAGATAGTCCAATTGCATTTAAACGCTTGCAATTTCCAATTCGTCTGGCATATGCTATCACGATCAACAAATCTCAAGGTCAGTCGATGCAAGTTTGCAGCTTGGATTTGGGAAATTCGTGTTTCGCTCATGGCCAATTATATGTAGCCTGCTCCAGAGTTGGTAAGCCCAACGATTTGTTTGTATATGCCGAAAATGGAGAAACAAAAAATATTGTCCACACTTTGGCATTGCAATAAATTATTATTTACATTATTTTTATTAATATATGTACAATTTTTAGAGTTTATGTTGTCAATGCGTTGTTTTTGTCGGTTACCATCAATATGTCATCCGACAGTCCAGTTTAGCACTTTTTAAAAGCTTCATTTCCTTCTGGGGTATCATCAAAAATTTTTTGATCTATTAATATCTAAGTATTGATAAAGATATTAGATATGATCCGAGGCCGATGGCCGAGTTTTGGGGGGAGGCCGAAGGCCGACCCGCGCGTGGGAAATGAACCGCGAAGCGGTTCGGGGCGCAGCCCCTAGTAACTTATATATGTATATACAGTAGAATCCCGATAATTCGTATTTCAAGCGACCAGCAAATTCATACGAATTAGCGGGATATACGAATTATCGGGGTACGAATTATCGGGATTCTACTGTACATCAAAATCCGTTTGGATCACTCCTTCCCTCTCCCAAGGCAAATTGAATACTTTTTTTTATTTGATCGAAAACGGTGCATATTATTGAAAAAATTATAAAAGCAAAATGTGTTTAGAACATGATTTTCAATAGCCGTCCCATACATCAAAATTCAATTAAACCCATCCATCCTCCCTTTCCCAAAAAAGTAATTTTTTTTTCATAAAAACTCTGTCTGCCCTAATTGTAGCTATTTGACCAGCGATTCTCAACCTGTGGGTACATTTAAGGGGGGGCGCGAGCATATCCAAGACAAAATATTTAAAAAAGTTTATTAATTGACTGAAAGGAAAGTACATACCCACATACAAAACAAAATACATTTCGACATAATATTTAATAATTAACTTTTTAATTTACACTTGGAGCATAATGAACGCGAAACCAGCGCGAAACCAACGCAACTACAACGCTCTGAACTGTCACGCAGTGCAAAATTCTAGCGGCAGAGCACAATGGCAGCTCGTGAAGTAGTACAAGTGACATAATATAAAGTGGTATAAACTTGGAAAAATTACAAAAATGGATAATTTTGAAGCGATAATTTGCTTTGTTGGTCTTTATCTTTGTTATTTGCACTAAGGCTATCAATTTTTCCTCGAACGACATTTTTCCAACCTCACTTTATGTACTGTCAACGCAGAATTTTTTCTGCGAACGCAAACTTTTGCGTTACGGTTACGTTGTAGCTGCGTTCTATACGTTCACTGTGCTCACTTCAAACAATTTGTGGGAACCAAACTTTTAAGTGACAGTTTCTGCGCCAGTTTCGCGTTCATTGTGATTTCAGGGTTAAAACAACTTCTCGCGAAACCGCAAAATTGACGCAAGAGCAATAAAAAGGCACCGGATTTTTGTTTTGTCAACGCTGAGAATCGGTGTTGCCAAATGTCAATAAATTACTGTTTTCTTGGTAATTTGTGTTTAAAATTAGGGTAGTAGTGTAGGTTTAGCGCCAAAATACTCAAATTACGTTATTATTGTATACATTTTATTGTATGCAGGGGGGGGGGGGGGGGCGCTATGACAATTTTGATTGAAAATTGGACCGTGAATACTGAAAGGTTGAGAAACGCTGTATTTGACAATTGTAGCTTTTGTAGCTTTTCTTATGTTTTGTGGTATTTCTCGTGGAACGGTACCGTGTTTTTTACAAATTTTTCCGAGACAATATATTGCAGAGGAAAATTTTGTGTTCATCCCAATTGATATTTCAAAAACAAAATTGATGACCGATATTAATGCGATTTCATTCAGAATTAAAGAAACTTGGCAGGTCTAACCCTTTTTGTTCCAACAGAAAAAAAAACAATATTGTGATTGTTAAACTATATGTTGAATAAATTATTTTAAGATATCTATTTTATATTTTTGTATCGTGAATGCAAAAAACATTATTGTAAAAACTTTTGTTCATATTGAACAATTAATTTTATCAAATTAATAAAAAATATATCATATTAACACAATCAATATACCGATAACTTACAATCAAAGAATCCCACACGTAAAATTTTTTTTCGAGCTAAATTTTAATCTTTTTGGTATTGCATACACCGGAAAAAGATTAAAATTTAATCCCGCGAAAGATATTTTTTCAATCTTTTTTTTTTGAAATGTTTAAGAATATAGGTATTTAATGCTCTTGGCATTACATGTAATATTGTTTTTTCTTACACTCTAAAAAAAAATAGAAATAATTTTAAAAAAAGCTTTTATTATTATTTTTTATGCTCTTATTTGTAATACTCAGTGGCCAAGAAAAAAAAAATTCTTTTTAGTGCGTTTTTTATAGAGAAAAGCTTTTAAAATTTTTTTTTTATTTTATCTATTTTAGTCATTTTGAATTTAATTAGTGTTACTAAAAATCCAAAATGAAAAGGATAATCACATTAATTTAGCAGTACCTTCCGTTATCCTTACAGACTTCCTGATATCAAAACCGGGTTCGCCAATCCCAAAAAGTCCCAAATGAGATTTTTCCCAAAAAATTTTAGCAAAAGGATAGTCATGTTATCCTTACAGCACCTTCTGTTATCCTCGCAGATTTCTTAATGCCAGAATCGGATCTAGCGAGCCCAAAAACCCCCAGAATAGATTTTTTCCCGGTGAAAATGGATAATCACGTTATTCTTACAGAACCTTCCCTTGTCCGTACAAGGATGAAGAAGTGAAAATATTGTATTGTCATCGGACTTACGTATGTGTGGAATTTTTCCAGTCAATGGGATGTCTGGAAGTGGACCAAAATTAGATTTCAAAATTTGACCACAACAGACAAACAAACAAACAGACAAACTAACAAACAGAGATATATGAAGGCAAGCTAAATAAAAGCTTTTAATAATACATATTATTGATTAGAAATGTAGTTTTAGCCGTGCATGATACAATTTTCAATGATCAGCCGAAAAAAGTTCTTGTGTCAGCCGACTGAGCGATGTGGATAAAGCTTTTGAGCGAATTGCTTTTGTGAGTGTAACATTCGTGATTGTAAGGGAACGGTCCACAGGAGTCAGTGTTGCCGGAGACCTCAAGCCCAAAATCGCTGAAATGAGGAAAAAAAATCTCAAAAGTCTCCGAAATTAAAGACAAAAATCGCTAATTTTGAGACTTTTTTAATGCATATTTAAACATATAATCTTGTTTTCAAATCGCTTTTATTCTTTGTTTTTAACAATAATAAAATATAATAATAAAAAAAACTTTGTCTTTTTAAACATCGCTGAAATTCTGACAAATACTGTCTCAAAAAAACCACAATTTATGTTTAATCCAGACGAGGTTTTATTGATAAAAGTTTTGCCGATACGACCAATTTTTTTTATGTACTTATGAACAAAAAATTTCGGCGTATCAGAATTTTTTCTGATATTGACAAAAAATTTGCCAAGAAAAAAATTTCCCAATGGAAAATACGAATTAAAAAATTAGGAAATTGAAATCAATATCAGATATTAAAAAAAAAATATGTTGCAAAATTCAAACTAAATTTGTAGCAACTATTATGAAGTTATTATAAACTAATGTCTAAAGCTAATTAAACATAATACGAAGGCATTTTGTTAACATGCCGTCAATGTGCATTTAACATGCTAATCGACTCTACTTAAATGTTAGCGCCTCTTATGTTTTTATGTTTAAAACACTTTTGGTATATTATATGTGCTCCGATGCGATCCTTAACAACACATTTACAAAATAATTAGCAACAAATGTTCGCTTCATTTATTAAGTAATTAGACCCACGAGTCTATCCGAACCATATTAAAATGAAATATGGGAACACATCCTTCTTCAGCTCTTTTCGGCTCCTTTTTCTATCTGTTTCATCGCCATTAGTTAGCATCTGTTGCTGAACTTTTTGCTATTTTTTACTCTCTGGCTGCTTTTCTGGATGAAATCGTCCTCTTATAGCAGTCAACATCGATTCCCAACAGCATCGGGAATCTTGCTATCCATCGGCAACAGCAACATCAACACCGACAACAGCTTTTCAGTATATTTGGCTACAATATCATAATATAAGGTAAGACAAAGTTGAATGGTATCCAACCCTAATACCATCAGACTTTTTGATTGGTTGATACGTATACATATATCTAGGGCATTTTATGAAAAATTATGGATCCATAAATCTACTCAGTTTTTAGACGTTTTCGATATTTTCCAAGAGGGAAAAAGAAGAATCGATTTAATGGCGCGAAATATTCGTGCTGCTTTTCAACATTGGCTAAAACATGTTCCGTTAAAAAGAATTACTTCGTACGATGCCACATGAAAAATTGTCAAAAATTGTTAATGACTTTACTATTTGACTGAATCGAGTAATATACAATAGAACTGGAGATTTATAGCTTTTCTTCTAACATAAATAAAAACGAAAAAACATATTACAGGCGCAACGTTTCCATCAGCTAAACTTTAATCGACTTTAAAATTTTGCTATGGTGGAAATTAGTTTATTTAAAAGTCATTGAATATTGAACATATTTGACAATTTACCAATGAGCTAAACTACTGTTCCGTAATTAAATGGTATACCTTGACTGACTGAAATGTCAAATTTTGGCGAAATTTATTGACACGCGTATAGGAGAAACTATTGGCAAAATGCGTCATCCCAATTGAAAAAGACCCTTAAGTTAGAATTACTATTTTTTTCTGTGGGCACGAGAAACATCTATGCAAAATTTCGGTTCAGGCGTTTTTAAAATAGTCTGACATCAGCTGATTCTCACATATCAGAATGATTACTATGATGATATATTTTCGAATATGGTATTTCCATAATCAAATAGCACAATGGAGAGCAATCCCAATAAAAACAAACAAACACAAATCGATTTTTAGCATATTTTACTTAGCTTTTAACTTCAGTAAAATATTCAAAATATCTGAAAAATTTTATGTTCCCCACAAATGTATTTTGCTTCCAAAAATCAACAAATTTTAATCAAGAACCGCGCCACTGAAAGATAAAAATTTAGTTTCCCAGTATTTTAAAAATCAATGTATATTCGATCTCAAACAAGCACACATAACTCACAATCTGCATGTTTTTCCAGAGTTTGCTCTTGTGTATGGTTTTTGGACATACAGACCAAAATCTTTATAATAACTATCCATAGATTATACTTGATAATATGTACCGAAAGCAAAGAGTTTTGAAAGTATCTTTAGTCCGGTCTATCGTTGCACACTCAATTCAATAGACTTGGACACTCTCGAACAAATTTTTTAAAGAATAACTTTAACATGAAAAAAAGCTTTTAGGCCAATACCATTAATGGAAATTATATTCAAACGACCTAACTTAATTATCCCATTCTCATCGGCTTAAGGCTAAGTACTCTCGCACATATTTTTGCATTTAAGCTTAATGAAAAAGTCAAATCTTGTTTTCTTCCTAAAGCACTTCCATTAAAAGATTAAAAGGAATTATCAGCAAATTATCTTTAAAATCATACTTCTTAATCTTAGTACAGAAAAAAATATTTTTTCACCTCCAGTATCTTGTACTGATTTGTTAATTGGCACAAATATGTTTAAAACTTCAAAATACGATAAATAAATCTAAAAAAAATAAAACCCGACTACGATAAATATTTTTTTTAACAACTTTACTAGGGTAACAGAAAAGTAGAAAACAAGTACGGTATGGAGACGATTTGTTTGAACCTTTTAATGCAAAAAAAAAGAAAAATATTGTGTAACCACTGTAGTAGAGACTTGTATCTACGAAAATGACAGTTCTTGCACCGAAATACTAAATTTTTTAGAATATATTCGCCCTTGTCGGCTCTATCTATCAGTCTCTCAGTATGTGTACAAGATTTCTCAAAAACTACTAGAGATAGAGCCATGAAATATTGCACAAGTGTTTGGTCCTGGGATGGGACGATCCTATCAAATTTTTGGTGAAAATCCGCTAAGAGATTTACCGGCCGAGATTTTTTTCTGGAAAATTTTACGGGAAAGGTAATCACTTGATCCTTATAGGACCTTCAATTGATCCTTATAGTGCAAAATTTCAAGTCAATAATAATATTTGACGCTGACAGACAAGCATATAGACAAACAAATAAACAGACAAAAAAGCTAGCTAAATGAAAGCTTTTAAAAAACGCGATTCTCCCAACGACCGACAATTTTTTCAGGACATCGAACATTTTAAAAACATTTTAAAGGGACTCAACTTTGTGGATCAAAAAAATGCGAAGCCCCCCGCATTGCAACCCAAATTTACATAGCAATTCATAAAATTTGTTCATTAAATACATCACGCTTTTGGGGAAAAGGGAGTTTTTTGAGGCTGTGGGATGCCGATACTACACTCTAAAGCAAAAAGCATGAAAATGCATCGAGAACAGGGTTTTAAGCGGCCCCTACACGTTCAATCTTGCAGTCAATCATCGCATGCTGTGACAGCATTTTGAACGTCTATGGTGATGCTGTCATGCAAAATTCCATGATTGACAGCATGCTGGCCAATATCAAAATCATTTTGATATTTTTCAAGGGAGCTTTGTGAATGACAGCATGCTTGAACACGTATGGCGATGCTGTTAATCATTCCGTCATTTCAGGGGAATTTTTAGTAGTGAAAAGATGTCGCATATAAAAGACAAAGTTTTTTGGGAATCCTTTTTCGAGTTATACAGACAAAGAAGTGAGTTGTGGATGACGAAAAGCGAAAAATATAAGGACAAAAATTGTTTAAATTCATATTTGTGATGTGTGCTGTCGGTTTGGCTGTTTCGAACTAACTGATGCTTGCGTGCATGATTGAGCGTCAAGTGCAAATAAGCTTTTTGCTGTGACAGCATGATTGACTGCAAGATTGAACGTGTAGGGGCCGCTTTAGACACACCCAGCGCATTTTATAGTCCGTTTATCATATGTACAACTTCAAAAAATCATTGTTTCGAGCAAGTTTGAAGAGATTTTCTACACAAAAAATAATAATTAGGGCGATGCATCAAAATGGGAAAAGAAGGTACTGAAATTGTATAGTGGCGCCTTTCTCAGGGAATTTTTATTCCAAAATAAGAGGAACCTCTTCTAGGATTCTTCCAAAAACAAATTTTAATTTTATAAAAAAATGATCGCATGAGTAAAATGGTTGGGTACACTAGAGCATCTTCTCGCCGCCACGCACCAATCGCCAAATATTCTATATGAGGTAAAATTGTTATGGAAAAAATCCATTGGTGTGAGAGAGGGTAGCAGATTTTGTTCAATTGGATTTTGGTGTACGGAACAGTTCTGTAAAATTATAATCTAAACACATTTCGTCTTTATAAGTTTTCCCATACTATGCACGGTTTTCGAGAAAATCAGTAATCCAACTGGATTCTGATGTAGGCATAAGTTATATAAAATCGTGTTCTAAACACATTCTACTTTTATAAATTTTTCAATACGACTTGCCGTTTTTGAGAAAATAGTAAAAAAGAGTTTTTTTTTGGGTGGAGGGAAAGAGTGGTCCAATTTGATTTTGATGTATGGAACAGTTATGTAAAATCATCTTCACACATTTCGTCTTTATAAATATATCGATACGATGCACCTATTTCGAGAAAATAGTTAAAACGTACTCCATTTATTTGAAGGAGGGGGGGGGAGTTTTTTAACTGTGTATGTATTAGTTATGTGAAATTGAAATCCTATTCTAAACTTTTTTAATAAATTTTTCAATACGACTCACCGTTTTCGAGAAAATTGTAAAAAAAACTATTTCATTTGTATGTAGAGAGGGAAGGCATGGCTCGATTTCGCACGTTCAAGAACTTAGTCTTTCTATTCACAAGAAACGCAACTGTAAAGCATATTCAAGTCTCTAGCTCAATTCCTTCGTAAATAATGATGTTCACAGTAACACACAGAAAGACGGATCGACATGCAAAAATCAAAATCATTTGTGTGTAGATAATTTTTTTGTCAGACGATTGGTTCGATGTGTTACAAACGTATAATATACTTCTATATGATTCTCATACAGAGTATAAAAAGATTAAAACTGTGTAAAAAAAATTTGTCAAATTCGAACGGTGGCTGATGTTTTAATATTATTTTCATACGTACTCTAGGTATGAGAAGTATTTCATAATTTCGAAGAAAATAAATAAAAACAAAAGCTTAATATTTTTCAAAATAAAAAAAACATCTCTTTTACAAGTGCCTACTCGAAACCTAAAATATCTCTTTATGTTTGTACCGACCCTTGAGGAGATAGAAAAATAGAATGTCATTATGAAAGGAAAAGGATTTTTGAGGAAAGAAAATCCGAATCTTTATTATGTTATCCTTAAATATATTTTCTTATGAAAATAGGTCTTTGGAGAGGTATTTACTAAACAGAAAGAATATGCAAAGTGCTAGAATAGGTTGTCCTTTCCCATTCAAAAAACGTTTTTTTTTATTTCTTAAGAGCATGAAAGCCCAAAGAGGCACTGCTTTGGGAAGCCGAAGACAACAAATAGTACGCATCAAATATACATATGCATACACGACATGTTATAGGGTTAGTAATGTCATAAAGGTCAAGCTACTCATACTCATATACGCACAAAAGCATAGATTTTGTAAAATAGATGGACATTGTGAATGGTAAATTAGAAGAACCTTTCCTTAATACATCATCAAATAAGGAATAGACGAGTATTTTTGAGACATTCGAATAAATATCTATACTTATTTGTACCAAGAAGATTTCTACCTGATATGTATGACATGGCGCTTAAAATTTGTTCATATATTATAATCCTTCTAAAACAGCAGAACGGGAGAAAAATCAAAAACAACACCTAGCAATATTAAAGGAAAGCTAAGCAATTAAAGAGAGGAGAACTGGACATGGCTGAGATGTTTTAAATTACATGAATTTAATTGGGGAAGACTTCTTCAACCCAGGATAGAATTCAAAATAAATTTTCTGCAATGGGCATGAATAAAGTTGGATGGATATTCACTAGAGAAAAGGGGTAAAAACTAACAACCGAGACGAAAGGCTCCCTGAGGAGACCAGAAAAGAGAGCAACATTTATTCGTTTAATTTACCCAATTCACTGGTATACAGTGGCACTTGTCTGCTATTTTGCGTCCTTATTTGCAAGTAAAATTTCCTTTTTCCTATTTTTCAAGTTTTAGCATTTTCTTAAAGAATGAAAACTTTAAGGACTTTTTACTAAATCTATAAATATTTTTTTCACCGTTTACGTTCAATAAGCGAAATACCACAAGAATTGCGTTTCAAAAACGAACTTCCGGTATATAAAATCTATCTATCTGAAAGTTTAAAGGCGGCTGGTTTAGATCGAAAAGTGTTTGTGAGCACCAGAAAACTCAAATCCTTGTTAAATTCTCTTTCGGCAACTCAAAATTTAATGATTTTTTTTTTTGTGAAATTACAAAATTGAAGCTCTTTTAGTGAGGGACCGATCTTCAGGAAGTCCTAAAACCTCCCAAGTTACAATGCTGGTCATACTAAGGTAATTGATATTTTTTGTTGCTCTAAATATATTATGCTGTACAACAGGTAGCTTTTAAACCGATTTCCAAAACGAAAAAGGTTCTCAATTCGACTCCTACTTTTCTTTATGTATGTTCACGCATGACTTTTAACTGGGTTGACCGATTTTGGTCATTCCAAAGAGAAAGTTGTGGAGAAAGTTCTTGATTGGGTGCCGCTGTAAGTTTTAACCCCCCTCTCCTGCTAGATTCCTCATCGTTAGATATATCAAGATGAAACTTTTGTGTTGTGTTCATCACAATACCAGGAAGGTTCTTTTATATATTTCCCCCCTACGAACCTATCCCCTTAAACACCCTACGTTGCTATATTCTACATCGTTTGCGATACCGCGTTGAAATTTTTTGTTGTGTTCACCGTGATTACAGACATAGTTTGGAAATGCTCACTCATGAGTACTCATATTCATGAGCAATTAGTTATGCTCATGAGTAATTTATTCTCCTCGTGAGCAGTAGCCAAATGTTTAGTCAAAAATTCTAACTCACAAATATGAGAGTCTGAGAACAACACATCAGAATTATTTCTAACTCGTTCACTCATTCAACAAAAAGGATAAGTAATGAGAAGGGAGGTGTGAAAAATGGATGGAGGTGGTAGTGTGAGGATTGTAAGTGTGAAGGGGGAAGTGGGAGGCGGTAAGGAGGTCGGACAGAGAGGGAGAAGGGGGAAGGGAAGGGGTGGAAAACGGGAGTGGAATTGAGCGGTGAAAGGGAGAGGGGGACGGGACGAAGAAGGGTGTGAAGGTGGATAAAAAAATGTGGTAAGGGGGAAGGATTTCCCCCAGCCAAATTTTATTAAAAAACTGCCTAAAAAAATTTCCAGAAAATTCCTTTCAATCCTGGCCCGTCCTCTTACCCCCTCCCACTCCAACACCTCAACGTATTAAAGAAAAAAATTGATCACGAACATATGTATATTACTCACGAGTTGATTATGAGCAAAATCATTTACTCCTCTCAAACTACTCATGAGCAATTCAATTGCTCACAGTCAAATCAAATGCTTATACTAACTAGTTTTTTTTTAAATTACTCATAAGCAGTGAGTCGTTTGAAAACTCATGAATTATATATAAGTACTCCTGAGTGAGCATTGCCTGCACTGAGAAAACTACTTTCAAATTTGAGTACCCGAAAAAATTTAATCGTTATTTAAATCTAGCGTAATGGGTATATTATTATATTTGTAAATATGAAGTCGAAGCAATGTCCGTATAATACCAAATAAGTATTAAAACGACATACTACTACCCATTACGGTAGATTTCAATGACGCTTAAAATTTTTCTGGTACTCAAATTTGAAAGTATTGTTAAAAATTATTTTTCTCTTTTTAGCGCCTTAATTTTCTTTAATTTTCTACTTCAGTTTTTTAGATTATTTTTCAAAGTCGGTTCTATTTGAAAAAAAAAATTTTTTCTTTGAAACTGTATTACTTTCCTATATGTCATAATACGTTAGCTGACGTATATTTTCGCTTTCCCACAAATCCGTATTTTTTTTTCATTTTGCTTCGAAAAAGAAAATATTTTATTAAAAAAAAACCCCCGAATGATTGATAAATTCAATGCGTTTTTTTGAAATATTTGTAACAAAGGAAAGGAAAAAAAGAAATATTACAAAAAATCATGTTCTAAATAATATTTTCCTAAGATGCTAATATTACGATGATATAATAAAAATTTAACTAAAAATTGTAGATGTATTTTTCCCAGAATGTGATCTAAAGATTTAAAAATATATTATATATTTCAATAAAATGAACAATAATCTCCTTCAAGTAAGTACTTTTCCATGTTGCTCAAAAGAAATTTACCAAAGTCTATTAATAATTAAAAACCATTCGACTTTTATTTTTCAGTTGATTTGAACTTAATTCAATTGTGCACATTAAACTTTTCCATGTTAACTGGAATGGAATGGAATGAATAATAAAAAATCTTGGTAATGTGATTACGATTTTGTAAGGTTTTTTCTTTGTATAATTTCTGTGTATCTCTAAACTTCTTAAAATAATATGAATAAGATGAAAATGTTAAATATAAAAGATTTAAAGGAGCTTTTCTTCGACTAAATTCCCTAAAATCCTTTACTGTTATGTAGATACATATTTTCCCAGAATAAATAAGAAATGATGAAATGATAAAAATAAGAAAATAAAAATAGTAAAAAAAAAGAATTGCTACGGATTCTTTATTCTAAGAACGATATATATTTTATAAGAGTATGGTGTAGATAACAAATCCAATATTTTCCCCAAAGATTGCCCCCATTGATTTCTGAGCATAAAAGATATATGTACGTTATACAAAAAGTTCTATCTCTCTGCCGGGACCGACATTAGGAGTAATCCTTTCGTATGTCGTCGCCTTGACAGGAAGCACAATGGGCACTCTTCTTGATGTACCCAATGTCGAACTTTGAAAAATGTCCTGAAATTTATATCGATTTGTGTTGAATACAAAATTTATATGCTTTACCCTCCCTGTGCCAGTGTCGAGTCATCATTGTCACAAAGGTTTGCTTAAATAAGTGTCAGGTGTGTAGTCTTATGTTGTTGTGCTTTACTCTCTGTTAGAATGCTTCCTTGCGCTCTTAACTTGCAACAAAATAAATTACTTTGGTTTCACCCGTTGAAAGGATGCGATTCATCTTTTCATCGAAAGAATTACGAATACTTTTTCAATCATTTTGATATTAAAATTAAAGTCAGTTTCAGGGAAAATGAATTAAGCCTTTAAATATCTTTATACAATATATTTTACACATCTTACAAATCATCATGTTTTTTACTATATGCAATAGATTTCAGGAAAGTGATATTCCTGGAATCTAGGAGGTTTCTTGTAGGTAGGGACTGAAAGAGGTAGATATGGTATCGGGTCTTTCAACAAGGACATAACAATTTTGTATTTAAATAAAACACAAAATAATTGAGATATCGGGCTGAAATTTATTCCAGGTGTAGTGGACATGTTACATTTAAGTATGAAATTCATATGGCCACAGCGAGCACGTTTGCTGATTAATTTTTGGGAGCCAATTTTCCACCACTCTTCCACACAATTCGGCCGGAACTTGGCAATTTCACTTCGATATTGGTTCTGAGCTCTTCTAACGTTGTTGGCTTGTTGGCATAAATCAACCACTTAATATAACCCCATAAAAAGAAATCCAACGACGTTAAATCGACCGGACCATTTCTCGAGATTACACGATTACCGAACTTCTTCTTCAATAGATCAATTGACCAGCTGTGTGGCATGTAAACCTGAAAAAAAACCTTCAAAATAAAAAATGTAAACCTTGACTAACGTTTTAGCATTGCCAGATCATAAAAAAAGTTTTAGGGTGCGTTTTTATTAAAATACAAAATTGTGATGTGCTTGTTGAAAGACCCTTTATTTTACTATTGGCGCATTCGAATGATTTGCTCGAGAATTCCTTGCTCTAAAAACGTTTTTTCGATTGGCAGATTTTAGACCACTTCACGAAAAATCTGCCTATTCGAATGGCAGAACAATTTTCCTTTTTCGAGTAGAAAGATCAATTTTGAGGCCAGTTTTCTGCTCTGTGATAATGATCGGATTTCCACTACTCTTGATTTGTTTTTCATTTTCAGTAAACACATTACACTGGACGTCCAGTATAACGTATACCTACACGGAAAGAAAAAAATTGGTGAAAACGTTCGATTATTTACAGCCTACCAAGATTTTTGGTGCTTGACCCACAATAATTTGATTATTTACCCGTGATTCCTGGTAAAGCCAACCCAAGTAACCAAATAGGGCGTAAAGTGGTCGTGGCGACTTTAACATCGAATCTTTATGGTCGCCACGACCACTTTATGCCCTATTTGGTTACTTGGGAAAGGACCACGCATGATTCGACGCTTTTTATGCACCGAGCTAACTTTTGAACAAGTTGGGATTTCACATTCGTTGTACTTGCGTCGAAAAGGTGATGTGCCCTAGTTTCATGAACATGAGCTTTTTTTTGACGGGGACTTGCAGGGATAGTCAGCTGCCATCTTACACTCGTTTCAAAAAAACTGTGTCATAGCGCCTCTTAAAACTACCGTATGTTCTTATTTCCGGAATCACGTTTCATAAAGAATCAATTATTAGTTCTGTGCTAATAATACTTAATTATTCGAAAAAAAACTATGTTGTCGCCATGCAAAATATAAGTTCCGTTCAAATTTGTCTCGTATTTGGACTCCGTATTACATAGCAGTTTTTTTTTTCTTTTTGGACCAGTTGTTTACCTTTAGGGGTCTGAGAAGAAATTACTAAACGAAACTGCGGTTTTGATATAAATACATAAAATCAATTTCAAAAACCAAAAAATCAAACCCAGAGAAAAGCTGTAAATCCGCAGGTGAGAATCGGCGTAATTTATCGTGCTCTGCACCTTTTTTACTAAAGACAATAGAAATTGTAAAAATACCACTAAAGATAAATGCGACACAGACCCAAACCTTTAATTTATCTGCCCCTATATATGAAAATGTGTTGAATATATACGCCGCAGGTGAAAAAAAAATTTACAGCCAATCCTCAGTCAAAGTAGAGAATGTTTTTCATATTAAGTGATGATTGTTTCTTTACGATTTTCCCGAAATGGCTTTTTAAGTCAAAAAGCATCTAGAATGTGATTTTCCACAACTTTCCTGAACTTCAAAATTTCGTTGAACTTAATTTTTATAAATCCAATTAAATTGCATGGCTCCAAAAAAAAATATTACAAAATCGCGATCCACATGAGACGATCATCTATTTCACTTTCTTTATGTTTAGTTGAATTTTTTACTTAACGCTGATCGACCCAAGCAACCATTTGCATTTTTGTCATAAAGTGCCGATGACAAATCTCTTTATGGGACGATCGCTTTATTACGGGTCACAAATAAACCGCTGCAAATCTACTGTTGCAAAACAGTTACATTGTAACCAGTTACGAATTAACCGTTGCAATTCGGTTTCTTTATGAACAGTCGGAAAGTTGTACTTCAGTGTTGTTCCTCTACGCGTAGACAATAGATTTGGGGTAGACAATGTAGACATTGGCGTAGACAATGTCGACTTTGCGTAGACAATGTAGACTTTCTCATATCTGTCAAAACAAAGTCATCAGTGAGTTATATATCTAATACTATACTATATAGGAAATGGCCAATTACAAGAAATGGCCAATTACAAGAAATGGCCAATTACAAGAAATGGCGAGGCGCTGGATTCTTGAATAAGTTTTGGTAGTTTTTATTTTTCATATTTTTTATACTCCACTAGAGGTATTTGATTTACTTTATTTGATTTAAATTACTTCCGTATAGATTTCCGTATAACTCTCAACGGAATTAAGCTAAAGACTAGAAACAAACGTGTTTTTCGAAAAAATTAAACAGATGTTCTTAAATTAAAAGAAAGCCGCTTAGATTGCATGCATAGAATTAGAATTGCCATTAAAGTTTGCTTCTAAGTTCTCATGTACAGCATTTGGCGATTGATTCCTGGAAATTGTGCTTTATTATGTTAAAATTAATTGAAGAAAATGAGATTTTAAAACCAAATCAGCTATCCTTTATTTTATTGATTGTCTACGCGTAGAGAATAGACCATTGTCTACAGCAGACATGGGCAAAGTGTGGCCTTTTTGGCCCATTTGGCCCAGTTTGAGAGAACCGAAATAATACAATTGCAACTGGGCCAAATACAATTGCAACTGGGCCAAATTTAGTATCATGCTTACACAGTGCTTGTAACTCTCTACTTTCACAGCGATGAGCGAAAACACATCACAGCCATCGGTCGCTCTGAGTTGTTTTCATGTCATTCGCCATCAGGCACTCCACTAAGTAGGTTGTGTTTGTTATTTGCGCATATACACTGAAATAAATATGAAGCGTTTCTATAATAATAGAAACTTCAAAGATCAATGGGAGGGGGATTTTTTTTTGTAGAAATCCCTGGACAGGCCGTACAATGCTTGGTTTGTTTTCTTAAGCTTTCCCACATAAAAAAATATGCAATGCAAAGGCATTATGTAGTTAAGCACAAAAGGGATTTTGATTTTGATGGTGAAAGGAGAAAATTAATTTTTGCAAAATTAAAAAAAGACTTTCTAAAGAAAACTACATGCACTGCTAATGTTATACCAGAGCAGAAAACTAATTCATGTAATTCGAAACAATAAAAAAAGCTTCGTTTGTAGTAAGTTTAAAAATCGCACAGCACAATAAATGTTTCAGCGACGGGGACTTTATAAAAGACATTTTCTCACAGTGTACTCGATTTTCTGAAGTCTATTTTGGCTTGTTGGTATATGTTTGGCCCATTTTAATTTTCTCTTGCCCACGTCTGGTCTACAGTAATAGTCTACGCGTAGACAATGGTGTAGTTTACATCACGTAGACTACGCGGCACAACACTGTTGTACTTGTTGTTCATCGTTTTGATTTTGTTTTTTTTTTAATAATTCACTTACAAACATCGATATCGAAGTATAAACCGTCAATTTTACACCAAAGAAATCATATTTACGACTTGGTGTACAAGTTTACATTGACGTAACACAGGATCAGCTACCTAGTTTTTCGCCAAAAAGAGTTTCGCGGAAACTGTTGTGCAACCGTTACCTTGTAACTAGAGTCATAAAAAATTGGGCAAAACGGTTGCTAAATGTTGCAACAAAGTGGTTGGACGTATATTTTTTACTTGTTATTTAACCCTAGACCCGTGTAGGGCTGACCGGGCTTAGTTGGCTATAGGGGTAAGTAGACTCATTGCGGTTAAGTCAACCACGGTTGAAAACAAACATGCGTGAATTGGACTGTTTATTCAGTCGACTGACAGCTATCAGTGAACCAATGTCGTTAGACCACAGTGCTCTGGGAACGAACTGTGAGGGGAAAAAACGAAATTTCAAGCGTCTGAGTAATTTTTTTTCTTGTTAATTAAATTGTTTTGTAGCTTACACTTTCATTCTATTGAACTCGTCAGTGATTTCAAGTGAAAATTTATGTATGAGTTAACAAGTTAGTGAAACATTTTCTGACCCATACTTTTTCATTTTTTTTTTTCACGAGTGTGTCAAAAATAAAATGGCGGCTCGGGGCTAGTTGACTCACAGTATACTGGCGTTAAATGACTCGATATGAATTACCTATATTTTTTTGTTAATTAATTTTATTTTTTTAAATTAGATGAAATTTACACCCCGATTGTGAGTGTCGTGTCGTTTTCGACAAGAGTCGTTTTACGTGTTGTTGTTAGTGTTTTTCTACCAACAACAACACGTAAAACGACTCTTGTCGAAAACGGCACGACACTCGCAATCGGGGTGTTAATTTATGTTAATCTGAAATGCTATTAATTTTTTAAAGAATAAATTTTTTCAGAATTATTATAGTTTTTTAATATATTCCAACAGATTTTCCTCATAAAAAGTATAGAGTCAAATAACCCCGTTCACAGAGTCAACAAGCCCCAGACACGGGGTTAGTCGACTCATCGAACAACTTTTTAAAGAAAAAAAATATTTGAAACACTTATAATTAGTCAAAATAAAAGATTGACTAAGAAACACAATTGAATAAACCAACCAAAAACGTCTTTACTACACCTGAAATAATTACAGTAAAACTTTTATAAAGTAAATTATAAAAAGTGGGTCTACTAGCCCCGGTCTATCCTACTGGGCACTGAGTGCCCAGAACGATTTTTTGAGGTTATATTTTCCCATTGTATTTCTTACTTGTTTAACGAATAAAACACATTTTTATGATTTTTAAACAAACCAGCCATACATTTTCTATTAGAATTAAATCTGGGCACTGAGTGCCCAAGTACACGATATATGGAAGTTTTATAGTACACGCGTCTAGGGTTAAAAACGGTGCGCCCTGTCGAAAAAGTAGTAAGGAAAAAAGTGTCTGAAATATGATTTTCCACGATTTTTCCATTTTAACATAGTGTTTCTGGTCAAATTTGCGGAAAAATTCTAATTTAATTTCGTATATCGTTTTATTTTATTTTATCTTATATTTCTTTTTATTTTATTTTATTTCATGTAACAAAAACTTTTAATTTTATGTTATGTGAAAAAAAAATAAAGGATTATTCGATGTTCCAAAAGGGAAATTATAAAATGTTTAGCGAGTAGATCAATTGTGCAGAACATTAATAGGGTATCTAATAATGACATGAATAATATGTTTGACCCTTTAGAGTGCTCCATATAAATTGAATGTAATGATTCTAACTTCGAAATAAATGTCACATTGACTCTTTTTGACTAACCATTAAGCCAACCCTAAGTAACAGGAAAAACAAAAACAGCTAACCTCCTAGCCACAAAAGGGACATCAATTCTTCGTAATCTGATCCAATAGCTCGATATCCTAACAAAAACGAACAACAAGACGTCGAGTAGAAAAAAACATCAACCTTCCCAATAAATGACACACGAAGATCCCTCAATTTCCAGTTGGTAAACTCCAGCCCAGAGATACTCCAACACTATAATATCATCGGTCGCTTTAAGCCATTGTAGCCTTTCACCATCCGGTAAAGCTTCCGCTTTTTCATCCATGCTAAAACATGCGTGAAGATATATATATATATATTATACGAATATAAATAAATATATGAGAAAAATTCCCATCATTTTATGTATATGCGACTAGATATCTAGTTATAAAATGTCCTGCTGGATGTTTCCATTATTTATTTGTCCGACGTTCGTACATAACTTGATGACAGGATAAAAAGGGAAATTTAGTTTGCTCTGTCTTTCCACACTTCTAATGTTCGAAGATTTCAACTTTACCGCCATCAGACAAAATAATGTTGTTGGCACTTCTCAATTCGAGTTCTTCATGTCCAACCAAAAAGAAACTATTTGTTCACATGACTTTATTTATATAAAACTATCTAAAGATGTATGCATGTTAATCATCTATATGTCCTTTCATCATAGGTTATCGTATACCTTTGCAAATACATGCTCAGTAATCGATTTTTTTTCTGATACTACCATCTCTTTGCTAGTATTATATATATATAGTGTTTGTGTACTTTTTTGAAGGGTTTTTGGATACAGGAAAACAAATTCCCTAATGTTACCCTTGGTTAGGTTCCCAGCGAAGACCACGAAAAACTGATTGCGGTTTGGGAAAATCCGGGAAACCTCTCGAAAACCGAATGAGAAAAGCCTTTTAACGTGGAGTCTCCGAATTAAAAAATAAAAAAAAGTCAATGAGAAAAACATGAATGCTTGAAATACATTGTACCTATCGGCCATGAAGAATTACCCAGGCACCTTTAAAAGCATCTAGAGAAACAACGAAATGATTTATTACAAAACTTCAGATTGGAATTTCTAATATGCATCACAACAATTAAACTAATATTTCATTAGAGCGTTATTAGCTATTTGGCGTGTTTTTGGCAAAATACTCGACATAATTCTTCTAATTTTTTGGATTTTTTCTATTCAACAGGCTTTGCTGAAGGTCCCTATTTTAATATCAGGCTACTATAGGAGGAGAGTGGGCAATAATTAAAAACCAAGATTGCCATAGTAGTCAAAATTGCCACTAGTCGAAATTGTCACCTAGCCGATTGTAAATTTTGATCAAAATTTTCTTTTATGATTTATAAATCTACTTTATACTAAGTTCAGACCGACACAAAATCACGTAATTTTGAAGATTTTCGTAATTTTGAACGAAATCTTCCTCGAAATCACGAGCTTTCCAGTACATTAACCTGTTTTCAAAAATCACTAAAAGTATGCAATTTCCACAAAATTACGAACGAAATCAAGCAAAAACAACATTGAGGCTGGGTACTGGCATAAAGGCGCTATCCTAGGGTATCCTTTTTCTGAGTCGCAGCGGCTCTTTAAGCGACATTTTGAGACATTCAGGAGAGTTGGGCGTTAATAATTACAAAGTAATTTAATTAATAATTAAATTACTTGTAATTAAATTACATGTAATTGAATTACTTTGTAATAGTAATTACATGTAATTGTTTTTGTTTTTAATTACAAATCATTTAATTACAAGTAATTATTTTTCATCAATTACAAATTAATTGAATTTAATGTAGTTGTAATTACAAAGTAATTCAATTATATGTAATTCAATTACACGTTTAATTACTTAAATAAAATTGGTAACTAAATTTAATTTCCACCGTTCTAAAAAAAACCGGTTTCCACTTCCACTTCGCTTCACAGACGGACGGACATGCAAAATTCAATTTTTTTTATCATTCTAAACACACTGGTGTAATTCATTTTTGTGTGTGATGACGGGATCTTGGCGTTACAAACGGTAAGGCAAAGTTAATATACCCTTTGGTTTCACCATACGGTTATAATGATTTATTTCCAAATACTCATCAAAATGCACTTATTTAAAATAAGTCAACAGTCAACAGACAGAAAGACGTAAAATGCACGGATATCCCCACAATTTTTCCTAATATGGATTTCGTACTCATCAAGAAGTTCCCATCTTGCTTTTTTCATGGGATTTTAACTTTTACCCTTTAATTGCAATTACAAATCACAATTACAATTACGTAATTTGTAATTGCTGGTTTCAATTACTTTTTCAATTACGTAATCATAATTGTCTGCTGCAAATACTCAATTACTTTTGTAATTGTTAATTCAATTAACAATTATGAAGTAATTGTAATTGGTAATTGTTAATTAAATTACATTTTGCCCAACTCTGATTCAGAGGTTCGCTGCGTTAAATTCGAACCCCACGAAGTACAATACATATACGCCTCTCTAGCAAATCTTACGTCAATTTAAGCTAGGATTGTATCAGACCTTTTTACCCCAGACATTTTCCTCTACTTAAGGCGTCCAAAGAGAATTTTTGAAGATGCTCGAGGCACTATTTTTCTAGGAGATACCAAATACAGGTTTGCCCGGCCTGCATCCACACTCTCGCCAGGATCCTCCGGGTGCCCCGGTTATTTCTTCACCGTCCATTGGTGTTCAGTATTTAACTTATGAAAAATGAAAATGCGAACTACCATAGATTAAATAAAAACTAAGATTGGAAGGCAAATTGTTAAGTGTATGGCCAGTGTTAGGTGGGCTAGGCCTATTAGGCAGGGCAATTATTTATTTGCCGTACATTTCATATGCAAAAATTAGGCTCGTCATAGTAAGGGCCGGAATATGCAATCAATCCGGCAATTGGTCCGACACAACATTACGGCGACAAAGTTGTCCTCCAAATACAATTCCGCTTGTTCTAAACGTTATTTGCTTTTCATTTGATTTTGAATTTCCTCTCGAGTGACAAAATTTAGATTTTATGACCTTCGCATAAGATTTCATTTTCAATCAACCATGAAATTTGGTCGGCGAGCTGACCGACAAAAATTAAATTCGATTCAACTTTTTACGACGGCAGCGTTGGTTGGATTGATTGTATACAGAAGCATGGTTGGTTGGTTGGTTTGATAGGAGGGGGGCTCACAAGGGAACCCCACGGACGTAGGCCTTAAGTTGGGCCCATTGTACACCTCCGATGTCCCTCGCTGGAGCAGATTGAGCTCAAGTACCGTTTTTTAGCCATCCCGCCAGTGCTATATATTTCCGAATCGGCTCCCAGCCCTGAGTTCCTGCCTCATGGAGTTCCTAAGAAGCATAAGATGCTATAAGTTTGAAATCTGAAATATCGCAGTAAAAGCCATTGTATTCCGGCTTTAAGTCTTTCTTAAATCTAACAATGCCTGACATAGTGATAGTATCTATATTGGACTGTAAAATCAAATTGATATTTGCCATGCTCACAATAGAAGCTTACTTTGCATGACAAATTAAATGCCGGGCGATTTGACCCGCGAATGAAATTTTCTTAAGCAAAGGAACTGATTATAAAAATCTTACATTTTTGGGAGGTTGAATCTGGGAAATTCAAAACAACATGACAATTGACATCAGCGTATGTATTTACTATCAGTTATACATTTCCGATGCCATCCTAATGTTAGCAGATGCTTTTATCCAGCTTAAGAAAACGCAGGGCAAGTGTGTATGGGTTTACGTATGAAATTCACGGAAAATAAATAATTGTCCTGCGTAAGAAATGATTCTTATGCCGTTTTGCGATATTTCAAAAACTATTAGTCATAGAAATAACAGTGCAGCGAGTTTTTTTAATTTTTCATCAAAACCCACAGTTTTTGATTGGCCTGCAAGCAGCATGGCAAAATTTGCCCTGCGTATGAAATAGACGTGGGCAAAAGGCATAAAATTCAACAATTTCCTGATATTTCATTTCATTTCAATTCATTTCAATTCAAAATATGTTAAGGGGAAAAATCTAAAGACCGGCTTTTTAATCAAAAACAATATAAAACTCGGTTACTTTTGCAATGTAAAATCGACAAATTAATTTGACTACCAAATTAATTGGAGGCGACGTGAAAAATAGGAAAAGCTGGTTACCGCTCCGGACGGTAAAACTTCCTTAATTAGCGAGGTAGGAAATTGGGCCACAAATCGCATTTCCATCGGAATCTGGAATGTAAGAGAATTATTTCGTCCATTTCGTGGCACATACAACGGAACAATTTATGTTTATAGCGCGCCTCGTAATATATTTTGGACATGCTGTGTACAGTATAACACATCCGTAAGCATATGAAAAATATCTATGGAAACGTGTTTGGAAAAGCGTTTTGAAAATCATTCCCATAAATAGCCTCTGGCCATATGGGCAACATATTTGCGGTATACCAGGACAATGAAACAAAATGAAATACCTGTGGATATTGAATGCATTGTATATGCATAATATTTTTTTTCGAATTCAATGAAATATTCTCATCTAACAGTTTTCCATGTACACAATTGTTGTTCGGTACAAATTGAAATTGAATATAAAATTTATGAAAACTATTTTTCTAATATGGGATATGAGAGAAAAATATTAAAATTGTTATCGATATTTCAATTATATGACTTTTAAAGTGAATGTTTATCATCCCTAAAAAAATATGTTGCGAAGGATTTTATACAATAGTATAAACCCCATTGAGATTCACTAAGTATTTTCAGAAATAGCAGTATTTAGAGTTCTGGAAAAGTCGTTGGAAAAAGGTTTGAGCTAAGCCAAAGAAATTTCTGAACAAGAAATTGTAGGGCAGGTAATTGAAATAATAATTAAAAGAACAATGTTGTATCTTTCACAATAATTTATTGAATGACTTTTAGTCAAAGTCGAATATTCAATATAGAGCAAAGGGTACTTTACTAAAAATAATTAATCACAAAGTAAATGTATATCAAATTTTACCTACAAAATCATTGGAAGAATAATAAATAATCTAGGCTTCACTCGCTAGCTTGTTATCTTTTGACCCGATAATGAGGTTGTTGTTTACTGTTCCAAGTTTCCGTGACCCCCCTGAATGAAAGTCTAATATTATCCTTTTCCTCAAATTTTGCGGGGTTTTTGGGGTCACTGAATCCGATTCTGACATTAAAAAGTCTGTAAGGATAACGAAAGGTCCTGTTAGAATCTAATCAAATACGAATTGACTAAATAGAATAAAACTAAAAAAAAAACAAAAAAAATTAAAAAAAAGCTTTTTTTAAAAAAAAAAAAACGCACTGAAAATGAAAAAAAAAAAAATTTTTAAGCATTGTCTATCAGAAGTAAAAGCGAGATAAATATTTATTTTGTTCTTCATGCTATTATCTCGCTTTTATTTATGATACACAGTGCTCCAAAAAAAAAATTTTTTTTAGTGCATTTTTTTTAAATAAAAGCTTTTTTTGATTATTTTCATTTTACTTCAAAAGAACCAAAAAACAAAAATATAAGAAAAATATAATAGTTACACCTTATCTCTCGCAGTAAATCACGCACTTCTTGCCTACAAAAATTCTAATTAGATTTTTATCCGGTTTTCATTTTCTTTTTTTTTTCACTCTTCACCTTTTCATGAATGATGGGATTTTTTTAACCAGTCTGTGATTTCAAATCACTCAGGGTATTCACAGTCCTCTTTTAATTTTGGGTATTCGGTGGTTTCGGTAATATTAAAAGACTGAAAATATTCTGCTGTGAACATCCCACAACACAGATTTGAGAACAGCGCTTTTATTGGATACGTGACCAAATCATGAACTGCGAATTTGATTGTCAGACATCCCTTAAACTCCATGTTTGATGTATTCTTTTCAATTTCTATTGTGGCAACGGCTATCAAAATTGAAAAAATTTGCATCAGTCCGATGAGATTAACAAAAAACCAGCGAGAAAATTTGACAACTAAGAACATTACTAGCGCCACTCGCGGTTGATTCTTTATACCGAATAACCGGCCCGGAAAACACGACTCAAGGCATGTCTACAATTACCGAATCCGGTAATTCATTTTTACATGAACCAAGTTACCGTCTCGGTAAAAATCTGTTAAATTTGACTGAATTACCGAGCGGTAAAATCACTCGCAATTTAAAAGAGCACTGTGAATACCCTGAGTATGTTTGTTTGAGTTGACATTTTGGTTTAAAGTTATTACACTCACAGAAAAAAGTTCGCTAACTGGAGTCGATTTTTTGGACAAGTGAACTTTTTCAGGGTTCTGGCAAACAAAGTTTACCTTGTTAATTTAAAGGGGAGAATTTATAATTATCTACTACATTTTAAACTAAACCAGGCAAATTTTGAGTGACAGTAGAGAAAAATGTACACAATTGTTGTATACTGCAACCAGAAATAAAGTATTCCCTGTCACAGATCTATTAACCCTACAATAGCTGTAAGCTTTCTTATGATAATTACTAACCACAATTAAACAGAAGCGAACCAACAGTTCAACTGTGGAAGTCGATTGGTTTTCAAAAATTTTGCATAACACTTTCAAAATCTTCGCATAAAAGTGTGGAAACGTAAGGCGAACACGTCCTTTTTTCGTGTCAAGCGAGCGATTCGATGGGTCCGATAGACCCGATAGACCCGATCTGTGGTTACTGAACTCACCTTGAACTTGCCTTATATACACCGAGTTCACAAAACGTGCAAATTATGAGGGAAAAAAAATTTTGTGTGGAAAATTTTCCTTCGTTGAAATTTTTACTCCCAAAAATTTAATGCAGGTATACAGTAAAAATCTTACTCCTTATCTTTCTAATTCACTTGACAATACTTTACATGTACTTGTACTACAAGTGAATATATTTTTTGTAGTGTGTTTGTGCAAGTGTAATGTTTACCTGGCTTGAGGAAATTGTACACCTCTTATAGGCTTACTAAAATTTACAATCTCCTACATCGTCGCAATGCCTGCCTCATACAAACGTCTTCTTATATTGCAGGCTAACTTCACTTGCTCCAAAAAAAACCTACAGCAAGTTGACAGATGTCATCTGTCATACTTCTCAAATCAAACATACATCTCATATAGGGAAACTTAGCCGGTACTAGCTAAAATAATAGTACAGCAGGCTTAATACATTTATTCCATTTATCACAGTGTAGTTTTTATTATACTAGCGAGCAACGCCGACTACTAAGCGCTAGTATAGTATAAAATCAACAAAAATCTGTCAAATATATTCACTAAATAAAAAAAATCGACCGCCTCTTACCTCTTTTGGAAACCATAACAAAAAATGGTCGCCGAAAAGCTCTTTGGTCTACCACAAAGAAAAAACTCGCTTTATTTCGCAAATATTTTACAAACCGTTTATTCTCATAAATGGCAACTGCAATTTACTGACATATCCGCAGAAGCTTTACCTCATTAAAAATTTTACCTTTGAGATAGCAGCCTCTAAATGAACGCATTAGGAATATATTAAATGACACACATAATATGGGCCTGTTGGATGGAATTTTCCTTCAGCAAAATCTGTTCATTAGTCCTGCTTATGCAGCTTAAACTCCCACAGAACTGAAGGAATATTCATCTCATCTTGGATGGAAAAAAATCGCTGACTGGATAAAAACGTTTGAATTTAGCTCTGACGTGAAACGCGGCAAGGATATGCTTAACCAAGTACGAAATTGAAATTAATGCTGAAATGTCCGACAGTTGAAATGCTAAAAGTCAAAAAAAGATATGAAATACTGCAACAAAAAGATCCGAAATTTCCATTTTCATATAATTATTTCGTCATCAATTTGTGGATCTGAAATACAAAAAATCTCGGTTATTTGTTAAAATGCAATTTTCATAAAATTATTTAGTATTGTAATTTACTTTTTCAACTGAATGTTTGACGTGCTACATTCTATGGCATAATTGATTTCCGGGCAGTTGGCGAATTCATAAACGAGGACATTGATCCTTCTACGTATCTGATAATTTTTTAATCTCGTTTTTTCACAACTTTGTACTGGGCTCATTGAACAAAAAAGTGTGGTTACAATAGCTTAATTTTAATTCTTTTCATCTTGTCCACTATCAAACAGATAAGTGTCAGAATCGATAATTTTGAATTGGAAGTTTTTGTATTGACAATTAAAAATTCGTTCCAAATCATGGAGGAAAGCCATCTTTTTGGTAATTTTGGGCGGCTGAAAATTGTGGTGATTATACCCGTATGGTGAAACCAAAGGGTATATTAACTTTGCCTTACCGTTTGTAACGCCAAGATCCCGTCATCACACACAAAATTGAATTACACCAGTGTGTTTAGAATGATAAAAAAGGTTGAATTTAGCATGTCCGTCCGTCCGTCCGTCTGTCCGTCTGTCCGTCCGTCCGTCTGTGGCGCGGATTGCGGGCGTACGGATTGAGCTAGAGACTTGAAATTTTGCACAGACCCGTTTTTCGTAAAATGCGAGGCTAAGTTCGTTAATGGGCAAAAATGGACCATACGAACGAAAACGATTTTTGCGAATATCTCGAAAACGGTGCATCTTATCAAAAAAGTCGAAGAACAAAAGTTATTTAGGATATGATTCTACATAAAACTCCCATACATCAAAATCTGATTGGAATAAATTTTAAAAAATCTTATTGGAAAGTTTGACTTCAAGTGGAATTTTGGTACAACTGTTCGAATTTTGATACGAATATCACCATACGGGTTTTCAATAATTGCCAGATTGGAAATTATAGTTTTTGTTATGTTTTTTAATTTATATTTAATTTATTTAGATTTTCATTTTCTTATATCAAGTATAATAAAGTATTGTATTCATGAAAAAAATTCGACGTCCTCCAAAAAAATATTTCCCGAACGCTCCTGTCTTTCGATCTGTCAGTTTGTTAAGTTAACAGTACACGGCATGCAAAAACTACATTTTAATGTGAAAGTGACGTCATTTCAACGTCACAACCCCTACATGTCGTGTAATATTTATATTTGTGACTGCCACATGCGTCCACAGCAGTGTTGCCATTTTCAGCGACTTATCTCATTTCTAGCGACTTTCATGCCTTGAAAAGCACGTGTTGAGATTTGAGATTTTAGTGGTCTTTTGGCGACTTCTCGGAGATTTTCAGCGATTTTCAAAAGTTTCTTAAAAAAACTGAGTTGAAAATTTTGCTAATAAATATCATACTTTTCACAATTTTTTTCATTTATGCTTATTGGGTCAACAGCCTACCAAATGTATATAAATAAGTACCACAGAATCCCCCTATAAGAAAATACATGAATCACTCAACTTAAGTAAACGTCAAATTTATTTTAAATTTTGTTTGCTTTGCTGCAGGTGCAGTGTGTTTTTTAAGAAGACAAAATTGTTTTTTTTTATTATTATATTTTATTATTGTTAAAAACAAAGAATAAAACCGACTTGAAAACAAGATATATGTTTAAATATGCATTAAAAAAAGTCTCAAAACTAGCGATTTTTGTCTTTAATTTCGGAGACTTGTGAGATTTTGTCTCCTCATTTCAGCGATTTTGGGCTTGAGGTCAGCGGCAACACTGGTCCACAGTTAAATGTGAGTGCACATATCACTCACACTTCACATGCAAAAATGTAAAATTCGACATATCGAGTAATACATATATTATGACGTTTGTCTACATTTAATTGTGGCTCTCAATTTACATGTAGCCGCACAAAATTCTATGATCGCACGTTTGTAAACATATACATTTGTGAAGTTTACATGTCGTGTAAATACGGCATTTTTTTGTTCTTCCCAAATGTCACATGCAAGAAACATGAGAGCAATGATTTAACATTTTTCCTGACGTCACGCTCAATTTGAAATGTGGTTTTTACATGCCGTGTACTCTTAGCTTTAGTCTATGTACAAGATTTCTTAAAAACTATAGAGCTACGGGAGTGTTTGGTCTTGGAATGGGACAGTCCCATCAACTTTTGTTAAAAATTCGTTAACCGGAAGTAGCTAAAATTGTGGATTTTAAAAAAAACGGATATTTTCATTAGAAGGTAAAAAAAAAATTCTGGTAATTCCGTGCAAACTAACGGTTCTTCGAAAAAACAGTTAAGCGAAGAATTAAAGATATTAAAGATCTCTACAGTTTTGCATTTTACCGTAAATAGATATCTTTTACCATTATCGAGATATTTCAGATTTTGTAAAATAAAAATTCATATCTTTATATAACCTAAATTTTTTTTTCAAAACTTAAATTTTGTATATTGCGCAAGTAGATTTTGTATAAGAAAGTCATGTGAAGTTCACATCACAGTTTTGTATTATAAAAGCCTTCAACAAAGAAATAAGTGCTAGAAAATTTAGTAAATGAACCGGCCCAATATTTTACTAAAGATCTTAAATCTTTAATGAATCTTTAAATGAAATCCTCTTTAATATTTCAAAAATAAATAATATATTTTTCTCGCATCTAAACAAATTTCCCTTTTGTTGCAAACCACTTTGTAATAATTTTATATCAGTGAAAACAAAAATAATCAAAACCAAAACTGGATTTTTCGCTTCATGTACCAGAATAACGCATTAAAAAGTTCCAATTGTGTCCAATTTGGGGTTTCCAGTTGATTGGATATCATTACGGCAATGTGAACGTTTACAAAACGTTTATTCAACCAACTGACAAAATTGATTATTCATGGACCAACATAACTATGCATATGGAATTACTTTACATATGCAAAAATATTGGAAATATGAATAAAATGCAAATTTTTGATATATGGGACGCCACTAACACTGTTTGAATCTACCAAATGGATTTTGTAAAGTTTAAAGTTGAATTTAATAAATTGCGCACAATTGAATATTGCAGGAAAAAAAGACAAAAGTTGATTCGTGGTATGTTTTAAAAAGATTTAATTTTATTTTAAACCACTAATGGGATCATTAAAATGTATTAAACTAAATTATAACCATTGAAGTTTACTCGCACCACTAAACGAAGGAAAAGTTCCGCAAGGAAAAAAAACTGCGAGACATTACTTGAATGAAAATGCAGAAACCAAATTAATGAATTTACACAGCGAGCGAAAATTTTTGAAACAAAATTCGGCACAATAGGGCAATTCACTCTTGATCGTAGATAGTAAAATCGTAGATTGTAATGTAAATCTACGATGCAAAAGTACAACGAAGCGTGAGCAGCGCTTACTAGAGGTTGTTGGTTTTGTCGTAAATTTTTGACTCTTTTATTTATTTTCTTTACCTAAATTGTTTAAAGCATTTTTTAACTCTTAATTAATACTAAATCATATAAATACTTTAATTTATTTACTTTTCCAATGTCCATTTTAGAGTTGGCACCAAGTTGACATGTCACAAAACATGCCTTAACCTCACTTTATTAGAAGTACGACAAAAACTACGATTTTACCATACCTTCGGGTGCGGTAGATTGTAGTTTTCGTCGTAAAAAAATTTGTATGGAGAATTGTCAAAAAACTACGATTTTATTTACGATTCTACGATACGAGTTTACAATCAACTACGATAAAGAGTGAATAGCTGTAATCAAGATCTAATCAAGATTGTAATCAAGAGCAACTACACAGTTCCCAAATAAATTTCACAAGCTTTTTCGTTCTATAAATAAATGCAACTGAAATTGTGAAAATACTAATATGGACCAATGCGCCGCACGCAAATCCTACGGTAGTACGACGGCGCACAGTGGTTCGAGATCGTTTTCTATTGGTCAAAATTCAATATCTTTTGATCCATTGAAAGTTTTGAAATGCGGTTTTTTTTATTAAATAGAAGAGTTTTCAAGCTTTATTTATCATAAAGTTTCATCAAAATCGGATAACTAGTTTCTGCGATATTGTCAAATAAAGCTCAACTTTTTATGTTCTGTTCATTCTTTAGTAGGAAAGTAGTTGTTTTGATTTGAATAATTTTGAAATATCATAAAATATGACTTTTTGTTACTATTATTAAATTTTTGTGAAATTCTATAAGTAGTTAAACATAGTAAATTTATTGTGAAAGTAGATTTTATTAGTAACACCAAATTAAATAACAATTTAACTAAAATTGGTTTATCATACAAATTTTATTAACATCGATCATTAATTAAATTTTGTCTAGGGGTAATTCTTGTATTTCATCTATAATTTGAGAGGGGTTTGTATCATGTAATATAACTTTTTAGCTTCTTCATCTAATTCCAAATGTGGCGATATATATATGTTTGGGGAAAACCCTCGATTTATTTGCAGAGATATGTGGACTTTATAGTACATAAGTTATCCTTGTTACGGGTAATTAAAGATCAAATTGCCAGCACAATAATTATCAAATCAACATATTATCTGCACCTGTGTAGCACACCTAGATGTCATAAAACTGTCCGAATCTCGAGAATTAAAGTTTTTGATATTTCGGGAAATCCCGAATCTCGAGAATTAAAATTTCATCATTTCGGGAAATCGCGAATCTCGAGATTGTGATTTTCTCGGGAAATCTGCAACTCTATATGTCTATCATAACACTTTCAATGCAGGTCATAAAATTATAAAAATACAAAGATTGACGTCTAAGAGCAGGTTTTAACCAGCCAGCATTTTATAACACTTCGAAATTGTATTAAATAAAATATATCACTACTTTGCTTCCCTGTTTAACGTTTTTTGTATAAATTTTAGAAAACCAAAAAACCATAAATAACTTAAAAACTTTTGGGAAAAAACGTTATCCTTACAGGACCTTCCGTTTCGAATTTTGAAAATCTAATACCGGATTAGTGGTCAGCGACCCTGAAAATCGTCCAAAGCCAGTTTTTGTGAGGAAAAATGGGAAAAAGGATATTTATTATCCTTACAGGACCTACCGTTTCGAATTTTAAAAATCTAACATAGCTAAAAACTTGCTCCTGGCAACGCAGATCATTTTGCAAAAAACCGCGTAAAAATCGGTCCAGTAGTTTTTGAGTTTTGTAATCTCAAATCAACAGACCAACCAACCAACAAACTTCCATTTTTATATATATAGCTTAATGAAAACGCCGCTAGCGCCTCAATACGGGTACTTACGGCAACAAAACCATATATGGAATTAAAGGTAATTGTTGTGGCTATAACTTAAAAAAAATTTCAACTTGACGTCTGTTGACGGGCACAAGTTATGATTTTTCAAACTTCAAATTTAGATGAAAAAAGTGTTCCTAATAAATATTTAATTATAATTAACTTAAAAATAGTTGAGGTTCCAAATTAACTCAGAATTATAGGGAAAGATCCACTCATTCAAATAAAAAAAAACGAATGTAAAATCTTAGAAAATGTGAAAGTTGTGTTCACTTAAAGTTGGTAAAAAATCAAGAAATTTACTTTTTGGCAAAATTTAAAAAAAGTTTCTAGTTCAATGCTTCCGCAAAGACACATTTTTAAAGATATTGACCTAATATTTTTTATTCCCGACTTTTGAACTATTTACTATCAAATTTGATCAAAAAAAATCAAATTGGTTACCACAAAAAAATTGAATTTTGGCCAATGGATTTTAATCCTGAACCACTGTACGCCGGTACTAAACTCCATACAAAGCGAGACGAAGGAGGTTGAAAATTTTCGTGACGTTTTTTTATGGACAGTCCCTTACCATAATTGGAACAAATATACAGATTAGAATAAATACAAACTCCAGGCAGAAAATATTGAATTACAATCTAAAGAATGCTTTTTTGCCCTTTTTGCATATGACATCAATGGCAATTTTTTTCCTCGTAAATGTTATAAAAATGAAGTCATAATAGTCCTCTCATATAAAAACTTCCATCAATTCTACTACAATTAATCATTTACAAAAGCTGTATTCGTTTTGTAATTTCAAAATGTATTCAATGTGAAAAGTACCAAATCGTGTTTAATGTGGAGCTGAACACAAGAACATATTGTCACATATTTTACGATGGTAGCATGATACGCCTTAGTATGTATAGAACGATCACCAGTAGCACAAAATAGGATGGAATCTGATTTGAATGAATGAAGGAACATTTGTGGCTGAGATACATCAATCTTAGTAATCCGCGAAAGCATTCATCATCGACTTCAACAGTAAAATTGACAGTAATTTGTGCAACCTGTTTCCCAACAAACATAACCGAATCATATCACATAGCTCGTACTACCGATCGTACATATCGTCAAACCGAAATTCACAGAAATACATAAAAAATGTGATGAATGTATCGAAGCCCAGAAATTCTCTCGCTTCAGCGATATTGATTGACGTTAACAACTTGTCCATCATTCCAATGTAATGTTTCGCAACAAAGCAATAAACGAAAATGAATATCCCAGGCAAATTTCTATCAGCTAGCGGATGATAAAAGGATTCGAATGATCCTACAGGCAACTGGCTGGATATATACGATTGCGTATGGTACATCATCGGAAAGACAATCAATATAAGGGCTGTTGAATCACCATTATCTGTGAACGTATTGCAACTGTAATACACCAGTCAGCAATATCTAAAAGTGGATGTAAAGTATCCACACTCTATACATGCAATGTTATATAGATTATCTTACACAGTTTAAAAAATTTGACATATTTTCCATTTTACTTATTTAACACTAAACGTACCGAGTAACAGCTAAAATGACGGATTATTCGGAAAAACTAGATATATAGTAAATGTTTTAATTAGGATTTTATGAGGTATGGGGAAATGCGTGTTTTGATTGAATTTTTGAATAGGGAAAGATTATGTAAAATAACATCCCAAACACATTTTGCTTTAGGTACTGTAATTTTCGATATAACTCACCGTTTTCGAGAAAATAGCAAAATACTATTTTATTTAAAGAAAGGAAGGGGAGAGGAATGGTCTGATTTTGCACATTCAATAACCTTTTTGTGTCCAATGATTAGTTCGATGTGTTACAAACGGTATACTAAATCTAATATTCTTCTAACTATATGATTCGCATATAGAGTATAAAAAGTTAGAAATTCTGCACGAACTTTTTTCTATGGGTTTTAAAAATACTCTCTATACAAATTAATGATGTTTAAGCTATAAAGTTAAGTGCACACGATATGATCACTGTTCATATTTCTGAACATACGCATATGTTGCTTATAAGCTTCAAATGCTCATATGTTCATACAATATATGAAAGGTGTTCACACGATATGAACATTTTGTCCCAAAGCTTCAAATTTTTAGGTGTGTTCATATGTGCTCAAATGCATTGTGTTCATATTTTTTCTGCGCGTATGAACACTGTTCAGACGATATGAACGTTTTGTTCAAATTACAGATATGATCAATTTTTAAGAACATTTGAGCACACAACACAACAAATTACAAAACTGTCGAAAACTTTTTTTTTTGTGTCATATGCCAGGAGCTTGGAGGCGAAGACCAAACTGGTCCGTGTTTTAAAATCCATGAACAGAAAAGTTCAAATTCGAATCGAATTATTTTACCCTGAGTGGGATTTGAACCACTGCTCATTGGATCACAAGGCAAGCACTAAGCTGACTGAGCTATCCACGCCACAAATCTAAAACCTACTAGACCCAAATAAAAACCAGAAAACATGAATTTACGTACAAATTTGACTCAAAATTTTACATTTGAACATCTTGAAAACTTAGCCCATGTTCAAATGTTACAGTGTGTTCATATCTGTGATCATACGTCCGAATTTTACAAACTGGGCTCATACGGTCCCAAAATAGTGTTCACACGGTATGAACAGGTCGTGTTCATACGTTTGCTCACGGTATGTTCAAATGTGTTCATATGCCTTGTGTTCATTAATATGAACACAAAAATATGGTGTTCAGACGATATGAACACGTTTGGGACACTTTTTTGCTCAAAAATATGAACAGTGATCATATCGTGTGCACTTACCTTTAGTATTCATTTAAAACAAAAAAAAAATTAAAAATTTTATTTTTTTTCAAATACGTCTACTGTGGTCCAGCTTTTTACTCAAAAAATCAAAATTGGGTCAAAAATGCACTTAATGGTGCACTGAATGAGAATAGAGTGTTGAAAATAAATAAATAAAGACAATTCAATTTTTTTAGCATGATGCCATATGGCATCAAAATACCGAAAGGGTTAATTAACTTTTTTTCTCCTACGCTAAGGAGTTAACATACAATGACCGTTTTTTTGTGATTTTCTCGAAAACGGGAGGAAAAATATAACTTAGTAGGAAAAAACTTATCAGATTGTAAATACAGAAAAAAATTAAAATTCTTATAATGGTTATTTCACGAATTAAATATGTAGTTAAATTATTGAATTATTGTAATACCGAGCAATACTAATATTAGTTTAAAACATAACAAAAGCTATAATTGCCAATCTGGCAATTATTGAAAACCCGTATGGTGATTTAAGTGAAAAGCGAACAGTTGTATCAAAATTCCACTATGAAGTCAAATTTTCCAATAAGATTTTTTAAAATTTATTCCAATCGGATTTTCATGTATGGGAGTTTTATGTAGAATCATATCCTAAATAACTTTTGTTCTTGAACTTTTTTGATAAAATTCACCGTTTTTGAGATATTCAGAAAAAATGTTTTCGTTCGTATGGGGGGTACCCCCCCTAATGGTCCATTTTTGCCCATTAACGAACTTAGCCTCACATTTTACGAAAAACGGATCTGTGCAAAATTTCAAGTCTCTAGCTCAATCCGTGCGCCCGCAATCCGCGCCACAGACAGACGGACAGACGGACGGACGGACAGACGGACGGACGGACATGCAAAAATTAAATATTTTTATCATTCTAAACACACTGGTGTAATTCATTTTTTTGTGCGATGACGGGATCTTGGCGTTACAAACGGTAAGGCAAAGTTAATATACCCTTTGGTTTCACCATACGGGTATAAAAATACACGTTTTTTATTATATTACGTCTGTAGGAAACTTTTTAATGCATCCAATTTTTAACAGTGTATTTTTTTTTGTTCTGTCTCACCGCACTGTAGAAGGTAGATAATTGTAAAGCTATGAACCACTCCGTGTTCGAAAAGAATCCATGTCATATATTTGGCAGAATGCCCCAACAATTTATGTACCACAAAAATATCCAAATAACCTGGACAGGGTTTCCTTTGTTTTCATTTGTTGTTATCATTGACGATGTTCTTGCTATTACTTGTACTGGACGTGAGCATACGTATGTCGAATTCTTGTTTTACATAATGTTTCTTGTTTCTATGTCAAAAATATCGAAGAGGCTATTTGTCAAATTAATTTTCAAGGCTTGATAGCTACTTTCTATCTTCTGTCTATATATTTTCTATATACAGTGTAGTCATTTTATAAGAACACTGCAAATGTAGGCTAAATTTGTGCGCTTAAGCGGGTTTTTCTTTTAAGCGGTGTGTTTAACTTTGAGGTGCATTAAGAATGTCACAAGAAATTATGCTTTTAAGCGGGATGTTCTTTTAAGCCATAGTGCTCTTTAGCGGACTCCGCTGTATATAAAATTCTTTTTCTGTTTGTACATTTAGATATTTTGTTTTTACCAGTTATAATTAGAGTGACCATACGTCCCGATATAGCTGTGACGGTCCCGGATTTAGACATGTTATTCCGGCGTCCTAGAAACTAAACTTTTGTCCCGGAATTATGCAATCAAATTATGTAATTTCATAACCCTACAAATTTTGACATCTAAACCCAAAAATTTTCGCCTGCTGCACAGCGTCTTTCAAAACTATCAAAATTTTGCTGAGGCTTTAGTTCAATTTGTGACTGTTTGTTTGTTTGTTACCGCATTACGTTAAAACCGCTAGTTTAATGATATATTAGCATGAAAAATAGGTAATACATGTTTTTGAAAGACCGCTCCCTCTACCCGTTCCCATACAAATTGAACAGTTTTTTGTGATTTTCTCGAAAACGGCGCATCCTATTGCAAATATTGAAAAGAAAAAATGTATATAGATCGTGATTTTACATAACTGTAAAGCGATTGAGATTTGGATTCCTAGATACAAACACTGTAATATAAAGGAAGTATCGGCAGAGTCCAGAATAACAACAATCTATTGTCAATTCAAGTAATTCGAATTCTACCTCTTTATCAAAAACGATTTCAAATTTATCAATAGAATTTTTTTTAGAGTCTTGTTTTCTTCCTTCAGTAGAATATAACAAGTAACACATCTTTTTGTATTTTAAACTTTTGTCGGAACATCCGCATTAAGTTAATCTTGCTCCCTTTTTACTATTCTCGGTATAACGTTTATGTCCTTGCACAAAACACCGTATGCCACGTGCACAGGGAAGCAATTTTAAGTATGTCATCAAAAAACTTTTCTGTTCTGGCCTCTTTCACTCAATTTTACGGATCATTAAGAACATTAAATTAACTTGGAAACACTGCAAAGTCTGCAGGTTGGACGCTATCATCTCTACTTTCCAATTTTTTTTTCTTTCTGGAAACATTTTTCTACATGTTTTTTTTGTATACACCGTAGTTTCGCTTCTCATTTTATTTTCTTTTTCTATTTCCAGGAAGGACAAAAACTTGAATGGCTATATTTTGCATAGACTTTGCGACAAAGCCCTTAAAGTTATGCCATAAAATATAAAGAAGTTTTGAAAAATTTTCAACTTTTATCAAGAACTCTGGAAAATGAATAAAGGGATAAATCTGGAAGTATGCATAAGTTTGGCCTGAGTAAAAAAAAAGTACAACAACTTTATAAACTATACCATATTCGCCTTAAAAGTAAAAGAAGTTACCTGTGGAAAATTTATCTTATTATTAAATCATTACATTTTGCACGGCAAGCTTAGCTAAATAAACAAGACTTAACTCATAACTATTGTTATTGGTTTTATCTATAAGCACTTCAACTCATATTAGCCAAAAAAAAATTCACATCAAAAAATTTTGATAAAAAAAAAATTTGAATTGCAAGTTTTTTAATATTATACACCTTAAAAGTACACTAAAAAGTCTAAAACAAACTAATGTCTTTGGGTTTTAACATAATTTTTTTAAATCCAATATTTTGATAAAATATCTTATGTGGGCAGCACATGACTTTCTTATACAAAATCTACGTTTGTGCACAATTTATCTGGCGAATAAAATATTAGTTTGTATAAAAATATGATTTTTTTTTACAAAATCTGTAAAAGACATTGATTACGGTAAAAGGTAAAAATGTAGAGAATTTTAAAACCTTTGCCATTAACTGTTTTTTTTCGAAAAACCGTTAGCTTGCGAGCAATTCGCAAAAATCTATTTTTTTAAATTTTAATGATAATATCTAGATAACGATATCAGACTAACAGACTAACAGACTAACAGACTAACAGACTAACAGACTAACAGACTAACAGACTAACAGACTAACAGACTAACAGACTAACAGACTAACAGACTAACAGACTAACAGACTAACAGACTAACAGACTAACAGACTAACAGACTAACAGACTAACAGACTAACAGACTAACAGACTAACAGACTAACAGACTAACAGACTAACAGACTAACAGACTAACAGACTAACAGACTAACAGACTAACAGACTAACAGACTAACAGACTAACAGACTACCAGACTAACAGGTTGAATTTTTCCGTGTACAAAAGGATGGCTGTAACTCCCCTTTTGTATTAATATTTTGCAAACTTAACCACGTTTTAAACAAACCCCATTTAGAATTTTGAATTCAATTTTATGTCCAAATAGTTCCTAGTCTGCGCAAATTTAATTCAGAATTTATTAAGCGAATTTTATTCATCTATCACAGAATAAATTCACTTAGCAAAAGTTGTCAAAATTCGAATTTATTCTGTCAGTTTTACATGAAAAAATTCGAGTTCCGGCGTCTTTCAGGACTAAATTTCTGAATTTTGTGTCGCGGTGTAAACAGTTGTGCAATATGAATTTAGTATCGAGGAATAAAATTCGCGGAAAAAGTGGCAGGTGTAAACCATCCCTAAAGTTTATTACTCCGAAAACTTTACAATTCTGATTGCAAACAAAAAGTCGTCAACTTCATTAGATTGAAATTATTCCTAAAAGTAGCAATTCTATCGCCATAAAGGACAAAAAACGATAAGCTCTCCACCTGAAATTAATGGTCCCAATTATGAGACACAAAATAAATAATTACGGGCATCCAACAAAGTATAGAGAGAATATAAAATGAGAGGATATTTAAAAGTGAAATTTATTCATTCCATAGAGGTATGGAGATCAAGGTCAGTTCCTTTCATATATAAAGGTATGGCAGCAGCAAAAAATTAAATTAAATGAAGCCCATGTGAATGAAATTAAATCATTGAGACATGATCCTCTATTGGGATCATATCTAAAGTCTTGTAAATATTCAACCTGACAGGTACAATTCAATACCTGTACGTTTGTTATATACCCGAACTTCTATTTCCTTGAATACCCAAAAGATTCGGATTAACGTGATTGTTGGTTGAAAATGCAAAGGAGCGTGAAATCCTTAACTATACGGTTCATGAGCATCGGGTTAGCTCATCATCAATATGGCATATAGACCATACAGGGCACATAATATTATGGTCGAGGTAAGGATGCGTTAAGATACTTCAAATAAATCTTAATTAGGGTTAATTTGCATGACTATGGGGCAATTTTGCGTATACCTTTGATGGTATAAGTTGAATAAATAGAAATACATCCATTTACTTCTAGATACGTACATAGGGTGGTACATAAATATATGATTAGGTGCTTAACAAATTGATACTGATTTGACCTTTTGTAGATAAACATCAAAACCCATGTTAGCACTGTTAAAAATATTTCGAGAAAATTCAACATAATAATTTATAGTTAAATTCAAGAAAATGTTTATGATTAAATTGATTGTGGTTTTCTATCCATGCTAACAAACATTTTTATTTTCTTGTACCAAATATAATAAAGTATTTATTTTCTTGTACCAAATATAATAAAGTATAAATGTTCGAAATATAATGTTCGAACATCACAATAATGAATTTGTAAGAGATCAAAAAGAGAACAAACTCCGCCGCAGGAGAAAATTTTTCTGATCCGATAATAAAAAGAAATAAACGACTTTTAAAACTAAAAGACTCTTTATTTCAAAATAATCTAACAGGGTCTTTGATCGGTTTTCCCGCCAGATCTTTAACACTTAATATAATTGTATAAATAATATAAAGTTTCTACATAGAACTTGAGCTAACATAAGTACCAATCCAAATACCAAAATACTTTCAGAACTAATTTACAGGTAGCTTTTAATTTTTTAATAGAAATTTTACGGCTTATTGGTAGTGGGTCCCTCTTGATTTTTATAATACCGATTCCCAAAATTTCTCATTTTAAAGCCCGGGATTAAAAAATATTTTAGATAAAATATTAAATGTTTGCATCAGTGACATTGCGTGCTCAAATCTTTGGTGAAGAATTTTCTATAGATACAATATATCAAATTGATATAGACCCTTTTTAGATCTATTCTTAAATGTATATTTCCAAAGTTAAGTCAACTCTATTTTCGTTTCTCTTAGAGAGTGTGTTTACATTAGAACTTTTTTTCAATTTGCTGCGTCTTTCACTTCGGCCAAATTCTCAGATGGTAAGGGACGGAGTGGAAATGGAAACCAAAAAAAGATTGATTGAGTATCCGGAAAAAGACAAATGAAGAAAGTTCTAATGTAAACACACTCAAACTTGCTTAAAAATTTTAGTCACAATCTGGTTTCTGTCTGATTGATGAAAGCTGTTTCGTTTCCATTTGTTGCTGAAACCGGTTTAGCGAATGACGAAGATGCGAAGCATGAGTGCGAATACCACAGCAAAAGAGCGAAAGCCTCAGCGAATGAAAAAAGTTCTAATGTAAACACGCTCAAACGAATGACTTTACCGAAAAAAGTTGCCGAATTTTTCGGGTTTTCTTGTGATCATACACAGCAAAAAATCCTGGAGTACTTTTCAATCCAAAAATTATATTGACGAAATCGTAATAGAATTTTGGATTGGAATTTTATAGATTATTGAAAATATTTTCAAATTGTTTGCCTTTCATATTTTAATAATTTTTAATCTATATTGAATTTAAATACTTTTAATATTAATGTCTAAAATTTCATCAAAAATTTTGTAGGTCAAGGATGTTTGTTGGTCTGTTTGTCTGTTGGTCTGTTTGAGATTACAAAACTCAAAAACTACTGGACCGATTTTTACGCAGTTTTTTGCAAAATGATCTGCGTTGCCATGAGCGGGTTTTCAGATATGTTAAATTTTCAAAGTTCGAAACAGAAGGTCCTGAAAGAATAACGGAAATATCCTTTTTCACGTTTTTCCCTGGAAAATCGGCATTATAGGGTTTCCGGGGTCGCTGATCACGAATCTGGTGTTGGAATTTCAAAATTCGAAACAGAAGGTCCTGTAAGGATAACTCAAATATCCGTTTTCCAATTTATCTCTCAAAAACTGGCTTTGCGAGGTTTTCGGGGTCGCTGATTACGAATCCGGCGTTTCAGTTTCAATAACTCTAACGGAAGGTCCTGTAAAGACAACATTCTTTCCCAAAAGTTTTTAAGTTATTTATGGTTTTTTGGCATTCTAAAATTTATACAAAAAACTTTAAGCTGGCAACGTAGGGTCTGCTAGTACTAAATAAAATAAAACAAAAAAAAATTGAATTAGAACATTGCATTGAATTACTATATGTAATAGGTCCAGTGTAATCCAATTTTAATTGGAATTTAATCCATGATTTTTTACCGTGTCTACATAGTGTATTTTTTCGAAAAATTTGAAAACTCGAGAACTAATTGAGATAGAAAGTTGACATTTGGCACAGAACAGGCTTTCATCCAAACTTGACAAATGGGAAAAATTGAACCACTTCTTCGCCCCTCTCCCATGCAAATTGAAAAGATTTTTGCAATTTTCACTATGGAACGACGTTAACAGCTTTCAATTGCAAGAAATCGCATCAAAATCGGTTAAGGTTTCCTGGTAGAAGTCTAGCCTACAATTTTTGTACATACGTATGTAACACACACACACACAGACACGTTGTGGACTCATTGAACTGAGTCTATGAGTATATATCCTGGAAACGTGCGGGGCCCCGATATGATCTCGGTTTTGAAGTTATTTTAATACCTTTCTGATACGTAAAAGGGTAAAAAACTGTATTTCGTTTGTAGGCAAAGCAAAGGCACTAAATAAATCTCCTGAGATAGCGAACATTATAAAAACCATAAATCTGTACCTTTGTCAATTTTAATAACGAATATTGTCAATATCAAATGTCGCATTGAAAAATTATAGCTACTTAATCAGTCGGTTCTATACGTTCAGTGTTGCTTGCTTGATTGAGTATCCGGAGATTTCATTAAAATTTGTTGAAGACTTTTTGTCAATCTATATAAACATACATAAGACCCGCCATATCAATACCAATCGACAGTTCACGAAACTGGCAAATGTTGAAATAAAATTCGACTATCGAAAGGCATTGAGTTGATTGCTTTAGTCGAAATATTGCCAGCGTTTGAACTTATTGAAAATCTCCTTCGTGTACTTTCCTCATATGATCATCTTTTTTTGCTGCCGGAAAAATATGTGAAAATTATTTCCGTTTCAGAGTTTTTTTTGCCTGTTCCTTTGAATTCTCTATACACATACCCGAAAATGAGGAAACTAAACAAGCAAATAAACAAACAAGTCTATATAATATCGAATGAGAAAAGAAGTTGAATAAAAAATGGAAAAACAATAACACAATCCACAACGAATGACGGGAGAGGCCATAAATCCTGGTTCGTTCGCTCCCGGTATACGTAATACACGTGTTTTATAGCAATTCCTGGAACGTTCTACAGCAATAAATATATTTGATTTGGAATGCAGCCAGCTTTTCCCTATTAACGTCCACATAGAAACTCTGTGGCACGTAAAGGATTTTAGGTTTAGGATGATATTTTCTCATTCTGGGAAAATCTCTTTTTCAGATTTTTCAATGCTAACCATATTTTACGATAGTTCTATTAATTTCGTTTTTGTCTTTTTGCATTTCCCATTCAATCTTTCGTACATATCACCGTATATTCCCGTTTCTTTGCTTGTACCCGGGTTTGCTACAGATACAAAGTATTTGGAATTTAGAATTTTCCAATACGAAAATCCTATTTTGTATACAGAAAGGAACTTTTCTAGTTAAAAATTGATCGTTTTAATTATGTTTTTATGCCATTCAATTAATATACTTGTACGAAAATTAATAAATTTTTGGTTTCAAACCGTTTTATTCTTTGAAAAAAATTGATTTAAAAGATTTTCGTGTTCTGTATTACAAATATAATTATGAATCAATTTCAATATTTTCTAAGCAAATAAATTCTTGAAAAATTTACACCACAACGGGTATGTAACCTAGTATTCTATATTTATTTATTTATTAAGCTAAAGTACACAGAAACATTCCAATTATACTATAGTATCAAGTATTAAACAATTTGTTTTCCACTCGATTTTTTAAATTAACAAAAGTGCAATTTTTTAAATTCAAGTTCGAAAAAATAGTGAATACAATTAATCTGATAATCGGAGTAGGAATCGTACATATCGTCGGTGTGCAGACAAAACACACTCAGTCAATAATGTTAGTTTCGAGTTTGAACATTTCAAGTTTACAATAAATGTGAAGGGTCTGTCAATAAGGACATAACAATTTTGTATTTTAATAAAATCGCACCCTAAAACTTTTTTTATGATCTGGCAATGCTAAAACCCCAGTCAAGGTTTACATTTTTATCATGTTGAAGTTCACGAACGAGCAACGTTTGGAAATTATTAAAACTTACTACCGAAATTCTGAGTCGGTGGTCGCAATCGTGTAATCTCGAGAAATGGTCCGGTCGAATGGCCACCTCGCTCATGCGATTTAACGCCGTTGGATTTCTTTTTATGGGGTTTGTTATGTTATGGTTTAGATGTTTTTAGAAATTTTTAAACTCCCAAAAAATTCGAACGCAAGGGTAGCTTTTGGATGTTGAGCACCCTTGGCTTCTGTCTTTTTCCCTGCTGGCCAGGTACGTTATATTTTGCCGGCTTGAACTCGTCGGTTCGGGGTGGGTTTTTGCCAGAGGAAAAAGCGCGAACATAACTGAAAATTTAACTGATTCCATTTGTACCTGTCTCATCATCATTCACTACCATCAGAATCATAATTTGCATTAATATTGAATAGAAAGACAATTGAAAGTTTTGAACTACTAACCGAAGGCTATGGAGAAAAGAAGAAAATCTTGAATAAAAAAAAACAATGTAAATCGTACAAATTATGCTCCTTTCTATTTCAGGAAAACACAGCCCTTCTTGCCTCAGCCTTGTCCGTCCGTGAGAAAATTCCCAATCACATCACTCTCAACAAAATAAACTAACAACACATCTTAATAAATTTCTAACACGTTAAAATATTCAAAAATGATCGGGACATTCTTGCCGCTTGCAGCGACCTCTATCGTTCCACATCCGCTCTCGGAAAGCTTTTGTTCTGATTTCCTGCCCAGATCTATAGCGAAAAAGGAAACCCAAAGAAAATACGAGGGTCAATGTCTCCGTATCTCAATCAACCAAAAGAAACTTATAATTTAGCCAGATACAATATTTTATTCAAGAAAGAAAATCTTGTTTAAATGCAAAAATAGAACGCTAACAATATTTAACAAAAATGATAGCAATTTAATGGTTCGTTAAAACCGTTTAACTTCACGTCTTAATAATATTTCGTGTAATTAAAAAAAAATGACAAAGAAAATCACCATAAAATAAATTTAGACAATCGATGTTTCGTTGTTTTATATTTGTCTAGTTTTTTTATATTTATCTCAGCCAGATCAATTGCATAAATAAAAAAAAAATCGGTACTTACTTAAATGTTGAAAATGTGTTAATTGAATTATGTTTTGTTACTTGAATTCCTCGATGAGAAGATTGTGCGCACAAGTCCTTTCACCGGATCATAAAAACTCCTTTAATTGGATGATTTTGGCTAAAAGAAAACTAAAATACAAAAATTACAATTGGTCCTAGCTGATAGAAAACTTGGAACGAAACTTTCCTTTGCCTCAATGTTGTCTAAATTTGTCATCCGATGATTTTAATTTTTAAATGACAATAAAAGAAAGTAATAAAATGGTGAAACAATGGTGATTGAAGATGGATCGATGTGGTGTGTCTTCTCCCTCGCTGACCCACTCCGCTGGATTTTACTTGATCGCGTCCGCGTTACTGTAGGAGAAAGTAAATTTCGCCAGGCGCTTGCAACAATAGTTGCTCCTTTCCCTCTTCTCTTTACTTCATCCACGAGTTGTAGCCACGAAGTGGAGATCCCCTTCGCCTCTTTGCTTCGAATGGTAGCCAATTCACTGGCGTTAGCTAATTTTCCTTTTTTATGTAATTTTTAGCTTTAAGATGCTTCCGAAAAACGACGATTTTCCAGGAAAATTCACCAGAAACTTCTTCTCCAGACGATCTTTCCGGACGATACTAATGGTAACTCAATCCGTTATAAAACGAACGGTATTTTACCAAAGATTAAATAGAGGTCGAATCAATCGATAATTTTCTGTATCGAAATTTTTCACGACACGTGTGGTGGAAATTTGGGGTTTTCACTTTTTCTTTTTAGGGCCACCAGAAAAGCGAAAGTTTCGGAACCGAATCGCACTTACAATCCTGCGATCGATGGAATTTTTATCCTGGCCACTAATTTTTCCCCAAAATTTGCACTTTAAAATTTCGGTTCTATCTTCCAACCCACTAAATTTTACAAAAGAAAAACGAAACTTGAACTATTTCACTGTATTTAACCAATTTTCTTTTCTTACCACGTGCCGTTTCCTAATTTTTTCTCCTCGAGATTTTTTGAACTAAACCTTTCCACTAGTGCTACAAGAATGGAAGTTGGAAAATGGTGTTTTAAACGTGGAACTATCATGGCCGGGATTCAAACTGGAAGCTACTGACACGTTTTGTTTATTCTGGGTTTGATCCTAGCCCTATTTTGGATTCCAACCTTTGATCGAGATTTCGTTTTAGAACATTTTTATTTCGCGGGATTATTCAAAAAAAAAAAAAGAAATCTTTGAAAGTAGACACAGTACAGGGCAAAAGATTTATTGAGACTCCGGTGAAAATAAATATTTTGAAAAGTGGCTACTTGAAATTGCGATTACCAACGTGGGGCTGTCCCACCCTGAGATTAGTCTCATGCTCTATTGACAAAGTTAGCCGGGCAATTCGTTTTAAGATCACAAATCTTTAGCATGGAATACTCCCACAGATTTTCCTTGCATATCCTCAACCTGGTAGAGATTTTTGGAAATTTTGTTCTTGATTCGTGCTTTAACAAATTTCTTACTCAACTTCGCGTTAAAATGTTTGCTTGCGTCACTAAGAACGAATTGTCGCCTGTAGATTTCCTGTCCTGGTAAAAAGGATACGTTCCTAGCTCGTAAGTTATATCTGTTGGTAATATTCTGCTGTGTCTCTTCTAACTGTTTGGATATGTTAGCTCTAATTAAACCCATCTTATCCGTCCCTGATTTGATTTGAATATTTCCGTCCTGCAACACATCGAGTTTTTTAAGCAGCTCATATTCTGAACCGTGGTTCACCATATTACTACCAAAAATCGCCTGGTAAGGTGACATGCCAATTGATGTATGGATAGAGCTTCTTAGTGACATCATAATATGATTTAAATGAGTGTCCCAGTGTCTCTGGTCGTCCTCGAGATATGCTCTAATGGAAGCAATAATCGATCGGTTTAATCTCTCCGAGGCATTGGCCTGTGGAGAATACACGGCTGTTTTTATGTGCTTTATGCCATACGATTTTAAAAAGTCTTGAAAATAATTCGAGGTAAATTGCTTTCCATTATCTGTGAAAATTTCCTCGGGGACCCCAAATACACTGAAAATCTCATTCAAATACTTGACTGTGTTCTTTGAATTTGCCTGAGCCAACGGTTTTGCTAAGGGAAATTTAGAAAAGTGGTCTAGAACCAGGAACAACATGGTATTTCCTTGACGAGACCTAGGGTAGGGACCCAAAAAGTCCATATACAACCGCTGCCATGGGCGTTCTGGCAAAATTCTCTTTCCAGTTTCCGGTTTCATTATAAAATTCGGTGATTTGACTTGTTTGCAAACCTCACAGTTATTTACTACCTCTCGAACTTGGCTGGACATATTTGGCCAGTAGTATTTGCTTTGGAGTCTATTCAATGTTTTATATATGCCACCATGCGCAGCTTGAGGCGGCTGATGAGCCATCAGTATTACAGCTTGGGTCAGCCCAGATGGAATCCATAGTCTCCAACTACGATCCTGTGTGGGGTCATCTTGAAACGCTTTTTTAAAGACCAAGCCATCCGACACGTTCAAATCGGGCAATTTTTCGCTGTTCTCTTGAACTGCGTGAATCAAATTTGTATATTCTTCCGATTTGAACTCATCGGAGGCCAAATCTATCTCCGTCATAAGATCTTTAGATACACTCCCTATACTTTCTATAAACGCTCGCGATAGTGCATCTGCGACTCCGTTCATCGACCCTTTACAATGTTGGATTTTAAAATCAAAACCCTGGAGTTTAAGACTCCATCTGGCCAACCTTCCACATAAGTCCTTCTGACTCATCAGCCACTTCAAACTGGCATGGTCCGTAATAAGTGTAAATGGATGTCCTTCTACGTAAGGACGGAATTTTTTCACACTTACTACAGCGGCCAAACATTCCAGTTCGGTGACTGAATAATTCTTTTGCGTTGATGTTAATTTTTGCGATATATACGCTATCGGTCTCTCCTGCTTATCCTCATCAAGTTGAAACAGAACTCCGCCAATACCTAAATTAGAGGCATCACATTGTATGTAAAAGTGCTTACTATAATCGGCGTGCACTAATACTGGAGCGGACGTCAATGCTGTTTTCAACTTGTTGAAGGATTCGAGAGCTTCTGAAGAAAATACAAATTTCTTCGTCTTTTTAAGACAATCCGAAATTGGAGCAGACAAGGTTGAATAGTTTTGAATAAATCGGCGGTACCACCCAGCCATCCCCAGAAATCGACGTGTTTGTTTTATGGTAGTTGGTGTCGGAAAATTTGCTATCGCTGCGACTTTCTCGGTGTCGACTTTTAGGCAACCTCCTCCCACTACGTATCCGAGATATCGCAATTCTTTAAAACAAAACCTCGACTTCCGGAGATTTATGGTCAATCCCGCTAATCTAATACGTTCGGCCACTTCTCTCAACAATTTGAACATTTCCTCCAAAGTCGCCGACATAACTAGCAAATCATCTAAGTAAACAAATACTTTATTCCGAAGCCTGTGTGGTATCACTTTATCCATGAGTCTTGCTAAACGTTGTCCCGAATTGCAGAGGCCAAAAGGCATGACTACAAACTGATAAAGGGGCCTGCCCGGTACTGTAAAAGCCGTCATTTCCCTAGACTGTTTATCTAAAGGCACCTGCCAATAGGCATCTTTGAGATCTATGCTACTTATGTATTTTGTGTCCGCCAATCGACTTAACAAACCTTCGATGTTTTGCAAAGGGTACGCGTCCTTTTTTGTTACCTCATTTAATAAACGGGAGTCAAGACATACTCGATTTTTGCCCGGTTTCCGAACTAAGACTACCGGTGAGCTCCAAGCGCTCGAACTCTCCTCTATTACTCCCAGTCCTAACATTCTATCAATCTCTGCGTTAATAAGGTGTTGGATCGCAGGCGATACCGGAAAATGGCGTTGTTTGATAGGTTTTGCCTCTCCTATATCAATTGAATGTTCCTCCATGTGTGTACGACCTAAACCCTCTCTCTCAAAAGATGGAAACTGGGATATTATTTCATCTAACTGATTTTGCTCACTTTGTGATAAAATATGCGAGTTCGGATCTACTGTTTCTGATATTATTTCCGGTGGAGAAGAAACTTCTGATATTATTTCTGGTGCTATTTGAAAATATCTCCAAAAATTAACCCCCAAATATAACGCTTGTGCCAACGAAGGGACGATGTAAAACTCTACTTCCTTTGTATTTTCTTTATAGTGAACGGGAATTTTTATTTTGCCTATAACATTTTGAGGATGTCCATCAGCGGTCTGTACCCTACTGCTAAACTTCGTGTATTTTAAATTTTCTATATCTAACAATTCCATACCCTTTTTCCCAATACAACTTATCGAGGCTCCACTGTCGAGCAAACCTAGAATTTCTTTATTATTAATCTTAACTTTGGCATAAGGCCGATTATCTACCTTTAAATCTAGCATCGCTTCCGCAATTTCTCTATACATTAATTTTCGTTCTCGAAATTTTTTTCTTAATTTTTCAACAAAAGTGTTAGGTTTTATAGAAGAAATTTCTTCTGAGAAAACTCGTGATCTAACTTTTTCGTAATTTTGAACACGTTGCTGGAAAGACATATTCTGGCAAGTCTGTGTGGTTACATCCTTGCTTTTCTTTTTTAAAATCGTAAACTTAGGTGGATCTCTAGGAGGGAAAGTTTGTGAGCCTAACTCTACTAATGTCGGGGTTGTGAATTTTCGGGTCGAGTTTCCCCCATTATCCTCTCGGCCCGTCTGTGATTTCCCGAAGCACAATTGGTGCAACTTCGACAAGTTACTTCTTTCATTCCACACTTATAGCAGAATAAATTTCGTATAGTGCTGGGACACTCCCAAAACGAATGCCCTAATGTATCGCAATTCCAGCACTTATACCGCGATGTATCTATTCTGTTATGTGTGTCTTTTTTAAATTTTTCTAGCGCTTCGACTGAATTTTGAAAGTAACCGTCTTCCAATTCCGTAGTTTCTAAAAGCTCACTGACTTGTCTCCTTGGACCTGCCGTAAACGCCGTTTGTAAGCTATTTGATTTTCGCGCCTGGTATTTTTCAGCCTTTCGACAAATATCCCTCAGATGGTCTAAGTTATACGCATTTTGCGAAAATACCAACTGACCAATCTTGGGTTGAATATTATTCACAATTATTTTTATTAAATCTGTCTCGGGCATCGGATTTACCATTCGGGCGTATTCAGACATTATTCGCTCAAAGTAACTATCAAACGATTCGTTCACCTCTTGTCTTCGATCCATAATAAGCCGTAGGATCTCATAATCAGACGTGGATTTACGGAATTGTTTGACCAACGCATTCTTCAATATCGCCCAGTTTATATTTTGATTTTGACGGACAAACCGCCAATACCAAGCTTCCGCCGTGCCCTTCAACAGAACGTGAAAATAGCTGACAATTTGATCGGACGTGTACCCGTGGGATAAAGCTAACTTTTCTACTCGGAAGACAAAATCTTCGACAGATAAAATCGGTGAAGACCCATCGAACTTAAAACCCCATTTATGCAGTTTTACTTCCATGTTTGTTCGTGGCGGTCGTCGAGAAATTTGACCTCCCCCTCTAAACCAATCATCATGTATCCCTTGACCTTCATCCGAAATAAACGACTCGCGCAAATTTCTCCTATGGAATTGTTGGTTATCATTCCTATCTCTTCTTTGCGAATCTGTCGGAACATAGGTGGTTCTGTCCGATTGAGAATTTTGACGCGATGTATTGTAGTCTAACTCGCCTAACCTTAATTTTGCTATATCTTCCAAAAGTCTTAGAAGTTCATTTCTATGTTTCTCCCCACTGCCTGTTTCAGATTGATTTCTTATGTGACCTACGTTCGATGGCCGTTGTTCCGATATAGCAACTCGTTCCCTCTGAAAGTAATCATCCCCCAGAGAATGCTCTTGTTGTTTTTTATACGTTTGTGCCAAACCTTGTGCAGCTTTTAAAACTTCTTCTCCCGAATCGAAATTGGAGTAACTTTTTCTAACTTTTGGAATAGTCCCTATACTATTGCCCATATTGTATCGTGATCTTCCCGGGTCTAATTCAAATGTTACCCTTTTCGGTCCCCCAGAAAATCCAGACAGACTCGGAATTTCTCTTCCTGAATCCAGAATATCCTGTATAAATGAGCGTTCCATTTCCTCTGATATTCCTTTGCCGTGTTTGTCGCCAGTACCCGAGACTTCTTTTTCTCTAATCTGATTTCCCATCGCACCTAACTCAAAATCTTGAAATCTTTCGTTTGTGTTTATTGCAGGTATTTGAGCCGAGTAATTACTATTATCCAGAAACCGATTCGCCTCATATCCTAAACCGCCAAGCCTGGATGACATTGGTGTTTGGCCGACGTTGCCCGAATACGCACCTTCTGTACTTTCTCTTTCCTCAGACTCATCACTACTAACCAACCTTTCTTCCGCGTCAGGATACGGGGTTAAAACTAATTTCCTTCCTCTTCCCCGTCCTCTGCCTTTCACAACGATATTCTTAGATTGTTTTCTTGTAATCACCATTGTTAGATTTTTTTAATGCGACGCCAAAATTTTTAATATATTGAAATGACTATAATTGTCGAAAGTTCCTTATAATACCTCCGAACTACTATTTTCTTAATAACCTTATCAAGATAATATTTTACCCAGACTTCTGACCAAAATATATATATATATAAACTACCTATTACAAACAATAAACTATTACTAAACTTTTACCACAACCAATTTAAAAAGAACAGTGTCTTTTATAGACTTGTTTCTTTTTAGATATAAATTATCTTCAGATAATCTTTAACAACAAAAAACTTTTAACAGCCCAGTTTGAATTGTATCAATTCCACTAGTTTTTACAAAAATCGCTCTGTACTAAACAAATATTCCATAAATGAGATGTGATGTGATTAGTAATTTCTTCATTTCAGGACAAGACTGATTGCTAACTATTTCTATTCTGATGAATTTATAAAACAAAATCGGAAAAAAATTATTTACTTTACTCCTAACTCTATCGTTCTGCAAAGAGAATATGTTTAACCGAACGAGACTCACGGCCATTCAAAAAACCCTTGCATACTTGATATGTGAATTTCCAAATTTCTCTCTCAGACTCTACATCATCATTTCCATGATTAGGACAGGAGCAGAAATTCAAAAATTCTATTACTTTGTTAAAGACAATCTTTTGGCGCTACTATGCTTTACCAATGAGACTACGATAAAGCAACTATGTTAGAGATTCCTCAATCATAGGATAACACCTCAAATTTCTTAACTATTTTCTCGGATGAGTTGGTGTTCTTTCCGCTTTCTCCAGACTCAAAACTCAAGATACCCATGAGCTGGACAGGAGACAAGTTTCTAAAACCCTTCTCACCAGAATAATTTAACTCAAAAAAAAATAAATGAAACGAAGATGTATTTGTGGACTGTTTTCCTGAAATAATCTACAAGTTTAACCCTTTAGCTCCATCCGCGCAAATACGCTAAGACGGAAACTATCTACTTGCTGTTTTACCACTTTGGGCGCCATCTGTTATGTTATGGTTTAGATGTTTTTAGAAATTTTTAAACTCCCAAAAAATTCGAACGCAAGGGTAGCTTTTGGATGTTGAGCACCCTTGGCTTCTGTCTTTTTCCCTGCTGGCCAGGTACGTTATATTTTGCCGGCTTGAACTCGTCGGTTCGGGGTGGGTTTTTGCCAGAGGAAAAAGCGCGAACATAACTGAAAATTTAACTGATTCCATTTGTACCTGTCTCATCATCATTCACTACCATCAGAATCATAATTTGCATTAATATTGAATAGAAAGACAATTGAAAGTTTTGAACTACTAACCGAAGGCTATGGAGAAAAGAAGAAAATCTTGAATAAAAAAAAACAATGTAAATCGTACAAATTATGCTCCTTTCTATTTCAGGAAAACACAGCCCTTCTTGCCTCAGCCTTGTCCGTCCGTGAGAAAATTCCCAATCACATCACTCTCAACAAAATAAACTAACAACACATCTTAATAAATTTCTAACACGTTAAAATATTCAAAAATGATCGGGACATTCTTGCCGCTTGCAGCGACCTCTATCGTTCCACATCCGCTCTCGGAAAGCTTTTGTTCTGATTTCCTGCCCAGATCTATAGCGAAAAAGGAAACCCAAAGAAAATACGAGGGTCAATGTCTCCGTATCTCAATCAACCAAAAGAAACTTATAATTTAGCCAGATACAATATTTTATTCAAGAAAGAAAATCTTGTTTAAATGCAAAAATAGAACGCTAACAATATTTAACAAAAATGATAGCAATTTAATGGTTCGTTAAAACCGTTTAACTTCACGTCTTAATAATATTTCGTGTAATTAAAAAAAAATGACAAAGAAAATCACCATAAAATAAATTTAGACAATCGATGTTTCGTTGTTTTATATTTGTCTAGTTTTTTTATATTTATCTCAGCCAGATCAATTGCATAAATAAAAAAAAAATCGGTACTTACTTAAATGTTGAAAATGTGTTAATTGAATTATGTTTTGTTACTTGAATTCCTCGATGAGAAGATTGTGCGCACAAGTCCTTTCACCGGATCATAAAAACTCCTTTAATTGGATGATTTTGGCTAAAAGAAAACTAAAATACAAAAATTACAATTGGTCCTAGCTGATAGAAAACTTGGAACGAAACTTTCCTTTGCCTCAATGTTGTCTAAATTTGTCATCCGATGATTTTAATTTTTAAATGACAATAAAAGAAAGTAATAAAATGGTGAAACAATGGTGATTGAAGATGGATCGATGTGGTGTGTCTTCTCCCTCGCTGACCCACTCCGCTGGATTTTACTTGATCGCGTCCGCGTTACTGTAGGAGAAAGTAAATTTCGCCAGGCGCTTGCAACAATAGTTGCTCCTTTCCCTCTTCTCTTTACTTCATCCACGAGTTGTAGCCACGAAGTGGAGATCCCCTTCGCCTCTTTGCTTCGAATGGTAGCCAATTCACTGGCGTTAGCTAATTTTCCTTTTTTATGTAATTTTTAGCTTTAAGATGCTTCCGAAAAACGACGATTTTCCAGGAAAATTCACCAGAAACTTCTTCTCCAGACGATCTTTCCGGACGATACTAATGGTAACTCAATCCGTTATAAAACGAACGGTATTTTACCAAAGATTAAATAGAGGTCGAATCAATCGATAATTTTCTGTATCGAAATTTTTCACGACACGTGTGGTGGAAATTTGGGGTTTTCACTTTTTCTTTTTAGGGCCACCAGAAAAGCGAAAGTTTCGGAACCGAATCGCACTTACAATCCTGCGATCGATGGAATTTTTATCCTGGCCACTAATTTTTCCCCAAAATTTGCACTTTAAAATTTCGGTTCTATCTTCCAACCCACTAAATTTTACAAAAGAAAAACGAAACTTGAACTATTTCACTGTATTTAACCAATTTTCTTTTCTTACCACGTGCCGTTTCCTAATTTTTTCTCCTCGAGATTTTTTGAACTAAACCTTTCCACTAGTGCTACAAGAATGGAAGTTGGAAAATGGTGTTTTAAACGTGGAACTATCATGGCCGGGATTCAAACTGGAAGCTACTGACACGTTTTGTTTATTCTGGGTTTGATCCTAGCCCTATTTTGGATTCCAACCTTTGATCGAGATTTCGTTTTAGAACATTTTTATTTCGCGGGATTATTCAAAAAAAAAAAAAAGAAATCTTTGAAAGTAGACACAGTACAGGTTATGTTAAGTCGTTGGTTTATGCCAACAAGCCAACAACGTTAGAGGAGCTCAGGAACAATATCGAACGCGAAATTGCCAACGTTCCGGCCGATATGTGTGGAAGAGTGGTGGAAAATTGGCTCGAAAGAATCAATCAGCAAACGTGCTCGCGGTGGCCATATGAACGACATCGAATTTCATACTTAAATGTAACATGTCCACTACACCTGGAATAAATTTCAGCCCGATATCTCAATTATTCTGTGTTTTATTTAAATACAAAATTGTTATGTCCTTGTTGAAAGACCCGATATATATAGTTCCAAAATAAAAAAGGATTTCGGCGCTGGCTGATATCGTAGGACTTTGCGATTTTCAGCAAAAAAAAAGAGAAAACTCAAAACCTCAAAAAAAATATCTAATGTGTTTTGCCAGTGCACCGACGATATATTCATTGTAGTGACTTGCGGCGTAAATTTATTTTTATTTCTGCTGTTAAAAGCTGGCATTTTAATATTAAACTTTTCATTCAAACATAAGAAAAGCTACAATTGTCAAGGGTGAATCGTCAATTACTTTATATGTGGACGGACAAAATTTTTATTGAAAAAACATAGCAAAAGCTATTACACTCATACCTCGCTATACGGCCGCTCTTTATACGGCTTTTCGCTATAACTACCTTCTTTAATTATGGCACTTTTTCGACGGCCCAAAAAAAATTGCGAAAAAAAAACAAAAGCTATAATTGCCAATCTGGCAATTATTGAAAACCCTTATGGTGATATTCGTATCAAAATTCGAATAGTTGTACCAAAATTCCACTTTGAAGTCAAACTTTCGGACAAGATTTTTTAAAATTTATTCCAATCGGATTTTGAGGTATGAGAGTTTTATGTAGAATCATATCCTAAATAACTTTTGTTTTTGCACTTTTTTGATAAGATGCACCGTTTTTGAGATATTCGCAAAAAATCGTTTTCGTTCGTATGGAGGTACCCCCCTAATGGTCCATTTTTGCCCATTAACAAACTTAGCCTTGCATTTTACGAAAAACGAATCTGCGTAAAATTTCAAGTCTCTAGCTCAATCCGTGCCACAAACAGACGGACGGACAGGCAAAAATCAATTTTCTTTATCATTCTAAACACACTGGTGTAATTAATTTTTGTATGTCATGACGGGATCTTGCAGCTTACCGATTCTTCATGTTCATTTTCGTCATCAGATTAGAACCGATTTAAACATTTTAAATTATGTTTTTTATTATGTATATGGACATGTGCATATGAATTTTTTTAAATTTTTTTTAAGTTATCTTTTTATGTACATATGATTTTTTTTTTTGTTATTGAAGTCATCCTTATATTACTTGTTATGTATTTTTATTTTGTATGTAAGCATTTTTAAATGAAATAAAAAGAAAAGAATGCATTTTAAACTAAAAACTACGTTATTTAAAAAAAATGGAACGGATCCTATTGAATGTGTATGGGTTTGTATGAAAATAATTGATTCGTTATACGGCTTTTCGCTTTACGGCCAACTTTCCCGGAACGTATCTAGGCCGTAAAGCGAGGTATGAGTGTATTGCCAATCTGGCAATTATTGAAAACCCGTATGGTGATATTCGTATCAAAATTCGAACAGTTGTACCAAAATTCCACTTTGAAGTCAAACTTTCCAATAAGATTTTTTAAAATTTATTCCAATCAGATTTTGATGTATGGGAGTTTTATGTAGAAGCATATCCTAAATAACTTTTGTTGTTGCACTTTTTTGATAACAGGCACCGTTTTTGAGATATTCGGAAAAAACCTTTTCGTTCGTATGGGGGGCACCCCCCCCCTAATGGTCCATTTTTGCCCATTAACGAACTTAGCCTCGCATTTTACGAAAAACGGATCTGCGCAAAATTTCAATCCGTGCGCCCGCAATCCGCGCCACAGACGGACAGACGGACGGACGGACATGCAAAAATTAATTATTTTTACGATTCTAAACACACTGGTGTAATTAATTTTTGTGTGTGATAACGGGATCTTGGCGTTACAAACGGTAAGGCAAAGTTAGTATATCCTTTGGTTTCACCATACGGGTATAAAAATCCATTTGTGTGGGAGATGTGGGAAGCAGTGGTAGAATTGAATTTTTGTGTATGGAACGATTATGTAAAATCATATTTCGTCTTTATAAATTTTTCGATACGATGCACCGTTTTCGGTTGAATTGAGTTGAATTTTGATGGACAGATGAGTTTTGCAAAATCCCATTATATACACATTTTACTTGCATAAATTTTTTAATACGACCCACCGTTTTCTATAAAATCGCAAAAAAAATTCTTTGATATACAGTGAAAGTTTCACACCATTCCACACATTTGATAAAAAATTGAACTCATCTCCCGCTATACTTCTTTTGTAAATCATCAATCTATCTTCAGACAAGGATTAAAGAAATGATTAGTAATCCTGGTAAAGACACAATATTATTATAAATTTCAAAAATTGAAATATGATTCAAAACTTTATGAATTTTGATTTTTTCGTAATGGAGCGAAACTTTCTTAACACAGTGTACTACTATATGATTTTTATATAGAGTATAAAAATTAAAATTTTATATAAGACACATTCATCAATGTAAATACGTAAATTATAACACTTACTGACATTAACGACAAATTCATTAGAACGACACCAACGCAATAGTGATGCGAAGTCGTTTTTTAATAAAATGCTATCTAAAGGTGATCTAATCTCTCTTAATAATTTGAGGTCGTCGTCAAACATTAAAAATAATCAGGTCAACAATTATGATACCTCATTAATATACATTAAAAATAATAGGGGTCCTAGGCTTGAACCCAGTGGCATACCTGATCCTTACGTCTATTTCTAAAAAAAATTCGAGTCACTCAAGCAGCCACCCAGACAGGACATATTTTGCCATTTTAGCTATTAAAATATTCTGATTTACATTGTCAAATGCTTCCGCAAAACAATGTATTTAGAAGAACAGGGAAAGCTTCCGAGATCGTAAATTAGTAACTGTGTGGCGTATCTAAAAAAAAAATCAGCGCGCCGATATGTTAACAAACAAAAGGATGCAAAGTTTTATTGTTTTATATAGTTGTCTATAAGTAGATGAGTTTGTGGGGTACCAAAAGTATTTGTCGTTTTTCTAGATATGTATTTTTCAGACTATTTTCCTAATTCGAATGCAAAATAAGTTTCAAGAAATAAATTCGATTTCCGCAATGTGAACGTTTCGCTCTATTTACCATTGGAATCCCCTTAGGATCCCAATTGTGTACATGCTAAATCGTATAACGGTACACACCTATATACGAACGTGGCCTGATATCTAACAGAAATAGCCGGTAACGTTTGGAGACGGAGATCTTATATGATACTTGGAAAGGATTCGGATACCATTGAACAATGTATTATAAGAGTATGTCGGATGCAAACAGACGATACCAATGGTTTCAGTGCAAAACAAGAAAGCATTGACTGAGTATGGTTCGAGGTGTATCCTTACAGAAAGATTGCGAATGTAATGGGATTTCGGGTATCAGCAACGGAATTACAAACAAAAAAGTTAACTGCTGCCGGGAATTATTTTTTATGTTTTCGTTCTTACGAGTTTTGCCACTTTTATGGTAATATTATCATACAAAAAGCCACAAAATATGATCGGATTGTAAAGGTATTTGGAGTCATGAGTTTAGCCAAATCGATATTCACTGCGTCACTTGTGATATATTTGCGTGAATCGAAAATACTGGGTTATCGGATATGTATATTATGGTCATTCATTTGTTTCTTGTGGCAATGGTTGTCACTTTACAATATAATGGGACCATACTGATTGATTTTTTTTAATTTCTAAGCTTTATATTCCCACAAAATTTCAGATCAAAATTTGTGATTTTTTACGTTTAGCATGAGTATATCTGTGAAGTTTTGACTGAAACACATTTTTCAAAAAACTATTTTTATCAAACTGGTTCAAAATCTTTTTTTAAATTCAAGCTAAGTTAAATTTTCCAGCGTAGTCCAAGTGGTAAAGTACCTGGCCCGTATTCCGGAGGTCGGTGGTTCAATTCCAGACTGTAGCATGCTGTGATTCAAGTCCACTCAACTTGCTTTGCGAAATAAGTAGTGATAGTTGCCGCTTGGTGTTAACGACATTATCGGTTTCTTCTATACATTTGGAATATCACGGCCTCTGCTGTTGATGGGTTGCAACGTAGAAACCTTACAAATGTTGTAATTCATCCATGGTTCACAATCCATGTAAAACTTTAGGTGCGAAGCAGGAAGGAAACCTCAATTGAAGAGGCCCAGGCTCTTCGAGAGCTGTAGCGCCGAAGATGATGATAAGTTAAATTTAATTTCTTCATTTTTTTCTAGATACCTCTTTGAACAAATTTTTAAATTTGCAAATTTTGCCGGAATTTTGTCTTTCAGGAATAATTTAGAAATTTATGTCATAATGTGAACGATTGTGAAACGTGAATTTGGTGTCGTGAAATAAAATTTGCTAAATAAAGTGTTAGATATAAACGAATGCTTGAGATCAAAATAAAAAGGACAAAAAGAGAAAAAACCATTCCAAAAACAAGCATTTATTAATATGTCCTAAAGCTATTATAGTGCCAGCACATTCCCCCCAAGCGTCACAGTTTCGGCCCCCAAGTTGAAAAAGTTGAATTCGTCACCTTAGATTAGACCTATCCTAAGTGGCATTTCGCAAATTTTTCGGGACAGCCATTTTAAAGTTGATATTCTTATTTTATAAAAATCCAATCTTTTACTGGTTAAATACATTTTAACACAGCGATTTAAAAACAACAAAATCAATTTGATTTCTGAAGATATTCGGATACTATTTTCCGGGAAATGTAACCCTATTTTTACGATTTGAACATAGGATTATTCAGTTTTAAAATTAACTTTGAACCATTATTTACGTTATATTTCATACTTAATGCCATAAACTATTCTTTCAAACATTGTTTTTTGTTTGAAAGAAAGATTTATGGCATTAACCCTCTGTCGGGCGCAACCGGCCTGAAAGGCCCAGTTCTGACGTTTTCGTTCGCCCCTGTGAATTTATTGCTAGATCTGAAATTTTTTTTTCTGTGTTTTCTATAAATTTTTTGAAACGAATTTAATTTTTTTGTTGTTTAAATATTCTTCTGGAGAACCCAGATTACTTTTAGAATGATAAATTAAAATTAATGTGGGTATAAATTTCAGATTCTTTTATGTGTTTTTGTCAGGTACATTGCGCCCGAACTCGTCAAGTTCTTATATTGCGCCCGACGGAGGGTTAAGTATGGAATATAACGTTGTTCAAATGCCCGCCGCGGTTTTGCTTAGTGGGACGTATTCGCGACGTCCATTTTTAGATGACTTTGTGGCATAAATCTGGGTGAATTTGCTAGATGTCGTTCGTTATGTTGACTTTCAGGGCATCAATTATTTGCGGTTTATTCGCATAGACCTGCGATTTAAGATAGCCCCAAAGGAAGAAGTCTAACGGCGTTAAATCGCACGATCTCGGTGGCCAGATCACGTTGCCGCCGTGCGTGATAACCATGCCCTGAAATCGCTCGTGCAGAATGTCATCGTGGCATGCGCTGTGTGGCATGTAGCCCCGTCCTGTTGGAACCATATGTTGTCGGTATCCATATCATCTAGTTTAGGCCACAAGAAGTTATTTATCATCAATCTGTAGAGCTCGCCGTTGACGTTTATGGCAATGCCAGTTTCGTTTTGGAAGAAATATGCACCGATGATTCCACCAGACCAAAATCCACACCAAACAGCGACTTTCTCGGGATGCATTTGGTGGTGGTGTATCTCGTGTGTATCGCCCCAAATCCAACAATTTTGCTTGTTCACATATCCATTCATCCAAAAATGAGTTTCGTCGCTAAAGATGATTTTTTTGGCGAAATTTGGGCCAACGTCCAACTGCTCCAGAGACCAATCAGCGAACATGACTTTGTCTATGGTCGTCTACCTTAAGTTCCTGGGTGAGTTGGATTTTTTAGGTGCAGACCCAAGTCCCGACGCAAAATTCGCCAAGTTGAAATCGCGAAAGGCCAAGTTCTTATGAACAATAATAAATTGACTGCCTCGAGTTTTCCCCTACACTCTCACGGACAGCAGCGATGTTTTCAACAGACCTTGCGTTTCGGTGACGTATGGGAGTTGGCTGATTATTTATCGAACCGAATGACTCGAATTTGGCCACCAAATGTCGAATAGTCGACTCGGGAGGACGGTTGTGGCGAGGGTAAAAATCACGTATTGCGCGGAAAGTTTCTCAAACGGAGCACTGATTTTGAAAATAAAAATTGATGATTTGCACACGTTGCTCAATGCTATAACCTTCCATGGTGATTTTCCATACACTACTGAACAATTCACAACAAATTTGACAGATGTTGCTTCACACCATGGCCGCTATAACCTGACAAACTTCGAGCGTGCTTATTGAAAGACCCTTCATAAATGGAAAATACGTGATTCAATATACAAAAAAGCATCCAACCTGGCAGCCGAGACTGTGATTCGTCAAAGTTCAGGTAGAATGCGGTGGCACTATTATGTTAAGATTGTTTTTTTTTTTGTAAAATATAATTTCAGTCATATGTTTGACTGATGTTATGACCTTTAAAAATTTATGTGCTTTGATTTTAAGAATTTTAACGCATGGAAAAATTACTGCATTTCAAAGTCGATCTAAAATACAAAATATTTTAATGTCGTATTGTTTCATTAATACAATCAAATGTCAAACTAAATCATTGATTAATTCGTAAAAAATAAACATTACTTCCATCTGTCAATCTAATTAATATTCTATGAGTCATATAAGATATTTTCTTTGTGTTTTTTTTCGTTTCTACTGTAAGAACAGCACCTCCTTTTAGAGAAATTCTTGATTTTTTCATATGTTTCTGTCAACATGTTTGTTTGACACAAAGCACGTTTCCCTTTGCCTTCTGTCAACAAAACTAATTACCACGGAAATGAAGCAAAAACAAAGAAATCGTATTTGCTCACTTTTAGCTTTTTGTTGTTTTTCCATGTCCTTTAATTAGATGTGGAGAGGAAAGCATGGAAAAGCTTTAAAAGGGAATCGTATCTACACAAAACGAAAAGAAAACCCCAAACTTTTTGGTCGAAGCCAACATCCACTTTGTTCAAGAGTAGCCAAATTGTAGTCTCTAGCCATTTGCCTGAAAATCGTAGGGGAAGGTGGGGTATTCTGGACCGCTTTTTCATTTTGGCTAAAAAATCGTAAAAAAATAACTTTTTCTGAAAATTTCAGAGCTTGAATTTGTAGTACGATAAATAACCTCTCTTTGGGTCACAGCAGTTCGGTCAAATTGTATTAAATTATACAAGTTTTATCAGTTGGCGCAAAAATGGCGTTTTTGCGATTTTGAAAAATCTCGGGGTATTGTGGACCACTTTGTAAATCGATTAAAAATGGAAAAATGTGATAGACAAACTTTTTTTTTTGATTCATATATTTATTATATAACAGACAAAGTGAAATGAAGTGAAAAATTGCAATGAAAATCAGTCCGAAACGCAATGTTCGCAAGTCCAGTAACTTGCAGTCATTCCGGAGCATCCCAAGTGAACAGCTCGATCGCACACGTTGCAATGGATGGTATGGATGGATGGGTTCATTTTTTTTTGGCATATTTTTCTTACAAATTATGCAGAAATCTATGTATTCTTCCACCTCACAATAGGTTGAAGATGGTTGTTTCTTCTGTGATGTCTTCGATTTGCCACGATCTTTTTGCTTTTTCGATTATTGTTTATCACCTTTTCTCTCCAATCTCTTTCGCTTCATATCAGCCTTCTCACGAAGGTCATTTACATCCTCTGGCGATGTCAAAACGGCCGATTTAGAAACTAGCTTGTATACCCGTCGTTGCCGGGTTAAGCTTTTTGTCTAAATTTTAGAATACGAAGAAAACCGGAAAGAACTTAAAAACTTTTTAATGGGTCTATGTTGGGGCTGGACCCACGACGAACATCTATGCCAAATTTCAGGCTAATCGGTTCAGTAGTTTCCCCGCGAAAGAGTACCATAGAGGGAAAACTAAGTTTCGAAATCACTTTACCCCCTCCCCTTACTCCCCCCACCCCTCGCGCTACTTTTCCGTATGCCTATGTTGGATCTAGAACTACCACAGACACTCATGCCAAATTTGAAGTCAATCGGTTCAGCAGTTTTTGCGTGAAAGAGGAACAGACAGACAGACAGACAGACACCAACTCATTTGTATATATGTATTAGTATGATTGCCGAAAATCTAATGCTGTGTTTTTGCATGAAAAAACACTTATATGCATCAAATACACGAAGTTTGCTTGTCAAATGTCAAGAATTGAGTGGTCCATAATTCCCCGACAAAAGTGGTCCACAATTCCCCGAACGCTCTTTTTTACAATATGGCAGCTATTAGTAACACAATGCAAACTTCATGCAAAATTTTTTGTCAGTGTCGAATGCTTAAGGCTCCGTGAATATTATCAATATATTTACTTGAGTTGATTCTCGAAAAATGTGGTTAAATTTAAGCGAAACACAAAGTGAAAAAAAAAATTTCGAAGTATCACTTTTCTATTTGCTATCGAAGCGAGGTGATTGTGCGTATACACAAGTCGAGTACTGTTAGGAAAATTAGCTTAACATGAGGCAAACTGATTACAGTTATTTGCAGCTACCAACCACTACTAGGGGAAACAAAATGACGCTGGTCCGCAATTCCCCGTGGTCCAGAATACCCCAGTTTCCCCTATAATATTATACATAAATCTATATCTACTAAAATGTTTGTTAACCGATCAAGTCGTCCAGTAGGTTTTCGGGTTGATAAATTCAATCATTCATTGTTTTCACTTAGGCAATCGCAGCCAATGTCCTTAAAAGATTCTCATTTGTTGAGTTTACGACTTACATCAATAAACCATGCTATACTACAGTATACAATAGCCAGGCATTTTCTATTAGTTCCTAATTATTTTTTAACGATCCCAGACGAAGAAGTGGCCTTTTTCATCAAAGATATATATCTATAGATTTTTCAAATCACTGTAAAATATATCTTTCAATTTCGATTGAAACTTTTCTTGCAATCTCTTGAAAAATCACTCGTTCTGATTTATTGAGTCGCAGATTATCAAAAATCACCGACATACAAAAGACGAATGAAAGATTTTTGCACACAAATACAGACTAGTATACAAATAAAACCAATGCAAGTACTTCTGCATTGAGTAGTAAAATTCTCGATGTTCAATAAGTCGGAAAAACGATCTAATTGAAAACTTGTTCAAAGTCTATTGAAAGCTAATTGCCAAGCGGCTGGGATTTTTTCATATTTTTTTTTCAATTTTCTCTCTACATACAAAATGTACACAATCAACCATCGATATTGTACATAATTCACCGCATTTATTCGAAATCAGTCAACCAATAGGAAATATGCAAGAAATAACCGAATATAACTCTACTTCACGATAAATTCACAAAATAATAATTGAGGATAAAGTTTGCAGATTTTTCCCTATTTTCAAGAGGATTTGAATAATAAAAACGGCTCTGCTTTATTTCTATAAACACTTAAAATCTTTAATATCAAATAAAAACTTTAATTTATGCTTGCATTAAAAACTGGCTGGTGGACCCATTGTTGAGGGGTTGATTTTAAGCCTAAACAAACACGACCGCAGTTCACCATTGCTTTCCCAACCCGACCAGTTTTCTGTAAAAAAAATTTAAAAAAAGCTTTTGTTTAAAAAATGTACTAAAAAGGAAAACAAATTTTTTGGGTGCTATGTATCAGAAATAAAAGTGAGATAAATATTTATTTTAATTGATTCGCGTAGGAATTGTCCAAATAAAACAGCTTGATCCACATTACTTCTATCGGGTCTTTCAACAAGGACATAACAATTTTGTAGTCAAATAAAACACAGAATAATTGAGATATCGGGCTGAAATTTATTCCAGGTGTAGTGGACATGTTACATTCAAGTATGAAATTCGATGTCGTTCATATGGCCACCGCGAGCACGTTTGCAGATTGGTTCTTTGGAGCCAATTTTCCACCACTCTTCCACACATATCGGCCGGAACGTTGGCAATTTCACGTTCGATATTGTTCCTGAGCTCCTCTAACGTTGTTGGCTTGTTGGCATAAACCAACGACTTAACATAACCCCATAAAAAGAAATCCAACGGCGTTAAATCGCATGAGCGAGGTGGCCATTCGACCGGACCATTTCTCGATATTACACGATTGCGAGCACCGACTCAGAATTTCGGTGGTAAGTTTTAATGATTTCCAAACGTTGCTCGTTCGTGAACTTCACCATGATAAAAATGTAAACCTTGACTGACGTTTTAGCATTGCCAGATCATAAAAAAAGTTTTAGGGTGCGTTTTTACAAAATTCTTATGTCCTTGTTGAAAGACCCTTTATAAAAGGAAAGTAGTCTAGAGACCGACTTGAGAACAGGGGCAGATAGAAACTTTCTGATCAGTACGAAATTTGTTTCAGGCAAAATTATGAGGATGTCCGTGCATCTGTCTGTCGGTCTATCCGTTGTACGTATCTTAAATAAGTCGAGAACGCGTTAACCTAGGGACTTGAAATTGTTTGTAAATAAGTTTTATATATCAACTTTTGGAAAAGTAACGGGTACCCCTCAATTTTTTTTTAAAAAATACCGTTTTTTAGAAATTTTTCGAGACCTATACGCTTTTGGGAAAATATGAATATAACAAAATTTAGAGGACATAAAATTTTCTACATTTTTTGCTTGAACAGTTTTTGTTTTGTATCTCTAATGGCTCTCACGATATTTTGAAAATTTTCAGTTTTTCGATAATCCCTCGAAAACTATGCATCTTTCTGAAAAAATGCATATGACCAGATTCAAAGAAAATACAATTTCCTGGATTTTTTCTTTAACGGTTTTCACGAATTTTTAACGGTTCTCAAGATATTTGGAAAAATATTATTTTTTACAGATATTTGTAAAAATATTATTTTTTACAGATATTTGGAAAAATATTATTTCTCCAAGCAAGAATATCGTGAAATTTTTCATATTTTGTAAATCTAATTACGATGATTATTTTTTTATTTTTGTTGTTGCCTTGGATACTTCAATGATTTTAGGCTAATTTGACATCCCTGAATCCGAATCTGGAAATAGTTTGGTTGAATTCGTTTGAGTTTTTGAGATTTGATTTTTTTTTATAGTTAGGTATATGGAAATTAGGAATTCAATTATACTTCATTTTTGTATATGTGCATTTAAGCGTGTAAAATTTAATGTGGTTTTGACATTTGTGAGCTTAAAAATGGATGCATTTATGCTTTTAATGCAATTATCCTTGTTAAATTTATCCGAGAAATGCTTCGGATTACGAATTTTTTATACTATTATACGCATTGTGCATTTAAGCGTACTCTACTGTACCTTTCTTATATGTGGAAAAGTAAAAACCTTATACCCTATTTTGCAATCAAACATTTCAGTAGCTTACATATCGATTATCATAAAATTTCTATGAAAATTTTCATGAAATTTCGCTTGACGCGCGCACAAACAAATAATCAAATAAACAGACAAACAAACAGACAAACCAATAAACAGACAAACAGATAAACAGGCAAAGAGATAAACAGACAAACATACAGACATACAAACAGACGAACCAACAAATAGACAAACAGGCGAACATACAAGCAAGCAAACAGACAAAGAGACTAGTAGACAAGTAGACTAATAGAAAAACAGAAAAACAGACAAATATACAAACAGACAAACAGACAGACAAACATACAGGCCAATTGACAAACAGACTAATAGACAAACAAATAAAGAGACAAAAAGGCAAACAGAAAAAATGGAAAGTTGTTAGTTAACAATAGTTGGCAACTAGGACGAAGCTAATATTTATAATGTCAGCTGTTTCAAACTAGCAACTAGCACCATGTCAACCGGGCATTAGGGTTGTGATATTTAAAAACACTTGATTATCTCTCTAGAAAATATTCCCAACGAAACCAAATTTTAAAATCTAAAAATTATAATGCAAAAATTCAGTTTAAAATTTAACATCATTATTTGAGGGTAAACATGACATGCCCAACATAATTCTATTAACATAAAAAAGTATGACATTTGCATAAATAAAAATTACCAACAATGTTTAAACATATCTATTCCCAGGAGATAAATGAAAAACAATTATCCCGTATTCAAAAGGACCGCAAGATACAACAATAAAGATTAGATGATAATGGTTATATTATCAAAGCGTTCAGTTCTCATTTTTCACCTGTCCTCTTAATTTTCACTGAACACAAAAATGAATTTACCTTTATTCATATTTAGCGAAAAATTTTACGCATCCTGTTGATGATAATGATGATTAAAATTTCATATATTTTAGCCATTCTTTTGTGCAAAATTAAATATCATTAAATATGAGGTCATGTTGAGTGGTGAAACAAGAAATGGCCATTTGAAAAAGGTTCTGTTCTTTAAGCCATGGGCGAACGTCATGTATATCCACATTAGAATAGACATTAATGTTGCCAAATTTGGAAACGGCCCATTTGTGTGTTTTGGTCACTTTCCATCACTCTGACAACAAACTCATATTTCTTGGTAATATTTTCTAAAACAAAAATTATTTTTAAGAAATTTTAACATATCTTATTTTTAAAAGCTTTTATTTAGCTTGCTTTCGTACCTGTCTGTCTGTCTTTTTATTTGTCTGTCGGAATCAAATCTTGCAATCTAATTTTGACGCACGTCCACTCATCCGATTGACTTGAAATTTTGCACAGATACGTAACTCCGATGACAAGGCAACATTTTCACTTCGTCCTTGTAAGGATAACGGAAGGTCCTGTGAGGATATAACGTGATTACCCTTTTCCTCAAATTTCCTTGAAAAGATCTTATCTGGATTTTTAGGGGGTGGCTGATTCTGGCATCAAGAAGTCTGTAAGAATAACGGAATGTCCGGTTAGGATAACGTGATTATTCTTTTCCCGAAATTTCCCGGAAAAAGTCTCATCTGAGGGTTTTTGGGGTCGGTGAATCCGATGGACTTACAAGGAATCTTTTTCAGGTGTGAAAAGAATACTTCATTACCTTGAGACCAAAAATCAGTGCTGCATCTGCGGCAGTTTTTGTATTATTTGGTTTTAAATGAACGTTACTTGTACACGGTTCAGAAAGCCTCCCCTCCCAAAATTTCGCCATAAAATCGAATGTCTGTCGATATAAAAAACACGTCTTACTCATGAAAGTTCTTTCCCAATTGGATGAAAATTTATTGTAAACAAATTAGTTTGACAAGGGATGGAAAAAGGGTCACTTACCCTATTATTTGACTATCCCGGTCAATGCAAAAATAGGTTAACTTAAATTTTGATAGGCCTTTCAAAATATGCAATCATTTTTAAAGCCCTGCAATTACAGTGGGTAGGGGGGGGGGGGGGGGGGTGGTGAAAAAACATGGTCCAATATTCGTTCCTTTACCCTAACATAGTAATTTCAAATTTTTCTTTTCTCAATTTCATTCTTCTCACAAAAAGAAAACTTTTGATATTGGTTTCGTCCAAATCGGACTACTGGTTGCTGAGTTAAGGCCAAAAATCGATTTTTCGCAGGATTTTCGAGGGGGGGTTACCCCTTTGAAAACCTAATATCGGTAGATATAAAAAAAACGTGTTGCTTAGTTTTTTGAGTATTATAACATATGTTAGTCATAAGGACATCTCAAAGGCAAAGTTATAATATAACTATTCGAAGACTTAAAAGTATATAAAAGGTGGCGAAAGACAGATGTCGTTTTGGATTTTTAGTGTTACTAATCAAATACAAAAAAACTATAAAAGGATCAAATAAAATTAAATTGAAAAAAAAATTAAAAGCTTTTCTTAAAAAAAAACGTGCTGAAAAGCAAAAAAAATAATAAAACTCGTTTGTTTTCGAAAAAACTCAAAAAAAAAACAGACTAACAGACTAACAGACTAACAGACTAACAGACTAACAGACTAACAGACTAACAGACTAACAGACTAACAGACTAACAGACTAACAGACTAACAGACTAACAGACTAACAGACTAACAGACTAACAGACTAACAGACCAACAGACTAACAGACTAACAGACTAACAGACTAACAGTCTAACAGACTAACAGACTAACAGACTAACAGACTAACAGACTAACAGACTAACCCGGCCTTTACACGCGACTGTAAACTCTGTCAGTAGCCTTACACCTGTAAGGGCCGGGTAACAGACTAACAGTATAACAGCAGAAAGACATTTTGTTAATAATGCTCCAATCGACTCAGCAGTGCTCGGGAAATGAGTTTTAGGCAAAATTAAGACGTCAAAATTTTTCATGGATACAATATTTTATTATACTACACAAGTAAATATTTTATTGAGGTCGGGAACAAAAGACTTAACGGTATGTATCAAGGTTTCCTTTATAATCATATCTAGGGGCTGCAATACCGGTAACCGGTTTACCGGTTTACCGGTTTTACCGGCCAATTTTACTACCGAAATTACCGGTAAATTTTTTTAAAAAATACCGGTAATTTCGGTAATTTTTTTGTATTAGTTTGGCGGGTTTAGCGGTCCAATTTTAAGAAATAAAAGCAAAAGTTGTGTTTTAATTTTCCAGCCTGACGTTTCGAGCCTTGTTTTGGTTCATCTTCAAAGGCGTTAAACGATCATTTAAATGCAATATGTTATAACTGTTAATATTTAGCCGTAAAAACTTTGTGGAAATGTTAAATTTAAATGAGCCAAAACAAGGCTCGAAACGTCAGGCTGAAAATTAAAACACAATTTCTGGTAATTTTTTTTCTAAATGAAGACCTCGGTGCAAAAAGCGGTCATCCCCACTTTTTCAAATTTTTCAGGAGAGACAAAAAAGATATTAGCGTGAAGTTTTTTCTCTGGGACAAAGTTAAAAAATTACAATTTAAATCAAACATGTATTCTTACATCGTTTTAATTTGAGACAAATCTATATTTTTTTTTCGAAAAATTTATAGACATTTTAAATTTTGGAGATAGCTGTTTCTGGCACCCAAGAGGATATTGGCGGTTTTCAAAATGCATTATTGGCTACAAAATACAGTCCAAAATATGTTCAATAGCGTTTAAAAATAAACAAATAAAAAAATATTCAATTTCACAAAACAAAACTCTCAGAAAAAATTAAAGATTTTTTGGAAAAAAAAATTCTGCGTCAAATTATATGAAACAATGCTTTCGTCTCCTTTTCTTTAATAACTTTTTACACAGTCCTCCAACGAGTCCGGAGTTTGCAGCCAAATATGCGCATTCTTTTATTCTTGCGCCACCTGCAATAACTCATTTTCGTCAAAAACTGTAGGTGACCGCTTTTTGCACCGAGGTCTTCAAATGTTTTAATGAAATAACTTATGATAATGGGCTTTCTTGATAATTCAAAAATCTCAAGATCGTAAATTTTTTTGTAAAAACCTTAATTATCGAAAAAGCCCAATATTTACAAGCTTTCCGAATGTAAGAGCAAACTGAAGTATACTTCTAGTACATGTACATAAGTAAATGATAAAATATGTAATATGCAATATACATATCGTCGGCTAAAAGTGAAATTGTGCTAAGTCCATTAAACCAAATTTGACAGAAGAGCAATAACAAACCTTGTTAAATCATTTTCATTTTCATTTAAAGAAAACAGAGTCTCATTTAAAGAAAACTGAGCCCAATTTTTCTTATTTAAAGAAAACTCAGTATTATTGAAAGAGAATTAAAACGATTTAACAAGGTTTTCATTGCTCTTCTGGAATATTATACCAAATGGACTTAGCACAATTTCCCTTTTAGCCGACGATATTACATTAGAGAGAAAAAAATCAAATCAAAACAGAAAAGAAAAAAAAAATAAAAAAAAATTTTTAAAAAAAGCTTTTATTAAAAAAAATGCACTAAAAAGAAAAAAATAATTTTCTGGACGCTGTGTATCACAAATATAAAAGCTTTTTAAAAGCGAGATAAATGTTTATTTTATTGTTTTATGCTTTATCTCGCTTTTTAAAAGCTTTTATATTTGTGATACACAGCGTCCAGAAAATTATTTTTTTCTTTTTAGTGCATTTTTTTTAATAAAAGCTTTTTTTAAAAAATTTTTTTTATTTTTTTTTATTTTGTTCTTTTTAGTCTTCGAATATATAGTTTTACATTTGAGATGTCCTTACAGGCTTTTTAACTTGAGAATCGTATTCAGCGAACCCCAAAACCCGCAGAATATATTTTTTCCCGGAACAATTGAGAAAAAGGATAATCACGTTATCCTTACAGGACATTCCGTTATCCTTACAGACTTTTTAATGACAGATTCGGATTCAGCGACCCCAAAAACCCCAGAATAGATTTTTTTCCGGAAAATTTGGAGAAAAGGATAATCACGTTATCCTTACAGGACCTTCCGTTATCCTTACAGACTTTTTAATGACAGATTCGGATTCAGCGACCCCAAAAACTCCCAGAATAGATTTTTTTCCGGAAAATTTGGAGAAAAGGATAATCACGTTATCCTTACAGGACCTTCCGTTATCCTTACAGACTTTTTAATGACAGATTCGGATTCAGCGACTCCAAAAACCCCCAGGATAGATTTTTTTCCGGAAAATTTGGAGAAAAGGATAATCACGTTATCCTTACAGGACCTTCCGTTATCCTTACTGACTTTTTAATGACAGATTCGGATTCAGCGACCCCAAAAACCCCCAGGATAGATTTTTTTCCGGAAAATTTGGAGAAAAGGATAATCACGTTATCCTTACAGGACCTTCCGTTATCCTTATAAGGACGAAGTAGTGAAAATATTGTATTGTCATCGGACTTATATAAGTGTGCAAAATTTCAAGTCAATCGGACAAGTGGAAGTGGGTCAAAATTGGGTTGCAAGATTTGATCTGACAGACAAACAGACAAACAGACAAACAAACAGACAAGATAGCGAGCTAAATAAAAGCTTTTAATAATAAAAACAACCATATTTGGCATTTGTAGCCGTAATTAATGTATTTTGGTTTTATTATTGAGTTATAAAATTATTGTTACTTATTTCTTCGTACGTTTTCACTAATATGCTATACATGATTTGTTCGGTAAATACCGGTAAACCGGTTTTTAATAAAAATATTTACCGTTTACCGGTAAATCCGAAACTCGGTAATTTTGCAGGCCCTAATCATATCACGAATGAAAATACCAGAAATACATGGTGTTTCACGATTTTTTATCCTTAGAGAATTGTAATTGAAAAGTTGAAGAAATTTTTTGAACCCAACACAATTAATTACCCTCCGCTTTACAGGAAATACACCCCCATTCCACTGAATATCCCAGTAAGTATAGGCACAGTTGTCTTGCAGATTCAAGAACCTAAAATTTGGCCTGCCGAAGAATCAAGTTGGCCATCCCTGGTATACACCACAATGGTAAATCGGTTATAAAAACCGAGTGCGAAAATTACATAAACTCTTATAAATTATTTCCAAAATGTTTTCAGGTAAGAAACCGCAATTGTGCAATTAACTAAAAAACACGCAACAGTGCAATAAGGATAACACGAATATTCTTATGTCAATTTTCTCGTGGGAAAATCATACTAATATATAAAAAAAAGTTGATGTCTGTATCTCTATCTGTCTGTGTCTCTTTTACGTGAAAACGACTGAACCGATTAACCTGAAATTTGGCATGGCTGTTCGCTTTAGGCCTGGTTCCAACATAAGCCTATGAAAAAGTAGTTTGAGAAATGGGGGAGTAAAGTGTGTCCGAAGCTTACTTTCTCTTCTATTTTACTCTTCCGCGGAAAACTACCGAACCGATTGGCCTGAAATCTGGCATATATAATCCATCTCTAACAAAGACCTATTGAAGAGTAGAGCAAGAATTGGTTGGAGGGGGAGCGTTATGAGTAAGGGTAAAGTGATTCCGAAGCTTAATTTTTCTTTCGCGGGAAAACTACCGAACCGATTAGCTTGACATTCGGCACAGTTGTTTCTCGGGACCCATCTCTAACAGATCCATATTTAAGAGTAGGCCAAGTGATTGGGGAGGAAGGGGAAGGGCAAGGTGAATCCGAATGCGAATGCTGGAATTTATGTTCTGTGTGTTAAGTTTTGAAAACCATTTTCGAAAGAGAAAAAAATTTTAGAGAAAAGCACACAGACTATCTAATTATAACCAACTGAATTTTGTTTTTCTATGTTTTGTTCTATTCACGGGTTTAGCTGGGCGATGCTGAGTCCAAATTCTATTGTAGTTATCTATAAGGGGCCTCTGTAGATCGAAAAGCTAATGTCAAAGTTTTTAAATTTTTACCGATCCTGTAAGAACAACACTGTTTCCTAATTCAGGATCTTTTTCCTAAATTTCTAAAAAGTATACAAAATTCTTTAATCCGGAAATATTAATTTTTTAACATTATATTAAGTATTTGAAATGTCCTTTCAAAAAAAATCATTCTACCTCTGTCAAGCGATAAAATGCTTACAATGTTATGAAGTTTCTTCAAATATCTTTTATTACTTTAAATTGGTTTAGGAAAAGGATATAAAATATCAGTGTTGGCAACTGTTTCAATGAATCTATTCAATAACGAAAACTCAAAATATGATCGCGTTAGATGAATCCAATAAAGTCTGAAATTTCATTTTTTTGCACACAATTGTTGTCATTCTCACACAGTATAAAGGAGGTAGAATGCATTGATATGTGAAATTTTATCCTTTTCGAAGACAAGTCACCCCTAATGTTGATAGTCGTGTTTAAAGAAAGTTTGGGTGTATCAGCGAAGACCAATAACAAAAATGTCAAAATATCGCCAAGCCAGATGTTGCCGGTAAAATCGATGAAATTGAAAAGCGAATAAACTTTTTACTTCCACCATTGAGTAGAAAAAACGACGAAAATCTTCCATTTTTTTTTTATTTTTCCGGTGCGTGAGTAATACCCATGGTAGATTGTTGGCTTATGCGTAACAAAAGACTGTCGATATATAATAGAATCGCACGTGATTTACTAGCTTATAGATGGTACTGGATACATATGAGTATTCGTATAGCGAGATACCTGCTACATTTTGCATCACATATTTCAAACTTCATGTTAGTGTGACACTGCAGGAAATATTTTTCATTTTCATTCCTAAAATAAAAATATTTTCTCACATTTTCTCCAACACATACATATTGATTCACTTGCGCGAAATTTTATCTGATAAATCCTTGAATAACCAGAATGTAACTTTAAGTCAATTAAATCCCATCGTATGGTTTCCGAACACGAACGACAATTCAGTACAGCACACGACGATGGGCAACAGTACAATAAAATATTATATATGAAAAAAAAATCTTAAGCAGACGAAAACTTAGAGAAGAATGGAAAATTCACATAACTGCTTGAAGTGGTCTTTTCGCTTCAAAAAGAAAATTTTCCTCAAAAAGGCTTTTGGTGCAAGGAAAAGGATATGAATTATGAAGGATATCATTAAAAGTCTGGCGTTTTGCCAACTTCAGACAGTTCTTTGCCACCACATGTTCATACCGAAATTTATAAGGAACATAAGAGAAAGATTGCAGTCTTTAAGGAAAGCCGAATTTTCCTACCAACAGCTCGGATTTTTACATATATTGAAAACTTATATGTACTCATATGCATTAACAAAGTCTAGTCCGTACACATCATTTTATCATAGATATTTTTATGTTTTATGGGCATTAAACTGAAATAACTAGTATATATACGGACGGGCCTTCAACACCGTACATACAAATTAATAAAATGATTGCGGTAAAGCAAAGGATTTCAGACGATTATTCCATAATGATTACTACATATAGACTCCCTTTGCTGAATACTTTTCAAATCTACTTGAATATTCAACTAAATATAGAAAAGTGATTCAAATACTCCAATAGTCTAACAATTTTATATACTGTAAATTAATGCAGAAATTTAATAATTTTTTGTATAATATTCGGTGTAATATTTTATAGAAAGATTTATTTGCATGACTATCTGTCAGTCTGTTCCATCATTCGAATACCTTTAACTATTGTACGAGTGATAGTGTAAAATTGAAATTCCGTATGCAAATAAAGTCGCAGTTGCACTGGGTAAAACTTGATTTAAAAAATCACCTTTCAACTAAGGATCATTTCAAGAGCTTGATGAATATAAAAATGAAACCCTCATACGAACGAGAACGTTTTTTGCGAATATCTCAAAAACGGTGCATCTTATCAAAAAAGTCCAAGAACAAAAGTTATTAAGGATATGATTCTACATAAAACTCCCATACATCAAAATCCGATTGGAATCAATTTTAAAAAATCTTTTTGAAAAGTTTAACTTCAAAGTGGAATTTTGATATAACTGTTCGCCGTTCGCTTAAACTTCGAACAATGCCGAATCACCATACGGGTTTTCAACCCAGATTGGCAATTATAGCTTTTGTTATGTTTAACCTTCTAACTTTTATTTTAGTATTTATGGAATTTATGTTGAATTATTTTATTTATGGGAAAATTTCAGGTTTCTAGCTCCAGGAGTTTGCGCTGGGCGTTGCTGAGTTAATCAATCAATCAGTCAGTCAGTCGGCCAATTTTGTGTCTTCGAATCAGTAATATCAAACTCATCAGTTGTCCTGATGACATAAAGAGTGTTTTTTTAGACGTGTGGTTTTCAATCTGGTACTACTTTTTTCGGAGTTGGTCTTTTTGACAGTTGTCACTTGATTTATGCTCAGTTTGGTTTGCCATTTCATCAAACGACCATCAAGCGCGTCGCACGTTCGGTGAATGGACCCAAAACGAGATGGCCACCGATCCCGATTTTCATAAGAAAATTTTGTTCAGCGATGAAGCTCACTTTTGGTTGAATGGGTACGTCAATAAGCAAAATTGTCGCATTTGGAGGGATGGTAATCCACAAGCCATTCTTCAGACGCCGTTACATCCTCAAAAAGTCACTGTTTGGTGTGCTTTATGGGCAGAGGGAATCATTGGTCCATATTTCTTCAAAAATGAAGCCGGCCATAATGTTACAGTCAATGGGGAACGCTATAGAGCCATGATTAATGACTTTTTCATACCTGAATTGGAGGATGTTGATGTGGACGACCTTTGGTTCCAACAAGACGGCGCTATATGCCATACAGCCAACGAAACAATCAATTTATTGAAGGAAACTTTTGGTGAGCGCATTATCTCGCATCGTGGGCCTGTGGCGTGGCCTCCAAGATCGTGCGATTTAACACCGCTGGACTATTTTTATATCTACGCAGATAAGCCCGAGACGATTGACGCCTTGGAAGAGAATATTCGGCGCGTTATTGCTTACATACGGCCCCAATTGCTGCAAAAAGTGGTCGAAAATTGGGCCTCTTGGCTGGAATTTATTCGAGCCAGCCGCGGCGGCCACTTGCCCGAAATCATTTTTAAAACATAATGGCAAACCCTTATCTTTATAATAAAGCTAAACTCTTGGCCATAACATTAAATTATATGCGTTTTATTTCTTCTTGAAAACCACACGTCTAAAAAAAAACACCCTTTATTAAAGTATTGACAATACTACACATTAACGAAATAGGTATATTTTTCCCATTATTTGCTTGAGAAAATTTCACATAGGAGTGTAAGACTGGAGAATCAATTTCGTTTGCTAAAATTTAAAATAAAAATTGTGTTTATATTTTTTTGCGCATCTTCAAAAGAGATTGCATGCCTAGCAACGAAAGCCTTTCTTCATACGGCGGCAGATAAAGGCGATCTTTCCACGGCAAAACTCTTAATGCAAATCTCAGAAATTTCTTTTGAATATACTTAATCATACAACACAGGCATATTCCAAAAAAAATATTTTTAAAAATTGCATACATTTAGAAATTATAGCGCCGCAGTCGAAAAATTTTAAATGTGAAAGTCAAATATACCCTTAAATTATGGGTGCTATCCGACCTCTTTTATCCCTTATGTTGCCCTCTATTTAAGGACGTCTGACGGAATTTTTAATATTTTTTAATACAGTCCAGGGCGGCAAATTGCAGCGGCAAATTGCAGCCCTAGAAAATCAGTGTCCTGGACGCCTTAAGGCCGGAATACAATTGGCCCGACACAACATTTACGGCGACAGATTGTTGCAGCTACCTAAAATGAGAATTTAAATTACGGCATTAGTCAAGAGAATTAGAAATATGAATTCAGAACTGATACTTATCTTTTCTGTGATTTCCTCGCTATCCGTTCATAATAAGGTGCCTGAACTAAGCTACATGTTGCTGAGATTCCCTCAGTATACGAGTTACTATGAAATGTTGAGGTTAGGTTGATCCTGCCTGGGGGATAGAAAAAAAGGGCAGATAAGTAAACAGGAATGTGTTTGTAGGAGTATGGCAAAATGTTACTTACCTTCAAATTAACACCGGCGCCTCACTGTTGAGTTCAGCCGAGCTCGACCGGTAAGGTAAAATATGCTATACACCTGCAGCTGGGCTGTTTGCCTCCAGCTTTTCCTTCATGTACAATTTCACCAGAACACTTCTGACATACTTGAGCACTTTCGAAAAGTGCGCAAACATAGTTGTGGTCAGAGAACGACCGCGGAAAACCGACTTCGGAAGGGAAAAACACAAGATCACCGCACGGATCGAAACGTAAACAAACCTTTTTGACATTTCTGATTAGATCTGTCTGATTTCTCAGTAGTAGTGGTTATTCACAATGGTCAGTTTTTCATATACTTTTCTTGTTCGCACTCTTGGTCGAGACAATGTAAGCTTTGCAGAAGAAAGAGACAGCAAATTACTAATAGTATGATTAAATTCGAATGTATGTACATACTTGTGTTAGGAAGTTAGGGAAAAATTATATTAATGCGCAACCCACTTCACATCCAGATGGCGCTCCCTATATTATCTGTTGTAAGGTGAGAATTTCGAATTTTAAAAAAGGAAATTTGCAAAGTTAAACTTACCAGTATTTTTGGGAAAATTCTGGTGGGCGGGAAAGACCTTGGAAGAGGAGATCGAGCCTCATTGTTAATAAAACAGTCCAAGTTGAAGGACTAACAAATTGTGGGATTTCTCCCAAATTGCCAGTAAGGCAACTAAAACCTTTAGTTTTTTTTTTGTGCATGCCGTTTTCCGGAAAAGTGCTGGAGTTTTTTTTATTTTTCACTCGTCTGCTAAAAGTGAGTTTTGGAATTTTTTTTGCAAATCTTTTGTCAATGGAAGCTTTTCTTAGTTGGTGCAACAAGGAATTTTGTCGACAAAAGAAATTGCTCAGCTAATAGCCGCAGCGTTGACCAGTAGCGTTTATAGGCGGGGAGAGGAAACTCCAAGGAAACACAAAGACTTATACTTAAAAATCTCTTTACCAAAGGTAGAATTTTTTTTTAATTTATTTTAAACTTCCTCGGATGATAAATTTTTTTTAAAAATGTAACACCAAAGGAGAAATCCCACTAGAGATAAAATTTTATTATTTGCATTCCACATTTGGATTTATGCAACGTTTACATCCGTTAAAATTTGATTTTCAAAAAAAACAAAGAAAAAAGGAGAATTATCGCAGTTTAGTCACCTAGGAAAAATCGTCCCAAATATATTTAAAAAAAAAATTTAGAATAAATTTCTTTTTTTTGATTGATTTGATACTGTTATCTAAACTTGATCCAGCCGTTAATTTCATACGGTGCATAGCTATTTAAATTAAAATTTTGTGTTCAAACTTTGTGATAGTGTATGTAAGGTGACCCCCACGGTACCGCAACTTAGCTTTGTCTCCACGAATTCAATTCGGGTTAAAAGAAAAACCAAAAAACCGTCGTTCCTTTGCGAAAAGATTTTTATTTGGCGCCAAACAGAAATTTAGTTTTATGATAGATCTTCGGAAACAAATTAAACCCAAGTTATTCCGTGGTGGAAACTATTTACCATATATGATTTTGCTACGTTTTATTTCATTTTAATTTAGTGATTTTATTTATCTTATTTTGCTTGCAAATATTTATGTATTTTTTTTTATTTTTAATTTAATTTTATGAATTTCAGATCTAATCTATTAAATGATGATTTTCTTTTTTGTTCCTATTTCTACTGTCTTATTTGGGGTTTAAAATAAATTATTTTAAATATTAACGAAACGGCATTCCGTGTTTTTATTTTATTATTTTCAAAAGTGGGATTCGCTAGCATGATTTGTTGAGCGAGTTTAGGGGTGGGGTGCAGTGTGAGGGGATGATGATCGAGGTAAGTTAATGGCATGACAAGGTTCCCTCTTCTCCCTTCATTTTTCTTTATATTTACCGGATTAGGTTGGTAAATGGCAGGCATAGATGAAATCAGGCACGATTCTTTTTTTTTTGTAAATTGCAGCGAGGATAGAGAGCAAGGGCAAAGAAACACCCCCATTCCCGACGAGCTTAAGCCGGAAAACCAACTCGAGCGTGCCTACCCGCCTCTTTGCTCTCTCCAAGATGATAAAATTATATACGTCAAACGTGGTAAAACTAACGCTAAGCAATTACAAGATTACGGGGACAGATTATGGCGACAGTGTTGTCCTCCACATACAATTGCGCGCACTTTGTTGTTCTAAACGTCACTTGATTTTTATTTGATTTTGACAGTCGGACTGTGAGCCACATATAACATTTTCTGTTACCAATTATCATACAAATTCGGAATGTGAATGTAAGCAGCAAAGCATACGTACTATATTTGCTAATACTTTATTTAACCCATTAACGCCCGCTGTACTCAAACCAGTACACCGGATATATCTGTGGCAATAAGTTAAAGTAGCTTAAGTTGATTTTCAGACGGAACCAAACTGATCTGTATTTGCATTGGCAAACAGATCACTTTGGCTTCGCCTGAAAATCGACTTAAGCTACTTTAACTTATTACCACAGAATTTTGCATAAATTTTTTTTCCAGAATTTTCTTTTTATTTTGTTTATTTTATAGGAATAAATTGGTTTTTGTGTTAAAAATATTCAGTGATTTTCTGATGGGCACTAATGGGTTAATTTCCTCTTGAGTGACGAAATTTAGATTTTGTGAAGTCCTATAAGATTTCATTTTGAATCAACCATGAAATATTTCCGGCGAGCTGGCCGACAAAAGTTAAATCCGATTGCACTTTTTATGACGACAAAGTTGGTCGGATTGATTGCATATAAAAGCATAGAGTTCTCTCTCTCAGCACTACAACCGGTTTCCGGTTTTATCCTGCCGCAATGTCTCTCGCCAGAGGTTCCGGTCACGTGCCGATGTCCTCCAGTTTTGCATCCCAATTCTGTTCGCGTCCTGGTCAACGCCGTCTTGCCATCTGAGGTTGGGTCTTCCTCGTTGCCTTGTTGTTAATAACCTACCGCAGAAGACTGTCCAAGCCGGGTCACTTTCACTCATTCAAGTGACATGACCTGACCAGCCCACCGGAGTCTGTTGAGTGTCACAGAAAATGTTGTGTGGGGCCAATTGTGTTTTGCGTCAGAAAACATTATCTTGACATAACATGAAAATTGATTCAAACGATTATTTCTTGTGGCCACAAAAATATGCATTTCCTATTCTCTATTTTTTATATCGAATGCATGATGAAATCATACAATTAATGGTAAACGAGATTTCATGTCTTATATCCAAATTTTCGACCCTTAGGATACACGATGAGAGACTTTGGTCTCTGGTCTCCAGGGTACAAAAGGCAAAAATCTCCAAAGTGTATACACGTTCAGAGACATTTAAGTCTGGAGATCAAAAAATAGATCTCCGGAGACCTTTACTAAAAAGTCTCTCAGAGCAAAGTCTCTGGAGTGCATACACGACGCAGGTATCTCGTCTCCAAGCATAACAACAATATCACTAATATAAAATATAAAATAAGTAAAAACACTTTTTTTCTTTATAAAAACTGACCTTTAATCTCAAAACAACGAAACAAATTCTCGTTCCCACAAAACAATTTTCTGAAATGTCAAAATTCGTCTCCTGAGACCAAGAGATAGATATCAAAAGGTTTTGAAGACCGGAGACGCATTAAAAAGAGTAGCTACACGGCAAGAGACTTAAGTCTCCCAAGAGACCCGAGAGACTTGATACTTGGAGACAAATCTCCGGTCTCCGAAGTGTATACACAGGTCTCTTTGTATCCAGAGGCGAAATTTTTTCTGTCTCAGAGACCAAAGTCTCTCGTCGTGTATCCTTACCTTTAGGATTCAAAACTGACAAGTCAAAAAAATTTATAAAAAATAATGCTTAAACCATTAACAATTATAACATATTAATTTGAACACTACTCGCGCAAAAATAGGGCAATCCAGAAAAATGAGAAAACTTTATTAATAAACAAAACAATTTTATTATGCGAAAGCAATCTAGAAAATCCATTTGTATTTTATGAATGGTTATATAAACCAAAATCACATAGCTGGATGGCAAATGAATGAAGGTTTAGAATTGATGCTCGGGTGTTGAGGCGAAAAAGCATATAAACCCAATGAAAGTTATGCTATAGAAAGCTTCGGCAGCAACTTATTTTGGATATTTTTTTTTAAATTTAACATACCGAAAAACAGTTTTAATAGCGAAAAAAAAATCATATGAACCTTTTATTAATATGGTCAGAGCTATCCAAACGAACATACCTCAAAGCTTGGCCAAGTCGATTTATATCTAGAGTGGCCCATATGTGGGTAGCATAATTGTGATGTTTTACTTATGTGAATATATATAACAAAGTTTCTCATAGGAGCATATATGCATCATCACAATTATGCTATATTATGTGATGTTATGCTCGGTATATAGATAAGCATGAGTACTAAAATATCCGAAATCCTTTAGCTGCACCATACTAAAAATTCCCATTCATATGAATTCAACCGTTCTGCTCCCTTGAAAGCAATTTACAAACTTTTTCCATCAAACTCTCGAACCCCCAAATAGCCCTGGTTGAAATATGATTTATGTTTTTCTACCGACAACCTTCATTCAGTACCTACACAGATATTTTTATGTATAAGACAGGTTATACGGTGCTGTCCACAATTTTTTTTAGTCAGTGTTGCACCATAGAGTCATCGATGCTTGAACAGAAAAAAATCCCTAAAAAAAAAATGAAAAAAAAAAACAAACTGAAGCTATAACAATTTCTGACCATCCAAACTAAAACTATGGGCATTCCATCCACCTACACATTTTGCCCGTGTCTGTATGGTCCGCCCTCCCACTCAAGTTCCGATACATAAGTGGATGGGCCACCTTTATAGAATTTGGGTTGGATATCTTTTGTGGCTGGCTTTCGTATGAACATATTTTTGAAGCTAGTATTTAGAATATCCGAGCGGTCAGTATCACAGCGGTTGCTGGGAAAGGGGTATATCTATCGGCCATATTAGAACAAACGAACAAATAACTTTATACGATGGGACCGGACCATCCATTGTTTGGCTCCTGTGAAGCTGTGAAAAGCTCTCGGCGAAAATAATTTATGGGAAACCCTTCGCGTTTGCCCGAATAGTTTATAAATGGCCACAGAACGGATTATAGTGCTCTTTTCAGCACATTGCCAAATTCATTTCTCGTTTTGACACCCTCTAAGCCAAAAATTATTTCCCAAAATTATTCATTCTGTTGTGATATTTCCATAAATTTTGATCCCTTTCAGGACATTCGCCACATGTGTCCCTAAAAACAGTTAAGTATGAAAACAAAATTTGATCGTTTTCCATATATAATTCTTTTTTTTTTTGCCAGGATTTTTTTCCCCATCGTTCTCACTTTATCCTTGATAAAACATGTGTGGAAATACGGGCGCATAACTGGGGGAAGAAGGGGGGACCAGAATTGCTTCAGGCAAAATATATACGAACAGAAGTGAAAGGGAATATTTTCCAGTAGAGGATCTCACTTGAAATGGGCCAATAGCCGTCACGTACGATTAAACTTTTCATGCTTATCTGAAGATATTTCTAGATGTTTTGATACCATCAATGAACCATACCCTCGACGATTTCTAACCATTTTCTTATCGGTATTCCGACATCCAAAAAGTATCTGGTTGTTTGTTTGTATGTGGGTAAATATGGATTCCACCATTGACGTGAAGGTGTATACCAATTTACATTCTTCTACTTGAAATATTGTGCCAGCACGTGCATTTAAGAGCCAATCGTTTTGTTTTGACGGACGATATATTTGAGCATATTAAAGCTAACTTACTTCGAAAGTAGTTAAAGTAAAAAAGGCACAAGAAAGCAAATTGTATGGAAATTTTATGAACCAAAATGAGGAAATAAATTGAAGGTCAAAAAACAAGTCATAAATATTTTCGATATCGAAAAGGGAAATTCAATAATAGAAAAGGTTAAATCAAATATGCGGAGAGCTTATGCTCTTAATAGAAATTTCGAGAATTGGATAAATTGAATTACTGCGATCAAAGCAAAAAGTGTCATTTTCTTACGAAAACCAAGATTTTTCGTTAGCACGTTTTTTTTACAAAGATGTGGCTGTTTGACGTTAGACATGTTTATGTCCTGCTGTGCGGCCGATTAATGGAAAACGTATGCCGGAAAATACATTAAGTAATACAGATTGACACTATATATATATAAGAAATTGTTAAAAAAAACTTATTTTTTTTAAATATATCGAGAACAGTCAGAAACATGTTTAAACCGTTAAAGCAAAAAAAAACTCCATACTATATAAAATGACTAAAGGGTCTTTCAACAAGGACATAACAATTTTGTATTTTAATAAAAACGCACCCTAAGACTTTTTTTATGATCTGGCAATGCTAAAATGTCAGTGAAGGTTTACATTTTAATCATGGTGAAGTTCACGAACGAGCAATGCCACACAGCTGGTCAAACAATTGATCTATTGAAGGAGAAGTTCGGTAATCGTGTAATCTCGAGAAATGGTCCGGTCGAATGGCCACCTCGCTCATGCGATTTAACGCCGTTGGATTTCTTTTTATGGGGTTATGTTAAGTCGTTGGTTTATGTCAACAACGTTAGAGGAGCTCAGGAACAATATCGAACGCGAAATTGCCATCGTTCCGGCCGATATGTGTGGAAGAGTGGTGGAAAATTGGCTCCAAAGAATCAATCAGCAAACGTGCTCGCGGTGGCCATATGAACGACATCGAATTTCATACTTAAATGTAACATGTCCACTACACTTAGATAGGGATGTCAACGATACCTCGATGTTTGCAAAACATCGAGGTATCGTTAAAAAATATTGAGTTTTTACCTCGATGTTGAACAGGCCGATATATCGAGGTATCGATGTTGCTATCCACGATGTTAGATCAGTACTCTTCATAAAATTAGTAGAGAAACTAATTTTAGGACTAGAGGGACTAGTTTTTAGATAGATTTAATATAGCCACTCTACTTAAAGATTTGTTTAAATTTTCTTTGGTATCAATTTTCTTTGGTATCAATTTTCTTTGCTATCAATTTTCTTTGGTCTGTCAGTCTTTCTACAAGATTTCGCAAAAAATACCAGAGCTAGCCATGAAATTTTACAGAGAAGTTTGGTCCTGATGTGGAAATCCATTAACCGGAAGTAACCAAAACGGCGGCTTTTTAAAAACGATTTCGTTTTTTGCGATTTATTCCGAAACTAACCATTTTCCAGTAGTCTTATGTATTACAAATTTGGAGACAATAAAATTTGCTACATTTATGTCTTTTACTAGAACTCCGTTATGAAGATATGCCGGTATTTCAAAAAATTTAGTTCTTTGCGAATATCTCGAAAACTAACGAGTTTTTGGTGGTTCAACGTATAAGAAGAATTAAAACCGTGTTAATTCTACCTGGGTGCACTCCACCCACAGTAGAGCATCCGCCGGGTGACTAAATTATTTATTAAATTAAACTTTTTCAAAACATCGGAAAAACATCGAGGTATCGATGTATCGAGGTATCGATGTTTTTAGGTCGCCTTAAAAAAAAACATCGATTTTCGATATATCGAGGTTTTTTTTCGTATGTGTATAAAATTTCAAGTTGGATTACAAGATTTGACGATGGCAGACATACAAACATAAGATACGAAGGCAAGCTAAATAAACCGAGAAAAAATTTAAAAAAAACCGAGAATTTTTCAAAAAACTTAATTTTTTTAAATATGATGAGAGCCATTAGAGATATGTGTAAACAATTAAAACAACAAATGTAGAAAATTTAATTTGTTCAAAATATGCATTTTTCATAAAAGTGTTATAGGTTTCGACAGCTTTTCAAAAACGGGGTTTTATTCAAATATCTTGAGAACCGTTAGAAATACAAAAAAACCATTCAAGTAAAAATGCAGAAAATTTTATATCCTTTAAATTTTGTCATATTCATTTTTTACCAAAAGCGCATGTAGGTTTCGAAATTTTTTCAAAAAACGGTATTTTAAATAAAAATTGTATAGTAAGACCCGTTATAGTGACCGTTACTTTGCCAAAAGTTGATAGAAACTACAATGGTTGTAAAACTTATTTACAAAAATTTATTTCCGTCAGCTGTTGGGCAATCTACTTTCAAAAGCCACAAAAATTAAAGTTAAAAATGCCGAGAATCGGTGAAAATTGAAAGGGCCAAATTAGACAAAAAAAATTTACAAGTAAATATTATGTTCTTACAAAAAGAATTTAGAATTCAAATAATTAAAATACTAGTACCGTTTTTGAAAACTTTAGTCAGTTTGCGTGTGTTTTTATTATTTAATTAGGTGTTTTCTCAAGAAGAATCATGCTATTAGTGTCGAAATCAAAAGCGTTTCTAAAAAATTCCTTGTAAAGGTCATGCCTACCTGTAAATTTTGACAAAATCGATTGCATATACAACATTTCGACTTGTATTTCTAAACATATTATGTTGATCGAATGAAAATTTCCGAAGCTATTTAAAGTCATATGTACAGCCAAAATTACAGCATGTACGATATAACATTAAAACTTTATTCGCGATTTTCTTAAAAACCACGTTTCCAAAATCGGTGACAAAATTAAATAAAGAATAGAATTGAAAAATAATTTTGGATAAATTTAAATAAGAATAGAAATTGGAAGTCGAAGAAATATTATATAAAATAAAAAAATTAAACATTTCCGCTAAACGTTTTTTTTCGTTTGTTTGTGACTCGCTTTTCCTTTAGCACCTCAATTTTCTTCAGACAGCTACCTGGGCCGAGAATAAGTGTCGCCACAAACTGGATAAGGGAAAGCCAAAACTTAATAACCACCCAAAGAAATCGATTAAATGGTTAGACAGTTTTTACTCCCCCCTCCCCGCGGCCCATTATAAAGGGTTTACGGGGTTAAAATTTCGTTCAACGGGGGTACAAAATTCAACGTCTGGCAAAAATTTCAGATCAATCGGTTCCAGGGCACTTTTCAATACCTTATATTCGGCTACGGCTTTTAAGAATATTAGAAGATGCATTCAGAAAATTAAACCTTAAAGCAAAGAAGTTTTTCCAATTTTGTTTGATGTTTATCTTTCGATGTTAATTGATGAAAGAGGTGAACATCTCATATTTCCTATACATCCTTATTAGAGATAGAAAATATACTACAAGCAACGTTGATTCCATAGAGAAAACTTTTCTTCTTTGTGGTGATGTTGATTTGTTTGTTTATCGGAAGGATATTTATCTTTTCTTCTTTTGGAGACGTTCTTTGCCCCAATTGTTTTGCTGTGTCATTGGACAATTCGTATTTTCTACGTTGCTTGTTTAGTGTAAACTAACAAGAGATAAGCAGACCATCATTTGATGTTATAAGACTTTGGGATAAAACTTTTTCATACAAACAATACTCAAGTATTGTACAACAGAGATATTCTACTATTTTGCGAAATAATTGAAATGCCTTCTGGCAAATTCTGGGAGTTTATAGTTTTTTTTTTGCAATTTGAATTTAAATTTTAAAACCAGAGGAAGAAGATCGAAATTTATACCTCTTTGAAATCTTTGCTGGTCAATTTTGACTTGGAGGACATACAACTTATATCCAACCTTAATATGTAGACAATTTCGTTAGTGCATCGTTTTCTCGAAATTGAAACTTTATCGCTAAGATAAATACGCAAGATGACCCAAAGATGACTTAAAATGAAATATAATTATTGTTAAAATTGAAGTCTATGTGGAAATAGCTAATTAGATCTACAAAATAAAATACCAGTTGTGATCAATACAAAACTTTCTCACCCTTGCAGCCAAAGAACTGCGCATTTACATATTAAATCGAAACTCTTAAACTAATGAACAGATTTGCTTAGTTATACTTTTTTATACCCGTATGGTGAAGCCAAAGGGTATACAGTAATCCCCCGATTTACGAAGGGTCGTTTTACGAAATTTCGAAGTTACGAACATCATTCGTAAAGTACAAAATTCGTTATACGAATGAAAAATTCGTTATTACGAACAAAACTTAAAAAAAAAAATCGTGTGAAAAATAAAATACATATGTACCTACAAAAGCATTTCCATTATTTACAACAACACATTTAGTTATCAACATACAAAATTTAGCTGCCAAGCGTTTCAATTCCACGTGTTTAATAGCTGAATGTTAAAATTTTTTGAGTTTGTAAGGTTTGAGGTTGCACTAATTGTAAGTCTATTGGCTTACACAATTCAATTTGAGAAATCCCCTAAAACAATAAATTATTTTTCTTTTATTTTCTAATCACATTGTTAATAGGGTTCTAAAAATAGGGTATACGAACATTTTGGGTACGCATCTATGTATTTTTAATACAAACTTATACTAATATGGATCTCGTTTTACGAATATTTTCAATCTCTGGAACGTATCTATTTATTTTCAATAAAATGCCATACTAATATTGGGCTTGCTATACGAACATTCGATATACGTAGGTACACTTTCACAGAACGTATCCTGTTCGTAAATCGGGGGATTACTGTATTAACTTTGCTTTGTCGTTTGTAAGTCCAAGATCACGTCAACACAGACAAAAATGAATTACACCAGTGTGTTTAGAATGATAAAAAAAATTGAATCTTGCATGTCCGTTCGTCCGTCCGTCCGTCCGTCCGTCTGTCCGTCTCTCCGTATGTCCGTCAGTCCGTCTGTCCGTCTGTCCGTCTGTCCGTCTGTGGCGCGGATTGCGAGCGCGTGGATTGAGCTACAGACTTGAAATTTTACGCAGATTCGTTTTTCGCAAAATGTAAGGCTAAGTTCGTTAATGGGCAAAAATAGACCATTAGGGAGGTACCCCTTATACGAACGAAAACGTTTTTTGCGAATATCTCTAAAACGATGCACCTTATCAAAAAAGTCCAGGAACAAAAGTTATTTAGGATATAATTCTACATAAAACTCCCATACATCAAAATCCGATTGGAATGTCAGAGTCGCCAGTCCGAAGATATCGGTCCCCAAAGTTTTTTTTTATTTGTCGTTAAATATCATTTTTTCGAAACTTTTCATATTTTTGTTTTCGTTTTTATGTATTTTTCAGTTCGCTGTATTCTTACCTTCAAGTTGCCCTATTTACTTTATATTATTTTATGCAAAATATGTCTGTGTCATTAACGGTTTTCTAGTTAAACGACATTTACAATGCTTTCGGTTCCAATTCCTCAAAACTTAGGGTTTATTGATCAGTATTTTTAACCATATTTACTACTCCTGAAACAATTTTTTTATTCATTTATACCGGACACCTCACGACGAGCGATTGAATATTTTTTCTAAAATCGGGTGCGTCCATCTGGGCACTCTTTTCAAGAAAACAGCAAAGACCTTTGTATAGAGGATTGGTGAAGGGGTGGTACGAATTTTTTTTATTTATTTTTTTTTCTTTTGAGACCAAGATTAGTATTTTTTAGAAACAGTTGTCAGAAGTAGGTAATGTTTATAAGGAGATTGTCTGGTTCCTTCAAATGCAGAAAAAATTATGAAAAAATTATTAAAATTATTTTTCTGCATAAAAAATTGTCATTTTAAATTACGAATTTACAAACTAATTTTATAACTAAACATAACCAAAGCTATAATTGCCAATCTGGCAATTATTGAAAACCCGTATGGTGAGTTAAGTAAACGGCGAACAGTTGTATCAAAATTCCACTTTGAAGTCAAACTTTCCAATAAGATTTTTTAAAATTTATTCCAATCGGATTTTGATGTATGGGAGTTTTATGTAGAATCATATCCTAAATAACTTTTGTTCTTGCACTTTTTTGATAAGAAACACCGTTTTTGAGATATTCGTTAAAATCGTTTTCGTTCGTATCGGGGGTACCCCCCCTATTGGTCCATTTTTGCTCATGAACGAACTTGGCCTCGCATTTTACGAAAAACGGATCTGGGCAACATTTCAAGCCTCTAGCTTAATCCGTGCGCCCGCAATCCGCGCCACAGACGGACGGACAGACGGACAGACGGACGGACGGACAGACGGACGGACGGACGGACGGACATGCTAAATTCAACTTTTTTTATCATTCTAAACACACTGGTGTGATTTGTTTTTTTGTGTGATGACGGAATCTTGGCGTTACAAACGGTAAGGCAAATCTAATATACCCTTTGGTTTCACCATACGGGTATAAAAATGTGTTGATTTTTCTAAACAAAATTCATTGAATAATATCTTTGGAACTATATTCGGTATTTTATCGAATGATAAAATTTTTATTTGTTCGGTAATTAAAAATTTATTTTAAACGTTAATTTAAACTTTAAAATAATCAACAAAAGAAAAAAAAAAGGTCTCCATATTTTTTTTTTATTTTTAACACGTTGGCTACCATGTGAGTCACCGGTGTACACACACTATTGTCATTACCGTCAGTTTCTCAAGTTCCATGGTTGAGTGCAGTCGCTCGTGCGGTACAAAGGGGGGTTTTTTTTGTGGAGCATGGAGTTCGTTTTTTTCTGTATTGATCTTGTGTTCACTGGTGACTCACAAAGTACAGAAATGATTTCCCAGCGGAGTAAGCGTTTTTTTGGCTGGTAGCCAACGTGTTAAATTACTTAAAACCAGTTCTGGGGTTCCTAGTGAAGGTTCGATGATGGATTCCTGTACCCGTTCCAAAAAATTAGGGGTTCCGGTTCCGGTGTTGTTTCGCTTCTGTGCCCTGAACATTCCGAGCAAATCGGTTAATATGTTTACATTTTGTCACTTATATACATAAACTCAAAATAGCACGCGAAATTTTACTGTTTTATAACTTTGAAAATACTCCAAATGTAAATATGTACATACAAAAATTTTTTTTGCCATCATTAACTATGACTATAAATAAAGAAAACGTAGCACGTATGTGAAAATTTAATGGTAATATGAAAAAAAAAATTATGTTAAATGGAAAAGCCCGAAGAAAATTTTAAAATACCTAATTCAGTCGTAAAATCCAGAGCAACTTATATTATGATCACATAAGCGTGAAATTGCATTCCGATGAATACAGAGTCGAAGTCAAAAGAAGCGCCAAAATGAAATGAGACTTCAGACGATGAGTTCTTAATAAAACGTTTAAATCGTTTTCCCACATCGTACAATCGTTTCGCGAATAAACTGTTGCATACTCAAACAATATGTGGCATTAAGGACTTAGAAGAAGAAACACCATTTCAACACTCATACAATAGCGTAAGAGTATGTATATATGCATAAGTGGAATATGAGCCTCTTGGCACATGTAAATTGCTTAAGGAGCTTAAGAAGGACTTCTACGTATGCTATGAAGATGAAGAACACACGTGACATGCATTTTAACATTTAAAGTTTATTCAGATGAATTGGAGCACATGCATATGATAATTTCCCTCCATTTCGTTTCTTTTTGTTTTAAGCCAGATATGATGGCGGTTTAGGCATTTTATATCAAAGCAACAACTAGCATACAAAGGCGTTTATAGCGAAACTCCTTCAAGAGTACACCTACTCACAGTGAGTAGATGGTTTAGGCAGCTGCCATGAAATATTCATAAATGCAACACTAAGCATGCTCATCGGATAAATTTCCATCAAGTGCATTTTAAACTGCTTTGTTAATTTTCACAAATAACATTTAATTATTTATGACTTACTCCTCTTCGTATATATGTTTAGATTTAGAATTATGTCCAGATTTTAATTTTAGATTTGAGTATCTTGAGAAGTTCTGAGACGGAAAATGGGTCATCCTTTGCTTCTTAAGCTCGAAATTATATTTGCCTAAACTATGCTAAGGCTGTCAGATAACTTCCGCACACATCTGAAATAAGTTGCAAAGCCTTCCAGAACTCATATATATATATATATATATATATATTTTCATTTAGTCAGACTAAAAAGGGACTTAAAATGCCGAAAAAAAATTATCTGCACATACTGTACAACGGGATGCTGGCAAAGAGGTTTGTATAGGAAAGCCTTGAACATAAATCTACTTCTTTCGTAGCAGGAAAGTAAAGCTATAGTTTATGGCTATTTAAGAAGGATTTTATACTAGAGGAGAGGCTATAAATTCATTTGATTTGGATAGTGGCCAGATTTTTCTTTTTTTGCGATTTTTTTTTAAATCGCATACGCCCACAGGGTGTGGTTTCTTTTAATCTAGTTAGACATTATGTTTTCAGGAACTCCAATTTTCTCGTTAATTTGATCCTTTTTCTCCCAGGTTGCATTACTAGCGAAAACCCCTGTTTATCTCATTTTTAAAAACTCAGAAGTACCTAAATATTTTGAAAGTCGTCTTATGCATTGTATGAACTTAAAAGGTTTAGAGGACTTATGGGCCAAAAATCTTTCCGATAATCCATTCTATTTTATGCATCGAGATTGAGAAGTCCCGGTCCCGATAATCATCCAAATAGTTTTTACTTTCCACTGTATAGAGGGAAAGTATTGTATTCATGAAGGAAACCGACTCGAGAACGAGGGCAGATAGAAATTCTCTGCTCAGTACGCAATCCGTTTCAGGCAAAATTATGAGTATGTCCGTGAACCTGTCTGTCGCTCTGTCGATCTCTCCGTTGTACGTTTCTTCAATAACTCGAGAACACATTTAGGTAGTTACTTAACATTTTTTATAAATGAGTTGTACGAAAATCGTAGTTTTCTATTAACTTTTGGAAAAACAACGGTACCTATATTGGGGGTTTTTTTTTTGAAAAATATCGTTTTTTTTTAAATTTCTCGAAAACTATGCACTCTGGTGAAAAATTGCATATAGAAAAATTTATAGGAAATAGAATGTTTTACATTTTTTGCTTCAGCGGTTTATATGTATCTCTAACGGTTCTCAACATATTTCAACAAAATAAAGTTTTTTGAAAATTTCTCGATTTTTTGAAAATCTTTCGACACTTATGCACTGTCATGAAAAAATTCATATAACCAGATTTAAAGAAAATAAAAATTCCACCATTTTCCCCTTTAACGAGTTTTACGTATTTTTAACGGTTCTCAAGATATTTGAAAAGATATTATTTTTTACATATTTTTTCTCGAAACTAAATATTGCAGGGAAAATTTCTAATGTTGATCACAACTGATATTTTTATTGTACAAAGTTTTACAATTTTAACGACTTTACACTCAACGTAAACAAATGTGTTTCACTAAAAAAAAATATCAGGTATGATCAATACAAAACTTTCCTCTTAAATATTTAGTTTCGGAAAAAAAAACGTAAATTTTTTTTTGAAATAATTTAAAGAAATGGACACAATGGTCGATAAGTGTACTGTCGCGCCAAGTCTTTGTTGCAGTGTGATGAGAGGAGTATTCAGCGTGTGAATGGATTATATGAATGGTTGAATGAATGATTGTCTTGAGCTGTGCTTCGGCATTAGAGGCAATTTGCTTAAGCTCCTGGCATAAAATATAAAAATACGTAAAAACCGTTAGGGGAAAAATGCAGGTAATATTCTCTCCTATAAGTTTAGTTATACGCATTTTTTCATAAAAACACACAAATTTCGGGAAATTATCAGAAAACGGTATTTTTTAAAGAAAAAAATGTATGGGAGGTACCCGTTATAACTACCGTTACTTTTGCAAAGTTGATAGAAAACTATTGTAAGATTTTTGTAAAACCTATTTACAAAAAATTTCAAGTCGCTAGGTCAACGCGTTCGCGAGTTATTTAAGATACGTACAACGGACAGAGCGACAGACAGATGCACGTACATTCTCATAATTTTGCCTGAAACGGATTTGATCCTGATCAGCCCCCCGTTCCCGAGTCTGTCTCCGTTATGAATATAATAATATCATTCTATAACCCCACGGTTCCACTAGACTTTTTTCCAGATTTTATTTAAATCCAATCACGAAAAAGTCTAATGGAGACTCAAAAATCTTGCATCATGATTTAAATCTCCGTACTGTCATGACTTTTTCGGCTGCTGAAAAGTAGGATTTTTTTTTGACATTTGTTCAGTTCAAATTCGCTGATTCCTAGTTGGCTGCCCTGATTACCTCCTTGCGCAATTTTCGCGATTTAAGTTTTTTGTGTTATTGAAGGTTTGTATTATTCCAAATATATTTAAGGATCAATTATTTTTCAAAAAAAAAAGTGTTTTAGATGGGAAAGAAATTTACACGCTGTGAGGTGCTGAAGTTAATCGATTTATACCGGACCCATGAATGTCTGTGGAATACCCAAATTGATATTTATAAAAGAACGGATATGAAGCAAAAGGCGCTTGACATTATAGCCGCCGAAATGAAATCTTCAAATGAAATTATAAAGAAAAAGCTGAAGTCTCTGCGCGGAACTTATGTTGCTGAACACAAAAAAGTAGCGGACAGCATGAAATCAGGAGCTGCAACAGAGGACATCTACGAGCCAAACGTGTTTTATGTGTTTTATGTAGCTGTACGTTTTGCAAAAATAAAAATATTTATTTATTCATTTTTTTAATTTTTTTTATTGGATTTGTAATTTAATCAGCGAGAATAATATTTCAATAATATGTATAGGTGACAAATCACTTTTTACTTTGCACAACTATAATCCTTTTTTACATGGCAAGATACATGCAGATGTATTCATTCAAGTAATGGCTAGTAATAATGGATATCGATAGTGAATGGATGGATATTGTAAGTAATGATGTTGTAACGCATCTAAGACTTCCGGCAAAAATCGGCAAATCGTTTTCCTTGGGACTCTTGACAAAAATTCGAGTGACCTGTACGAATCACCAGCAGCTAGGAACCTTAAAGTTAGAGCCAAATGGACTCTTGCTGTAATTGCGCTCGTAATTGAGTGTCCATTTGTTAAATATCATTTTCAATCTGTAAGATAATTTCATTATGGGATTTGTTTAAAGCTGAACACTAACTTACAAGATTCAGCAAAAACTCGAATTTTTCGTGCGACATTCTTATGAAGTTCTTAAAATCTTCACCGGATTCTTGAAGGCAATCTTTCAAAAGATGAGCCTCCAAGTCGTGTTCACATCTGCAGGCCAAGAGCGGCTTGACCCAGCACACTGGAGCATTCCGTTTTTTTTTCTTTTCTTGAAGGTTTTTTAGTTCTTTCAGAACAAAAATAGCGACTAAAGCTAATTTTTGTTTCCGCGTTGACATTTCTACAAGCACGCTATGGAGACACAATAAAAATGAAAAATCATGACTGAAAATGCCCACGCGCTGATTTTTTTATTCGCCAAAATATGGAGTGGGGGAAAAATCATGATTCTAAAAAGTCTAATGGAGTCGTGGGGTTACAGAGAAAAGTAATCACTCCAATTCCCTCCAATTATACGATTAGTGACGTTGTCCTTAAAAGACCCAGTACCAATAACGATATTGGAATATTCCTTGATTCCAAACTGTCTTTTGAAAGACATATAATCAGTATTCTGAGTCGAAGTCAAAAATTGTCGGGCTACATCCTACGACCATCAAGCTCCTTTAAAAAATGGATATAGCAATCTTAATATATCAAGTATGGTTATGTTGCTTATAGTCCAATTTATCAATGGCCGCAGTCTTCTTTGCCTAGCGTGAATCGAGTAAGTCAAGTCCGATCAATTAATCGGCTTCGGCTTCGGTCACCTTTAAGCCTAAACCCCAATTACGCGTTCGTGCGTGCGGCATGATTTTGTTCTGGCATCTAGTAGTTGTCACCGCGTCTAAAAGTAGAAACTGAGCCTACTCTACGCGGTACGGACGCGGCAACGCGTCTGAGCAACGCGCAATTATACATTTACTCATATAAATGCGTAGTTTTTACCTTCACCGCGTGGGTGCCGCACGCACGAACGCGTAATTGGGGTTTAGGCTTTAGTCAAAAATCACATCCTCTTTCCCATTCTAGCCGGATGCAACAACCTTCGATCTTCTCTGGCGTACTAAATTACATCATAGTTTAGAGATATATAGTTAGGAAACGCTACGGCAAACGGAAAACCACGTTTGTGTCTTATCTATAGGAAGTCTCTAATCTATGATTACATGTAAACAATGTTTACTCATTTCTTCTCATTTATGAGCTTAAATTTTAAGAAAACAATTCTGTGGTCACAAGTAAAAACTGTTTAAGTCGAAAGAGCGTGTTTTGAGTAATTTGGGTTTAAAGTTTTAATTTCATTTGCAAAACTGACTTAGGTTATATGGTTTTTGCTCTGCCAGGGGTACAGCATGAAAACTAAACTTTGACAGAATATAGACCTGGATATGGAGAATTCAAATATTCACCAACCTTTAAAAGTACATAACTCGATTTAAGCGGTTTTTCCTTGTGACCACAGAATTGTTGATTATGGGAGTCTGAACGTTCACTTGATGATTATGGGAGTATGAATGTTTACTTGGTAGAAAAACTAATGGAATTTTTTTTTAATTTAAACTCTACCGGATTTTCATTGTACCGAGTTAACTGTACTGCACACCTTCTATACTTTACTAACTTAAACCCACAACTTTTCGGGTAATGACATTTTTCCATATCACTAGAATTAATTTAATACAATTCCAATGAAGAAACCCTATTTATACAAAAAGGGAGAAAGTACAGTCATTGGTAAAGGTATTCGCAGTTATCTCAATTGAATTCTAAATAATTTCTACCAATAAGTAGAAATATGTTGAAATTCGTATAAAAAATTTTGAATTAGAACTTCGTATGATTCGTCAAATTATGCTAACGTCTTCGCGTGCTTATTCAATTTTATTTGAAGGCGGGGGTGTACGATCCTTTGTATTGGCAGTGGAATTTTCTGACATTACCTTACAAGTGGTTAAGCTTAACAAATACAACACTTTTTCAACTTTTACCTCATTTTACTTTCCTTTTCTCATTTTCACATTTTTCATTTCGTTTGTCGAAACTCTATACCGTGTGGATTCTGTTCTCAGCACAGCAACAAAATTAAACCATTCCATTTATGCACACGTATTTACATCTCATGAATTATTTATCTTGAGTTATGTTAAACGTGTGATAACGAAATACTTGAATTAAAGGCTTCTAAAAAATAGGCTCTGTCAGAGGTGGAGCTTGACGAAATATTTTATGCGAGCAAATTTCTTTCCACCTTTCAAGTGAATTATAGTCATTTGAGTCAAAGATTGTTTGTACCAATATATATCTATATAGATATAAAATATAATAAAAATAAATAAAATTGATAAATAGTATTTTACCTTTAAACTTACGACATCCCATCATTATATATGTGTGTGTGTCAGCTCTGCGGAATTTTTCAAAATCCCCATTTACATACGCAGCAAATGTCGGTGCAAACTTCTTACAATTCTACAATTCTATCGGTTGCCAGTAATTAAAATTATGAAAATTCTCTAATAAAATATGTAAGTGATTTATGTAAATACATTTTATAAATATACAATTCTAATATAAAGTAAATTATATTGGAGGCACAACTTAAAAAGGGGTTTTTTTTAGAAAAAATTTTTTTTTATTGCAACCAATAGATCATTCAAAGTATTGCCCATTGCTAACACCTTCTTTTTCATCGAAAGAACGACTCATATTTTGAAGATATCCACGAATCGACTCATTTCTTGGTATTTTCATAAAAAGTGAAGTGCCGCTCAAACAGGCCATGCGTCATCGATCGAAACTAGTCGTAGTCGGAAGGGGCAATGTCTGGTGAATACGACGGTTGGAATAGGACATTCCATTTCAGCGTTTCCAAGTATGTTTTGACTGGCCTTGCAATAAGTGGTCGAGCGTTGTTATGCTGACGTATAACTTTATCGTGTCTCTGCTCGTATTTTGGCCGTTTTTCCTTCAATGCTCGGCTCAAACGGCTCAATAGTAGTCGGTAGCAATTCCCCGTTAGGGTTTCGTTCATAATACACTACACCTAGCTCATCCCACTAAATACACAGCATGAGCTTGGCGCCATGGATATTTAGCTTTGGCATCGATATTGATACATGGCCGGGCTTACATCACAACTTTTCACGCTTGGGATTATCGTAGTGTATCCACTTTTCTTCGCTTGTGACCAGTGTTCCGGTTATCTAGATACAATTTATCTAGATAATCGTCTAGATAAAAAAAAATGTTATCTTTATCTTATCTAGATAACACCCCAAAAATGTTATCTTTATCTTATCTAGATAAAGGAAAATCGTATTTATCTAGAGATAATCGTTACCAACGAAAATTAAAAAATTAAATCTGAAAAAATGCTGAAACGAATTTGTTTTCTGCATACTTATGAAAACCTAAGAATTTTAATTAAGAACCGTTTAATAATTCGCAACAGTTTTTGTTTATGGGCAAAAGAAGCAAAGTGTCACTCCTTCCCTCCCTTCTCTTGCACAAAAACAAAATTTTTTGCCAGCAACCGGTGCCAAGTGTAAACCGGGCTGCATTTTAAATTGGAAATCAACAAAAAAAGAAAAACATAACGAAAGCTATAATTGCCAATCTGTCAATTATTGAAAACCCGTATGGTGATTTAAGTGAACGGCGAACAGTTGTATCAAAATTCCACTTTGAAGTCAAACTTTCCAATAAGATTTTTTTAAATTTATTCCAATCGGATTTTGACGTATGGGAGTTTTATGTAGAATCATATCCTAAATAACTTTTGTTCTTAGACTTTTTTGATAAGATGCACCGTTTTTGAGATATTTGCAAAAAAAACGTTTTCGTTTATCTTTAAACATTACGAGCATTTATCTTTATCTTATCTAGATAAAAAAATAATTATCTGGCCGCAACACTGCTTGTGACCATACGATGAAAAAAACCTTTTCTTTTCTGCCCTTGGCGAAATTCCCGGTAAATGCTGTTTTCTTGACATGTAATTCGACGTATTCACTGCTCAAATGATAGATGTTTTTTACAATTCGACGATATGTCACATACTGAGAACCAAAGCCACATAATGGTGCTTTTACATGAATATAGTAGCAGTATTTCCCTATGCGATACAGCACAATTGACACCCTCTTTTGAAAATCCCTTATTTTCAAGTTATATCCTTAATATTTAGGTACTGCAAAAGCATATCGACGCCTCCCTGCAAGACTATCGTAACTCGACTTACGACATTTTTGAGTTATTGACACTACGAGAATCTCAAGAGAAAAATGCACCTACAAAAAAAATTTATAACGGTATCATGATTTATAACTTTTTGACAAAATTCAAAACTAAAATATTCATTTTCAGAGTTCCGCTTGACGTGCTCTGATTGGTTGGCTGCCACACTGAATGTGTTCCATTGTTATTATTGTTTCAATCGTCTTCGGAGCAACATGAATTGGGAGCAAAGTAGTACTGGCGATTCTTTAATGTTCTGTTTTCCAAATGTTCCACGTCAGTCTGATTGTTCACAGCTACTGGCTTAAATAGTCTCATTGAGCCTGTTTACATTAGGACTTATTTTGAGGTGTCACGTCTTTCGTCATCTTTCTGCCGTGTGCACACTATTCGCTTCATCTTCATTCGCTAAAGCGGTTTCATTAACAAAACTAAACGAAACAGGTTTCAACAACCAGACTCCAACCGGTTTGCGACTGAAAATTTTAAGTGAATCTAAACTTCGTTCGATCTTTTTGGTTTCCCTCCCCACTGCGTCCCTCACCATTACTTGGCCGGAGCGAATGACGGGACGAACCAAAATGAGTCCTAATGTAAACAGGCTCAATGTGAACACGAGCAATATTTCATCCGTCCCATTTAGGCGGACTATTTCAACCAATGTGAACAGGCTCTAATGGTTGAAAAATTAAACCAAAAGTCGAAATTTTCACCTTTTCAAGGTAATTTTCAAACTTTTGTTTACAGAATTTCATTTTAGAAAAATTTCAACTTTTTAGTTTAAAGTTTAAACCAAAAATATAAAATTTCATTGTATTAGGTTTAACTTCAAAAAGTTGAAAAACTCAACCTTAAAGATTAAAACCATCGAAATTTCGTATTTTTAACTTTGTTGCTTGAAAATTTTTCAACTGAATAGTTAAAAATCGTTTTAAACCCAAAATAGTTGAGTGGAGTTTAAAACTACGACCCAAATTTTCTTGGTATATTTCTTCCAAATTGTTTGTGGAACTTTAAATTATTCCAGTTTATAGAATAAAACCCTAAAATCCAATATTTATCGAGTATTTTTAATATAATGTAACTAAAATCGATTTTCGGCAAAAATAACTAAAATCGATTTTCGGCAAAGTGGTATTTTTGGACTTACCATAGTCCCGCACGAAGGCGTGTAAATACACGTGATAAAACTTTTTATTTAATGATTCTATCCAATAAAAATCCAAATTTTTTTTTTCAAAGAGTTTAAAACTCATATAGACGAAAAACTATTCGAAACTCTAAAAATATAAGCATGACTACCCCCTCGAATGAATAGTTCATTTAAAAAAAATCTGTTAGAACTATAAAATTCAATTAAAATAACAACTTCAATGAAATCTAAAATGCGGATAGCGGAATGAATGCTAGTTAGTAAAGAGACTCCCCATAAACCCATTGCAAAAATAAAACTCTCAATATTAAATATGGAAATTAATTTGTATGCTTATTTCCGGTTTTTAAAAGGTATTCAGAAAATCATGTCCACGAAATACTCATGATTTCCTTTTGAGGAAGCTTTATAAATATGGCGAACAGCAACATCATGGGGAAGCCTAGCTTGATTAAAAATCATTCACATGTACGACCACATTGCAATACAAAATTCAATAAAACTTTAGATACGAGCTGGTGCTGATAGATGAAAACCTAACGAACTGAAAATTGGTACAAAACATTCAAACTTCTCTGCATCTACATAATATCTGCAATCACTATGCTGCTGCACGTCAATATACTCAATATGGGACATGGCATATTTCACCACTAGAGCTGAATATATCGTATCTGAAAACATTAACGACACATCCTCGTATGCATTCAAAGTATAGAATATTTAAATCATATGGGAACGTGCCGGGTATTATTAGCATTGAATCATAAAAACGAAGGACGATGTCCTATTCGCTACTACTGCGATATGCCATGTAAGTTGACAAACGTCGAAGCATCATAATCAGAAGAGATTTCCTTTTCATCATACGTTATGCTCATTTAGTTTCATCCACTAGGCTCGGATGCAAACTTTTTAATTTTAAGTCTTTGAAAAACAACCAAAACAACCGATGGTTGCTGCCACCAATGATATGTGGAAACTCAGATCACACAGTTTTCGTGGAAAAATATTTACTACAGGCAATTTTATCACGCAAAACATGATTTTTATGCACTAATAACATTTTACGAGCAATTACAAATTTCCAGAAAAATATGATACCTACTTTCAAACAAATCCACAACGAGAAAAAAAAGTTTTTTTTTCAACAAATCATCTTCATTTACGTCTTTCTTCTGTGATAACGTATTTTTCAGTGTCTTGAAAACTTTTCTTGTAGTCATTTTTTTTCTGAATGATTTTTAAAACGATTTTGTTTTTCTAACTTTCTTTCCAAAGCTAGTTTTTTTAAAAGCAAGATAATGGTAGTAAAATTTCCTGCATTTCTTTGAACCTTTCTTATCCTTCCGAAAAAACAAACCCGATCCCGCACCGATACGGAGTTTGAGGGAGTCCATTACCTTTCGTAGAAAATCGAATTTCGGGCTAAGGCAGCGTTTCTCAACCTTTCAGTATTCGCGGCCCAATTTTCAATCAAAATTGTCATCGCGCCCCCCTGCATACAATAAAATGTATACAATAATAACGTAATTTGAGTATTTTGGCGCTAAACCTACACTACTACCCTAATTTTAAACACAAATTACCAAGAAAACAGTCATTTATTGACATTTGGCAACACCGATCCTCAGCGTTGACAAAACAAGAATCCGGTGCCTTTTTATTGCTCTTGCGTCATTTTTGCGGTTTCGCGAGAAGTTGTTTTAACCCTGAAATCACAATGAACGCGAAACCGACTCGAAACTGGCGCAGAAACTGTCACTTAAAAGTTTGGTTCCCACAAATTGTTTGAAGTGAGCACAGTGAACGTAAAGAACGCAGCTACAACGTAACCGCAACGCAAAAGTTTGCAAACTTCTAACTTTGCCGCAGAATTCTGCGTTGACAGTTCATAAAGTGAGGTTGGAAAAATGTCGTTTGAGGAAAAATTGATAGCCTTAGTGCAAATAACAAAGATAAAGACCAACAAAGCAAATTATCGCTTCAAAATTATCCATTTTTGTAATTTTTCCAAGTTTATACCACTTTATATTTTGTCACTTATACTACTTCACGAGCTGCCATTGTGCTCTGCCGCTAGAATTTTGCAATGCGTGACAGAGCGTTGTAGTTGCGTTGGTTTCGCGCTGGTTTCGCATTCATTGTGCTTCAAGCGTAAGTTAATAAGTTAATTATTAAATATTATGTCAAAATGTATTTTGTTTTGTATGTGGGTATGTACTTTCCTTTCAGTCAATTAATAAACTTTTTTCAAATAATTTGTCTTGGATATGTCCCGCCCCCCTCCTGTGGGTATTAATTTTTAACAATTTTTCGGAGATTTTTTTTAAATAGTGGTTTTTTTGTCAACTGTCAAACAGTACAATATTGCCAGACTGCAACCCATAGTTCCGCAGTTATGCTACATCAGCTACATAGTTTTTCCTCAACCCAATATAAATAATACTGCTATTTGTGAAAACAAAATTTATTTGACACAATTGTTTTTTTTTTCGTATTATTTTAAGGGAAAATATTTTTCAAAGTGGTAATTATTTAATAAGGCGCAAACTTTGAAAGCTGTTGAAATTTTTCGAGAGTTGTCAAGAAATACTCAAAATACCAAAAATTAGTTGAAAATGGTACAACAAAGTACTTCTGTTTCAGGCTAAAATCTCTTTGTCATTCTCTTAATTACGAAAATAAATTACGTTGTGGATTTTTTAGTTGAAAAAGATTTTTCTTCAATGTCATGGTCCTTCCAAACCGGTTTGCCTTGTATAATCCTATACTTTATGCAATTTAACCGAATGAAATAACGTACAAAATGGGTCTTATTCTCATAAAGCACAAGCTTTTCTATACAGTGGTGAATTTTTACGAAATAAATTTCTATTCATAAAACTGTGTAATTGTTTGCTCTTATCCCATCGTAGACTTTCTCTTCTTCCCTGACGGTTTACAAGAATCTTGAAAACATTTAAAAGACGTCGAGACACGGTAATTAATTTTAATGTAATGAAAGAAATTTTCGACAAAATATGTTTGCGTTTGAGGATTTTCTTACAAAAATTGAACAAAAGTAAAATTGCTGAAGGACATTCATTCCCCTCTTACCCCTGATATCTACTAATACTACTATTATCATGTACTTGTATTTGAAAGACAGAATATGAAATAAACGACGAAGGCTAAGAACCAAGTGAGAATACCAAAAAGATAAAAATATTCTGTAAAAATCTCCATTTCGCGGATAAATTTATCTGTTTATGTCATTCTTGTACATGAAACTGATGTCTTAACGCTCTATACAGAATAGGCCTGAAATAAATAATTGTCCCTCTTGAGGGCAGACAGCAGATAAAAATTTCATCGTAATTTTAATGACGTATAATTTCAAAAGAAAGAAAAAAGAAAACAATTTATTTCAAGACGAAGAAAAAAAAAAGAAGTAAAAATAAATAAAATGGAATTCAGTGAAATTCACAGGGATGGATTTTTCGGAAGTTTCGTTCAATTAGGCCAAGCCACTCACAAAAACATGCCAGCCGAAGGACTTTCATAAATTAAAGTAATTGTTTGATGTTTGTAAAACATAATTCCTTTTCTCTATCCACACTTCTAAAATGTACAACAATATTTTATTGTAGAGTTTTATTAAAATAGTCAATCAACAACCTATTGCAAGATTTTTTTTAATTGATTTTAATGGAGAAATTGCTTCAAAAAGTCGTTCTCGTGAGAAATTGTTTCAAAAAATCCGTTCTCGTACTTTCTTTCATTATTATGTGAACTAAATATAGCTTTCCCTTAAAAATCAGGGATGTCAAACAAAAAAAATCGTAACGTTATACATCCCGTTATGTAACGATAAACATTTTCATTTCGTTACGTTCCGATATAAGGTAACCAGTAATTGAAAAGATTTTCACGAATATATTTGACTCACTGCTAGAAATATCGAAAAATTAGCGAAAAAAATCGATATCGAAAATATTTTCAAAAATTTGGAATCTTTCTCAGTTTTAAACAAGTTTCTGTAATTCATGCTGAAACTTGGAATTTATAAAGATTTTTTTACAACGTAGAAATCAGGTAAAGTTAGATCAAGCAGGAGCAGAAATGTGAAACTTTAAATTTCGTACTGGAAACTAGGAGAGCTTTGAATTACCCAAGCTATTTATCTTAATTATTTTGACCTCTAGGATTTCAATATTTTATCTATAAATAATTTCGAGCTACATTCTACGGAGCTATTTTATCAAATCTAGTTTTGTTGTATATTTTCAAGTTACCGTTGCTGCTTAATGTCATTTTAAACTATAGATGTTGAAAAGGTTAAGTAAATATAAGTCTCAATTTTAAATTACCGAGGGTTACCAAATGATCATTATTAACCCGTTCGGTGCATGTTTTTTTCTATGGGGGTTAAAAATTCTCTCTATACAAATTAATGATATTTAAGCTATTAGTATTCATTTAAACAAAAAAAAAAAAAAACAAAAAAAAAAATTTTTATTTTTATTTTTTACAAACACGTCTACTGTAGTCCAACTTTTTACTCAAAAAATCCAAATTGGGTCACAAATGCACTTAAAGGTGCACTGAATGAGAATAGAGTGTTGAAAATAAATAAATTATAAGTCAATTCAAATTTTTAACTGCGGTGCCATATGGCATCAAAATACCGAATGGGTTAATTATTATAGGTAAGTACTATTTTGCTATTTTAAAAAAACTTTATTACCTGAGAGAGATTTGCTCCGTTATATATTTCCGTTATATATTTTGTAGAAGATTTATCTTTTTATTTATTTATGTAGTGATGCATATGTTACGGATTACGGTAATTATTTCATATTATTAATGATTTGTTGTATGGCTCACTCGTACGTACTTTGAATCGCATATCGTAGTTGGCTACTAGTAGCAGAGAACAAATAATCTAGAGAATAAATTCTTAGAACAAATTTTTAAAGAAAATATTTCCACTGTGAGATGAAGCAAGAGGATCCGATGTAACACGGAAAAAATTATCCATTCGATTCCTCCATCTCATTGAATAGATACGACGAGAAATGTTCTCTCTGCTTCGTGCTCCCTAGTCTAAAAGTAATTAACTTTTAGGCCGTAGCTAGTGAAGGATAGGGACATTTTTCCCCCCTTCGAAGGGGAAATTTGTCAAAAATTTGTTCTAAGAGTTTATTCTCTAGATTATTTGTTCTCTGCTAGTAGTCAGAGTAGTGAAGGCTGGCCGCTGTGACAAACCCGGATTGATAACGAGCGAGTGTTTATAGTTAATCATTATATAGTAAAGATAGATTATAGTTAATATTTGTAGTCGTTCATTGGGGATCATTTGGGAAGGGTAGTATTGAGGGAGATTGTTTTCCGTCTGTCGGTTTGTTGAGTTGCTGGACAAGGTGACGAATCAGGGAAGGTGAACTGGTGTCGTTCACCTGAGCGTGTGTCGCTTGTCGGCGTGTGTCGCTGACTATCCTGTCGTCAGAGGTCCGAAAGGAAGAGACACGTTCGTCGTGTACCTTTGGTCTGTCCGAGTTAACGGGTCTTATAGACTTACGTGTTTTTCTTTTTATTTACAGGAGTGAACTGGACTGGCGCACGACATGTTCATCTTTACTCTGTGATGTATAATAAACAAATAAAATGATTTCTAGTATTGTTATATTTTTATTCATCGGGCCTAGTTTTAACACATAACAGCTACAATTTAGACTTACCTATTCAACAATTCGTTAACTTTTTTTCTTGAAGCTATCTCTTCTATTATATTTTGATTAAATCACAATACTTGGCCAAAAACCGAATACCGAATATTCAGCCTATTTACAGACCGAATAGCGAGTATTCGGCTTAATATTCGGTCAGTCGCTGGATATATGTAATCGATCCATGATTAGCCCTATTTTGTGGAATTTATCGCATTAAAAGAAAAAAATAATAATATGCTTTTTTATATTCTCTTTAGGCTACATCCGGAAGGAAAAGGAGTGATACAATGGAATTTTCCTGTAACGGGGTGTTTAAAATGGTATTCTACATACATTTTGTCTTAATAGTTTTACAAATAGAAAAGGCAATTTCTAAGTGATTTATATAGATAAATGTAAACTCATATTCCTTGTCCACATCCTTCGTGGTCGGGTCAGTAATCCCATTAGATTCCCGGGATCGATTTTTTTCAGCTCATTGTTTCAGCTCCTCAAAATTAAATTTCGTTTTATTATTCAATTGTGGCCATGAGACATCTGGTACTTGAATAGGTTTCGATAGACATAAAAATATTCCAATATGATCTGGGATATCTGCGAATTGAGCCCGAAATTATTCCAGATAAAATATTAATAACAAAACCGGAAATTATTCTATATAAAATATTAATATTAACAATTTGAATAAAATGCAATCGTTTATACATGATGGATAATGGGCAGAAAATCGGAATAAATGTTCACATTATTTACTAAAGTTTGCTGCAATTTGAAGTAGAAGTTCCTAAAAGATTTTTAGAGACAATTTTCAGAAGCAGGTAATATTTATAAGGAAAAACGACATCACCTGCTTCCTTCATATTTTCAAATTTGCAAAGGAAGCATCGCAGTGCCTAGGCTTTCTAGGACGCTGCAAACAATATTTCACACCAATCCACGTCCTCAGCATCTTCAGGACCTACATTCGACCGAGACTTCAGTATAATTGGCACATTTGGGCTGGAGCCCCAAAAACTGTCTTAGAGCCTGTTTAGACGCAACGTGTTTTCGTTCGTTTCTTTAAAGTTGAATGGGAATGACGATAGGAAAAGACGAACGAAAACTAAAATTCCCACCGTGAAAATAAAGCGGAACGGTGCCCGATTGGTTGTTAAGGTGTTTCGTTGCTATGCATTTCGTTGGTATGCATTTCGTTGCTATGCATTTCGTTGCTATGGTTTGAAATATTTTGTCAACTGTAATTGAGGCGTTAAAAGCTAGAGTGGACCAAGCCACATAATCGAGTTTTTGAAGCTTTTCCACTTTTGTACTATTATTGACTGTAAATTTTTGGAAAAAAAAATTCTGTGGACTTTATTACTCAATGTTGAAATGTTCTTTTGTGCATCCAAACATTTTTATCTAAAAACTCACTCGCAATAGTGATTCAAACACAAAAAAAAAAATTAAAAAAAAATTTTTAAAAAAAAGCTTTTATTAAAAAAGAATGCACTAAAAAGAAAAAAATAATTTTCTGGACGCTGTGTATCACAAATATAAAAGCTTTTTAAAAGCGAGATAAATTTTTATTTTATTGTTTTATGCTTTATCTCGCTTTTTAAAAGCTTTTATATTTGTGATACACAGCGTCCAGAAAATTATTTTTTTCTTTTTAGTGCATTCTTTTTTAATAAAAGCTTTTTTTTAAAATTTTTTTTTTAATTTTTTTTATTTTGTTCTTTTTAGTCTTCGAATATATCCTTACATTTGAGATGTCCTTACAGGCTTTTTAACTTGAGAATCGTATTCAGCGACCCCAAAAACCCCCAGAATAGATTTTTTTCCGGAAAATTTGGAGAAAGGGATACTCACGTTATCCTTACAGGACCTTCCGTTATCCTTACGGACTTTGTAATGACAGATTCGGATTCAGCAACCTCAAAAACCCCCAGAATAGATTTTTTTCCGGAAAATTTGGAGAAAAGGATAATCACGTTATCCTTACAGGACCTTCCGTTATCCTTACTGACTTTTTAATGACAGATTCGGATTCAGCGACCCCAAAAACCCCCAGATTAGATTTTTTTCCGGAAAATTTGGAGAAAAGGATAATCACGTTATCCTTACAGGACCTTCCGTTATCCTTACTGACTTTTCAATGACAGATTCGGATTCAGCGACTCCAAAAACCCCCAGAATAGATTTTTTTCCGGAAAATTTGGAGAAAAGGATAATCACGTTATCCTTACAGGACCTTCCGTTATCCTTACTGACTTTTTAATGACAGATTCGGATTTAGCGACCCCAAAAACCCCCAGAATAGATTTTTTTCCGGAAAATTTGGAGAAAAGGATAATCACGTTATCCTTACAGGACCTTCCGTTATCCTTACAAGGACGAAGTAGTGAAAATATTGTATTGTCATCGGACTTATATAAGTGTGCAAAATTTCAAGTCAATCGGACAAGCGGAAGTGGGTCAAAATTGGGTTGCAAGATTTGACCCCGACAAACAGACAGACAGACAGACAGACAGGCAGACAGACAGACAGACAGACAAGATAGCGAGCTAAATAAAAGCTTTTAATAAAAGCTTTTAAAAAGTTCACGATTTCGACATGTGGGTTGGTCCACTCTAGCTTTTAACGCCTCAATTGTTGTTTGGTTTTCCGATTATAATTGTTTTAGCAGTGGAGATAATGGGCGCATCCAACTACCAGAGCGGCTCAGCATCGCTCTAGTGCGAAAAAGGTGCTCAGTTACTGAACGCAATCGCTACAGAGCGGCTCAACTGAGCAGCTCAAATTTTTTCTGAGCGTAAAAGAACTCCGCTTAGTAGCTGAGCAAATGTCAAATGAAGAATTACAGAACCTCAATTCATGTCTAAAAACGACGACGGAAATACATAAATGGTGTTATTTATAATATAGTTATTTATATTATTTATAATACGGGAAGCCTCATGGAAGTTCTTGCTGACCAAACGGGAATGGAAATAGTCGGCGTTGCGGAAAATGTTGGCGAAAGAGTTCGGGAGTGTACTTCGGCATAGTCACCTCAAAATAATCCCGGTTTCTTTCGGGTGCCGCATTCCGGATCGGGGCGACTTCAACTGAAGTATTACACTCTTCAACCAAAAGTGAAATAGCTTCCAGATTTATCGTATCAGAGGCACAAATTTCTAACATTACGGAGATAATTACATCGCGGTCCATCTTGAACAATAATTTCTTTCAATGACAGCTCATATATAAATGAGCGGTGCATTCAGGACACAAAATGCTGCTCAGCTGAGCATTTTTTTGACAGCTGAGCTTCGCTCCAGAGCCGCTCTGGTAGTTGGATGCGCCCAATTTGATCGTGGAATTCCATTTTCGCTCATTCCAAAAGGAACCAAAATACGTTCGTTAAAAAATCTGCGTGTAAACACGAACGAAAAAAAGGAGCGGAAAAGGGAGAGTAAATAGGTGGTCGTGTAAACAGGCTCTTACAACTGCTGGACCGAATTCAAAAACGTGCGATCCGACTGATTGGAGACAAATCTTTCACAGATTCATTACCGTCTCTCGAGCATCGTCGCTCTGTTGGGGTACTCAGCATATTCTATAAATATTTCCATGGGAAATGTTTCTCCGAAATTGTCCAAATGATTCCTCCACGGTATATTTTCCCTAGACCCTTTCATGCAGCTGTACGCGCGTACGACTTCTTCCTTGAGCCTCCCGTTTTCATACAGTAAAGTTTAGAAGTTACTTCATTCCGCGAACGACAAGACTTTGGAATGATTTACCGTCCGATGTGTTCCCCTCCCCGGACTATAACCCGCAGAAGTTCAAGGAGAACATAAACCGACATCTCATTTCGTTTTTCCGACTATCCTGAGCTGTGCTTCGGCATTAAAGGGTCTTCCCCTTAGCTCTGGTTGAAACTGTAAAAAAGCATTTCTGCATCATAACTTCCCACTCTTAAATTACATATAAATTTTATAACTAAAAACATGTTTGATTTAAAAAAATTATCATTGAATAATATATTTGGAATTATTGAGTATTCGGCGAATAGTAAAAATCTGCCGTATAGGCCGAATTACGAATAGTAACGGAATACTCGTTGCAGCCCCAATATTAATCAATCTAAAAGAATCATAAAATTATCCTTCCAAAGAGGCTTGACTTTTTCATCAGTAAATCTGTAATTTAGACAAGAATTAAAATATTCACCGGAAAGACATTAATAATACATTAAAGTTAAGTCAAGGTTACTTTCGATTTTTTTTTCTTTCCTTAAAGTATACAAAACCACTAATGCTGAAATTCAAAAAATCAATTCATTCGCAAAAGAAAAAGATTAAAAAAAGCTTCCTTTTCCTCAGCAGACGGTAGAAATTCCCTCTACTTTTCACGCTGAAAAAAGAATCTTTTTCTGCATAAAAATCCATTAAACTTGTTTTTGATAGCTTCCACGCTTTCTCCGGTTTTCATTTCCTGTAATGCGGTCGATATCCATTAAACAACGATTTTTTGTTTGGAAAGCTGTCACCATTCCCCCGTTTTTATAACATTTTAATTTCAATTTCACAGGTCATTAAATGTGCTTCCTGATTTTAATACCGAAGAAGTAAGCAAAATGAAAATTGCTTTTCTCTAACAATTTTCTTTCTTGTCGTGAAACTGAAACTACCTGGTCGCCATTACTAATATTACGGAGATTCACTAAGTGACTTGAAGTTAGTATTTCACTTAATTAAAATTGAAATAAATGCAACCTGGAAACTTACTTATGAATACTGACATATATTTTTTGTGATATTGGAAATCAATCAAGAAGAGTAATTTATAAAATTCATGGTAGAAATCGAAAAGTTTACAGTTGTCCAGATAATTTTGGTGAACAAATTTTGTTTGGGGTGAACAAAATTTTGTTTCTAGTAACAACATTATATTTCTCTCAAACAAAATATATTTGTAATAATTATAATATGATAGCTGCATTAAAAAAATTGACTTTCTGTATTCACAATCAAACAGACACGAAAATACACACATACCCAAGAAAACACACACACATGAAATACACACACATGAAACACACATGAACATACACACAAACTCACACTGACATATTGCGGACTCATTGAACTGGTTATATGCCTCAGGGACGTGCAATGTGCGGTTATGAATCCGATTTTTCAAATGATTAAATACCTTGCTTATATGAAAGAAAAGAAAAATACGTAAACAGTAAATTCACAAAAAAGTTTTGTTATAAATGCCCTTCAACTCGTACGTCTGGCTACAGGAAATACAACAGACTTTCAGGCACGCTTACCGCGATTTACCATGCGGCTGGTATTCCAGGGCTATCGCTAATCGGTTTGAGGTGGTTCTTGCCACGGAACTTGTTGGAATGATAACTCCTTTATATCGAATGTTTAGATACATTCCGAAAATGACAAAACAATAGAAGATCTATGATAGGTGTGATAAGATTTGAAAAATTAGGAAAATAGAAAAAAGCGTGTTGCAGCCGAAAAATCGACCAAATTATCCGACAACTCCTATTGTCCGGGTACTTCATCGACCTCCTAAAAAAAACTCGACTTAAACCATTTCGAAATTCATTTCCACAACACAAAGTCTTTAGCGCAGATCCTGAAACGGAAACCAAAACGAGCCTACAGACCATTGATCGAAATTAAACTTCACTCACACAACTTTTTATACCCGTATGGTGAAACCAAAGAGTATATTAAATTTGCCTTAGCGTTTGTAACGCCAAGATCCCGTCATCACACAAAAAATGAATTACACCAGTGGGTTTAGAATGATAGAAAAAAATTGAATTTTGCATGTCCGTCCGTTCGTCTGTTCGTCTGTCCGTCCGTTTGACCGTCCGTTTGTTCGTCCGTTTGTTCGTCCTTTTGTCCGTCCGTCTGTGACGCGGATTGCAGGCGAACGGATTGAGCTAGAGACTTGAAATTTTACGCAGATTTGTTTTTCGTAAAATGCAAGGTTAAGTCCGTTAATGGGCAAAAATTGACCATTATTTTCGTTTCCCCATACGAACGAAAACGTTTTTGCGAATATCTCAAAAACGGTGCATCTTATCAAAAAAGTCCAAGAACAAAAATTATTTAGGATATGATTCTACATAAAACTCCCATACATCAAAATCTGATTGGAATAAATTTTTTAAAAATCTTTTTGAAAAGTGACTTGAAAGCGGAATTTTGATACAACTGTTCGCCGTTCAGTTAAATCACCATACGGGTTTTCAATAATTGAAAGATTGGCAATTATAGCTTTTGTTATGTTTAACTCTCTGTCTACCCAAAAAAAAACCTGCTAGAACTACCGTTGGGGTCAATTAGACCCCAATCGGTAATAAGCCATTTTCCTTTAGTTGTTATTGAAAATGTCTGAGTACACTTAGAAAAAAACTTCAATAATGTCAATAAATTCCAGCAAAATACAATGAAGAATTTTTAAAGAAACAATGTCAAGAAGTTACAAACTCCAAAAACTATTGCGACTAGAATTATAGAAAAATTTTATCGCTGTGGGGTCAAATTGACCCTAATGGTAGACGGAGGGTTAATATTCTTCAAATGAACGCACTTTCGACACAACCTATACGGGAATCAACGCTTTCAAGTTTATGAAAGATGGATGAGATTTTTCAAAAACTTTGCGGAAACTTTTCAAAGTTGTGAAAAAATTTCAAATTTCGGTATTCACTTTTTAGCAATTCTTTTCACTGTAATTTTCAGAATTTTTCCACAACAATATTTGTTAAAACTTTTTTCCTAATATTACAAAAAAAAAAAAACATTTTAAAACAACTCACAGCACAAAATTCAACTGCGCTCGTCACTCCTGTGCACAAGGAAAACGATCACTTGCTATAAACTTGAACTTTTAAAGTAAATTTAACTGTAATTGCCAGAGGCCAATCGTCAACAACTCTATATCAGGGCAGACAAAATTTTTATGAAAACAAATCTATTTGTATGAGAGAGGGGAGAATGATTGATCCGATTGAATTTTGATGTATTGAAGGATTATGTAAAATCATAGTCTAAGCACAATTTTTCGATACTGACGGTGCATAGTTGAGAAAATAGAAAAAAGAGGATTCAATTTGTATGGGGGAGGGGGAAGGAGTGGCCCAACTGGATTTTATTGAATAGATAAGTTATGTGTTATGTGAAAAAATTTATAATTTGTTTAATACGACTCACTGTTTTCGAGAAAATTTTGAAAAAACTGGTTGTTTGGGGAGGGGGAAGGAATGGTCCGATTTTGCCCGTTCAAGAACTTAGCCTTTCCATTTACGAAAAACTTACCTAGACCAAATTACAAGTGTCTAGCTCAATCCTTTCTAGTTATTGTATTCAAGGACAGACACATGGACGGGCATGCGGAAATCAAAATCTTTTGTCATTCCAATCACCCTTGTGTAGTTCATTTAAATCGAGAATGACGTCTGTTTTTCGCCACGCTTCTATATACTTTTTACCCTTCCAATATACAAGTATATCCTTAACTATCTTTGAGATATCCTTACAGACCTAAACGAAAGCAAACTTTTATTTAGCTTTCAAAAAAAGTAACCTTATAATTGGAAGTGCAGCTATTAATGTCCAACGTGGGTTAAAAATTAATAACACAGCAACAGTTTCAAAAAGTGGCATTATAACTACAAGGCAACTTTGTTACATCGGTTGGCTTGTTACGTTGGTTGCAAAAGGCTATATTGGTGATTGACAGTATGAATTTAGCAAAAGAGTTAGCTCCACCAGTATATCACATCTCGGAAAAAATCTATTATGTATTTAGAAATTTTGTCTCTATTTTAGAAGCTAATCTTGTCTGTATATTCATTCAAACATATATCCTAGCCAAATATGTTATGTTTATTACACTTATCCGAGTAAAAAGAAGATTAGCAATATATTTTCCAAAATTTACTATCCTTTCACGATAGATTTATAGCAGCTTAAAAATGAATCATATAATTTCGTTTTTAGATATTGCACTGAATATTTTGATAGCTATTATTTTATAATATCGTGCATTGCTTTAACATTCATATGTTAGGAAAAGAAACGACGAATGTAGCAATATACTAAATGTTGAGCTCTGTATACGGGAATTCGCAATTATAGAAGCATAATGTAGCGTAGATGTGACGGCAATGAAATTCTAGTCTCCTAAATCAGGGCTTGTGTTTTCTCTCTCCTACAATCACGTCACAATCGTAAAAATACAGTATTACTACGTACTTATTTTTTATGATGAACAATCTTACATACGACTATAAGTCCACTTTCTAGTCGAATTCTAAGGCTTCCCTTTATTGCACCCACTTTTATTTATGATACTTCGAATTATTTTTACGAGCACAACAAGTAATTTTGCTCAAGCCAAGACTCCAAAATACCAATAGAAAATAATTCTGGGATGAGATGAACTTGGTCGGTTTTTGGGAGGAAAAGATTCTTGTTGTCGTAAAAGGGACCTAATGGGCAACGTTTATTGTGTTAAGCTATGCGAACATATGCGAATATAAGCTAACATATCCCACTAAATTTTCTCCTAGAGTACCATAATTTAGGATCTAATTTAGCAAAAGACTAAAACACTATGGCCACGAAGCTATTGCGCACAGGTCATTATCACCAAAAGTATCAACAGTTAACACCTTGTGCAATGTTACTTGGCATATATTTCTCCAATGAATTTAACGCATATACTCGTAACTTGTCTAATACATATATATATATATTAGAATAGGCCTGGAGGGTGCGTTAAATATGTTAGACTTATAGATATTTTAGGACAGCCATTCGAAAAAAATGGACATATGTTATTAGTTTTTCTAATTATTTGCTTGGTTAAAGGTTTCCACATCAAGTTAACGACTCTGACCCGTCTTGCTTTTAATAAATCGTGATTAATTATAAAATATTGGTGTACGAAAAAGAAAATACGACGCATATATAGATACGTTTTTGGGGAATTGCAAATGGCGATTTATGGATCTGTTTAATATCCGATATCAGTTTGTTCTCTCTAACATCAGGCTCTCCAATCGACATGGTTATTCTCTGTACCCAAACTGCCACAAAATTTCAGTAAAGGTAAAATGCGTAAGAGTTCACAAATTTGGTAACTTCAAATTTTTAGCCTCGCGAAGACATGATGGTCCCAATAGGAAAACATTTTATAGACAACCAATTTTGCAGTTGGTAAATTTTCTTTCAACCACCGAAAATTTTAAGAGTATTATTTGGAGGACAAAAAGCATCAAGGCCTGGAGGGGTATTCCGTAACTTGTTTCAAGCATTTGTTTCGGGTTTGAAGAAAAACTAGTATTCGTTGTGTCTGGTTCCACCAAAATAAATAACAAGGGATTTTTTTGGAAAGGCTACATGATAATTTACGACTGGTGAACCGTTAGGGACGGACGAGGAGGGAAAATTCCTCTCTTTCCTTTCTCCCTCACTACTCTTTGCCATCACCTTCACACACTTCCTCGTCCCGGAACGCCTCCCCCCACCCCTCCTTTTACCACCCCTCCCTCCTTCACCATATCGCTCTCACACCCTTCCCATTCCTACATTTCCTACACCTTCACACATCCCGTACTCTTCCCTTTGAATGGTTGAAAAAGTTAACAATATTTCTGAATTCTGATGTAGAACAATAGAAAATTATCAAATACTCATACTCATGAGTACTCGTTGAATTTTGGCTCACTGCTCACGAGGTGAATAAATTACTCGTGAGCAGTAGTCATGTGTGAGCATTTCCACTGGCTGTAGTTAAGCGGAACATAACACAAAAAGATTCAACTTAATATCTCTAACGACGTAGAATCTAGTAAGAGAGGGGGTTTGAGAGGGTAAGGTCACCGAGGGGAGATATGTAAAATTGCCTTCTTGGTTTTGTACTGAATACAACACAAATAATTTCAACTCCATATCTCAAGCGATGTAGAATCTAGCAGGAAAGGGGATGTGAAGGCATAGCGCCATGGGGGCGAAACTTACATCGACACCTAACTAGGAACTTTCTCTATAACTTTCTCTTTGGAATGGTCAAAACTGGTCAACACAGTAAAAAGTTATGTATGAACATGCATAAAAAAATACATTGTGAACCTTCACCATTTTTTGTTGTGGTCTCTCAAAAGATTTATTGTGGCGATTTATTGTGGTCTCTCAAAAGAGAAAAATATAAAACAAAATAACAAGAGCTTTTTATTAAAAGCTTTTATTTAGCTTGCCTTCGTGTCTGTCTGTTTGTCTGTCTGTCAGATCAAATCTTGCAATCAAATTCTGACCCACTTCCACTCATCCGATTCACTTGAAATTTTGTACACTTATATATGTAAGTCCGATGACAATACAATATTTTCTCTACTTCGTCCTTGTAAGGATAAGGGAAGGTCCTGTGAGGATAACGTGATTATCCTTTTCTCCAAATTTTCCGGAAAAAATTCTATTCTGGGGGTTTTTCAGGTCGCTGAATCCGAATCTGTCATTAAAAAGTCTGTAAGGATAACGGAAGGTCCTGTAAGGATAACGTGATTATCCCTTTCTCCAAATTTTCCGGAAAAAAATCTATTCTGGGGGTTTTTGGGGTCGCTGAATACGATTCTCAAGTTAAAAAGCCTGTAAGGACATCTCAAATGTAAGGATATATATTCGAAGACTAAAAAGAACAAAATAAAAAAAATTTAAAAAAAAGCTTTTATTAAATAAAATGCACTAAAAAGAAAAAAATAGTTTTCTGGACGCTGTGTATCACAAATATAAAAGCTTTTAAAAAGCGAGATAAAGCATAAAACAATAAAATAAACATTTATCTCACTTTTTAAATTTTTTTCTTTTTAGTGCATTTTTTTAATAAAAGCTTTTTTTTAAATTTTTTTTTTTTAATTTTTTTTTTCAAAATAATTTGATTTACCTATCGCATAAATCTAATAAATCTTTTATCAGCCTTATTTCAATTCTTACCAGTTTTTGAATCATTATTAGGCATTTTGGTATCTTAAGTGATTTAAATGGAATATAGGTGTATTTTTTGCTTTAGTGCATATTTTTTATTCCGCTATTTCCGATAATTGACAAAATTAATTTAAGAAAATCTCTTGTTATTTTTTTTAAAGTTCACTGCCCAATAAATCGCATATTTTTATAATGTTTTAAATTATTTTTTTGATACAATGAATCGGCAGTTACTAATCACTTTGAAACGAAAAATTACTTTGTGTCATTTTGATCCGGAGGAGTTGAGTGTGGCTTTTTTACGGCACGGATTATTGACAAAGTATCAAAACCATGAAATTTAACGTACCTTTTAACATATAAATACCCTAATTATTCTACTTATTGGGTTATTAAAATCAAATTTATTTAAATTTCGACAACAATAGCTTTAAATTGAATACATATAAATTTTCGTTTTGTCACATTCATCATTTCAAATATTTAATATGAAAATATTCCTTATATTTATGAAATTTACCAGTATATTTATTGTTATATCAGATTCCTTAACAAAACAAGTTGCTATCTAAGCCCAACAATTACATGTCATTATGGAGGGTTGTTGCTGAAACCCCCGGTGTCATGAATGGCATAAAAACCGAACATCCGTTAAAAAATTGTTCAACAAAGGCCCATCAATAAACCCTCCTTCCATTTTTTTTTTCACTTCTAATGCTTCCCTGTTCCCCTTGGCTATGTCTTCACAGTATCGTACAAGAAGTATCAACATCAGATTCAAACCCCTAATATTTTGAATTTCATGAACTTTTCATGGCAAATCATAAAACCAGCGGGCCATATAAATAACAATAACCTGTCCCCATCAGACACCCATCATATTGGGAATGATCGATTGATGGATGATTCCCGAACAATCCACTTCAACTTCAGTTCACATTACATTGTTCGCAAAACGGCGATAACATCCTCTCTATCCTCCCTTCAATCACCGTCACTGGTACACAAATAAAAATGGTGAAATAAATATGATTTTCCAGAGTAACCAACCACCCTCACGCTGACAACCGTTGATTTTGGTAGCACTGATCAGGAAAAAAAATTCATACTTCCGTCAGTCTTCAAGGCTAAAAATTTTCTCCAGCGCCTTTTTTTCTTCTTTCGTGCAATATTGTGAGCCATCTTCTTGGGTCCCTGAAGCAATTTCGAAACTCCTTCAACCCTTAAAGTAAACAGGAATTACAGGACTAATAAATCGAAAGTGCCGTTTATTTAAACATTCGGTTCTTCCTGTTCTCACCATTTTTTGGCGCTTTTATTACCCTACTGTACCGGGTTGTATTCAACTGGAAATCGACTGTTTTCAGTACGTTTCGTACACTTTTGCTACTATGGGATGTTATTTTTCTACCAAAATCGAAGACGAAGATTGAGGGAAAATCAGAAGAATGGTTCCTTAGATACTGTACTGAAATCATGCTTTCACCACCAGCCCACTAGAAAGTACAAGTTACCACCAATCCAGTCCCACATTTACTAACCCTAGAGTTGTTTTCGGATCCTCCCAGCAAAAGGAATCTAACCGAAAAAAGAAAAATGTCTCGAATCCCATTTAACTAAACGGACAGGAAAAAAGGAAAGGAATCCGATATTGGGACAAAGTTGAAAGTTTAAATGCTAACAAGGTCCCATGTGAACACAAAGTACAATTTCTTTAGACTAACACAAAACTCATATGGATGACGTGTTATATATGCATATACTTTGAGATATTTTAGCTTAGGATAAAGAAGTTAGGCAAGAAAAAAAAACACGTTGAGGAGGAAAAACGTCCTACTTAACAGGGACAATTGCCACTTTTATTTGCCAACAAGGGAAAACGAGAAAATCTGGTTCCATACATTCCTACTTTACTTTTATGTTTTCCCAATGCTATATTTCCGGTCGCATTGTTTTCATATCCAAATTTGGATACGTACTAGGAAATTGAGAATTTCTTGGATAGAAAAAAGGAAGCTAAGCTGCTATCAATTGTCAATTGTCGGAAAATATACCATTTACGTATTTTTCTTCGGAATGCTATAATAAAATGAAATCAAACATTATACCCAAGTCCAGTATCATCAGCTAAAAATTACTGCTAGAAAATTCTTTCAGAACATTTTGAATACGAAAGGGATTTTATAGATAACCAAAGAGTCCTCATTGTATAACTTTTTCTATAGCGTTTTTGCTGATTTAAAAAAAAAAGAAAATTGCAGATATTCATGAAAAAGCATAGAACATTTTCCTCACTAGTTACAGCTCGATGAACATACGGAAGCTTGAAGAAAGAGGAACTGTTTAACAGCTTTTTATTTCAATTTTCATTTTAAACACTCACACAAGTAGAGCGTCATCTTAATTTGTTATACCTCAGAAAGTGACATAGAAATGGATGGTGGAATCAGCGATGCTAGATGTAACGAGTTATCGTTATTTTCATGTTTTTGACAATTAACGATTTCCATGTGAGTTTTTATCTATTTTTTTCAAATTTTTGTTAACGATTTAGAAATTTTGACGATTTATAACAAGATTTTTTGTTAAAATGTCAAAAAATTTTGCTAACAATGCTTTGAATTTAGTACTGACATCACTTTATTGATATCACTTTATTGATATTACTTTAAGGTCTAAAGCTCTAGAAAAACTTTCGTCCAAAACGTCTTCGACAGTTGTTACCAAATGAAGTTTTTTTTCCCGGGATCAATTTTTACCAAATGAAGATTTTTTTCCTGGGATAAAAAACACAACACCCAAAATTTTTTTTTTTAGTGTTCAGTACATTTTTTTTTCATTAACACGTTGGCTACCAGCCAAAAAAACGCTTACTCCGCTAGTATACACTGGGAAAAAACGCAAAAATCATTTCTGTACTTTGTGAGTCACCAGTGAACACAAGATCAATACAGACAAAAGCGAACGAATCGAATAAAATATAACGGAAAAAACTTACCACAACAAATTTTTCACATGAAATATGCTCCACAAAAAAAACCCCTTTGTACCGCACGAGCGACTGCACTCCACCATGGAACTTGAAAAACTGACGGTAATGACAATAGTGTGTGTACACCGGTGACTCACATTGTCCCTGTGGGTGACACGCTGCGATCACCGGTGACTCACATGGTAGCCAACGTGTTAAGCCAGTTTACATACTTTTTTAATTTATCGTTTTTAGTCTTTTTGAAATAGTAAGACTAAAAAAAATACATAGGAGTCGAATTGAGAACCTTTTCCTTTTTGGAAGTCGGTTAAAAATCAAAAGTTACACCTGCTCTTTGACCAGCTTATTGATTTAAAGGCCCATACGATGGTTACTTCGTTTGTTCGATTACAACAGAATGGCGTCAAGCGCCCTCTATTTTGTTTTTCCCGTTGTTAGAAAAACGAATTTATGAATTTTTTCCAAGCCATTTCATTTAAGACCTCACACCATGGATACTGCATTAAGTAGGGACCACAACAATCGGTTTTCCATCCGTCGCAATATCATATAGAAGTATATTAGATTTAGTATACCATTTGTAACGCATCGAACCCATCATCGGACACAAATTTTATCGATTTCACCGTAAACACCATAACTTTCGAAAGGATTGAGCTAGAGACTTGAAAATAGTTAGGCTAGATTCATGGACGTGTAAAATTGGACCACTCCTGATTTACCAGCTTCCACGCAAGCTTAAAGGATTTGGATGTGAAAACATCCGCAAAAATAATATAATAATTTTGTTATATTATTTTTTGTTTTTGCAGATCTTATAAGCCGAGAAATTCCGTTAGGATTCAATGCTAAAAGCTCGAGTATAAACTAGGAATCAGAAATGGTTCAATGGTTAAACACTAAATAATAACTCATCCATACATCAAAATCCAGTTGGAGCACTCTTTCCCCCCTTTCGCATTCAAATTGAATACTTTTTTTCTATTTTCTCGCAACGGTTCTCAACACATTGCAAAAAAATTAAGCTATTATGAAAAAAATGCATATAACCAAATTCAAAGGAAATAAAATTTTCTGCAAATTTTTCCTTTAGCGGTTTTTTTGTATCTTAAACGGTTCTTGAGATATTTGAAAAATATATTATTTTTTACATATTATTTCTGAGGAAAGATTTGTGTTGATCACACCTAATATTTTTACAGGTGGCCATGATTTTTTTATTCCCACCAGCTCGGGCTTTGATTGGCCAATCAAATAATGATAAGATTAAAAATCGCAAGTGAAAAAGGTTGCGAAAAAATTGTGAAATTGAGTTTTATAAGTTGGGTTCATTTTGTTATAACAATTTTTTGATGATTTTCGGACTTCAAAATTACTTTTTTGGATTCTTGAATCTAGCAATACTGGTAGAATGATGTCGGAACGGAATTTAGGAAAAGTTTTTTACAAAAGTTTTTTACTTTACAAATCAGTAAAGAAAGCGAAATTATGTCGTAACCTCCCCATACGATCAAACTACTGTAGTAAAAAAAAATAAAAAAAAAAATTTTAAAAAAAGCTTTTATTAAAAAAGAATGCACTAAAAAGAAAAAAATAATTTTCTGGACGCTGTGTATCACAATTATAAAAGCTTTTTAAAAGCAAGATAAATTTTTATTTTATTGTTTTATGCTTTATCTCGCTTTTTAAAAGCTTTTATATTTGTGATACACAGCGTCCAGAAAATTATTTTTTTCTTTTTAGTGCATTCTTTTTTAATAAAAGCTTTTTTTAAAAAAAAAATTTTTATTTTTTTTATTTTGTTCTTTTTAGTCTTCGAATATATATCCTTACATTTGAGATGTCCTTACAGGCTTTTTAACTTGAGAATCGTATTCAGCGACCCCAAAAACCCCCAGAATAGATTTTTTTCCGGAAAATTTAGAGAAAAGGATAATCACGTTATCCTTACAGGACCTTCCGTTATCCTTACAGACTTTTTAATGACAGATTCGGATTCAGCGACCCCAAAACCCCCAGAATAGATTTTTTTCCGGAAAATTTGGAGAAAGGGATAATCACGTTATCCTTACAGGACATTCCGTTATCCTTACAGACTTTTTAATGGCAGATTCGGATTTAGCGACCCCAAAAACACCCAGAATAGATTTTTTTCCGGAAAATTTGGAGAAAAGGATAATCACGTTATCCTTACAGGACCTTCCGTTATCCTTACAGATTTTTTAATGACAGATTCGGATTCAGTGACCTCAAAAACCCCCAGAATAGATTTTTTTCCAGAAAATTTGGAGAAAAGGATAATCACGTTATCCTTACAGGACCTTCCGTTATCCTTACAAGGACGAAGTAGTGAAAATATTGTATTGTCATCGGACTTATATAAGTGTGCAAAATTTCAAGTCAATCGGACAAGTGGAAGTGGGTCAAAATTGGGTTGCAAGATTTGATCTGACAAACAGACAGACAGACAGACAGACACGAAGGCAAGCTAAATAAAAGCTTTTAAAAATAGGAAAATATGTAATTGTCATGAGGCAATCGTCAAATACTTTATATGAGGATAAACCGAATTTTGATAGACAATTTGGAACCAAGAAATAAATGGTCGGATTGGATTTTGATGTATAGAAGACTGATGTAAAATCACATTTTCAACATATTTTGCCTTTAAAAATGTTTTTGATACGACACACCCTTTTCTAGAAAATCGCAAAAAAGTATTTCATTTGTATAGAGGAAGGGAGAAGAAATCATTAGGTATTACGATTTCAAGAACTTGGCCACCTTTTTTACAAGAAACTTATTTGTGCATAATTCAAGTCTCTAGCTTAATTCCTTCAAGAGTCATAGTATTCGCAGATGTAAAGACGGAGGATCAGACGAAGAAGGAACAGGTGAAAATGAAAATCTTTTGTTATCCTAAACACAATTGATTGATGCATTCAAATGCTATACTAAATTCAAATAGGTTAAGTGATTTTCGGGCCAGTTTCGTGCACATAAAACAGTCGACAATTAGACACTCGATTTTAAATATTTCAAGAATTTAACCAGTACATATTTTTACTTTCTTCTATACGGAGTATAATAAAGTATTGTATTCATGAAAAATTTCGACCTCTTAATTTTGCCTAAAAAACATTTCCCGATCACTCCTGAGTCGATTGGAGTCATATTTAAAAAATGTCTTTCTGTCTGTCAGTCTGTGTACAAGATTTCTCAAAAACTAATAGAGCTAGCGCCATGAAATTTTATAGGCATGTTGGGTCCTGAAATGGGACGATCCTATCAACTTTTGGTGGAAATCCGTTAACCGGAAGTATCCAAAATGGCGGTTTTTCAAAAATCGCAATTTCGTTTTTCTCGATTTACTCCCAAACTACGCGTTTTTTAGTGGCCTTAAGTATGACAAAACTTGGAGAAAATAAAATTTCCCACACTTTTGTCTTTAGCTGTAACTCGATATCTCAACCTGTTATCGAGATAAACCGTTATTTCCAAAAAAAACAGTTTTTTGCGATTATCTCGAAAACTAACGGGTTTTTGCTGACTGAATGTATGAAGTGAATTAATGAGAATGGCATTCTGCACAATTTTGTTTCTTGCCGTTATCCGTTATCTTTTACCGTTATTGAGATATTTTCATTAATATGTAAAAAATCATATGTTTGCGAATAATTTGCAAACTAACGGTTTTTCTACAAATCAGTTAAAAGAATAATTAAAGATGTTAACATTTTCTACATTTTTGCCATTTACCGTAAATTAGTTCTCAAGTTATCTCAAATTTTGTACGTTTTTGATATCTTTGAATAAACCAAGAATTTATTGGGAGGTCGTCTTAGGTTGACAACGCGACAGGGCTCTAGCGTAAATTGCGCAGGGTCGTAGATTTTGTAGAAGAAAGCTTTGTGTTGACCACAACTGATATTTTTCTATGGGGGTTAAAAATACTCTCTATACAAATTAATGATGTTTAAGCTATTAGTATTCATTTAAAACAAAAAAAAAAATAAAAATTTTAAGTTTTCTTAAATTACGTCCACTGTAGTCCAGCTTTTTACTCAAAAAATCAAAATTGGGTCACAAATGCATTTAACCCTTTCAGTGTACACACTTTCTACCAAGTCAAGTTATGAGTTATGGCTTCTGAAAAGTGTGTACACTATAGTGTACGTGGTGACTGAAAGCGTTAAAATAATCAAGTCATTTGCGCTATTTATATAAAAGTAATGAATAATTTACGTTTTTCGTGGAAAACGTTTAAACTTCTTTGATGAGAGGCTCTTTTAAAACTCTTTGCTCACCACTGCAAAAAAAATTGAAATAGTGCTTAAATTACAGCTATTTAAATCCTTTTTAAGGTTGCTAAGTATAATTGCTTTAACCTAGTTGATATTAAGTATATGTTAAACATTAAAGTTGACTGCAAGCAGAACTAAATATTTTATCATCCATCCATTTACCATTGTTTCGTCATCAGGTACAAAGCATTCGGCAAAGGGGAAAAAGTCAGGTTACGGAAGAGTAGAAAACAAGTGTCAGTAAAAAATATGATGATGGCTTTAATTGAACTGAAAATTTAATATAACTTTAAAACAAATGACCTATTTCGGAAGATTGTTTTAATGACTAGAGTATTTCTAGTAAAAAAAAAACTAAACTAAGAATTTTACAGAGTCTACAATGTAATTTTGATTGCAATAATTTGTAAAAACGCTTTTAATATCAAAAGTGTTTTAAAAGAATTTTTTACTTAATAAGACTTCCTAAAGACAAACAAACTATAAAATTGAATCAATAATAAATGGTTTTTGGCTGAATGTAATTCTGTTATCAATTTTGGCAAAACATAAAAGATAATTTTTCATAATGAAATGCAATAAGCTTCGTTTTAATGATTCAATCAATTATCGTGCACGTTATGTCATACAAGATGAAACCTACAATATGCACTATCATTACATCCTCTTGCGACTGATGTAACATAAAACCAAATGACACCCGAACGTCTAACACCCGTAAGAGTACGAAGCAAGAATGTCGCTAGCATCATTTATCATTTGTTCCGTTTCCACAAGCATATTCTGTTGACAGGTACTTGATACAATTAATCATACGCAGATGACAATTGGCTTTGCAATATTCCTAGAAAATTTCTAATAAGTTGCAATTTAACTAAAAATTTCTTTCCAAGAATACTTAGAAGAGAAATTTTCTATTAATAGCATTGAATAAAGCATTTAAGATTAAAACTTTACTGGTTTCATCGAACTTAGAAAATTAAATTTCTAGATAAATTGCTTTCCAAAACATAATTATTCCATCCTTAGAAATCGCTCAGTGATGTCCCAATTTGTTTTTTTTTTCGAAATTTCAAACCGTCTAGAAAAATTATTTCGATGCCGGGTGGAACGTTTCTGTTTGTGGGTGTTTCCGCTGTAAGTTATTCCCCTATGGCGCTAGTCCCTTAGTCCCCCAAATCACCCCCCCCCCTAGATTCCGCTAGATTCCGCATCGTTAGTGATGCCGAGTTGACATTTTTTATGTCGTGTTCAACACCAGGTTCCCTCAAACCTCCTCTTCTGCTATATTCTACATAATTATAGTTCTGCTCATGGAGGCTGGAAGGTGGGAGAGACAAAGGGTGTGAAGAGATATGTGGGCAAGGGCTAAGCGGAAGGTGGAAAGGAATAAGTAATGGACAGGGATTATCCTTCCTCTTCCACCTTCTCGCCTTCTCCACCAAAAATTGTCAAAAAAAAGGTCTTCTACCAGTCTCCGCTATCACACCACAAGTTTCTAAAAAAAATGCTCACGAGCATATACATACTACTCATGAGTTTCTCATGAGCAAACCATTTACTGATCTTAAATTACTCATGAGATTCTATCTTGGTGAAATAGTTGACTTGTTTTGGTTAAACAATTGATTTGTATGTAATTTTGAAAATTTATAAATTTAGTAATTTTTAAAAACCAGTCATTTTCCATTATATGGGTGAAAAAGCTTACAAAAGTATTATAAATGAGTATTGTAAAAAGCTAACAAGCTTGAAATCTAATTTTCAGGAAAAATCATCGAACATTTTTTTTCCTATACCTAGTGTGAAATTTTCACTTTAAATAAAATAAATAAATTACACATTAACATTTTTATTGTTATTATTATTTAAATATTAGTCAACAATCATATTAAAGTCGAAAATTGGAAATCTTACAGGAAAGTCAATTATGTAAAATAATTTCCAGAATAATATTTGAATCTTATCTAGCCTAATTCAAATTTCATTGTTTCAAAAGCATTCTTTTTGGTATTCGCTGCCTTACTTAACTTTTATTATAAGGCAATAAAATTAGCATCGCCGTTGAATCTTTAGCATTAGAAGCATACAATAGGCTTTATAACGTTTAACTTAACTCTATATATTTTAAAACACTGGAAGATAGCCCCAGCAAATACATAAAAGTCGTAAAGTCGAAATGTAACCAAAAATTTATTTCAAAATGGTATAAGAGGAATGAGTATTTTGGCTGATCCTAGTGAGAGACGAAAGTGTAATTTGAATAATCTGCTATTTTAGGTTCTTGCCGTATTACTGCGAGATAAGTTCATTTAATTTATTTTATTTGCTGTGTTAAGAGACTAATGACATTTTTTTGAAATAAAAGAACCACAATTTTTTTTGTCTATTCATTGCGTTTCTGAATTCGAAAAATACTTAAAGTTTATAGTGAATTTTAATATCAAGAAAATTATATTATTGGTGTTCATTCGAGAACGTGTGTAAAATTATTTAGTTTTCAAGTGATTTTGCAATGTATCAATGTTTCCCATCCAGGGGTATGCCTACCCGCGGGCTGATCTAAGAGATACGAGATACTTTGAAAACAAACTGCGGCAATACAATTGCTGGTGGTTGTAGGCAATAAATGTCTCTACTTTTTATTAATAAATTAATCTATCCGCCATAAAGGATTAAAAATATAAACATTCAATAAAACTTCCATAATAGCGAGGACCATTTCCTGTTCCGATTCGAGGTGTCACGATTACAGAGTGTCCCAATTAGGAATGACCCGATTGGTACTTAATAAAGAACGTTAATGCGTTTTCTATATATTATGTAAAAAAAACAATAAAACGGCTCACTCTGTAAATGTAATCTGATGACCAACTCACTTCAGTGCTATACACCCTTCAGCCCAATTCAGACTAACAATTGCGATTATGATTGAAGCTTCTCGACCAATGAAGTCAAAGCTTTCAGCGATAAGAACATGAAAACTTTGATCTCATTCGTCGAGGAAGATCAATTGTAATCGCAATCTTAATCGCAATCTTTAGTCTGAATTGGGCTTCATGCAATATTTTAAAAAAAATATTGGAACAACGGATTTGTTTAAAAGCAGGGACTATTTAAAGGCACATTTTACCTTGTTTTGCTGTAAAGTTGCGTTAAGATAACAGCAAGTTAAAGGTACACAATGGCGTCATACTAAACGATTTTATAAGAATCGGTTCAACCCATAGTTGAAGATTTCCAATTTTGGTTGGAATCAGTCCAAATATTTTAGAAATAGTACCCTTTTTTTGGAAAATTTGTATTACTTTGTATTGGAACCCGTCCAGTTTTCGTTCGGTTCGGCCATGTTTTTTCAAAGTGGTTCAGTTTATGGTTTGGTTTTTTACATCTCTGATAGCTACTCGGATCGAACAACGTTAACATGAAACACACATTTGAAGAATAATACAAGGCTATGGCGGAATTTGGCATCCCAGAAAAACCCATTAATATGACCATGTTAACTATGAGCAACACACCCTGTAAGGTAAATATACAGGACAAGGCATCCAAAAGCTTCACCACAAATAACGGCGTAAGACAAGGAGACGCGTGGGGCTGCCTACTTTTCAACCTCACCATTGAGAAAGTTATGCGATCTTCCAAGATCGAAACCAAAGGCACAATAATTAAGCAATGGGACTAATAACACACGAGGCTAAACCGAAATGATGGTAGCAACCAATTCAGTTTGCACAGGAAGAAGAGTCGTACAAAATCTCAGCATAGAAGATTACAACATGAAGATTGTAAGAGAATTCCTGAATCTTATGTCGCTGATAACAACTACACTGAGGAAATTAGTCGTAGAGTTATGTCTGGTTAATGTACTTTTTTTTTGTCTAAGGGAGCTACTTAAAGCATGGAAGCTAATCTGACGAAACTAGAATTAATCTGACGAAACTAGAAGATAATCTGACGAAACTAGAATTATTGTATTTAAACGTAAGGTGTTGCGCTCGATCTATGGTCCAACTAATGATAATGGACAATGGAGAAGGAGATACAATGATGAGCTTCATCATCTGTATTTAGAAATCGATGTATCTTGCTTCATTATAACTGCAAGGCTCCGATGGCCCGGTCACGTTCACAGAATGGAAGACGGTCAGATACCCAAAATAGTGACCTGAATGAATCCTGATGGCAGATGGAGGATTGATAGACCCAAGTCTAAATGGATCGATGTGGTGGACAAGGACGCCAAAGTGTGCCGAACTGGACAACAGTGTCGAAAGACCGACAAACGTTGAGGATATCTTGACGGCGCGGCGGTGAACACCCGGCCTAGGAGTGATTCCCAATATTTGTACAAAGTTGAAATTACCACAATCAGTATGTGGTCCTTGAAATGGTAACTTCAAACGCTAAATAACAGTAGAACTTCGATTTAATAATACTTCGGTTTGTTAGTTTGCAGATTTTATTTATAGAAGAAACTCTTCAATTCCGAAAAACGGCCCGATTTGTATTCTTTTTAAGTCTTTTATGCCCTAAACACATGTGCAGATTTTCTGCATGCAGAGCTGCATGCATATCTGCAGCTAAGACACATGAGCAGATTTTTTTGACATTTAATCGCATCGGCTGCTATCAACAATGGAAGAAGAATTGGCCAATTTTTATATTGGAAATGGATGGATCACCTTTGGAAATGGATGGATCACCTCATGTTCCTGAAAGACGTAGATAACGTCAATACAAAGTATTGAATATTTTCTACTGGACTTTCCTTTTCCTTTTCTTTCCTTTTCCACTGTGTACGAATTTAGTCCATAGTCTCTTTGCTAACAGTCGATTTTGCCAAACACCAAAAAAGAATCCTCGGTTGACATCACTAATTCTGCGCAGAGAAAGTTGAATTTGAGATACCATGCAGCTCTGCGCTGCATGCAGAATTTACATGTGTTCCACTTCATATAAACGAGTGTATTTAAATTCCGCTGCATGCAGAATTCTGCACATGTGTTTAGGGCATTATGCCGGAGACACATGTGCAGAATTTCTGCATGCAGCGCTGCTTGCAGATCTGCAGCTGAGACACATGAGCAGATTTTTTTTGTCATTTCATCGCATCGGCTGCTGTCAACAATGGAAGAAGAATTGATTGAATTCATTCGAAACAATCAATTTTTGTATTGGAAATGGATGGATCACCTTTGGAAATGGATGGACCACCTCATGTTCCTGAAAGACATAGATAACGTGAACACAAAGTATTGAATATTTTCTACTTAAAACTGAGACTTGTTCTTCGCCAAAAATCGTTCTTACCAAATGTCAAACTTTCGTTTTCCCTGTGTACGAATCTAGTCCATAGTCTCTTTGCTAACAGGCGATTTTGCCAAACACCAAACAAGAATCCTCAGTTGGGATCACTAATTCTGCGCAGAGAAATTAGAAATAGAGACATGGTGCAGCTCTGCGCTGCATGCAGAATTTACGTGTGGGCTCCTTCATATAAACCTGTGTATTCTAACTGCGCTGCATGCAAAATTCTGCACATGTGTCTCCGGCATTAGGCGTGTTTGTGCGTATTATTGTTGAAAAAAAAGTTGTGCTTAGCCTACTTAAACCGTAAAAAGTCTAGGACTGAAATAATTTAAGGGGGATGTTGCTAAGTGTGTAAACGGTACTGAGGGTTGTTATAGAAGAATTTTTAATGCTCTCCGTTGTAGTTCCCTCTATGTTTCATTTAAATACGACAACTTCATAGAAGTTTTTCTCCACATGAAAGTACCTATTTGGTGGATCCAGAAGATTCTTACATGAATAAGCTAGTAATAGCCAGATCCCTACAACAAAGCACAATGGACCCAACTGATGGTCTAAGTGCTTTTAGGGGCTGAGTACATCGGCTCCATTCATATTATCTATCTATCTATCTATTTGGTGGCCACATACTGTAGTTAGGAAAAATCTTCTACAAAAATATTTGACTATAAAGTCAACACATTGAAATTTATAGAATGCAATTTACTATGCCAAAAGTATCCTTATCGAGAGCATAAATCGTCTGCACTGAAAATCGAAAGAAGGAGCAAGGCTTTCCGTTGTTTACATGTTCATACATAAATACATACATTCACACTAAACATATGCTTGTGGTGTTGAACAATTCACTCAGTGTGACTTCGTAGGTACAGTTTATATTTTAGGAAAATAAAAAGAAAATACGTAACCGTGTTTCTTGGAAAATATGCTGAGAAAATATCGCTAGTTTATGTATATGAATATCAATATTGTTGCAATTCCGCATGCATTATGTGCTTATGACTGGTGGGACTATAACACTATACTTATATAAACTTTAGATATTGTAAAATCATTTCTTATGCAGTAAAGATGCGCTCAGTATGTTATTTATTATATTCATATATCGTCTGCATACTAACGGATCAAGCTAAGCATTCAATATAACTTTTATATTCTCCTTCATTTTGCTTTTAAGCGTGTAATATTAACATTGGAAAAAGCTACGAGTATCTATTCATACCCGACAGAATTTACGAGAGGTTTAAGTTTCCTGTTGAATTTCAGTATGTAAAGTTTTTGTTTAAAGTCAAATATCCACAATCGGTTGATTGTGTACAATTTGAGAATACTTAAATTAATCTCTTTTGCGAGCGGCTACAAAGACACAAGTTTTTTTTTCAATCAAGTATGAAAAAATTTTGATAGCAAAAACTTCAGGAAATAAAAAAAACGCACAATACATCAGTATCTTGATAAACTGAATAATTGATCGCACACCTTGATTTGGATTATCAAAATATTAGGATTATCGAGTATGATATTTGGGAGTTTTAAATACAAAATTATGGAAATCTATATTTTGACACCAGTTTTATATTTCAGATCAAAACTTTACTTCTTACATCTAACTCGTTAATCATAGATTAATACTAAGATATTTCAAGCTCGAGCAACAAAATTGCATGAAAAATTGACCACAATCTCCAAGAGCTTAAAGCTCGGCGGCCTTAATCTCGCACGTGGTCGAGATAATTATTAGCATAGAAAAATATACTTACATAGAAGGTTTGCAAGGAACAAACTTTTTGAAATATTTCCCCTACAATTAGGGGAAAATCTTGCTATCTATTTTTGCAGCGCAAATAATAGCCTCCCGCGACCCATTTAAGAAAGAACGGGAAAAATATACAACCTTTGTGAATTGTTGAAATCCGACATTGCCACATATGTATATATTAATTTTTAGTACAAGGGAAAAAAATATATTTTCGCAACGATTAAGTGAAGACCATATTTTGCGGGTTTACACGCCATCCAGACCTACCGGAAACGTTGACAGGACTGTTAACAGAAATGTCATTAGAAAATTCCGTTGTGACGTAGGTGGGCTGCTGATTCTGGCATGATGTTTCCGTTCCAGAAATGCGTTGAGCAGTAAACAACTGAATAGTAAATATGACGATCTCAGTGATTTCACTTTTTTCTTTAAAATCTCCGCACTAAAATTAAATTCGGCCTCCAGCTGCTCCCACGATGCCTTTTTCAAATTATTTCTTTGTAGAATTTAGTTTTAAACAGCATTCGTTTATAGAACGGAGCATCTCTACACGTGAAAAATTAGAATCCGCAAAGATGTCAGCAAAAACTGTCAGACTTTTCTGCCTAACAGCTGACTTTTCAATCTTCACTAGACATAACATCAGACGTAACAGCGACAGTGACGGGATTCATGGCTGGTGTGGATTACTAGTAATAGGACCAATGTCTGATTGATTATTTTTTACTCTGTTCCATATAAACATAATTTTTATGATGATTTGTATGAAGAAATGCGAAATTTAAAAAAAAAACTCTTGTTTATTATCAGCTTAATGTCTTGATTCATTAATTAATTAAGAAAATCGGTAAAATAGCAGTTTTTCTTCAAAATTACGTGCATAAAATATACCTGCATAAAATATAATTAAAAATATTGTGGTGGTATTTTTAATCTTATTTTGATTTTAAATAAGACATTGTTTTGGCCAGATACTCTTTATTTGTGGAGACACGAATAAGGAAATTTTCTAGCAACTTTTTTGGTATCGAAAATATTTTCTTTTTAGTAATTCCAGAAGTAGAGTGAATTTCGCGAAAGCAGTCTGACTCAAAATCAGCGATGTCAAAATAGCTTAAAATTCTATATCTTTGATATTGACCAAAATGTCGTTTTTGTTGAGCAATTTTTTTTGAGAATAAAACTTTTCAAGATCTAAGATTTAAGATTTTTTATTGCCATTTCATAAATTAACACTATTACATAATTAAATGTATCAAAAACAAAGTGCATGGTTATGAATACACGGACAGTAGTAGACTTGAGAATCAACGGAGAAAAAGTAGAAGTGGTAAAAGAGATTAAATACCTTGGCATTGTTATAGACAATAAATTTAAATTCGATGAGCATGTTGATAACATTTGTAAGAAAATTTCTAAAAAACTCGGGTTTTTGCGAAGAATAAGGAACAGTATATCAAAATCAACGACTGTTTTACTGTACAATTCTTTAATACTCCCACATTTCGATTATTGTGCGACAGTAATTTTCGCATGTTCGGCAGAATCAAAGTCGAGACTACAACTCTTACAAAATAAGGCTATGCGTATAATTTTAAAATGCAATATATATACACCAATTATTTATATGTTAAGTGAATTAAAATGGATGAATGTCAACCAAAGAATAATATCCAAAGTGCTGATATTTATTTTTAAGTTAAAATATAACTTACTGCCCACGTATTTGACCGACAATCTTCAATATATCTGTGATATGCAACCATACAATTTAAGAGGTGGAGGAGATTTTAGAATACAAAGGTGCAACAAAACATCAACCCAGAATATGATCCTGCATAATGGCCTTTAAATTTTTAATGAATTGTCTAATTATAAATATTAAAGCTGAATCAAATTTTTGTTCTTTTAAAAAACAAATAGGAAAATTTATTACAGAAAAATTCTAAATATGTACAAAATAAGAAAATGAAAATAATTAATAGATATTTAATTGATTAATTTGTAAAATCATTATAAATCTAAAAGTTTCTTTTTAACTAATAAACAAACAAACATAATCTTTACATGAGTATTTATAAACTAAAGCAAACTATGCCAGCATTGAACAATGTTTCATATATTGAAAACAAAATTTTTACGCTGAAAATTTTGTGCGATTTTTTTTCTTTAATGTTGTTTTCAGGGATGGGAAACGTTATCGTAACGTAACGAAATAACGAAATAACGAAATGATTTTCGGGCTATTTCTTCATAATTACGTTATAACGTTATAGAAATTAAATTCCGTTACAATAACGAAAAACGTAACGAAAAACGAAAAAAAAATATTACGTTTTTTCGTTATTTATTAATTTTTCCTTGTTTTGTTCAATATTATATTTTTGTGAAATTTTCCACAAAAGTTCATCAAGTAAGTATAACCCCACAGACCTGCCACCTGCATCAAATATAATTAAAAATATTGGAGTAGTATTTTTAATCGTATTTTGATTCTAATGTAGGGGTCACATCTATCAGTTTTCCATCAGTTTTTGGGAAATTGATGGGAAACTGATTGGTGTGAACGTTCGCGTTAGTCGCGTCAGTCGTATAGCATTAGAATAGAACCAAATATTATTTTTTGAACTTAAGGCAATAATAATGCATACACAACACACACTCTGTCTTTATTATCCACCGGTATTTTTTGAACTTTACAATCAAAATTAATGGAAAATTTTGACAAAAAACTGTCAGTCGCAACTGATAGATGTGAACGCTTAACTGGATGTAAAAAACTGATGGAAAACTGACGAGTACCGTAACAGTCGCGACTGATGGAAAACTGATAGATGTGGCCCTTACATAAATCGGATTTTGTTTTGGCCCGATTCCCTCTATTTCTGGAGATACGAAAAAGGAAATCTTTCAAGCAACTTTGTTGGTATCGAAAATATTTTCTTTTTAGGAACTCCAGAAGTAGAGTGAATTTCGCGAAAGCTAAGTGCGACTCACTATTTTATCACTATTTTATTTTTTTTTTGTTTTTATTTGTATTTTCTTTTTGCTAAGTTTTATTATTTTTTATAGAATTTATTTTTATGGAAACTGAACTGAATTACTTTGTGACAAACTATTATTAAAGTGCGTTTTTTTGTTTTCAGTTTCCATACAATGTGTAACGAAATATAACGTAACGAAATGAAATTTTTTATCGTTACAAAACGAAATAACGTAACGAAATAAAAGTTCGATTTCGTTACGTAACGAAATGAAAAACGTTACGATTTTTTATTTCGTTTCTGGGGTTTTCTGGACCGCTTTTTAATTTTGGCTAAAAAATCGTAAAAAGATAACTTTTCCTGAAAATTTCAAAGCTTGAATTTGTAGTACGATAAATAACCTCTCTTTGGGTAACAGCAGTTCGGTCAAATTGTATTAAATTATACAAGTTATATCAGTTGGCGCAAAAATGGCGTTTTTGCGATTTTGAAAAATTTCGGGGTATTGTAGACCACTTTGTAAATCGATTAAAAATGGAAAAATGTGATAGACAAACTTTTTTTTTTGATTCATATATTTATTATATAACAGACAAAGTGAAATGTATAGTGAAAAATTGCTATGAAAATCAGTCCGAAACGCAATGTTCTCAAGTCCAGTAGCTTGCAGTCATTCCGGAGCATCCCAAGTGAACAGCTCGATCGCACACGTTGCAATGGATGGTATTTCGGCGGTTCATTTTTTTTTTTTTTGGCATATTTTTCTTACAAATTATGCAAAAACCGATGTCTTCTTCCACCTCACAATCGGTTGAATATGGTTGTTTCTTCTGTGGTGTCTTCGATTTGCCACGATCTTTTTGCTTTTTCGATAATGGTTTACCGCCTTTCTTCTCCAATCTCTTTCGCTTCTTATCAGCCTTCTCACGAAGCTCATTTACAACCTCTGGCGATGTCAAAACGACCGATTTCATCATTACATTCAATAAATTCTTCATTACATCCACATCAGCAGTAGCAACGTCGATCTTCGCCTTATCAAAACTCGCGATATAGCGCATCAAATTAGTTTTTGGAATTTTGAACGCCGTTGAAACTTGCCGGAGTGAGATCTTGTGAATTTTCACCTGCTTCATCGCCTCCAAAATATTGTCGAAATCAATTGATTTCTCCTTTTTAGCATAACGCTGAAAAAGGTAAGTAAATGTAACCGAAATTCTCTACAGAAGAGAACTTAACCTCAACATTGTATACTTGCATTTGAAAAATTATTATCGTACCAAAAAATTATTAGAAACTAGCTTGCATACCCGTCGTTGCCGCGTTAAGCTTTTTGTCTAAGTTTTAGAATACGAAGAAAACCGGAAGGAACTTAAAAACTTTTTAATGGGTCTATGTTGGGGCTGGACCCCCGACGAACATCTATGCCAAATTTCAGGCCAATCGGTTCAGTAGTTTCCCCGCGAAAGAGTAACATAGCGCAAAAACTAATTTTCGTACGGCATACAGACAACCAAGGTATGCTGTAAACTCAAATCTGACATTTCGTTGCTACGTCACTTGTGCCGATTAGTTCGTCAAGTTCAGAAGGAATTTTGTGTTGTGGATGGTTATTTAAATTTTTGTGCGATCTAAATAAGATATTTGTAAATTAGTGGACTGATTGCATTAAATAGTGATCAATAAACATAAAAATTAATTAAAAAAAGTCGGCACAAATGACGTCACACCTGACTATCAAAAGTTTATGGCATACCTACCTTGGTTGTCTCTATGCCGTGCAACGAAACGACGAAACGATGACAATTGCGAACAGATTGCTTTGAGAACTTCCATACATTTCTCTAACGGCTCTCAACATATTTCAAATTATGAAAAAAATACACATAACCAAATTCAATTTAAATAAAGTTTGATGAATTTTTTCCTTTAACGGGAAAACCGTATCTTTAACGGTTCTGAATTCGCTTCACCGAGTAATTTTCTTTTCTTTTTTTTTTGAAACGTGAAAAAAGAGCTAATTTTAAATGGGTGTCACCAAAATCACAAATATGGACGTATGTAATGCATAAATAGCCATACCTATATAATCATAACTACCAGTCAAAATTACTACGCAATCATTTAATATTCGTTAATATTATAGGCCCAATTTACAACTGCACCTTGGCTCCCACTTTGTCATCATTACAATCTCATCAGCCATTAGACATTGAGTGTTATACATTTAGGCATTTGAAATTTCTTTGTATTTGAATTGTTGGGTCGACATACAAGGCTCTAAATTAAGTTAGTTTACCAGGGAACATTAACATCCCACTTAATTGTCGTCATTAGTTAAAGTACAAATGTTTGGCAATAATCGTTACAATTTACTTCGGAATGTTTTTTAATGGGTTTATAAGCTAATTAAAGCTTTTAAGTGAATGAGGTACCCTTCTTTTATAGCGTCCCTTTTATCAATTCTTGGTCCTATTTGAAAATTTCCTTCTGATAAATGGGATCTTCTACCAGAATTTTAGATGAGCCAAAGTTTTGATTTGTTCTCCACGAATCTGTCGCCCGTATATACACATGAACTCAGATAACTGTTGCTTTCGACCGGAAAGTTTTCACTTTGACTAATAATTACTTAAGTGTTAATTACTCTTTGAAACCACACATGACCAAAATTTCGTATCAATAGTTAGCTCAGTTCATGATACCTATACATGTTACTGGAAGGTCAAAATTAAAAATCTTTAGCACCTTATAAATTCGTTCGTGATTCTCTATATGAAAATTAATGATTTACTCGATGTCCATATTTTAGGTTGTTATTAAAAGAATACAAATATGCTAAGTACAGATCGTCATTCCACTCTTCATGGAAAAAATGTATTGACAACCCCAACCAACAAACAGGCGTATGATAGACCTATCATCATCATCCTCGGCGCTACAACTCTCGAAGAGCCTGGTCCTCCTTAATTGAGGTTTCATAACTATTTCCTCCCTGCTTCGCACCTACAGTTTTTACATGGATTGCAAAGCAAACCATGGATGAATTACAACATTTGTAAGGTTTTTACGTTGCAACCCATCAACAGCAGAGGCCGTGATAGCAATATGATGTCGTTAACACCAAGCGGCAACTATAATTACTCATTTCGTAAAACAAGTTGAATGGACTTGAATCACAGCTTGCCACAGCCGGAAATTGAACCACCGACCTCCGGAATACGGGCCAAGTGCTTTACCACTTGGACTACGCTGGAATTTGATAGACCTATACCAGCGAAAATTCAACTTGTTATCTATTCTACGATAAAAATCTCGGATTGTTGTTTATTTGGGCTTGTCGGTCGTTTTATAAATTTATAGAAATTAAATTAAAATTTCTTTTTCCCGCTTTTTTCAACTTACATTAATCATAAAAGTTTCGGAAATGACATCATTCAAAACTAAGTGCTGCAGAGTCAAAAAAAAATTGTTTTAAACAATAGTTGATCAAAACCATTCAAATGTAAGTCAAACGACTTTTCTCATTACAATTTTTATCATTTTTTTACAAATGAACTGTCTACAATCTGAAGTAACGGTATTAAAACCTAAAAAAATATGTATTTTATCGTGCTCTGTAACTTTCTTATTAAAATGAAACTCTATAACGTCTGTAGCATCGTCAATATCAATCAAATGAAGAACTCTTATAATAAAGAACTAAATGAGATCGTCTAATACGATTAAATGACATCATTAGTTGTTATCTTGCTCGGTGACTTTGCATAACAAAAACGGACAGCTCATTTTGATGTACTAAAAAGCATACCAATCGATAGACAAATGTGTAGGTAGATTTCATATACAAACTTAGTACCAATTGCCCTATTGTTCTACATCAAAATGCAAAAAAAAGAATTTAAAAAACATATCTAAAGAAAAATAACAAGAAAAACTGAAATTGGACTGCATTTCAACAAATCAATTTCAAAAGGCAGATAAAAAAACTTCTCGTCTTGAAATACATGCAAAAGATGTCGACCGAAATTAGTTTTTTTCACAGAAAATATCTTCATTTTAGAGAAGGAAAAAGAATTGAGAAATAAAGAGTCCATTGATGAATAATCAATAGTTTCCATTTGATTTCGATGAAGATATTCAAATGAGCTCGCCAGCGACTGAATGACTCTATTGAAAAGGACATTTTTTTCCACCATTGGAAGAAATTCCACTTCAATATTTTCTCCAAGGTCTGTCGTAATTTCGACCACAGCAAAAGTGAGCATCTTTAAATGGAATAAAAAATGAATGTAATTAAGGGCAGGACAAGGACCCAATCTAAAACAAATTAAGAAAGGGTTCTATTCTAGTCGCAACATCTCATGATGTCCAGATCCCAGTATATCTGGTCGGGAATCAGAGTACCCATTAACAGGATACATTTACTCTCTCATTGACCTAAATGTGGAACAAGTGCAAAAACGAGGACATGTGCCAAAAGTCCCTTATAACAGTCATTTACATACTATACGTTCACATTTATGTCTAAGTTTGTCGTCGTCGTCGATGCTGGTCGTCCCTTTACTTTTCAAAAACTACGTAGACGTGCAATTTGTATGTATATACAGACAGCCAGTACCAAAGAAGCATAAGGTAAGCTAAGTCAAATATATTCCTAGATTCATCCTTGTTAAGCACAATCTACATTTCATATCTATACATCCATACAACTAAACTAAACAGTATAAAGAGATCGTCTTCAGGTCGTGTGTAAACATATGTAGAATGCATACGTTTTATACTCGTAAATATACCTGTAAAGTCATATATACCTCTACATATATATGGACACAGTTAGTGTGAATATAATAAAATTCTGATAAAAAATTTAGCAACGATTTGTTCAATATCTCTTTCTCGCTCAGAATCCCTAAAATTTTTGGGGTTAGGAACCGAATTTCGAATTCACCGGGCGTACTTCTAATATCTCCGGGATTTTCAGCTTCGTTGGATTTTACTGCTCAAAATAATAAAACTGCGAAAGTGTGTTAGATACATTCGAAACTTTGTTGTGAACACCATTTATAGAAGGATAAGATACGATTCCGTACAACTAGATACAAGGATACGAAAATCTTTACTATCAACGTTGAAAATCTTTACTGATCTGTCTACCTATCGTTTTATAGGTGTGTGTACATATCGTATCACCAAAAATTTGAGAACGATGAAAATATGCTTCTCTGAATTTCACTAAACTTAATTTGCACCATGATAATGATGTTAGTTCATAGTTGAAGAAAATGTTTCATTCTTTTGAATTGGCTTGTTCCTATGGGATGATACCATAAAAGCACCTTGAATTCTTACAGCGGCGACGACAGCAGCAATAATAAATGTTTGAAAACACAATAATTAATATGTGAAAAATTACGCAAACTTTTGATTTTTTTTTCAATTGTACTCCAAAATCAAATGTTTTTCATTTGAATTTAAAGAGAAAGTTGTAAAAACAAACACCAACCATTAATTTTAAATGCAGGTATTTGATTTAAATGCACCAATCAGTTAATTTGACTGCCTGCCAAACCGCATTTTCTTAAGTCATCCCAATCAAAACAAATAACCGAGCACTAATTTTAAATGTATATGCAATAATATCGCAGCTATTAACAATGGCGAATAGAAAAGGGAACGAGAGACAATCATTATCGTCGTTAGTGTCACACACAAATATTTTTTTTTTTGTTTTTTGTATGCAGAATATCAGAGATGGCGATATTGCTTTTCCTAGTTTTAGGGACAAGATCTTCATCTAGAACAGGGGTCGGAAATAGGCGGCCCACGGTCTATAATAAATGGACCGCAAAAAATATTTTCTTTAATTCTGGTTTCCCGCACATAATACCCCGCATACGAACGAAAACGTTTTTTGCGAATAGCTCAAGACAATTTCTCTCATTAAACTATTCAAGTATAAAATTTTATTATTATTATGAAACTTTATAGTTTATATTATCTTCTATTAAATAATTTACCTTAAACAGCTTAAACTGTGTTTTTAATACAAAAATCAATAAATTTATTAATTAATGTTTAAGTTTTCTTTGGACCTTGAAATTTTTTTTTCTAATTATCCGGACCTTCATAGAAACTAATTGCCGACCCCTAATCTAGAAATTAGTTTGAGTTAATTTTCGTCAGATTTTTTCTGCCTGTATTTAAATTTTTATACCCGTATGGTGAAACCAAAGGGTATATTAGATTTGCCTTACCGTTTGTAACGCCAAGATCCCGTCATCACACAAAAAAATGAATTACACCAGTGTGTAGAATGATAAAAAAAATTGAATTTCGCATGTCCGTCCGTCTGTCCGTCCGTCCGTCCGTCTGTGGCGCGGATTGCAGGCGCACGGATTGAGCTAGAGACTTGAAGTTTTGCGCAGATTCGTTTTTCGTAAAATGCTAAGTCCGTTTATGGGCAAAAATGGACTATTAGGGGGGGTACCAACTTGAAATTAATATTAAGTGATACCACAAATACATCCTATCAACATACACTAATAATAAAGAAAAAAAGAGAATAAACAAGAAGAGAGGTTACTTTGTTCTGTCATCGCTGCTTTCTCTGACAAAAAAATAATCATTTGGTTTAAATACGTTTCATTCAAATCAAATACAAACAAAACCGTTGGCGCTAATTTTCCGTCATTTTTTATTTGATTCAACTGCTTCTTCGTTGAATGACAATTTACCTTCAGTGTAATATTAAAATGATTTTAGTTTATTAACCGACTTCCAAAAAGGAAAAGGTTCTCAATACGACTCCTATGCGTTTTTTTATGTATTTATAATTTATAAGAAAATGCTTAGAGGTTACCTCCAAAGATACAATACTTTATATACTACTATCTACAGTCATACATACATATATACTATTTATTATTCAGTTTGCGGATTAAGTTCTGAATTTTAAAATTTAATTTAGGAAGCAAAGATTAAGGGGTACGAATTATGTATGATGTGTAGACTAGGATATAGAAGAGATACCAAAAGTAAATAAACATACCATGAGACTTCTTATAGGTGAAAGGAAAACCCTAAGGAATCAAAATAATTTGTGTCTTCAAAAAGTTTCCGGCTCTTAGAAGTTTGGATCGTATTTTCTAAGTTAAAAAACGAAAAACGAAAACTATCTATAGGTATATAAAAATCCCATTTTTCTATCTAATTAAAATTTTTCCCTAATACCGTGAAACCTATATAAGCCGAATCCTTGAATAAATCAGAAACTTGTATAAGTCCGACAAATTTACTGGTCCCGTGTGAGTCCGGCTTATAAAGGTTTACTATATTCCGTTTTTACGCTGATTTCATTTTTACACTGACTAATGACTAAAAATAGGTTCAATTCAATTGTTCTCTATGTGTCTGTTTGTGCCCGCATCACGCAAAAGCGGATGGATGGAGCATTCACGGTACTCAACAGTAGAGAGATTACTCATCATAACTACTGATCGGACGCCATTTTTTGTATCGAAAAATTTCTGCGATACTTTTCTGCTCAACCGATGAGTGCAGAATTTTGACGTTTAATGTATCGAGACATTCACGAGAACTCATCGAGATTTACTCAACCGTTGAGTACCGTGAATGCGCCCATTGGCTGCGTTCAGACGAGGTTGAAACTGGTTGACTTCACCAAGTTTCCACTCGATTTTACGGGCCAGACGCTATCGGGTGTATGCGGGGAATTCACCTGCTGGCTAGGCCGGGTGAACTTGGTTGAAAACACATACACACATAGAATTCAATGGTGGGGGTTCAGAATATAAATTTGCGTGACTTTTCCATACATCATATTCCCATCGGAGTGACTGTTGACGTGTTAAAGCTTTACTATTTTTTTAGAAAACGGAGTGGTGAAGGGAAAGCAAAGCAAAAAGGAAGAACTGTGATTGCGTTTGTTTAAATTTACAATATCTTATGGAAAAAAAACATAAAGCCATCGACGACAGGTCCAAAGCTAATTTTCGTCACATGGTTTGAGGCAGAATTTTTTTTAATTTAATTTTTTTCTTTTTGAAGTTATTTTTTGTTAAATTTAATATATTTTTATTTGTTTATTTTTAAAGGCTATTAAACATATTTTGGACTGTATTTCATCATCATCCTCCTCGGCGTTACAACTCTCGAAGAGCCTGGGCCACTTCAATGGAGGTTTCGTAACAATTTTCTTCCCTGCCTCGCACCTACAGCTTTTTACATGAATTGCGAACCATGGATGATTTACAACATTTGTAAGGTTTTTTTACGTTGCGACGAATCAACAGCAAAGGCCATGATATTCCAAATGTATAGAAGAGACCGATAATGTCGTTAACACCAAGCGGCAACTATCACTACTCACTTCGTAAAGCAAGTTGAGTGGTCTAGAATCACTAGAATAGGTCGGAAACTTTACCACTTGGACTACGCTGGGATTTTAAGGAGTAACAAAAAATCTGATATGTTCAATGGTACGGAACAGCTATTCAAATTAGAAATCTAAACACTGTTTATGTCTAAAAACTTTCAAAATAGCTGTGTTAGAGCTATAGTACACCAAGCCCGATACGTCGTCGTAATGTGGGATTTTTACATGCAGCCTAATAAATTTTCACGTGTTTGCTTTTGCAAAGAACCCTTATTTGCAAAATATTTATTTGTTCTTAAGTTTTTCTTTGTTGCTCAAATACAAATCTTTTGATGCGTAACTTTTTTGGCTGTCATTAACACTAGATTGCCCAAGCAAGTCATTTTGACTGCTTTTTAATTTCAATCAGAAAAACAATTATGTATATAATGACACAATTTGTTAGAATTTTGTGACTTTTTGTACAACATATAAATGCGTTTATTAATAATTGTAGTTACCTCCCCCCTCCTTCTGGTATATATACATATATGTGTTATACCTACAGCCTTGGCCAAAAGTATTGAGCACCCATGATATATGGCAAAATAACCGTTATATTTAGATGGAGTCAAATAAAAATAGTTTTAGTAGAAGTTAATCGTTTATTGTATGATAAAAATTTAATATTTTGTGGGGCCACCCTTCGCCTTTATAACGGCAGCGACCCTCTTAGGCATGGATGTGACGAGTTTCTTACATGCATCGCTGCTTATCGCGCTCCACTCTTCTTCGAGGTGCCTTTTTAAATCTTCTTTTGACGAAATTTGATGTGCCCGCACCTTACGCTTTAGTATAGCCCATAAATGTTCTATGGGGTTTAAATCCATAGACTGCGAAGGCCACTCTAAAACATCGACGCAATTTTCTTCAAACCAATTCTTTGTTTCGGTGGATTTATGTCATGGTGCGTTGTCTTGCTGAAACTTTACGCCATCCATGTTTGTATCTCCAAAAATGCATGAAAACGACGCCATAAGTGTAGTTTTGAGCACATTTATGTATTTTTTGGAGTTCATTTTGCCTTCACATACGAACATTTCACCAACTCCAGATCCAGCCATGCAGCCCCAAACCATTATACTGCCACCCCCGTATTTTACGGTTGGTACAACGCATTCGACATTATACTCTTCGCCTATTCGGCGGCGGACATACGATGCACCGGGTGTCCCGAAAACCTAAAAAATAATGAAAAAACATGATTTATAAACCGTTGGATTTTACTACACTACACATATTTATCGGGTCGAAAATAATGTTTTTCTACAGAAAAAGGAATTATTTTACTCCCCTGAAAGTTTGATTCGTCCGACCATAGAATATTTGACCAATCTTGCTCGGTTAAACTTTTGTGTTTTAGAGCCCATTGGAAGCGAGCCTTTTTGTTTTTTTCGGAAAGCCACGGCTTCTTCCTGGCTTTGCAGCCTTTTAGACCAGCTTTCTGCAGTCTTATTCGTGTCGTCCTGGCAGATATTGGCTTTTTAATTGTTACTGAAAAATCAGCAGCGAGCTCGAAAGACGTTTTTCTCCTATTTTTCAGTGAATCCCTTACTAATATTCTGTCTTCACGATCTATAGTAAGTTGTTTTCGTCCAGATCTGTGTGTATTTTTATGCAATCCAGTCTTCTCGAACCGTTCGATAACATATTGCACAGCTCGACGCGAACATTTAACGGTTTTGGAAATTTCCACTTGGGACTTGCCTTGCTGCTTCAAAAGTTGAATTTCTACCCGCTGTTGCAATGTCAGTTCTCTTTTTTTCGCCATATTTACATTAAAATATTTAATTTATTGAAAAAAAATCACTTCAAGGCACTACACAACTGTATGTCTTCACAGCGAGCTGAGAAAGCGAACTAATCGGATATCAAAAAACACCACAAAAGCAAATTTTTAAGGTTCTAGATGTTTTGTTACTAACCAGCCACTTGACTATTGTTTAAATTTTATTTTTTAGATGCCGACAAAACTTTAATAAACAATACGATTGATTTGGAGCATCAGATTTTGTATATTAGTAAAATTTACAGGGTGCTCAATACTTTTGGCCAAGGCTGTATATTGCCAAAAGCAGTCAATTTGACTGCTTGACTTCCTTGGGCAATCTAGTGTTAACAATTGTGCAATCCTTCAATGCTTTTGGTATACCTGTTTTGCTCATATACACTCTAAGAAATGATAGTTAAATTCAACAATATTTTAATTCAATAATACTAGTAAAATTACTTCAATAATTGAATGAATGCGAAATTTAGTTGAATATTTAACATACTTTTGTTGAAAATTCTAAGTTTTTTTTGAAAATTCAACAAATTTAGTTGAAAATTCAAAGTTTGTTGAGATTTCAACATTTTTTGGTTGAAAATTAATAATTTGTTGAATATTACATTTCTTTCAGTTGAAAATCAAACACAAAGTTGAATTCTAAGTATTTATCCAGTTATTTCTGAGTCATCATTCGGGAAGTGTGCGTCGGTCAATCAGTTCAACATCAAATTAAATGTCATTTCTGAGTGAAATATGTAAGGTTAGTTTCAAAAAAGTGTCGAGTTCGTTGACAATTAATATACTATTGTTTAAAAATGATACGCATGTTGAATTTTACTTCAATTATTGAGTGTAACCTATTTCATCCATTTATTGAAGTAAAATTCAACAAAAAATTCTTAGAGTGTATGTTAATTATAAAAATCCTTCTGTGTTGATTCGCCACAAGAGAAAATGCTCAATTCAACTCATTTCGAGACTATATTTTAGTCCTCATCATTGTTCACTTGATTTCTCAGTTCCGATAACTCGAAATCTAAAAAAAACAAATATCAAACAAACAGACTCTTTTTTATAGTTTTTTCAAAAACGGTAAAACACATTAAGGTTTCATCAGCACAATAATAAGGGGCTCTCAACTAACAAAAGAGTACCACATATCATGAATATAAACAGATAAGATATCTTTTATGGAAGACGATAAACCAAATTTTCATACCATTAACTGCTTAAAAATCCTTTTACAAGGACACTTCACATAAAAGCTTTCAAGCTATTCGAAATCATTGTTTTCGTATTTTGAAAATTCGTGCTGGCCATTTATCTTGAAACTATAGTCAACTTACCATAGGGTATATGCTAATTACAATTTTTGTTCGTCGAGCGCATAAATTAACCTAAAACAGTCCTAAATTACAGGTTAATTAGCCAAAACAGAATTCTCAAGCAAAGAATGGCACCTGGTAATTGGTTTACTTAACAAATTAAGCCAAATTACTTATTTTCAGCATGAAATCGTGCGAAGCACGCTCCTACTTTCGTCCAAAAAGGACTGAATGTCTGATAGACCGGTGTGCACAACAATAAAATAAAACTCGATTTGCTGAAAGTACGTGACATCCTTTTAAGTCCTGTCACACTCGCTAAGCAGAATATACAATACAAACCTTCATATTCGTATTTGCCCGCATCCGGCCATCCGTTCGTTTCTCGCCCATTTCACTCGTCCTTTTCGCCTGTCACTTGCCAGTCGTCCAGATTCCTGCTGCTCTGCGACATCGGCTATACGTTGATACGCGTATAACTGGGATATGGTTTAGGATGGATACCAGGACGAGTACAAGTACGAATGCGATATAATGAAACAGTGAGAGTACCACAAAACAAGATATTGACAAACCCGTAGAACATGCCTTTCTCAGACAAACAAAAGTATACACAAAAACAGGAAAATCCAAAAAAAAAAAATTACAACGGCATAAAAAGCGTTTTCTTCTTCCTTTTCACAGCCATTGTTTCCAAGGCTTTCTTCCCTAAAACCACTAAGATTCCAGATACTTGAACTGATGTTCTCGTACTTGTTGTTCTGGTAACAGGACACCCACCGAACAAATTTTATTCCTTTAATTTAGCTTAAATGATAACATTCCTCATACCATCGCACCTCTGTATGTTATTCTGTTTTTGTTTAGCCAGACCCGTCTACCTACACTCGTGTACAACAGCCCCATTGATCCCTACACCCATCCACAGAGTGGCAAAGTCATTCGCAGCCATCCTGTGAAGCCACCGCTGACTCAATCTTTCCAGATGTCCTCGGGAGCGTTACTTACTGTTCAATGTTGTAGAGCTGTCCAGAAAGAAGTTGAATCTTGTTATGTGCTTGACATAATCACAAATGTACTTTGTTGCCTACAAATTGGAAAGATTTTTTAACAGGAAAACTTTTGATTCGTTCCCTTAACACTGAAGAGAGAAAAATTCTCTGACTTTTTTACTTGTGCCCATCTAATGTGGTCAACGAAAAAAAAAAGATAAATGAAGTACCATTCCACATTTGTCCCTTTGTTGAATCTTGTAATTTACAACAACTACATATCACCTTCTTTGACCTCTTCGTACACGTTTTTATAGATGAGTGCCAAATCTACTTTACAATGAGTTCAAATAAAGTTACTAAAAGATCACGGTGAAGGACCTTTTTTGTCAAACTTTTTTCCAAATTTCTTTTAAATCAAATCCTGAGTTTTTTGTTATCATTGGGCTCACATCAAAAATGCAAAAAGCACGCAAATAATTATGTATTCAAATCAAGGACTTGAAAATTATAAAAAATTTCCCAACGGTTGGAAATATGATGAATCCAAGGATTTTTTTTCTTTTTCAGCAGCTGAAATCATCGCTTAAAACTCAAAAATATAAAAACTGACATTTTTTTAACTTTATTTGAGGCGTAAGCTATAATTGCCAATCTGGAAATTATTGAAAACCCGTATGGTGATATTCGTATCAAAATTCGAACAGTTGTACCAAAATTCCACTTTGAAGTCAAACTTTCCAATAAGATTTTTTAAAATTTATTCCAATCGGATTTTGTTGTATGGGGGTTTTATGTAGAATTATATCCTAAATAACTTTTGTTCTTGCACTTTTTTGATAAGATGCACCGTTTTTGAGATATTCGCAAAAATCGTTTTCGTTCGTATGGGGGGTACCACCCCCCCCCCCCCCCCCCCCCACCCCCTAATGGTCCATTTTTGTCCATTAACGAAATTAGCCTTGCATTTCACGAAAAACCAATCTGTGCGAAATTTCGAGTCTCTAGCTCAATCCGTGCGCCCGCAATCCGCGCCACAGACGGACAGACGAACGGACGGACATTCAAAATTCAATTTTTTTCTATCATTCTAAACACACTGGTGTAATTCATTTTTATGTGTGATGACGGGATCTTGGCGTTACAAACGGTAAGGCAAAGTTAATATACCCTTTGGTGTCACCATACGGGTATAAAAATATCAGTTGTTATCAACACAAAACTTTCCTCTGCGATATTTAGTTTCAGAAAAAATACAGGAAATTTCTATTTCCATTAGATTCGGTTATAAGCATCTTTTTTTATAATAGCGCATAGTTTCCGAGAAATTTTCAAAACATGAGTCTTGTTTACAAGAAATTGTAAAATTTGTTTTTAGTCTTCTTTTCAAAGAAAAGAAGTTGTGTTTCGTTAAAAAGATTTGGACTCTGAATTTAGATTTAGATTACAGACATTTTAGATTATTACACTGAAAAGTTATTTTTAACAGAGAACGCATTTCCGTTATCACTCTGTAATTAGTAATCATTAGTAGTGAAAAATGTAAAGTAGGAATGAAATATGTGAGATTAGTCTTGAAGTAAGCTGCGTTATCAAAGTTCCGAAATCTTATAGCCAGATACTATCGGTTAGTAATATTGATTTGAATTAAGTCTAGCTAGAGTGGACTTTCATCTTCTTACGATTGTTAATTAATCAGTTGGCAATATAATGATATGTCGGGGACCTGACAAGTTTTTTCACAAAAAAATTTACTATATAATAACAAAGTTTTGCAAGAAAAGTTATCACTTTCATTTGTATATTGCTTTAAGAAACAACTAAAGTTTAAAAAAATCAAAATGAAATTCGCATTGGTTCTCTTATTAGGACTCTTCGTCCTCCAAGTAAGTGATTCGCTATCCAAAACTTTATATAATTAACTATAAAACATATTTCTAAACAGACTACTGCTTTCGAAGTTCAACACAAGGACCAAAAGGGTGTACCAGCACTTCGGGATGGTCTTTGGGACAAACTTAAGGAATATATCGAAGCCATCATTCAAAAAGCTACCGAAACCATCAATTTAATTGTTGAAAAGGCCAAAGAAATCGTGAAAAACATCCAGGACCAAGTCAAGGCGCTCGTTGAAAAGGCAAAGGAAACTCTGAAGAAAATTGTTAAAAGCATTGAGGATAAGCTGAACGAATGGGCACAGCAAGGAGAAGTAGCTGCCGCTTGTGTTAAAAAGTATCGTCCAGAGTTGGATGCAGCCGTCGAACAGGCTAAAAAGGATATTGCAGATTGTACCGCCCAGGCTTACAAACAGGCTCAAGATATCCTTGATGGAATCGTGGCTCATGCCAATGAAATCAAGGGTCACTTTAATGAACTCTGGAATGTTTTAGTCGAATGCGTTGATATTTTCCATCCTTTTGACTCAATTCGATGCGTTGTGGACAGGTCCAAGGATATCAGAGAATCCATTGAAAACATCCTTGCCAAGGCTTGGGAAAGTCTTGCAGAAGCGACTAAGAAGAGTGTTGCTATCGTGACTGAAACGAATGCATGCATTTCTGGTGCCGTCACTAATGCCCAATCCAAAATCGCTAAAATTTACGAAAAAATTGATCGGTGCATTGAAAATGGAAAGCACTAAGTGACTGCATAGAGTAAAAAAATATAACTAAAGTATTGTATTATTATTTATTAATTGAATTATTTTAATAAATTATTTATTATCGATTAATTTAAATTTGAGTCTTTTTTTTGCTATTTGATTTTTGTTTGTTGATAAGAGGTTTAAGAAACATGTGGTAGAGTATGGCACTAATACACATCTTTCTTAAATCTAGTAACATTTTTTTTACTTATATGGAGATAATGTTACTTCTTTTTAACCCGATTATAGAAATCGGTTACTTAAATTTAAAAAAACATGTTTCTTAATTTTAGCTGCTTTATCAAAATCGGTTACTGAAATCAAGAAAAATGTTCTTAAAATTGGTTATATATTTCCAATGAAAGTCTCTATAAACCGTTGCTGATATTAAGATTTAAAAAAAAATTGTCTACTTTTTTTTCTTTTCATAGTTTTTTTTTAAATATTTAAAAAAAACTTCCACAATTCTGAAAGCCGATTGCTCTGCTCATGGCCAAAAAAATGAATTAATGTTTACTACAGTAATCCTCGGATACTTGCACAACCCTTTTAAGTGCAACGGGAATTCGAACCCCGTACACATTTTCGAGAATTCCATACAATAGTTATCGCCTAACTGCAGTCCGCTTAAGAGCAAAACCCTTATTATTGCACGAAAAAAAAGTCTTAAAATAAGTTTCTCTGTCATATATTTTCCCTCGGATAAGTGCACAAGTGCTTTTATCCATTTAATTTTTAATATTTTGTTTTGTCATATTTTCTTGATCGTGTGTATGTATCTTTATACCCCACTGGAAAGGGTAGAAATCAGGGCAATTATATTGGGATCTCAAAATTCTAGAAAGTAAATGCACTATTTCTTACAATTTGGAACCCTGATAAGTGCACAATTTCGTGCAGTTAAAAGAGTCTCGCATAAGTGCACAATTTTTGCTGTTAATGGAGTATCGGACAAGCGCAAACCCTCGTAACTGCACAAGAAATCCAGGATTTATACCATGTGCAGTAATCCGGGGAATACTGTAAATATTAGTTAAGGCCATAATATCATTGGCTCGACACAACATTTACGACGACAGATTACGGCGAAAAAGTTGTACTCCAAATACAATTCCGCACAACGTCATTTGCTTTTCTTTTGATTTTGACAATGTGACGGTGAGCCACATATAACATTCTTTTGTTACCAAATATCATACATAATAGGAATCTGAATATAAGCAACACAGCATACAAACTATAATTCCTATATTAGTAACGAAATTTAGATTTTATGACATCCGCATAAGATTCTAGGACGAGCAGAGTAATCGGCTTTCAGGATTTCGGGAGTTTTTTTTTCAAATATTTAAAAAAAACTATGAAAACATAAAAAAAGGAAACATTTTTCAAAAAAAAAATTTCCTAATATCAGCAACGGTTTATAGAGACTTTCATTGGAAATATATAACCAATTTTAAGAACATTTTTCTTGATTTCAGTAACCGATTTTGATGAAGCAGCTAAAATTAAGACACCTGTTTTTTTAAATTTAAGTAACCGATCTCTATAATCGGGTTAAAAAGAAGTAACATTATCTCCATATAAGTAAAAAAAATGTTACTAGATTTAAGAAAGATGTGTATTAGTGCCATACTCTACCACATGTTTCTTAAATCTAGTAACATTTTTTCTCCGTGTATGAAAACTGTTATCAACAAAACTCAAATAACAAAAAAAATCAAATTTAAATCAATCGATAATAAATAATTTATTAAAATAATTCAATAAATAAATAATTATACAATACTTTAGTTATATTTTTTTACTCTCTGCAGTCAGTGCTTTCCATTTTCAATGCACCGATCAATTTTTTCGTAAATTTTAGCGATTTTGGATTGGGCATTAGTGACGGCACCAGAAATGCATGCATTCGTTTCAGTCACGATAGCAACACTCTTCTTAGTCGCTTCTGCAAGACTTTCCCAAGCCTTGGCAAGGATGTTTTCAATGGATTCTCTGATATCCTTGGACCTGTCCACAACGCATCGAATTGAGTCAAAAGGATGGAAAATATCAACGCATTCGACTAAAACATTCCAGAGTTCGTTGAAGTGACCCTTGATTTCATTGGCATGAGCCACGATTCCATCAAGGATATCTTGAGCCTGTTTGTAAGCCTGGGCGGTACAATCTGCAATATCCTTTTTAGCCTGTTCGACGGCTGCATCCAACTCTGGACGATACTTTTTAACACAAGCGGCAGCTACTTCTCCTTGCTGTGCCCATTGGTTCAGCTTATCCTCAATGCTTTTAACAATTTTCTTCAGAGTTTCCTTTGCCTTTTCAACGAGCGCCTTGACTTGGTCCTGGATGTTTTTCACGATTTCTTTGGCCTTTTCAACAATTAAATTGATGGTTTCGGTAGCTTTTTGAATGATGGCTTCGATATATTCCTTAAGTTTGTCCCAAAGACCATCCCGAAGTGCTGGCACAGCCTTTTGGTCCTTGTGTTGAACTTCGAAAGCAGTAGTCTGTTTAGAAATATGTTTTATAGTTAATTATATAAAGTTTTGGATAGCGAATCACTTACTTGGAGGACGAAGAGTCCTAATAAGAGAACCAATGCGAATTTCATTTTGATTTTTTTAAACTTTAGTTGTTTCTTAAAGCAATATACAAATGAAAGTGATAACTTTTCTTGCAAAACTTTGTTATTATATAGTAAATTTTTTTGTGAAAAAACTTGTCAGGTCCCCGACATATCATTATATTGCCAACTGATTAATTAACAATCGTAAGAAGATGAAAGTCCACTCTAGCTAGACTTAATTCAAATCAATATTACTAACCGATAGTATCTGCCTATAAGATTTCGGAACTTTGATAACGCAGCTTACTTCAAGACTAATCTCACATATTTCATTCATACTTCACATTTTTCACTACTAATGATTACTAATTACAGAGTGATAACGGAAATGCGTTCTCTGTTAAAAATAATTTTTCAGTGTAATAATCTAAAATGTCTGTAATCAAAGTCTAAATTTAAACTCCAATTCTTATTAGCAAAACACAATATTGTGATTTGATCAAATAAATACCATCGGTGCAATTCATAAATATGAATTTGAAATTTTGCGCCATTTGGCTGAGTTTGTATTAAAGAGTTCTATGGCAATGTCGTCAATTCTCGTTTATTATTGAAAGCTATTCAAAATATTTTAAGATTTTCGCCGTGTTTGTAACATTTTCATATTGTTTAATGTTCTCAGACAAACTATAAATTATCTGCATGTTCAAAGAACTTAAGCAAATGACATACGAACATTCAAAACACAAGATCCCCTTGCTTCGCACCTTATTTTACCATATGTTCCCGGAACAGTGGACAAAGGTGGTCAGGAGCAAGGGAAAATGTGAACTAGGGTTGTGTGAAAATTACAACACGTGTAACGTTAAAATCATAATAAATTTTCATGGCGATTCATTTAATAAAATTACTTGTGCCATTAAAATACTTAATAAGTTAAAACCGCATTAAAAAAGTTTTATTTTGCACCATGTTTTACGCAAATTCTCAACGTTTAGGACATAGTTATCCACCCCTGATTTCCTGCTTTTAGCAAATATTGTGATGTTTCGTATTTGGTCAATGTGGCAAACAGAGAGAGTCATAGCATTTCTTGGTTCATCCCGCTTCCTCTCACATTGGTTTATGGCAAAACCCTGAAGTAACCGTTCTATGTGAATATATTTTTCTATAATATTAAGTTTTTTTTAAAATGGCTCCAAAATGTGCCAGACAGTTTTTGTTACATTTGTGGTGAAGTAATTTTTAGTGGAAAAAAGTTTTCTATAACGCCATTAGTTCGAAATGCGTACTGTTCCCACGCATTTTGAACTAATGGCGTTATGGAACATGCTACGAGGCTAAATTTGTCCTTGGCGGGCAAACACAGCCCACAGAAAAGGCCCTGGCTGGCATGCCGGTGTCTGATTAGCTCAGTCAGCATGAGGCAAAAGAAGGGGAGGTTTTGCCAGGATCATCTGTGAGCAGTAAGTGACGTGGCGGAGGGAGACACAATCATTAACAGATTGTGTCTCCCTCCGCCACGTCATCGTATCTACATGAACTTGCAATAAATCAGGAGATTTTATTTCTGCTAGAAATTTAATCAAATGGAGGTTAACAACAAAACAACAAAATTAAAATGATTGAAATACAAAAATAATTCTCTTTTGATTCCAAGTTAAAAATAAATTTGCAAAACAAAGTTTATAGCAGAATAAACCGACATCGATTCGGAATGTAACGACCTTTTCTTTTGCACTTATTTAATTTAGGTAATACATACGTAATATTTTCACCTTAATATCTTCATGGGAAAAGTGTTTCACCGCATTCTCCGATGATCCTCGATTGTGCACACTCCAGGATCGAAGAGCTGTTTTTAAATAATTTGGCACACAGTAGATGAAATTTTATTTTGACGGGAAATTTAAGGTGAAAATTCACACTTTGGATTCACAAAATACTTCTCTATTTAAATAAAAAAAACTTCTTTGTATCGCGTTTGGACTTTCAACAATCCTCTAGCATATTTCTTCTATTTTCCTCCTCAAAGTCCCACTTTGATTTAAAAAAAAATCCTGTTTCATTTTATTTCCACTTAATCATTAAACTTCAGGTTCGTAGAAAACATGAGACCAAATTCGTCTTCCATAAGTTTCTCAAAAAAAAATTTCCACATAAAGGGAAGCCCTGATCCACAGGTACTGTGGAGAAACCAGTTTCCTTAACAATGCACTTCTCAGGAATACCACATGGTCCGATGAAAAAAAGAAGAACCCTCTTTATAGGCAGGGAAACCAAAAAAAAAATCTTATTTTAGGCGCAAAATAAGTGGTCCCACCGGAAAATGCGCATCTGCTGGGACCTAAAAGGCGTTTGAAAGAAAAGGAAATAAGATTTTGAACAAAAATGTAGTCATATGAAATCGTTGAAATATGGCAAACTTCACTTAGCAAATTGATGTTCTAACCTAATTTCCTGGAAAGTGAAAACATCCCTTACTTGTTTTACGTAAGATAGAAATTCCGATGAATATGGTCGCGAATTTCTGAAATGTTAGCGGAAAAATATGGATGGAAGTTTGATTTTGTGAAGCAGTGTAAATTTTTTAATACGATTTCTTTTACGAGGGAAAGTATAGCTTTTTTGTCTGACGATAGTGATAGTAATGAAGAAAATATCCGTGCTCGCTACAAAGAAATTACAGACAAATCAAAACCGTTATCATTACTAAATGCATTGTAAGTTTTGTGGCATATGTTTGAAATGTGAAATTTATTGTATAAATAATCTCTTTCAGATTCATAAAGCTATATTTTTCACAAAATGTCAAATTCTAACCTCACTAAACGTCACCGAGTATTTACTCGCAAGAAATCGCTCGTTTCCGAGTCCAAGAATTCGTTTTTGTTGCACTCGGCAAATATTTTACTCGGTACGAGTTCCCGAATAGGGGTGCTGTTCTTTATCTCTTCTACACTAAGTTGTTGAACGAGTTTACCAATACCCTAACACAAAACTCTGGCTCGGAGGATCTTTTCCATTTTTGGCTGATTTTCTCTTAGACCATTATGACGTCAGCGAAGAATTTAATAGCTGGACAATCAATTTGATTACAGTTAAGGATGTTTAATTTTTGAAATTGAATTTTGCGGGGTTCTCGCTTCGATAAAAAAAAATTTGACAAACATTTTTTTCTACTAATAACAATTCTTTCTGAATGGCATCAACACAAGCAATCTCTGAAAGTTTCATTCAGTTATTCCAATGCCCTTTGTTAGTGGTTGTTAATGGTATATGAGTTTCTGGGGTCAATTTATGACCTAAAACACGCTTATTGATGTAACAATGCAACGAAACTAAATTTGAAGTTCGTTACGCAACTAAATGTATAACATCACGATTTTTCTTTCGAATCCCATCCTTGTGTAAAATACATTAATTTTTAAAAAAATGTTTTATTCAATAAAGGTTTTAAATAATATATTTTTATATAATCACATTTAGCGCAATAAATAATAAATAAAATTTACATTTTATTACAATTCGATAAATTAATACTTTGTGGCATCGATGCATTTTTCAATTTTCTCGTAAATTTCATCAATTTTGGATTGAGCATTAGAGACAGCACCAGAAATACATGCACTCGATTCAGTTACGATGGCAACGCTCTTTTCAGCAGCTTCTGCAAGGCTGTTCCAGGCATTAGCGATTATACCTTCAATAGATTCCTTAATTTCCTTGGACCTGTCCATAACACAACGGATTGAGTCAATGGGGTGCAATATGTCAACACATTCGACTAAAACGTCCCAGAGCTCATTGAAGTGAACCTTAATTTCATCGACATGAGCCACGATTCCATCAAGAATATCTTGAGCCTGTTTGTAGGCGTGATCGGCACAGTCTGAAATGTCCTTTTGAGCCTCTGCGACTGCTGCATCCAATTCTGGACGATATTTCTCTACGCAAGCTTCGGCAGCTTCTCCTTGTTGTGCCCATTCGTTCAATTTATCCTCAATTTCCTGGATTATTTTTTTCAAAGTCTTCTGCGCCTCTTCAACGAGAGCCTCAACTTGATCTTTGATGCTGTTATAGATTTCTTGGGCCTTTTCGACAATTAAATTGATGGTTTCGGTAGCTTTTTGAATGATGGCTTCGATATATTCCTTAAGTTTATCCCAAAGACTATCCCGAAGTGCTGGTACAGCCTTTTGGTCCTTGTGTTGAACTTCGAAAGCAGTAGCCTGTTTAGAAATATATTTTATAGTTAATTATATAAAGTTTTGGGTAGCAAATCACTTACTTGGAGGACGAAGAGTCCCAATAAGAAAACCAATGCGAATTTCATTTTGAATTAATATTATTTTTTAAATTTCAGATGTTTCACCGAATAATGTATAAGCAGAAGTGATAATTTCTGCTGAAAAAATCTTCTATTATATAGAAAATATTTTTCGATAAAATCCCGCTGTTTTAATCATTACGTTATCAATTTACCAATAAAAAAATATGTCGCGATTAAAGTCTTCTCTAGTAAGGCGTATTTCAAATCAATATTACTAATTCACCGTACCGATAGTTACTACCTGTAAGGTTTCCGATCTGTGATAACACGTGTAAGATTAAGAAAAATCTCCAATCACATATTACACCATAAATCACTGATTGCATCGGTGTGTGATTTTTGTTAAAAAAAAAGTATGTATAAAATGTTTTTTTTTGTTCAGAATTTCAATTTCAAACTGATTATTTTCAAAGTCCGCATTTAATCAGAAGACCACTTCCTTTTAATAAAATTACTTAAATCTTTTAAGATTAATTCCGAAATGTTGAATTATTACTCTTTGCTTATAAGAAATCATCAAAATTTGTCAATCTATTGATTTGTTAAACTTGTCTTTTAATTCTGGGTCAGAAAATGTTAAAAGTGCTTTTATGCATCCTACGGCGAAAAAATCTTTACCACCTGTTATAAAAAATATTTTTTTTAGCTTACAAATTGATTTCTTTTTAGAATTTTCAATTGATTGAAATCACTGATGGCGAAGCTTGTTGACACGATTTTTTAACAATCAGTTAACCGATTTTCATGAAATTTCGTCAAACAGAAAAAACGTTTTTTATCTATTGAATTCTCGAATTTAGTTGCTACAGCAAATTGGGATTTTTTCCATAAAATATATCACAATTTCAGGAGAGGGTTATCTGCCGTAGTTTGATTAGGAGTCTAAAAATGGAAGGGTCCGAAAAGTCTGAAATTAGCGTGAAATACTTTATGAAAACAGCACCTTAAACATAGTTCCCGGTTCTGAAAGTTTTTAGACACCAATTCTGCGAAACAACCCCAATTTTTATTCTGTAAGGGTGCTTGTGTGACTATTTTTACTTTTACCAAATTACTCTTTTTCAGGGATGGGAAACGAAAAAAAAATCGTAACGTTATACATTTCGTTATGTAACGAAATTCAAATTTTATTACGTTACGTTATTTCGTTTTGTAACGATAAAAATTTTTACATTATAACGTTATTATTTCGTTACACATTGTATTGAAACTAAAAACTAAAAACAAATGCACTTTAATAACACTACCCGGCAAAAAAGTATTTTTTTTGTGTTGACAAAGGTTTTACAGTCTTTTTAGGATAACTTGACGTCGCTGATTCCGAATCTGCCATTGGTTTGGCCAGATTGGCTCTAATTATTTAAGAAAAGTCCAAAAAAAGGTTATTTTTTTTTTAGAAAAAATTCCATGTAAACTAAAAGATTTTGTTTTTTATTTTTGTTATTGTCGTGGATATTTTAATAATTTCAGGATAATTTGATGCTGCTGAATCCGGAAGTAGATTGGCTGGACTAACTCTAGTTTTTGAGATTTGATTTTTGCTAGTAATATAGGCTTCCTTAAGAGCAATAATTCTTCTCAAAAACTGGAACGAATTCAGGCAAACCCCTTTCAGATTCGGATTCACTGACGTCAAATTATCCTAAATAGATTGTAAAATCTATGGCAGCAAAATGGTTTATTTATCACAAAGTAATTCAGTTCAGTTTCCGTAAAACTAAATTCTTTAATTCAGTTCAGTTTCCATAAAACTAAATAAAACTTAACAAAAAGAAAATAAAATTAAAAACATACACAAAAAACTGAAATTGTGATTCTTAAGTTAAAAAATCAATAAAATAAACTTAAAAGAAGAAAAAATCGCACAAAAGTTTTGACTGAATCAAACTGAATCGGAACGTCAACAAAACAACAATATTTTATACACGAAAACCAAGGATAAAGGATGACTAAATGTGCACCGAAGGCAAAATTTTTTTAAACAAAGTGCAGCGCAAAATATAAAACAAGAGCTGCACAGTCTTAAATGAAAATTAATTTAATTTTTCGAGCTCTTTACATTCCATAAATATGGTAGAAGTACCATGAAGGGTTAAATATATGAAGCAAGTATCGTTTTTATATAAAATATCCATCCCAACACACTTCTAATTCTAAGTTGTATTTCGTCTGTTTTACAAATCTCAGAAATTTTAACTTTAAAGTTACCCATAAGGTTGAACATATAAATAATTTGTAAAAGGTAATAATTTAAGATATCATTTTAATAGGAAGTAAATAAAAAACAACAAAACATGACGAATCTTGTTTACAAGAAATTGTAAAATTTGTTTTTAGTCTTCTTTTCATAGAAAAGAAATGTTTTGCTAATAAGAATTGGAGTTTGAATTTAGACTTTGATTACAGACATTTTAGATTATTACACTGAAAAGTTATTTTTAACAGAGAACGCATTTCCGTTATCACTCTGTAATTAGTAATCATTAGTAGTGAAAAATGTGAAGTATGAATGAAATATGTGAGATTAGTCTTGAAGTAAGCTGCGTTATCAAAGTTCCGAAATCTTATAGCCAGATACTATCGGTTAGTAATATTGATTTGAATTAAGTCTAGCTAGAGTGGACTTTAATCTTATTACGATTATTAATTAATCAGTTGGCAATGTAATGATATGTCGGGCACCTGACATGTTTTATCGGAAATAAAATTTACTATATAATAACAAAGTTTTGCAAGAAAAGTTATCACTTTCATTTGTATATTGCTTTAACAAACAACTAAAGTTTAAAAAAATCAAAATGAAATTCGCATTGGTTCTCTTATTAGGACTCTTCGTCCTCCAAGTAAGTGATTCGCTATCCAAAACTTTATATAATTAACTATAAAACATATTTCTAATCAGGCTACTGCTTTCGAAGTTCAACACAAGGACCAAAAGGCTGTACCAGCACTACGAGATGGCCTTTGGGACAAACTTAAGGAATATATTGAAGCCATCATTCAGAAAGCTACCGAAACCATCAATTTGATTGTTGAAAAGGCCAAAGAAATCGTGAAAAACATCCAGGACCAAGTCAAGGCGCTCGTTGAAAAGGCAAAGGAAACTCTGAAGAAAATTGTTAAAAGCATTGAGGATAAGCTGAACGAATGGGCACAGCAAGGAGAAGTAGCTGCCGCTTGTGTTAAAAAGTATCGTCCAGAGTTGGATGCGGCCGTCGAACAGGCTAAAAAGGATATTGCAGATTGTGCCGCCCAGGCCTACAAACAGGCTCAAGATATCCTTGATGGAATCGTGGCTCATGCCAATGAAATCAAGGGTCACTTCAACGAACTCTGGAATGTTTTAGTCGAATGCGTTGACATTTTCCATCCTTTCGACTCAATTCGATGCGTTGTGGACAGGTCCAAGGATATCAGAGAATCCATTGAAAACATCCTTGCCAAGGCTTGGGAAAGTCTTGCAGAAGCGACTAAGAAGAGTGTTGCTATCGTGACTGAAACGAATGCATGCATTTCTGGTGCCGTCACTAATGCCCAATCCAAAATCGCTAAAATTTACGAAAAAATTGATCGGTGCATTGAAAATGGAAAGCACTAAGTGACTGCATAGAGTAAAAAAATAATCTAATATATTGTATTATTATTTATTAATTGAATTATTTTAATAAATTATTTATTATCGATTGATTTAAATTTGAGTCTTTTTTTTGTTATTTGAGTTTTGTTGATAAGAGTTTTCATACACGGAGAAAAAATGTTACTAGAGAAACATGTGGTAGAGTATGCCTCTAATACACATCTTTCTTAAATCTAGTAACATTTTTTTTTACTTATATGGAGATAATGTTACTTCTTTTTAACCCGATTATAGACGAAACATGTTTCTTAATTTCAGCTGCTTTATAAAAATCGGTTACTGAAATCAAGAAAAATGTTCTTAAAATTGGTTATATATTTCCAATGAAAGTCTCTATAAATCCGTTGTTGATATTAAGAAGTTTTTTTTTGAAAAATGTTTCCTTTTTTTATATTTTCATGGTTTTTTTTAAATATTAAAAAAAAAACTCCCGAAATCCTGAAAGCCGATTACTCTGCTCGTCCTAGAATCTTATGCGGAAGTCATAAAATCCAAATTTCGTTACTAATATAGGAATTATAGTTCGTATGCTGTATTGCTTACATTCACATTCCTATTATGTATGATATTTGGTAACAAAAGAATGTTATATGTGGCTCACCGTCACATTGTCAAAATCAAAAGAAAAGCAAATGACGTTTTGCGGAATAGTATTTGGAGTACAACTTTGTCGCCGTAATCTGTCGTCGTATATGTTGTGTCGGGCCAATGATATTATGGCCTTAACTAATATTTACAGTATTCCCCGGATTACTGCACATGGGATAAATCCTGGATTTCTTGTGCAGTTACGAGGGTTTGCGCTTGTCCGAAACTCCATTAACAGCAAAAATTGTGCACTTATGCGGGACTCTTTTAACTGCACGAACTTGTGCACTTATCAGGGCTCCAAATTGTAAAAAATAGTGTATTTACTTTCTAGGATTTTGAGATCCCAATAAAAAAATTTGCCCTGATTTCTACCCTTTCCCTATACACACGATCAAGAAAATATGACAAAATAAAATATTAAAAATTAAATGGAAAAAAGCACTTGTGCACTTATCCGGGGGAAAATATATGACAGAGAAACTTAATTTAAGCCTTTTTTTGGTGCAATAATAAGGGTTTTGCTCTTAAGCGGACTGCAGTTAAGCGATAACTATTGTATGGAATTCTCGAAAATGTGCACGCGGTTCGAATTCCCGTTGCACTTAAAAGGGTTGTGCAGGTATCCGGGGATTACTGTAGTAAATATTAATTCATTTTTTTGGGCATGAGCAGAGCAATCGGCTTTCAGAATTACGGGAGTTTTTTTTAAATATTTAAAAAAAACTATGAAAACAAAAAAAGTAGACATTTTTTTTCAAATCTTAATATCAGCAACGGTTTATAGAGACTTTCATTGGAAATATATAACTAATTTTAAGAACATTTTTCTTGATTTCAGTAACCGATTTTGATAAAGCAGCTAAAATTAAGAAACCTGTTTCTTAATTTAAGTAACCGATCTCTATAATCGGGTTAAACAGAAGTAACATTATCTCCATATAAGTAAATAAAAAAAATGTTACTAGATTTAAGAAAGATGTGTATTAGTGCCATACTCTACCACATGTTTCTTAAACCCCTTATCAACAAACAAAAATCAAATAGCAAAAAAAAGACTCAAATTTAAATTAATCGATAATAAATAATTTATTAAAATAATTCAATTAATAAATAATAATACAATACTTTAGTTATATTTTTTTACTCTATGCAGTCAGTGCTTTCCATTTTCAATGCACCGATCAATTTTTTCGTAAATTTTAGCGATTTTGGATTGGGCATTAGTGACGGCACCAGAAATGCATGCATTCGTTTCAGTCACGATAGCAACACTCTTCTTAGTCGCTTCTGCAAGACTTTCCCAAGCCTTGGCAAGGATGTTTTCAATGGATTCTCTGATATCCTTGGACCTGTCCACAACGCATCGAATTGAGTCGAAAGGATGGAAAATATCAACGCATTCGACTAAAACATTCCAGAGTTCGTTGAAGTGACCCTTGATTTCATTGGCATGAGCCACGATTCCATTAAGGATATCTTGAGCCTGTTTGTAGGCCTGGGCGGCACAATCTGCAATATCCTTTTTAGCCTGTTCGACGGCCGCATCCAACTCTGGACGATACTTTTTAACACAAGCGGCAGCTACTTCTCCTTGCTGTGCCCATTCGTTCAGCTTATCCTCAATGCTTTTAACAATTTTCTTCAGAGTTTCCTTTGCCTTTTCAACGAGCGCCTTGACTTGGTCCTGGATGTTTTTCACGATTTCTTTGGCCTTTTCAACAATTAAATTGATGGTTTCGGTAGCTTTTTGAATGATGGCTTCGATATATTCCTTAAGTTTGTCCCAAAGACCATCCCGAAGTGCTGGCACAGCCTTTTGGTCCTTGTGTTGAACTTCGAAAGCAGTAGCCTGATTAGAAATATGTTTTATAGTTAATTATATAACGTTTGGGGATAGCGAATCATTTACTTGGAGGACGAAGAGTCCTAATAAGAAAACCAATGCGAATTTCATTTTGATTTTTTTAAACTTTAGTTGTTTGTTAAAGCAATATACAAATGAAAGTGATAACTTTTCTTGCAAAACTTTGTTATTATATAGTAAATTTTATTTCCGATAAAACATGTCAGGTGCCCGACATATCATTACATTGCCAACTGATTAATTAATAATCGTAATAAGATTAAAGTCCACTCTAGCTAGACTTAATTCAAATCAATATTACTAACCGATAGTATCTGGCTATAAGATTTCGGAACTTTGATAACGCAGCTTACTTCAAGACTAATCTCACATATTTCATTCAGACTTCACATTTTTTACTACTAATGATTACTAATTACAGAGTGATAACGGAAATGCGTTCTTTGTTAAAAATAACTTTTCAGTGTAATAATCTAAAATGTCTGTAATCAAAGTCTAAATTCAATCTCCAATTCTTATTAGCAAAACACTTCTTTTCTATGAAAACAAATTTTACAATTTCTTGTAAACAAGATTCGTCATGTTTTGTTGTTTTTTATTTACTTCCTATGAATTTACTGTCGGTCTGTCTGTCTGTCGGTCTGTCTGTATGTCGGTCTGTCTGTCGGTCTGTCTGCATGTCGGTCTGTCTTTCTGTTTTACGTATGTATCTTAAATTACTCAAGAATGCGTTGAGCTAGCGACTTGATTTTTTTTTTGTAAATTAGTTCTATAAAAATCGTAGTTTTCTATCAACGCTGGAAAAATAACGTTAGCTATAATTAGGGTGGTCATACGTCCCGGCTTGCTTTAACGACTTTTAAGTATCTCTAACGGATATTTGAAAAAATATATTTTTCACATAATTTTTCCGAAGCTAAATACTACTTTTGTGTTGATCACAACTGATATTTACTTTCTTCTACGTAGTATAATAAAGAAAGTATTGTATTCATGGAAAGTTTCGACCTATTTCCTGGGGACTGAGTCGATTGGTACATTAAGTTGGCTCTCCATTACCATGACTTTTCCCAACTGCAAAAAAATAGAGACACATTTATGTGAAGACACCTTGGCGAGAAAGGGAGACAGGAATCAACTGCAAAAATTTGTCGGCAACTGCAAAAATAATTTCCCCGCTTTTTTTATGGCGATTTTATGGTTACAGTTGACGGACTTGAACGTTTTTATAGCGATTTCTACTTAAATCACACATTGTCCCTGTAAGTGAATAGTGAGAACAGACACATACAAAGTGCTATTATAGCGTAGCTGTCATTTTTCATGTAATTCAAACACACACATGCAGCTGTATAGCTTTATTTCTATGCTAATTTGAACCTTATATTCATAGCATAAGGTTTGATATAATTGCTATAAAGTTGTTAAACTGGAAGGGAAAGCGTTTATACTAGTATTCAGTCATTCCTATTTAGATCTATATAAGTCTATCTTGCTCTAGTTTTCTGCATTTTTATGCAGTTACAGAAGTCATGGTAATGGAGATCCTCCTTTATTACAAAAATGTCTTTCTGTCTGTCAACCAAAAACTGCAAAAATACAAGGAATCGTTCTAAAAAAAAATTAAATTTTCAACTGAAAAGTGGAACTCTAAAATGTTGCCCGATTGGCCTTAAATTTTCCACAAATACTTCTTACAAAGGAAGGTTTCCGACCCGATCACCCCGATTTCGCTGAATTTTGTATATGTTATAGAAGACCGAAAAATAAATCTTGTCTTGGGCGAATAAGACATTTGAAGGGCTCGAGTAGTCAACAAAACACATTGGCGCATTTTTAAGGGAGTTTTTATTGGTATGTATTTCTACTCTTCGTGATCTTTCATTTAAGATACTTCATATCATCCTACCCCCATCAACAATTTCGAGCATTGAGACTAAACTAAATTTTATTCCAAGTTTGACAAGGGGAAAAAGGGTCGATTTTCCTATTATTTGACTTTTTCCGGTCAGATGCAAAAACAGGTGAACTTTAATTTTCATATGCCTTTCAAAATATGCAATTAGTTTTGAAGCCCAAAAATTATAGCGGTGAGGGGGACTGAAAAAAAACATGTTCTAATATATGTTCCTGTACCCTATCATATTATTTTTTTTTCGCAGTTTTATTCTATTCTCAAACGGAAAACTTCTGATTTTTGTTTCGTTTGAATCGGAATACTGGTTGCCGAGTTATGACCAAAAATCGTTTTTTTTTGCCGGGTTTCCCCCTCTAAACCGTTTTTTGGCAGATAATAAAATACATGTCGCTTAGTTTTCTGTCCTCTATAATTCCAGTAGCAACGAAATTCGAGAATTCAAACGATAAAAAACATTTTTTCTGTGTGACGAAATTTCATGAAAATTGGTTAACTGATTGTTAAAAAATCGTGTCAACAAACTTCGCCATCAGTGATTTCAATCAATTGAAAATTCTAAAAAGAAATCAATTTGTAAGCTAAAAAAAATATTTTTCATAACAGGTGGTAAAGATTTTTTCGCCGTAGGATGCATAAAAGCACTTTTAACATTTTCTGACCCAGAATTAAAAGACAAGTTTCATATCACAAGTCAATAGATTGACAAATTTTGATGATTTCTTATAAGCAAAAAGTAATAATTCAACATTTCGGAATTAATCTTAAAAGATTTAAGTAATTTTATTAAAAGGAAGTGGTCTTCTGATTAAATGCGGACTTTGAAAATAATCAGTTTGAAATTGAAATTCTGAACAAAAAAAACATTTTACACATACTTTATTTTAACACAAATCACACACCGATGCAATCAGTGATTTATGGTGTAATATGTGATTGGAGATTTTTCTTAATCTTACACGTGTTATCACAGATCGGAAACCTTACAGGTAGTAACTATCGGTACTCTGAATTAGTAATATTGATTTGAAATACGCCTTACTAGAGAAGACTTTAATCTCGACATATTTTTTTATTGGTAAATTGATAACGTAATGATTAAAACAGCGAGATTTTATCGAAAAATATTTTCTATATAATAGAAGATTTTTTCAGCAGAAATTATCACTTCTGCTTATACATTATTCGGTGAAACATCTGAAATTTAAAAAATAATATTAATTCAAAATGAAATTCGCATTGGTTTTCTTATTAGGACTATTCGTCCTCCAAGTAAGTGATTCGCTACCCAAAACTTTATTTAATTAACTATAAAACATATTTCTAAACAGACTACTACTTTCGAAGTTCAACACAAGGATCAAAAGGATGTGCCAGCACTTCGGGATGGCCTTTGGGACAAACTTAAGGAATATATCGAAGCCATCATTCAAAAAGCTACCGAAACCATCAATTTAATTGTCGAAAAGGCTAAAGAAATCTATAACAACATCAAGGATCAAGTCAAGGCTCTCATTGAGAAGGCGCAGGAGACTTTGAAAAAAATTGTCCAGGAAATTGAGGATAAATTGAACGAATGGGCACAACAAGGAGAAGCTGCCGCAGCTTGCGTAGATAAATATCGTCCAGAATTGGATGCAGCAATCGCACAGGCTCAAAAGGACATTTCAGACTGTGCCGATCACGCATACAAACAGGCTCAAGATATTCTTGATGGAATCGTGGCTCATGTCGATGAAATTAAGGTTCACTTCAATGAGCTCTGGGACGTTTTAGTCGAATGTGTTGACATATTGCACCCCATTGACTCAATCCGTTGTGTTATGGACAGGTCCAAGGAAATTAAGGAATCTATTGAAGGTATAATTGCTAATGCCTGGAACAGCCTTGCAGAAGCTGCTGAAAAGAGCGTTGCCATCGTAACTGAATCGAGTGCATGTATTTCTGGTGCTGTCTCTAATGCTCAATCCAAAATTGCTGAAATTTACGAGAAAATTGAAAAATGCATCGATGCCACAAAATATTAATTTATCGAATTGTAGTAAAATGTAGTTTTTTTTATTATTTATTGCGCTAAATGTGATAATATAAAAATATATTGTTTAAAATCTTTATTGAATAAAACATTTTTAAAAAAATTAATGTATTTTACACAAGGATGGGATTCGAACAAAAATCGTTACGTTATAGACTTCATTACATAACAAAATTCAAATTTCGTTTTGTAACAATAAAAAATTTCATCAATAAGCGTGTTTTATGTTGGCCCAAGATTCCCCGTCCCATACACTCAACTTTTACAGCTACATTTACAAGTTTACATTGATACACTTGTTCCCACTTAGTGAATCTTTATATTTCCACTGAAAAAGTGTATAAGTGGAGACGTACCTTAAGCATAGATTAGAGACTTACTATAGATAAGACACAAACGTGGTTTTCCGTTTGCCGCCTGTAGAAAGAAGTAGTCGACAGCATCATTTCGTAATCGACAGCATCATTCCGTAGTCGACAGCATCATTTCTCTCTTTTTATCATTTAGCTCAAATGGGCTTATTGAAAAAAATCATTTTGTAATACTCGCACAGAACAAACCAAAATATTGGACCAACACATACACAAGGGCCGCCAGCGGCCTTTCACAATTTCTTCAACTGTCAATGGCGATAGGATTTTTTGGCAAAAAAAAAAAACACTTTTATTTCACTTGTTACGTTGCTTAAACAGAAAATATGCCTGGCAAGGAACATTTTAAATGCCTTGTTGCGGAATGTTCTGCCGACAATACGAAATATCCCGAGAGTTTTGCATTTCTCACACAAAAGCAATTAGTGTCTTTACAAAGCAAATGAAACAGACGATAATGTACTCTTCTTCAGAAAGAAATTTCTTACGGGTTTCCTAACTATATATCTCTAAACTATGCCTTAAGTGAGTAAATATTGCCACTTGTTAGTTGAAATAGTTGAAATAAAGGTACTAAAACTATAAAGATATCACGGATCGCAAAATCCTGAACTAAAAAATAACTTTATATATGAATCTGTATTCAGCATGGTCAAACAAGTAGAAATTAGTTGAAACTATTTCAAATACCATTTCACTATTGTCTAGTGTTATTAATTTGTTGTTCTTTTTACTTTCTTCTACGGAGTATAATAAAGTATTGTATTCATGAAAAATTTCGACCTCTTAATTTTGCCTAAAAAACATTTCCCGATCACTCCTGAGTCGATTGGAGTCATATTTAAAAAATGTCTTTCTGTCTGTCAGTCTGTCAGTCTGTCTGTCAGTCTGTCAGTCTGTCAGTCTGTCAGTCTGTCAGTCTGTCAGTCTGTCAGTCTGTCAGTCTGTCAGTCTGTCAGTCTGTCAGTCTGTCAGTCTGTCAGTCTGTCAGTCTGTCAGTCTGTCAGTCTGTCAGTCTGTCAGTCTGTCAGTCTGTCAGTCTGTCAGTCTGTCAGTCTGTCAGTCTGTCAGTCTGTCAGTCTGTCAGTCTGTCAGTCTGTCAGTCTGTCAGTCTGTCAGTCTGTCAGTCTGTCAGTCTGTCAGTCTGTCAGTCTGTCAGTCTGTCAGTCTGTCAGTCTGTCAGTCTGTCAGTCTGTCAGTCTGTCAGTCTGTCAGTCTGTCAGTCTGTCAGTCTGTCAGTCTGTCAGTCTGTCAGTCTGTCAGTCTGTCAGTCTGTCAGTCTGTCAGTCTGTCAGTCTGTCAGTCTGTCAGTCTGTCAGTCTGTCAGTCTGTCAGTCTGTCAGTCTGTCAGTCTGTCAGTCTGTCAGTCTGTCAGTCTGTCAGTCTGTCAGTCTGTCAGTCTGTCAGTCTGTCAGTCTGTCAGTCTGTCAGTCTGTCAGTCTGTCAGTCTGTCAGTCTGTCAGTCTGTCAGTCTGTCAGTCTGTCAGTCTGTCAGTCTGTCAGTCTGTCAGTCTGTCAGTCTGTCAGTCTGTCAGTCTGTCAGTCTGTCAGTCTGTCAGTCTGTCAGTCTGTCAGTCTGTCAGTCTGTCAGTCTGTCAGTCTGTCAGTCTGTCAGTCTGTCAGTCTGTCAGTCTGTCAGTCTGTCAGTCTGTCAGTCTGTCAGTCTGTCAGTCTGTCAGTCTGTCAGTCTGTCAGTCTGTCAGTCTGTCAGTCTGTCAGTCTGTCAGTCTGTCAGTCTGTCAGTCTGTCAGTCTGTCAGTCTGTCAGTCTGTCAGTCTGTCAGTCTGTCAGTCTGTCAGTCTGTCAGTCTGTCAGTCTGTCAGTCTGTCAGTCTGTCAGTCTGTCAGTCTGTCAGTCTGTCAGTCTGTCAGTCTGTCAGTCTGTCAGTCTGTCAGTCTGTCAGTCTGTCAGTCTGTCAGTCTGTCAGTCTGTCAGTCTGTCAGTCTGTCAGTCTGTCAGTCTGTCAGTCTGTCAGTCTGTCAGTCTGTCAGTCTGTCAGTCTGTCAGTCTGTCAGTCTGTCAGTCTGTCAGTCTGTCAGTCTGTCAGTCTGTCAGTCTGTCAGTCTGTCAGTCTGTCAGTCTGTCAGTCTGTCAGTCTGTCAGTCTGTCAGTCTGTCAGTCTGTCAGTCTGTCAGTCTGTCAGTCTGTCAGTCTGTCAGTCTGTCAGTCTGTCAGTCTGTCAGTCTGTCAGTCTGTCAGTCTGTCAGTCTGTCAGTCTGTCAGTCTGTCAGTCTGTCAGTCTGTCAGTCTGTCAGTCTGTCAGTCTGTCAGTCTGTCAGTCTGTCAGTCTGTCAGTCTGTCAGTCTGTCAGTCTGTCAGTCTGTCAGTCTGTCAGTCTGTCAGTCTGTCAGTCTGTCAGTCTGTCAGTCTGTCAGTCTGTCAGTCTGTCAGTCTGTCAGTCTGTCAGTCTGTCAGTCTGTCAGTCTGTCAGTCTGTCAGTCTGTCAGTCTGTCAGTCTGTCAGTCTGTCAGTCTGTCAGTCTGTCAGTCTGTCAGTCTGTCAGTCTGTCAGTCTGTCAGTCTGTCAGTCTGTCAGTCTGTCAGTCTGTCAGTCTGTCAGTCTGTCAGTCTGTCAGTCTGTCAGTCTGTCAGTCTGTCAGTCTGTCAGTCTGTCAGTCTGTCAGTCTGTCAGTCTGTCAGTCTGTCAGTCTGTCAGTCTGTCAGTCTGTCAGTCTGTCAGTCTGTCAGTCTGTCAGTCTGTCAGTCTGTCAGTCTGTCAGTCTGTCAGTCTGTCAGTCTGTCAGTCTGTCAGTCTGTCAGTCTGTCAGTCTGTCAGTCTGTCAGTCTGTCAGTCTGTCAGTCTGTCAGTCTGTCAGTCTGTCAGTCTGTCAGTCTGTCAGTCTGTCAGTCTGTCAGTCTGTCAGTCTGTCAGTCTGTCAGTCTGTCAGTCTGTCAGTCTGTCAGTCTGTCAGTCTGTCAGTCTGTCAGTCTGTCAGTCTGTCAGTCTGTCAGTCTGTCAGTCTGTCAGTCTGTCAGTCTGTCAGTCTGTCAGTCTGTCAGTCTGTCAGTCTGTCAGTCTGTCAGTCTGTCAGTCTGTCAGTCTGTCAGTCTGTCAGTCTGTCAGTCTGTCAGTCTGTCAGTCTGTCAGTCTGTCAGTCTGTCAGTCTGTCAGTCTGTCAGTCTGTCAGTCTGTCAGTCTGTCAGTCTGTCAGTCTGTCAGTCTGTCAGTCTGTCAGTCTGTGTACAAGATTTCTCAAAAACTAATAGAGCTAGAGCCATGAAATTTTATAGGCATGTTGGGTCCTGAAATGGGACGATCCTATCAACTTTTGGTGGAAATCCGTTAACCGGAAGTATCCAAAATGGCGGTTTTTCAAAAATCGCAATTTCGTTTTTCTCGATTTACTCCCAAACTACGCGTTTTTTAGTGGCCTTAAGTATGACAAAACTTGGAGAAAATAAAATTTCCCACACTTTTGTCTTTAGCTATAATTCGATATCTCAACCTGTTATCGAGATAAACCGTTATTTCCAAAAAAAACAGTTTTTTGCGATTATCTCGAAAACTAACGGGTTTTTGCTGACTGAATGTATGAAATGAATTAATGAGAATGGCATTCTGCACAATTTTGTTTCTTACCGTTATCCGTTATCTTTTACCGTTATTGAGATATTTTCATTAATATGTAAAAAATCATATTTTGCGAATAATTTGCAAACTAACGGTTTTACGACAAATCACTTCAAAGACCAATTAAAGATGTTAACATTTTCTACATTTTTGCCATTTACCGTAAATTGATATCTTTTACCGTTCTCAAGTTATCTCAAATTTTGTACGTTTTTGATATTTTTGAATAAACCAACAATTTATTGGGAGGTTGTATTGGGTTGACAATACGACAGGGCTATAACGTAAATTGCACAGGGTCGTAGATTTTGTAGAAGAAAGTTTTGTGTTGACCACAACTGATATTTTTAAATTCGTATTCTGTGATGGCATTATAAAATTATTTTAAGAATTATTATTTCAACAAATCCAGACAAAGTAATACTTTTCAGAGTCATCGACAATTTTTTTATGAATTTTATACGCTGCTACCCTTTAGTACACGAACTTCACAACCCAAATGTAAAATGACATTAACAAAAAATATAGAAATCCTTTTATGTTATGTTATGCCTCATGGCAGGAAAATTTTTCTGTTGAAAGCCATAACATAAAATTTCACATGCAGAATAGGACTTTAGATAACACAAAAAAAAAAGATTTTAAAAAAATCCGGCCAGAATAGAGTCCATTACAGGTAAACCTCCTACAACGCGCTAACTTTAAAACGCAGTTTCGTTTCAACGGGGTTGAAAAGTGCGGTAATTTTCCTACAACGCGATTTTTGGCACAACGCGGTTTCTAAATTATATTTTTCACGTAAACGAAGAGGTTTTTTTTGTACTTTTTATGGAATTGCAACGACGCACAAGCTTAAAAAAATTGTGTTGACAATACACATTGAACTACGTTAAGGGCGGTTTTCACAATGTCCGGTTAGCGTTGGAATTAACCTCCAGTTACGAAACCTGCGGTTAAGTTTACGGTCACTGTAAAGTGCCAGTTAAAAAAATTTCTTTTCACCAAGTCACGGTTAAGTTACATCCAGTTAAGACAAAATTGTAGTAGAATTGTGTAATATCTAATACATCTAATGTCAAAAAACTCAATGAAAATAAGCGGGAAAAGTGATGAGTGATTGTTATTATTAATAAAAATAATAAAATTGAAAAAAGAAAGAGATTTCCAAATTTCACGTCTAAGAAAGAAGAGATTTTATTAAGTTTAATTGAAAAATATGATAAAATCATAGAAAACAAGCAAACGGACGCTGTAGTGTGGACAAAGAAAAAAGAAACATGGGACAAAATAAATCAAGAATTTGAACTGCTCACACCCTGACCTTTCGGTTTTAGCTTTTATTTCATTTTCAACCTTTCCCAGCACAAAAGAAAACGTATTTTTTGATAATCGGAATCTTCTAATAAATTCTTCTTCAGCATATTCCGCATAGTAATCAACTCGGTTCCTTATTTTTCTTTCTTTTCTTATCACAATTTCTTGTGTTTCACTTTCATCACTTGAAACATCACACATTAGCATAATATGCATAGATCTTTTCGTCATAACTTCGATTTAATAGAAATTACAATTCACTTTATTGCGACCAAATCCAAATATCAATCTATCAGTTAAGTGCTAAATCGGCAGAAATTCTTTCAGTTAAGTTAACTGCCAGTTAAGGGGAAGTTTACTGATAGATTACCACTAACCGGAGATTGTGAATAGGGGTTTTTCAATAACCGGAGGTTAAGTTCCGGTTAAAACGTTAACCGGACATTGTGAAAACCGCCCTAAATGTTAATTTTAAATAAATTAACTGTCACAACAAAATACTGGAATTGATGCGTTTTTAAGGCGCGACATGTATTTTGCGGCATCTTGTATTACTTGAGCGTTTTGCCGCATAGACTCCACCGGGCTACAAATTTTTTTTTTAAACAACTTTAGAATCTTTAATAAACATTCAGAGAGATAGGAAAACAAAATTAATATAAAATTATTGAAAATACCAACAAAGTAAACCATTTTAAGATCACATTTGAAAATTATTTGCCAAAAAAAAAAACATCTGCCACAAAAAAAAATCATGGAATTACTGCATTTAATATTGATATATGTAACTTATATTCTCACTTTATACCAAAATGAAAACCTTAAAAAATTTATTTGCCACACCATGGTTTTTTTTTTGTAACATAAATAAGAAAATACCAAAGAAATAGAAACTTCTACTTTCGTAATCTTCCAGAGACTCCAGGAGACATAAATCATGATGGAAATTTTTATGTGCCCATAAAAGGACAGGATGGGAACATTCAGTCGCCAGATAACTGCAAAATAAGAGTTTGATCCTTCTCTAGTTGTTTCCCTCTCCGAGAAACGAGGCACAAATCGATTGACTTCTCGACAGGATATTTGAATAACGTTCTCATGAATCAATGGAAAATTTGACACTTTGCCTGATTTTTCAACCTTCCCTTTTGTTCCTGTCCGCTCACCAAAAACCGGAGTAAGGTTGAAATTTATTCATTCGCCTGGCATCTTCCACCCCCAACATTTTGTATTACACCATCGTATCGCCACCCGCTATGTAGCAACATAAACGCGAAATATATTTGAAGGGAAGGGGGAGATATTTCAGAGTTCAATTGTGTATCCGTATGGCTCGCTTCCTAAATCTTAGGTGATTTTGCCTTTGTAACGAAAAATTGGTTGGAAATTTCGTTCTTGCGGTCCAATAAAGTCACCCACCACAAGAAAATCCAGAACAAAAAAGTTCTATCCAGAATCGCGAATTCCTTCTGGTACCACATCCTCTGCGATCCGATCCTTGTGAAAAGATTTGGCTCAATTGAACATATAGAAATGTCGGGAAAGTAAACTGTAGACAATAAACAAAAAGAAAAGAAAATATAAAAGTCTAAAATGAAATTTATGTTCGTTGCCTTGGTATAAGTGATCGGGAAAATGAATTATAAATGGAGGACTGTGTCTGACTATTTTTGCCATTAGAGATTAACGAGCAAAATCGATGGAATTTCATTCCAATGAAATTTGCTCCTAATCTACATACTAAATGGTAAAAGTGCCTCTTTCAGAAATTGATATTATTCCAATAAATCGATTATACTTAGAAACTGTATAGCGATATATTAATTTGTTCCTATACCAAGTCTTTATATAGGTCTGTATTTTATTTCTAAAGAGCCATGGTCTGGTATTACGTATATTAGATAATAAAAATTAATTTGAAACAAAAATATACTGCAATTGTCTGGGCCAGCCGTCAAAAACTCTATACGTGGACGGACAAAATTTTAATGAAAAAAATCCATTTGCATGGACGAGGAAGGAAGGAGTGGTCCAACTGGATTTTGATGTATGGATAAGTTATGTAGAATCATATTCAGACATATTTTACCCTCTTATTTGTTTCAATACAACTCGCCATTTTCGAGAAAATTGTAAAAAACAGTATTGTTTGTGGATTGGGTAAGGGATAGTCCGATTTCGTCCTTCTTTGCTGAGCTGTACATTAAATACATTAAATACCCATATAAGGGAAATGGTCAGCGGTAGTGTGGCAAATAACCGCCCGTGTAACCGAAAACGTTATAATTAGAGCTGCAACGAGTAGTGTATTCGGCCAAAAACCGAATAACGAATATTCGGCCTAATATATATACGTAATCGATCCGTGATCAGTCCTATTTTGTGGGATTTATCGTATTAAAAAAGAAAAAATACTTTTTTCCATACAATATAATTGTATATAAAAAAGTACTACAATACAATATATATAATGTGAATTGAATATAAAAGTTTCGAAAAATTCTGTGATATTGCAAAAATCGGATGAGGGATATCTGCGAATTAAAGAGCCTGTTTACACGACCACCTATTTACTCTCCTTTTCCGCTCCTTTTTCCGCTCCTTTATTTCGTTCGTGTTTAGACGCAGATTTTTAACGAACGTATTTTGGTTCCTTTTGGAATGCGCGAAAATGGAATCTTCGGATCAAATTAGTTTACATTTCTTGTATTAAGAGTTTTATTGACCTAATTGGATTAATTCCAATGTTTGCACTTTATTCCACAATGACATTATCTCCGCTAAATAATCACAGTCGCTAAAACAATTATAATCGAAAAACCAAACAACAATTGAGGCGTTAAAAGCTAGAGTGGACCAACCCACATGTCGAAATCGTGAATTTTTTTTGTGTTTGAATCACTATTGCGAGTGAGTTTCTAGATAAAAATGTTTGGATGCACAAAAGAACATTTCAACATTGAGTAATAAAGTCCACACAATTTTTTTTCTCCAAAAATTTACAGTAAATAATAGTACAAAAGTGAAAAAGCTTCAAAAACTCGATTATGTGGGTTGGTCCACTCTAGCTTTTAACGCCTCAATTACACTTGACAAAATATTTAAAACCATACCAACGAAATGCATAGCAACGAAACACCTTAACAACCAATCAGGCACCGTTCCGCTTTATTTTCACGGTGGGAATTTTAGTTTTCGTTCGTCTTTTCCTATCGTCATTCCCACAGTACCCCGCGTCATACAACTTTAACGAAACGAACGAAAACACGTCGCGTCTAAACAGGCTCTAACTCACTGAATTATTAGACAAAAATTGAAACAATTGTTATTTCAAAAACAATAGTTTTTTTTTGTGGCCACAATACTAATATTTTATATTTTGCAATGTTCTTTGTCCAAAATAAATTTTAAAATGTGGAGAGGAAGGAGCGGTGCAATTTTCGAGTAACGGGAAGTTATGTAAAATCGTATTCCAAGCACATTTGCCTTAACAGCAGGGATTTTCCATATCGTAATGTTTCCCTTATCGTAACGTTTCCCTTATCGTAACGCAATGAAATAACGATATTCCGGTATTTTCCTCAAAATTACGTTATAATATTACAAAAAATTAATTCTGTTACTATAACGAAAAACATAACGAAAACCGAAAAAAATGATTTCGTTTTTTCGTTTTTTTTATTTTTTATTATTTTTTTGTGAAAAGTTCATCAATTATAATCCCACAGATCTACAACCTGCATAAAATATAATTAAAAAATATTGGGGTAGATGTTTTAATCATATTTTGATTCTAAACCGGATTTTGTTTTGGCCAAATTCGCTCTATTTCTGGAGATACGAAATCTTTTAAGCAACTTTTCTGATATCGAAATATTTTCTTTTTAGTATCTCCAGAAGTAGAGTGAATCTGGCGAAAGCAAACTCCGACTCAGAATCAGCGACGTTAAAATAGCCTGAAATTCTATGAAATTCTTGATATTCTATGAAATTCTTGATACGGCCACAAAAAATGTCACTTTCGTTGGGCAAATCTTTTTTAATAAACAAAACTTTTTTACGATTTCTTTTCCTTTTAAGTTTTTTATTGATTTTTTAACTTAAGAATCACTATTTTAGTTTTTTTGTTTTTATTTGTATTTTCTTTTTAATAATTTTTTTTAAAGAATTTATTTTTATAGAAACGCAAAAAACCTATTGTATTTTTTTCGAAAATTTTGTTGGGGCCCGCAAAAATTTATGCGAAAATTTGAAAACCAATCGACTTTCACATGTTTTTTTTTAATAAAAACTCGATGGAGGTAGAAACTTTTGAAAAACTGCGTCGCAGGCGATTTCCGGCTTCAAGGCTATCGAAAAATCCGCGACGAAAATTTAAATTCCGGAACGCCGCACAATGTGTCATCTGACCAATCTAGGTGGACAAAAGTCATTACCAGATTCCCACCAATGAGCTAAAAATTAATGTAAACAACACCTTCAAACTTCCAAAACCGACTATTGTTTATGTCTAACATCTTACGGTAATTAAAGATAAGGATTTAAAGTTGAGTCAATTGTTAAGTGCAATTGTAATTATACGCCAGTCACATTTTCGCGATACTTTGTGCACCAGCTTACTGTGTCAGTTTGCAATTGTGAAATATTTTTATTAATAGATCTTATTTCTGAGGGCAAGTAATATATTTTTTTCAATTAATATTAATTTGTATGTTATTCAAATAATATGAAAGAATGTGTTGAAAGTATAGGTAAAATACATGTTATTTTTTCTTTGTTTCACAACTTTCAAAGTCTGGAAATAATATGTACCCACATGTACCCGGGCTAAATTTTGCATATATTCTAGCTGCATCATTTTTCTTTATAATAGTATAAATTTTAGCCAGCACACTCAAGTACAACTATATTTTTTTGTTTTTTTAAGAAAACCTTTACTGATAACTGATACCTCGGATTCCGATGGGGAACGTTACTCATAAAATTATTTTATTAATATGAATATTGTATTCAATGTAAAAAAATGTATTTTAAGATACTACGATTTTTACATTTCTTGTATTATGGATTTTTAGGTTATTTTAGTATTTTTTTCGAATTTTTATAACTTCATAATCCTGTAACTAATTTCCTTAAAAAATAATAAAGAAAACATTAGAAAAATGATTTATATTATTTTAATACTAACATACTAATTGATACGAATGCAACACTGCCGAAAAATAATTTTGTCCAGCTAGGTTGTTCTACGCGACACACTGTGCGCCGGCGCAAGATGCCTAAATCGCGAACTGTCTCCCCGAATTCGGGACCTTTGATCACCCCAGTTATTGTTTTTTGAAGCCACCATATATTTTGTTTTTTGCTCGTTGACTGTAAGTTCAATTTCGACCACAGCGTTTTCCATGGCTTGGGAATTTTCTCTAAGTAGGCCTTCATTTCTGGCGTTGAAATCTATGTTATCAGAATAGTTTATAATCTCGCAAGATTTTTCTCGATACCAAAGTTTCGTGATGCGAATCCCAGGATAAAATTAAACAGAAGTTGCGCTAATCCATTTCTTTAGCGAAACCCCTTTTTGGTTTTCAAATGGATCGGAAATATCGCTACTAAATCGGACTGTTCTTTTAACATCTGATAGGAGGAGTTTTGTCAGAGTTAAAACTTTGTGCCGTACCCCAAAATGGTTTTGTTCATGCAGTGATGAACAGTTTTCAAAAAAAAATAGGCCAGTTTTCAAAAAAAAATAGTGGTAATGGGATACGTGAAAAATACTAGCCCTCAAGAAGGTACGCCAAACAAAAATGTTGTGAAACACTGTAATAAAGTACAAAAAATGTAAAACAGAGCCATCTGTTTTTTTTTTTAAACTTGTCGGAACATTCAATTTCTTTCTGGTTTTGTCTAAAAAAAAATTTTAGGCATTTAGGCAGTAAATTGATTTCCAATTTGAAAACATTTAGTAGGTTTTGAAAATTGGTTTGCGTCTTCGATTTATCTCGGTTGGTATATGTACTTTGCTTCGTTCAAATAAAAGCCCGCTAAATTTAAACTTTGCTTAAAGTATAAGGAACTCAATTAATTTCAGTTCCAATGTAAATTCGAATGAAAAGACTTACTCCCATCCTCTTACTTCCATCCTCTTTCTTTCTACAGTCAAATGGATGACGTCAAGTACAAGGATTGATACCAATTTCACGATTGTAAACTAACACAAAAATGATTAATCACAAATAATAATAACATTGGGTACTTGAGTTCCGTATCTTTTGCTTTCCTTTTGCATTTTTAACCACTTCTTACACCAATTTCGAAAAAATCTCCCCTTGGTGATCGTCTTTATCAAGAGTGCCTTCAGCCAGTGGATCAAAGAACATTTTAAAATAACAGACGTCTGTACCAATAACGACAATACTCTTCGGTATCTATTAATATATAAGAAAAGTTTTAATTGCAATACTGAGCCGGTCAGAGTCACACAAAATTTCAAGGTCCTATAGAGACTCCGACTGAAAACTCAACAATGCACTTAACGTTTTTCTTATACCATTACTAAAGGATATTGTCGTTATTTATAAAACCTATTTACTTGTTTGATATATGTATTTTGTATTTTTTAGCAAACATGTTTTTTTAAATAATATTTCTATTTCAATTTTTTTAATTGTTATCACAATGCTACATTATGAAGAAGAAGTCTACTGTTTTTAATAGCTAATTATGCATTTTTTAAACTTTGCACATAAGGGGGCTAGCAATTAAGCAAGCAATCCCTACCTATTGGTTCATTAAAAACGTTTCAGTCGCTCAGACGATAACAAAAGGGGGCTAGGGAACAAGGCCAGTGGAAGAGTTAAACTATAAAGCGATTGCTGGAGAAAATCCCCACCTATGAGAGAAAACCGCATCGAAATCCGAATAGTCGCTCAAAATATACCAAGAGAACGCGGAACTAATAAAGTCAAACTACCAAATAATTGGTAGATGAATTTCTTACCCTGGCGAAACTCACATCGAAATTGGAAGATAGCAACAAAGGGGGTGACATTAGTGTACGCTATATAAATTGGTTATTTTCGAGTCAAGACCTTTCATTTGCTACCCATATGGACATATATTTCCTATATGCAAATATTAAGCATTCTAAAATGTGTCAATACTTGATCCCTTAGTAGATTTCACTTTGAAGTGCCAGATTTACCCAGGTAGGCGGTTGGGCCAGATGCTACTGTAGGTAAAATTGGATATACACTTACTTTGTGATTAATTATTTTTAGTAAAGTACGCTTTGCTCTATATTGAATATTCAACTTTGACTTAAAAGTCATTCAATAAATTATTGTGAAAGATACAACATTGTTCTTTTAATTATTATTTAAATTACGTGCCCTACACTACAAAGATCGGTTTGTAATTCCAATAATTCGGTCTCATGAATATGCTGTTTTCCAACAACGAATTACCCGCAAAGATGAAGGCAAGACTACAAGTAAGAACTTATTTAAAAAGATTTAATCCCTCATTGGCTTCACTTTAATTTGTAAAAAGATATTACTATTATAGTATAGAACTAGCTTTTATATCATATTCTAAAACTAATAATCAGCGAGTCGTAAGCGAAAATACATAAAATTCGACTTGCAGAAATTCTAAATTTATGGAGGACAAAAAAGTCATTCAACCGGATAATAATGTAAATATTTTTATATTTGCTCTTAAAACGTGTTTTAGAGTTAAAATAACGAAATTAAAACAGTACGAGGAACTCGGTCGAGTTCTAGAATATCATATACTATTTAGTTCGAGCATTAAGCTTAGTGCACACGATATGATCACTGTTCATATTTATGAACATACGCATATGTTGCTAATAAGCTTCAAATGCTCATATGTTCATACAATATATGAAAGGTGTTCACACGATATGAACATTTTGTCCCAAAGCTTCAAATTTTTAGGTGTGTTCATATGTGCTCAAATGCATTGTGTTCATATTTTTTCTGCGCGTATGAACCACTGTTCAGACGATATGAACGTTTTGTTCAAATTACAGATATGAACAATCTTTAAGAACATTTGAGCACACTTTTGAACATTTGTGCTTGAAGGAGCATTCAGGCGGCGGGAGGCGAAGACCAAACTGGTCCATGTATTTAAAGTCCATGAACAGAAAAGTTCTAAATTCGAATCGAATTATTTTACCCTGAGTGGGATTTGAACCACTGCTTTTTGGATCACAAGGCAGGCACTAAACTGACTGAGCCATCCACGCCACAAAGCTAAAACCTACTAGAACCAAATAAAAACCAGAAAACATCAATTTACCTACAAATTTGACTCAAAATTTTACATTTGAACATGTTGAAAACTTAGCCCATGTTCAAATATCAGAGCATGTTCATATCTGTGATCATACGTACGAATTTTACAAACTGGGATCATACGGTCCCAAAATAGTGTTCACACGGTATGAACAGGTCGTGTTCATACGTTTGCTCACGGTATGTTCAAATGTGTTCATATGCCTTGTGTTCATACGTATGAACACAAAAATATGGTGTTCAGACGATATGAACACGTTTGGGACACATTTTTGCTCAAAAATATGAACAGTGATCATATCGTGTGCACTAAGCTTTACTATCGAATCGAGTAGCTTCTTGTATCGAATTCTGGAACCATTTTGTGAGTACAATAGGGTCGCGTTAACGTGAATACATATCACAGGGAATTTATGTAACTCCTTGTTAACAGTTATATAACAGTTGTATAACACTTTGAAAACATTCCTGGAAAATTTGAGAGCATTCCTGTATTTCCATGGGAAATGTTCCACCGAAATTTCCCAACTTATTCCTCCGCGGTATGTTTTTCCTAGACTATCTCGTGCAGGTGCCAGTGTTGGGCAAAACGGCGTAAAAAACAGTTTTTTACATTTTTCACGTAAAAAACGTAAAAAACGTAAAAAACTGGTAAAAAACGTAAAAAACCGTAAAAAACGTAAAAAATAGTAAAAAACCTAAAAAATGGGACATCGCAGTTCCTACAAAGTATGACAGTCTGTTTTAAAGTTTTTCTCAGCATTTTATTAGAGTTCCTATACTATAGAGAGTGGACATCAGCACTTAATAGACTGTACTACTGAGTAGGACAGTCTATTAACTCAAATTAGAACAGTTGTTTGAATGGTATTTTTCCAGTTTTTAGAATTTCTTTTCCCTTTTTCCAGTTTTTTTCAATTTCCGCCTTCGGAATGAGTCTCCTTGTGTTTAAAAACGATTTTTTGATGCAAACTTTAAAATTACGCTTGTTGCTGCAAGAACTAGTCCAAATATGTTTCTTTAACCCTTTCATGCATACATTTTTCTATGGAATTAATTTTCACCGTTTTTTGGTATCCGAGGGTTTTTGGGGTCGCTGATTACGAATCTGAATTCAAAACTTCAAAAATCAAAATGGCGGATCCAATATGGCGGTCAAAAAAGATAAAATTCATTAGATTACGCTGAAAACTAGTACGTAATTTTATCTTTTTTGACCGCCATATTGGATCCGCCATTTTGAGTTTTGAAGTTTTGACTTCAGATTCGTAATTAGCGACCCCAAAAACCTTTATAAAGCTAATTACCGATTTTTTAACTGTAATAGATTTGCCTCAGTTACATTTAATCTGCAAAATAGCTACTTTTTTGCTCTTTATTTATTTATAAAATGCAGTAATTATAAAAAAAAGTGCATATTACTTTTTTTCATAGCAATTGATGTCCTAGGATACTTACGAAATGAATTTAGTCAATATAAGTGCATGAAATATATGTTATAATATTAAAAAACTGAATTAGAAAAGGTGTTGTTGTACAACAAAGAGTTAAAATAGCCCATATGTCGCAAATCTCTCCACATTATTCACATTAATTAACGTTAAAATGAGTAGGCGGACGTAATGTAATGACAGGATATAAACAGTTTTTGAACTCCGAGTTTAAAATCTTTTTCACTTTCAAGAGGAAATGCTTTTGAATACTTTTCTGTGTTTGCTGAAGACTATTAACCTTTTTATTGTTCTAAGATGATTTATTTACGAATAATTACTATATTTAGTGAATGGCTACTTATTAAATTTTTTATCATCAATGTTTTAGGTTTTTTACGTTTTTTACGTTTTTTACGTTTTTTACGTTTTTTACGTTAAAATTGAGGTTTTTTACGCGTAATTTTTTACGCGTAAAAAACTAGGTAAATTACTTTACGTAAAAAACCGGCACAACACTGGCAGGTGCACAGGCGCACGACTTCTTCCTTGAGCCTCCCCGTTTTTCTACAGTAAAGTGTAGGAGGTCCTTCATTCCGCGAATAACAAGATTTTCGAACGACTTACCGTCCGATGTGTCCCCCCCCTCCCCCCTCGTACAGTTAATAAATTCTTGGAAATGTTATCGGATTATTTGTCATCTAATAAAAATGATCCTTGTATTTTAGCAGGTGATGCTAACATTGATATATTAAAGTCTGTGTCTTCAACAATGCGGTATATAGAAATTCTTAACTCTTTCGACTTTGAGATTTGTAACAATACAATGACTAGATCAAGGTCTACTAACGTTTGGGGAAAAAAATACGAACAACTGAAAATGCAGCTCTGCACTTCGAAGTACATACATAATACAAACAAACCTTTAATACTAATTACACGACTCCCTAATAGTATATTATTAACCGTTAAGATTTAGGTTGTTTGTATTTTTTGTTTTCGAAATGTCACTAAATGAATTAGATCGTCGAAATATAATTTGTAAATTCTGTGCCAAAAATCCAGAAAAATCTAAAAATTACATTTTCCGGCACTTTTTCTCAATGGGGTTCAAAAAAACATTTATTTATAAAACAATTGAAGCATTTATAATAAAAAAAAACATGGCGAAAAAACAGATACTGGCAGAAAGTGCGCGTTGCAATCTAGCAAACTTCGTGCAAAATTAAAGGCTGAATTTGTGGGAAAAAGGGCAAAGTCATACAGGAAACTAGGGCGCAAGTATTAAGTGGATCACAAAACGATCAAATAATATTTAGGGGTTATGAATATAAATAGAAAAGCTAAAAAAAGTGCGCCATTAGATACCGAAAGTCAAAAAAATGTGATTAAGTCTAGATTGATGTTGCTATCCCAAAATTATTTTTCTATTAAATCTTCCTATATGTCTGTGATGGAAGACGAATTGTATTTTACAGTTGAAGGCAACGAATGGCAACAGCACTCATACTATGAGTGTGAAGGACAAAAATCACCAGACAAAGTGAGGTTTCTTAAAAAGACGAAGTTTCCCGGCAAGGTTTTGTTATGAGTCGCCATTAGCGAAAAAGGGGTGAGCGAGCCAGTATTTTTCAAAAGCGGTTTAGCAATAACTAAGGAGCTTCACATTAAAAACTGACTACCAAAACTTCAAAAATACATCGCAAAACATAACCAAACGGACAAACTGGTATTTTGGCCTGACCTGGCTCCTGCACACTACGCCAAGGATACATTGAGCGAGTTGAATCGACTTAAAATCGAATTCATTCCTAAAGAACAAAACCCACCAAATGTTCCACAACTGCGGCCCATGGAAAACTTTTGGGCGAATTTGAAAAGGAAGGTATACGCTAACGGTTATGGTTCAAAAAATTTGAATTCTTTAAAATACAAGATTAGGAAGGAGCTTAAGAACATGAACACGGAGGGAACTCTTCGAGCAATGAAAGAAGTTCCATTAAGGGTGCGAAGGGCAACCCGAATGTTGGCAAATTTTTTTTGTGAATAAAGTAGATCTACTAAGGTTTAAGTAAAATTAATTAAATTTGAATAATAAGGTTCTAGATTTTTTTTTAGCCTTTTTATTAACTGTTCGTATTTTTTTCCCCAAACGTTAGTTGTTTAGACCACATTTGCACAAATTTAGATTACCAGAACCTAAGCGACGATAGCCTTTTATTGGTAAATATAAAAAAAATATGCCAGGTGACACTTTCTGACGAAGTAAGAGAGGTTAAAGTAATTGATTATAACTCACTTGCGGAAAAATTTGATTCAATTGACATCTCAGAATTTACAGATGCTAATATATTTTATGATTTTATTCATGATAGTTTGTCTGCTGCAATTGATCAAGTCACGACCACAAAAATTATTAAAAGAAATACTCGGTCTCAAATTTACCCCCTGGATAAATAGAGATCTTCTCAAGCTCATTAAAATAAAAGAAAAATATTGGGAAGAAGATGATTAAGAATCCTCAAAGGTTGGACGTTAAAATGCAGTTCTTTAGAGTAAATAATCTGGTTAATAAGCTCACTAAGGTGAGCAGATAATCATACTTTGCCACAGGTGTTAAAAAGTGCCAGAATAATCAATCTAAAGTGTGGAAATTTCTAAACAATATCTGGGGGAAGAATGATAACTCAAAAATTGAATATTTAGTCACAGCTCAAGGGGATGAAGTGAGAATGAATGTAGATATTTCGAACGCACTAAGTTAACACTTCATTAGTCAAAATCTAAATTATTGTATTGATAACGCAGACTCAGATTTTAATTATTTTAACACAGTTTTTATTTAACGATGCCCCATCTAATTTTGAAGAAGTTAGTAGAAATTATTTCTAACTTAAAAACGGGTATAGTTTAAGTTTATTTATAGAAGAAAAATGAGCTCCCTGGAAATGTTCGAATCGGATGACGAAGTTTCGGATACAGATTACCGACAAATCAGGCGAAACTTGAAGACAATTCCAATCCTCTGGAATTGCCGGAAGAATTGTAACACATTTTTTATTTTACTATGTAAAATTATTGTTATGTTTTTTTCAGGTTTGTAAAAATTTTTCGCGTTAATAAAACGGCTTTTAGTTGGGTTCTGGAGCTCCTAAGCCAAAACCTTCCCTCCACTATGCGATCCACTTCTGTTCTTCCCATTTTAAAATTTGCGGGGACGTTGCGGTTTCAAATTGTTTTACATTAGTAATTTTATAGCTAAAATTTGTGATTATCAAATGTTACAATTGAAAGAATAGTAATAATAAACACCCTCGTTGATTTTCCATACATTTTCCATCCATCAATTACCGCTGTCGATCACAAAATAGCAGCCGACTTGAAATGTCACTTTTTGCGACAAATTTCGCAAAAAAAGGCTAACATGATTGGGTTTTTTTTACATAATCCCGATAACCAAATGAAGTGAAATTCGTCGATTCACGAGTCTTAAATAATCGGGGTGTGAGTAAATTTTTCAATGACAAGGCCTTTCTCTTTTTGCATCAATATGGGTTCAGGCAAGGATCCGGTACCAATTCAGCGATAGCCCAATTAGTAGACATAGTCTGTGCGAGTTTTAATGAGAAGCAGATAGTAGGATTATTCCTGGAATTGCATAAAGCTTTTGATAGTACCTATAGATTACCTACACAATATTGTTAAAAAAATTAGAAAAATATGGTGTACGAGATAAAGCCTTACGAGTTGTTCACTCCTACTTAACTGACAGATTCCAGTTTGTGGATTTTTTGCATTGACAATGCAAATGGTTTTCGACTGTGATTCAAATGAAATGAACATTTGTTTTGTTTTAGCTTTGCCTTTATCAGTCGTGAAAGTTTTTTCTGTTAAACCTGAATTAGGTCCAGTGCAACTGTGGCACTGTGTTATCACCGTGAAGGTTCATGTTTGTTTCGGGCTCAGGAGAGTGACGAAGCCCTCGTCAGACAGAGTAGTGTCAACTCCTCCTGCTCTCTATTACAGAAATTGTTTATTGGATGGATCATAGGAACTTACAAGAAGTTTATATATTCACCATCTGATTTAATTCGGCCAAAGGGTATATTAGATTTGCCTTACCGTTTGTAACGCAAAGATCCCATTATCACACACAAAAAGAAATTACACCAGTGTGTTTAGAATGATAAAAAAAAGTTGAATTTCGCATGTCCGTCCGTCCTTCCGTCTGTGGCGCGGATTGCAGGCGCACGGATTGAGCTAAGGACTTGAAATTTTGCGCAGATTGGTTTTTCGTAAAATGCAAGGCTAAGTTCTTTAATGGACAAAAATGGACAATTAGGGGGGTACCCCCATACGAACGAAAACGTTTTTTGCGAATATCTCAAAAACGGTGCATCTTATCAAAAAAGTGCCAGAACAAAAGTTATTTAGGATATGATTCTACATAAAACTCCCATACATCAAAATCCGATTAGAATTTTAAAAAATCTTATTGGAAAGTTTGACTTCAAAGTGCAATATTTTGGTACAACTGTTCGCTGTTCACTTAAATCACCATACGGATTTTCAATAATTGCCAGATTGGCTATATTGTATGTTTATTTTTATTCTGGAAATTTATAGAGCATACTCTTACTCATGTTGGCTATTTTGTTTTTATTAATCCTCGATATTGCTTGTGTAAATATTTAAGGATAACTTTAAAATTTTTTGAAATAATTAATCACCCCGATTGCGAGTGTCGTGTCGTTTTCGACAAGTCGTTTTACGTGTTGTTGTTGGTAGAAAAACACTAACAACAACACGTAAAACGACTCTTGTCGAAAACGACACGACACTCGCAATCGGGGTAAATATTAACCTGTAAATAACTTCATACTAGTTTTGAATTGTTAATAAATAATGCTTCAACAATGCCAAAGGCGCTGAAGCATGAACCCTATTGTAAAGTAGTTATAATTAATTATAAATACATAAAAGTTAAAAAAAAATGTTCCTCTGGCATTGGAGTAAGTTTTTTCTCTTTGATTCGCTCTGTCTTGGGAACGAAAACGTAATTTGGAGCTATTTCTCTAAGTAAGAATGGAATTTTTGGTGCGTTTACTGGCCGCTAGATCGAGAGCGAAACGTAATCTTTTTCATTCTTCTTTTTTTGCTTTGGGAATGAAATCTTTGCATCTTTTTTTCCTTTCCAATGATGGTTAAATTGAAATCGAAGAGATATTTTTGCTTGACATGATATTGTGCCTTATCGCTGGAGCGAAAAGACGAAGTAGAATAGAAAGGTTTACAGAAAAATAACGATAGAACAATGTTCTCCTCTGAAGAAAGTTATGCACTAATGCTACATTTACACGAATGACAAATTTGTCATTTTTTTCTTGTCATTATGTTAATTCCCGTGTAAATGGCATAATTTTTGTAATTTTTTCTGTCAGAAAATGTCAATCTCTCATAAAAGAATGAACTTGTCCATTCTTTTATGCCAGATTGTCATTCGTGCAAACGCAATATTAGTTATGACAACTTTAGTATTCAACTTTTGTCATAACTAATATTGCGTTTGCACGAATGACAATCTGGCATAAAAGAATGGACAAGTTCATTCTTTTATGAGAGATTGACATTTTCTGACAGAAAAAATTACCAAAATTATGCCATTTACACGGGAATTAACATAATGACAAGAAAAAAATGACAAATTTGTCATTCGTGTAAATGTAGCATAAGGCGTGTGAAATCGTTACGAGAGTTAATGTTGAATGGTGACTATTTTATTCCTTTAATTGAGTAGGAACGATAACTGGAAGGTTTGGAACACTGAATAAAACAGTAATATATTTTCTTAAATTTATTTTACAATCATTCATAAAAAATATAAGTTTCTTATTGGTTCATCTGTATAACTGAACTGTCAACTCTAACATGCAAATGGAAAAGTGTTATTAAATGCCACAAGGGAATTTTTGTCGGTATTTCTTTTTTTTTTTTTTAATTTTTTGTAAAATATTGGAATTTTTTGATACACACCTTTTCAATAGATATGTATATATTATTGTTAGTATGATGTTGCCAGCAATTACCTATTGAATGTGTAAAATATATTTTTTTTACATTTCTTGCAATCAAAATTTAATTTAATAATATTAAATGAATGACTATCTAGACTCGCTAGATTTGACACTCACTCACATGAATAGCAAATATTTGTTATCAAATACACTGGATTCAATCGAATTTTTACATAAATAAATTCCTCAACTAACAATAAACTAGAAACACATACAAATCTGGTACAATTCACAAAAAAGAAGGAAATTGTTTTTTTTTAAATCAACTGGAATTATTTTATTTTATATTTTACTACAAACTTGATACAAAAAAACGAAATATTTATTATTTAAGCGATAAACTAGGAATCAATATTATTTGTCTTCGAATGTGAAATTTACAGCCAAATATAAAAACTTGATTTAATTTTCAATTCATTCTTATGAAAACATATTTTCAAAATTATAAAAATATGAACATAAAGAATCTGAACTTATTACATAAGAATATCATTTTAAATTAACCCGTAAACGATACCTCGAGATAGATGGAAATTATTCAATTTTGTGTAAAGTTTAAAGTAAATTTGCATTCATTTAGAATCATTTGATCTTGGCATATGCGTCCACCTTTTCATGGAACCAACTATAATATTTGGCGGCAGCAATTGTAGTTTGGTTTAACGCTTTACTTAAACTTTCCGGTGATAAAGATCCTCTATAAAATAAAAAAAAAATAAAAACATTATTACTTGGAAATGCTTTTCATTGTACAACGAATATACAATCGTCTGGATAGAATTATATTAAAATATGTGAGCTTATATTTTCATTTTAGCCGTGAAAATTTTGCCGAAATATAAAATTAGTTTTAAAATGTATATGCCATAAACTCAAAATGCGACTACTTACACAAAAACTTTAGTCTTAAAGAAATCACATCCACTATGATAGACGCTAACCGATGTACTCCAGGCAGACTCTGATAAATCTTGCACCTTTTTCGGTAATCCAGGTACATATTGTTCAACCTAATATTAAAAATTTAGAATTTCAAATGATTTAATGTTCCAAAAATACTTACAAATTCAACAACAACTGGAGTTTTACTATTAACAAGATCTTTGGTTGCTTCCCAGAAATTACAGAAAGTATTACAACCAATTTTCGCTAGATCCTTACCCAAATCCACATAGGGTTTCGAAAAAATGCACACTTTCTCATAGTAAATCGGTGTATTCTGTTCGGCCCATTTGTATCCACGAGCACTAGCCGACATGGTTTTATACCAGCCAACCTCAACATATGGCAGAGCGCCAATGTCCTTAAGGAATTTTCCTGTTGCCGATTTCTCAAACACTCCACCATGAATGTGGGTATCATAACCAATTAGACCTCCGATAGCACCGATTAACAGGATTGTACCAAAGAACCATGTACAACACCATGATGATTGTTTTGTTGTCGATGATTTCTTTTGGGATGATTTTTCCTGTACATTCTGAAATCAATCAAAATTACATTTTAATAATTGTGACATTATAGTCAAGTAAAACGCATTCAATTAAGGAGAGAATTTTTCAATTAAATAAATTTTATTTACCTTTTTACTTTGGGTTTTGTTTGGTTTATTCTTATTGGATTTTGTATTTTGTGCCATATTTAATAAATCTGTTGCAAAATTAAATAATATTAGTCACCACAAACCACAAAAAGGAATGCAATTTCACGTATCTGAAGAATTAGTCTTCTACTATTTTGTTTTTAATGGTGATTCATAATACCAAGTTTCCTACCCTGTATGGTGAAACACTAAATCATATTTTTTTTTGTGACTGGATTTCTCAAAATCTACTGAATCGATTTGAATGAAACTCTCCAATTAGAATATTAATGAAATGGTTATAGGCTATGATATTTTTCAAATTTCCCCTTTCGTCTCACCCCCTCTCCCGATATCTCTTGAACCGCTGAAGGAATTTGGATCCAGTTTTTACCAATAGAGAGGTCAAACCTCGGGAAAAATTATCCCTCGCTCATGTATACTAGCTCTCCTATTTGTGAACCTCCTATTCTGCTAAATTCTGCAATTCCGAAGGGATTTGACGTTCACCATTAGGAAGGAGGTCATATTTTAAGGAAAAATTTCGGACGGACGGACGGACGGACGGACATGCGGAAATCAATATTTCTTGTGGTGTAATTCATTTTTGTGTCCGATGATTGGTTCGATGCATTACAAACGGTATACTAAATCTTATATACTCCTATATATCATATAAAAAAAATTAATATAAAAATTAATATAAAAATTGATATAAAAAATTTGTATAAAAATTGATATAAAGAATTGTTGTGTGCGTGGAAATTTTGAAAGACCAATCATAGTTTCAATTTTTGTATGCCACTAATGCTAAAAAATACTCAAAGATCTGGCATAGTTTATCCAGAATTCAACATTAGTTTGGCTGAGACAGCTCTAATGTTAGCAGGGATTATAAATTGTTTTTTTACATTTATTGGTCCCACTTAATATCTCAGAACCTAAAGATGGCCCAATCAAAACCTATAAGTGTTGAAATCAGCGATCCAATATTAACAAAAAAAAAAAACTTAAATATAAAATGCATAAAAATAAGTTTTTTGTTGGCTTACGTAATTTAAATCAAAACATACATAAATGATTTTTGTATAAAATCATTTTAAAAACGGAAAACGCAATTTTTGCATTCTAGCAAGCCTACAATTTATGAATTCCAGTTAAACATAGCCTCGTATGACGCGTTTATATTAATAACCCTACATTTTTGTCATCAGCAACCTAAATTTACAGAGTATAATTGACAAAGAATTTAGTATATTTCAAAAAATGCACTATAAATTGAAATTTTTAATTTTTCAGAGCGAGTTTTTTTTTAAGTTTCTTTGATCGTTGCAATGTCGATACAAGTTTTAATTGCATATGTGATTAAAAAAAGATCACATTAGAAAATCAATAAAATTCCAAAAGAATACTTCTTGATTACTCTATTTGCATAATAGATCAGGATTTTACTAGTTTTAAAACAAAATTGGAAAATTTTTGTGCACATTCAGCAATCTATTGATACGCTTACGGTGATATTGTCTGTATGTTTATTTAGAAATCGTAAGATCGACAAATATGCATTTTGAACAAAAAGTTGGACTTCGATGCCTACTGATTGGATTGTAGAAAGTGTCAACCACGGTAAGTCGAATTAGAGAAATGTGGAATTACGAATTGATGCTTGAATGACATTTCTTTCGTAAATTATTTATAGCGTTTTTGCAAAGAGCATTTAGAAATCACACCTCTTAAGGTTAATTGGAACTCAACGAGAAGTTAAAGCAGCGAATCTTAATTTTTATTCTATCGCAGACTTGTTGACCTTCGACACCCCGCCTGGCTGTTAACAACGGATGATATCAGGGCGGACCGCGCTTTCGAAGCGATAAGTCGAAATTTTTTTTTCTGTCTGATGATTTTATTGACCAAAAAGTACACGTAGACAAGGAAGGATATTACAACGGCTTATCTCTGCAATTAAATGAGTAATTTTTGATAAAATTTTAATTTCATGAAGCCCATTCCAGTACACGCTTTTACCTTTCACCATCTCTTGATTGTCAATGAACAAAATTAGTGTTTTTACAAGAGTAAAATATAATTCAAGACTAATTCTTCGATAATGAAACTGCATTACTTTGATTACGCTATTCAGCCGGAAAACACCTTAAAAGGTGAACTGCGGAAGGTTTATTTTTCCAGCATCAACTTACGTGGAATCTCAAATAAAACTGAGAACGCAAAAAAAAACTTTTAAGAAACCGTTTTGATTATAAAAGAATGGAATATATTAAAAATCTGACACGCTGGTCCACCTCACTCGAGTATTTTTCGATAGCAATAGCAACAATTCGAAAAAAAATCTTCCAGAAATGCACGTCAACTTTTAGCTCTCGCGCGGTCTCAACTTCCAGCTTCACGTCACTAAAATCGATCGATGAAATGAATTCCACTAAAGTTTATTCCCCCTGAGTTGCCAGCAAGTCGTTCATGTGTTATTCATTTTCGCCTTACAACAGCAATATGTTGTAAGGTTTTATATTCACTGTTGGCGGCAATTCAAATCTCATATCAAGGTGACCATATTTTTTTTTAAAATAAAGGACAAATCGGAGTTTTTCTTTTCATGTACTAGACAAATGTACTAGACAAAGGTCCAATTTCAGCATCTTTATGTTTTAATGTGAGAAAATGTCGGGTAATTGCTTTTTAGAGAGACTATAATCTATAGTGGACATCAACACTTAAGAGCTTGTTCAAATTGGTTGAAATAGTCTGCCTAAATAGGACGGATGAAATATTGCTCGTGTTCAGATTGAGACTATTTGAACCTGTAGGTGGGAGCAATCAAACTGGCGTGAAACATTTGGGAAACGGAACATTTCTAAAGAATTGCAAGTAATACGAGGCTGTCTTTTGCTCTGCGACGTGTTGCATCGACGACGACCGAAACAAAAATGACAATGGAACACATTCAGTGTGGCAGCCAACCAATCAGAGCACGACAAGCGGAACTCTGAGAACGGAGATTTTAGTTTTGAGGATGATTTTCCTATCAGCAGTCCCACTTCCTCACCTTGCCCTAATGTTGCCAGTTTATGTCCTATTTAGGCGGACTATTTCAACCAATGTGAACAGGCCTACGAATAAGAATGACAGGAAGACAGAATCTGCACATATGCAGTGTCCGTGGGTGAAGCATTTTTTTCTGAATAGCCCCCAAAGAGATTTCTGATTTATCCCCCAAAGAGATTTTACTGTCCGAAAAGTCACATTTTCTCACATTTCCACAGCATGTCACGTTATTTTATGTTTTTATCATTAATAAGCGGTGAGTTTTGCATCGAAATTAATTTAGTTGGCGTGAATTAAGTCAGTAAATTAAACAAAATTCGATGAAAACCGAAACGTCTACGAAAAAAACATGTATGAAAATTCCTACAAATTCACGCACTCGCGAAACTTCGTTTTGCTTTTAATAAAGTTCTGCTACACGCCCAAAACAAATTTTATCATCAAAGTTATGTAAAATGTTGTTTTTTCGTCAGCATACGCGAAATTAATTTTTAATCGTAACACTTAATGGCGCACCATTAAACAACAAAAACAAGAAGAAGAGCGATCTGTCGAAAAACACCAGTGGCGTATCAAAGCAAATGAATTGCTTTATCTAAGGTTTTCTAAATTTGTCCATTTTTCCCTACGTCACTACATTAAACTTAATGGGGTTAGTTGTTACTCACACCAACAAGAAAAATGCTTCAATTTTTTGGCTTTATCTGTCTTTCTGTTATCCTTATACGTAGGAACAGGCACTAAAAGACTACTGAGTAGGACAGTCTATTAATTCCAATTAGAACTGTCCATTAGACCAGTTAGAATAGTTTTTTTTTGTCAGATTAGAACCGTCTGTAAACATTTTTCCAGTTTATTAAAACAATTATGGCTTTCCAATTTTTTTTTTATACCTCAGACATGAGTTTTTTCTTATATTAACCGATTTCAGGTATTTTGACAATTATTTGTAACAATGAATCAAATTTTTAAACTGTTTTGCGCTCGTTTTTCAGTTTGCCGGCCATTTTTACACATCCCATTGCCGAATCTCTAGATTATTGCTTGCAATATAGGCATCCATCGATGTACGACATTTTTTGAGTGGGTTTTACCGAATTTTTTGAGGAATAACATAAAATTTCAAAGACTTGAAAATTTCAGTTTTTTTTTCTAAAAAAAGCGTCGTATATCGTATTTTTGTCATCGTATATCGAAACCGGAAACAAAAAACTAAGCGTCATGTATAGAAACGTCTAATTTCGAGGCGTCTTAAATCGAGGGATGCATGTATTAACACTAACCCTACCACAACCGGGTCAAATGACCTGTTTTAAACTATTTGTCAGAAGTTCTTTAAAATAACATTATCATATCACCATTTGCCTTAACGACTTTTATTGAAAAATACATACAATGTATTTACTATTCTATTGTTTATTTTTTTTACCGAGAAATATATGGATAGAAGTGGATCAAGTCCAGAATAAGCGTTAAAGTTTTTATATCTCTATTCATTCGCACGGTTAAAGGTTATATTTTATCAAGACTGAGTTACAAAATATATTGGGTTGTTGTAATAAGTTTAAAAATCAAGTAGTTTGAAAAAAAAAAGAAAATAACATAAGTGGATTTGATGCATTTCAGCACTGAAACAATTTATTTTGAAATACAGCTCAGTTACACAGAAAATAGGACTTGAAACTTTTTTGTACTGAATTTTGTATTATTTCACCCTCTAGCATCATAATATGGAAAAACTCCAAAAGTGGACTTGATCCACTTCTATTCTGAGATATGTAACTTGACCTAACTACCACAACGGGTCATCTGACCCATGGACAGATTTATGCGAAATCGTGAAGATTTCTGTGGCCACAAATCTGTGGCCACAAGGAATAACCGCTTAAGTCGAGTTATGTACTTTTAAAGGTTGGTGAATATTTGAATTCTCCATATCCAGTTCTATATTCTGTCAAAGTTTGGTTTTCATGCTGTACCCCTCTGAGGAATGGCAGAGCAAAAACCATATAACCTAAGTCAGTTTTGGTTTACTATGATTTTGGAAAAACTTATTCATAATATGGAAGAAACGCCTTTTTCATGATAATACTTTAACCAAATTGGATTTTAAGATTGTTTTGAGTTTAAAGTAGTCTGTAATGTGTTTACTTCAAACTGGAAAACATTTTTCGTTTAAAAGAATAACCAATTTTTTCCAGAAAGTAATCCAAACTTTAAACCCAAATTAATCAAAACACGCTTTTTCGACTTAAGCCTGAGTTACATTGCGGCGACAAGGCGACACGAGACGTCGACGAGAGTCGTCGGAGTTGTCAAAGTAATTTTCAACGTATGCTTTTGTATTAAATTGATTACATTACGACGACAGCGACACGACAACGCCGCCAAAGTTTGAAAAATTGAACTTTTGTCGCGACGACATCGAATGACAGTTGAATTGTTTGGTTAGGTTAATTGTGTTGGAGTTGCTCTCTTTTGGTGAAACATTGGGAATTTTATCAAAATGCAGAAATTATCCATAGTAGCATATAATAATATTTTCTGTACTTTTGCACTCTTATCTTTTACTTTTAAAAAAATTTGTTAGGTTATGGGATTGTTTGTCGCGTGCTCGCAGCTCTGGTAATGTAACTTGGATGACGATAACGACAATGTCGCGCGACTCTCGTCGACGTCTCGTGTCGCCTTGTCGTCGCAATGTAACTCAGGCTTTAAGCAATTGTTCCTTGTGACCAGTGCAGTGATGCTATATCGAGGGGAATTCCCCTTTTTGCGGGGAATTTAACTATAAATATTGTTAATAGGGGAAAAGGGGAAAACGCTTCAAAACGAAGGGAAACGATTTACGAGGGGAAAATCTTCGCCTTTCAACTAAATCCGAAATACTTTTAAAAAATTACGGAAAAGTAAAAATACAAATAAATAAAAACAATTACAATCCAATTCCAAGCTTAGGCAAATGTAAAGAGTGAAGGAAATGCCCATATTTATGCATTTGCCACTTTATAATGATGTTATTGCAATTGTAAAGTACACACCAATCTTTTAAATGAAAGCACTTTAAAATGGCTTTGGAATGTACGTTTAACCGATTTTTCAGTGTACTTTTTAACCGTTTTGAAAAAAGCACATTAAAAAGTACCATTTCTCATCTTATTCAAAGTAATTACTTTAAACTACTTTAAAAGACTTTGATGGAAAGTAGTTTCCATGAAAGTTCATTGACACATATTTTTTGTTCATTTTTCGGATTTCTTAAATATATCTTCAATAGAAATATTTTCAATTGCAAATCAGCAGAAGTGCTTTGTTTAAATTATGTAAAAATCAATTAAATCGGTAATTTTTTGGTCATCTTTAAAATTTGGCTTAATGTTCTAATTTCGACCAATATTCACCAGAAGAATGCATGGACCAGTGACAAAGTGCCCGGAATACAAAAATCGAATTCCAGTCGCGACTTGATTTCGTTTTTTCCCATTTTTTGATATTTTTATATTTTTTAAATTCAAAATATGGAAATAATTTTTACCGAATTTAAGGACAGGATCATTTTAAGCTCGAAAGCAAAGGAACTACCTTGATTTATAAATTTGTGACTTGCTTTGATTATTTTTTAATTGTGAATCCCGCCTTCTTTTCATATCTTATTTGACGTTTGTTTGGAGACCCGTGACGTTGTTATCGGGAATACAATTAACGAGTATTTTGTTAAAGCTTTCCAAAATATAAAATTATTTCATAATTTGTGCTTTTTTCTTTTAAAAGACTTTAACATGAGTCCAGATGACAATAATTTTTGGTTTTAATAAATGAATTCTTTATTTAAAATTCGTTGTTTTTATAAGGGGAAAAATGAGGGGAATTTCGTCATTGAAATAGGGGAAAAAGGGGAATTTCGTCATTTGGAAAGGGGAATGTCACTAAAGGTACATAGCATCACTGGACCAGTGACGTTTCTTCTAAGGTGCGAGGGTGTTCACTGCACACCCTCCCGAAATCCAATATGTATCGGAAATCTATTGTTAATTAATTTCTTTTTTTTGTGCCAATTCTTTCGACAATTTACCAATGGCAATGGTTGCCTAAAGCACCCGCACCCTACATTACCAACCTGTTTCTTTATCTTTCGACCAACCAAGTGTTCTCCAATTTACAGCGCACCAAAGCAAAGTAAGAACACATATGACTAAGTAAAAGTCTATAATAAAAAACGTTTCACCGCACACAAAGTTCACAAGAAGCAACCGCACACAACGATGAATTTGGGTGCTCCAGAAAAAGCCGCACGGCGAACCGATGCGATGTTGCTTGCTGCTGGCCACGATCACGGCATAGAGACAAACAAGGTATGCTGTAAACTCAAATCTGACATTTCGTTGCTACGTCACTTGTGCCGATTAGTTCGTCAAGTGCAGAAGGAATTTTGTATTCTGGGTGGTTTTTTTTTAAATTTGTGCGATCTAAATAAGATATTTGTAAATTAGTGGACTGATTGCATTAAATAGTGATCAATAAACATAAAAATTAATTTAAAAAAATCGGCACAAATGACGTCACACCTGACTATCAAAAGTTTACAGCATACCTTGTTTGTCTGTATGCCGTGGCCACGATGCTGCGAAACCCGACAATAGAAAACCGACCATCGTATGGCCGTTCGGCTGACGTGCTGATGCGTGTGGGTGTGTGTGCCAAGCAAAACAGCAATATTGCTTGCTCATCAGCTCAGTCGGTTTCTGATTTTACAGGTGTTCAGTTGGCTTTTTTGTATGAGAAATAATTAATTTAATATTATGGCTTGTGAATGCGGATGCGCAATCGAAAAATTGTTTGAGAAACCATTTTCTCAATTAAATATCGATAAGACTCCTGAAGATGGCCACCATCGTGACTTAAACGTTGAACGGTTATAAATAAAATAACACAACACATAAATATGCTTTTATTTAACATACTATAAATCCAATTTTCGGACCGATTAGCTTAAATATCATACAAAAATACAGAAATACTTAAGTACATAAAAATAAATGAGTTATATTACACAATTTTAATTTGTTTTGAAAAAAAGAAAACAAAACCAAAAAATTTAAAAAGGAAGAAAAACGTCCCCGACGTGATCCTGGATAAAACTAAGAGTAGACGTCTATCATTTAACAGAAACTTAATATTGAACACCCTACTGAAAGCAGCACGCCACGTCACTGCTTGTGACCACAGAAATAATAACCTCTTAGCCCTTTCGACCATGTTCAGATTGGTTGAAATAGTCCGCCTAATTCTGACAGAAACTGGCAATATTAGGGCAAGGTGAGGAAGTGGGGCTCAGTCCCACTTCCTCACCTTGCCTAAATGTTGCAAGTTTCTGTCAGAATTAGGCGGACTATTTCAACCAATGTAAACAGGCTCTTCGAGACGATTTTTTAATTTTAATATTTGAAAACTAGTTTTGGGTCAAGAAAGGCTCTGTAAGCTAAAATAATACTTTTACAGATTCAAATACAACTCATATTGAAAAAATAGACTTAAATTGACTTAATCGGTGATTGCTTGTGGCCACAGATTTATATAAGTGAATTATTTTTATGATCTGTTCTTTCTTAATTTAATAAATAAATAATTTGGAATCGTTTTTTGAAAAAAAAAATTGTTTTATTCATGCACCAAATTTTGCTAAATTGTATATTTTTCGCTATAAATCATAAAATATATAACTTTTAAAAACGGGTCACTTGACGCGCTGTGGTAGGAATAGATATAAATGTGTTAAGATTTGGAAAGTTTAGTGTTAAGATTTGGAAAGTACGAACTTCTTCGCAGTTGTAATAAAATTAAAAACATACTTATGTTTTCACTAACCCAGTCGTACCCTTTCTGTCAAACTTTGATACCCTCGAGAACTTGAATTTTTTCCTCTCCCCTTCAGGTTCGAGTTATTGAGGTTCGACCGTTTTTTTTTCACTTTTTCCACTTTTTTTAAAACCACTCTTATCATTTAAAATAAATCACCAGTTCACTTAGAACACCATACACTGAAGAATCTTATTCCGTTTCTACAAATAAAAAATTATCTAAAATGTTTAATAAAGTCGAACCTTGCTTGATCGAAAATAACGAAGCCTGGCGAGTACGTTGACTTTGAAACTAAGTACTTTAATTTGAATTTTTAATGTATGTTTTATGTTTTGAGTTAAACCAAACAATGTATCTACATGTCTATGACCGGGTTTATGTCGCATGCACATTTCAGTTTGGTGACACTTATTTCTTCAACTGGCCAAATAAGTTACGGTATATACCGACGAATCTCCACGAAGTTACAAAAGCACAAAAGTTGAGATTAGTTTTCATACAACTGGCTATACTAACTCAGTTAGTATTCACAAAATGGATGATTTTAATCGAATTATAAATGTCACACATTTGGTCAAATCAAAATCGTCCAATATTTGATGGATTTTTGAAGAAAAGTTCGTATTTTTTTCCGTGTTCATTGCAAAAAAAATCTTTTTGATTTAAAATTTAGATCGAACAATTTTCGAGCGATTTTCGAAGCCATTCGAATACGCCATAAGATTATATTTTTATTGTTTTGCGTTTAACCATTGAATCATTCATTTTTCAGGTACAACAAAGAAAAAATTCCGTTAAAACACAAATTACAAGCCACTTAAATAGGAAAAAGTAACCAAATGTGAAAATTTTGGTTTTTCTGCATGTCGGATTGCCATCCCGTCCTCCTTTTCCCCAGAAGCTGTCCTGTATTCAAGGGCGTCTGGGGGGTATTTTTGTTTTTTTCGAATGTGCCAGCAAAATGCCGCTCTATGGAGAAAAGCGGTGTCCCAGATACATTCGAAAAATTCCCCCGCGGACTCCTCAAATGGAGCAAAATATCTGGATAAATGAAATACAAAGTGCTACTGCCACTGATACTGTCGGCCAACTTATCACGGCTCTTACGCAAAAATTTTCTATGAGAGACTTTATTTGTACTCAATTAAATTATCTACAATTAGTAGTATTTTACGACGGTATAAACCTTTTTACACAAAACAAATTTATATCCTTAGTGTAAATACTGTTACACACTCTTTGATTTGCGACTTTGGGAGGTGTTTGTATCGAAGAGTTAAAACCAGTGTTCAAAACACGCTCCCATTTCTAGTCTTTCGTTCTGCTCCCAAGGAGAGATTGAAATCAGTGGAAAATAAAAATCACTCTCTAGAGAACAAAATTCGGCATTTCAGTAAAACGATCCAAAGAACGAGAACGAAATTATGGTTTTTACGTTCTTGCTCTTAAGATCTTTACATTTGCGTTTTGTTTTTACGTTCTTTGAGAACAGAACTTTAATGCTGGGAGCGAAATATCGTTCTTTCACTAATAAAACACATACTTATGTGTGTGTGTGTGCATCATACCCAACAGCTGTCGCTCGAGGCTTTAATTAACTTTTTGCGAGACCCACAAACCGCTTTGAACAAGAAGCGAAAACTTAAATAGAAACAATTTCGTTCCTAACTTAGGAGGGAGAACGAAAAATCTGCATTGATCGTTCCGACTCCTACGAACAGGACCGCCGACTTGAAAATTTCTCTCTTCAAAGAACCATTGTGCTTGCAAGTCATTTTAGTTCCCGAGAACGAGAGTCGGAAATCGCAGCAAACGTTCTTGCCGTTGAGAGCGAAAAGAACGAAATAACAAAATAAAGTTTTCAACACTGGTTAAAACTACTAAAATTTTACATGTTTCAAACTATAAAAAAAATTTACGTACCTTTACAACATCCATTATGGCCTCTATTTCATCAGGCTTTTTTTTCGAGCCTAAGAGCTCTTCATTTATTGCAATAATATCTTTCGCAAATTGCTTAAATGTTTCTGATTTAGTAAATGATTCTGGATAAATGTTCCAATTCTTGCCTGAAAGAAGAAATCGAAATATTTGCGTTATTAAAACTGCTTCAAATGAAACTTGAAAACTTACTAATGTGTGTTAAAAGTTTCAGTGCGGGTAATGTGTTTTTTTTATAATTCATTTTCCATATTTTAAAGCAGTCGTCACTCTTTAGTAAACATTTCATACAACCACTGATTTCAATGTAATTTTTTCCATTGCTTTCTATACTTTTGTATAAATTTAAAAACAAATTGGAAACCTTAGTTGAGCTCTGGATATATTTATCCTAGAAAGATACGTTTTTAAAATTTTGAATTTTTTTTTTGTTAAAGTTTCTAACCAGAAGTAATGAAGCACTTTCGGCAAGCGATTTCTGGCAGTCTTTTGGCAAACCGTTACTACTTTTCGACATAAGAACATTATAACTAGCAAAAAATTCATCCTGAGTCAAATTAATTCTGAAATAATTTGATTTATTAATAGATTTGCTGATATTTAACGATAGTAAGTACTGACTTGGAGTTATTTTTAGAAGTTTTAAGAATTTTTTCAATATATTCGCTTATAAATTTTGTATAGCTCTTCATTTCTATGATGGGTATCATAATATTCTGCCATACTGTAATTAAAACAAGATTTCTAATAACCAGAATGTTTTTTTTAGATTCAAGGTACCTTTTATTCCAGTTGTTAAATCGTAGTAACCCCCCTGACCAAGAGCCCACAATATACTGAGTCCAATCTGACTTCGATTTTGATATGAATTTCTTAGTATCGCACTTCTAGCCAGATTACTAGAACAAACTTGTGGCCAATCTTGAGCAATTATTTGCAATAGTATCTAAAGAAACCAAAGATTTGTTTTAAACGTGTAAAAATTCAACCACAACTAACCTTGTATCCTAGATATGCACGATTCTTGGACATTTCTGTTGCTAAACTATCTAAAAGTTGGTCATAGAAGTAAAATACGTTGGCCTCATCGACTTCTTTTAAGGTTTTCTGAATAATTGCTTTGATATCTTTAGGCATGAGGATGCTGGGATATTGATATGATTTCCCCGAGAACAAGGGATCCGCATCGTAATGAAGATTCGAGTTAAGGAATGTCGAAATCTAGATTTAAATTTTGTTATTAATTAATCAAAACTTGGTCTACTAAACAAACTTCTCTTAGCCAAAACTGTTGATTATCGCCATAACCAGCTTTTAAACCAGCAACCAAATTCTCCAAATCCATTGCAGATAAACTGCTCAAGGCTGCCTCCAAATTTTTAGGTTTTGCCGGTTGAATTTGTTGTTGCTTCTTTGGCGCCTCATTTGCCGGCTTTGCGACTTTTTTCGGTGTCGAAGGTTTGCTGTTCAAGGGCTTGTTCTCTTTAGTTTTGCTCTTTTTGTCACTGGAAAATAGAGTTTTGACCTGATGTGAAGGTACTGAAATGTAAAAGCCATCTTTCGTTAGAAAATTCCGATTGCAAAATAAGAACATTCAATCTTACAAATTTCTTCCAACTTCGGAGCATTTTCGATTATTTTCTTGCGATCGTTTTGACTCAATTTCTGTTCCAATTTTTTAGACTTTTTCGATCTAATTGAGACAACCCATTGATTCGACATAATAACTGGACAAAATTAAACTTTCTAGCATAAATTTAAAAAACTGACACGTAAATGCACTGCATTTAATGCACGTTCTCACTGAAACGTCAAACTTAAATTAAACCCGTGACAGATTCACCGGCAACAACAGGCACAGGGTTGCATTCTTTTATAACTACGGTCGAACACAGCTTACTGAAAATCGTTCTGAAATGCACACAGTTAACGCGGAGTAAACTTTACTCGCATTCTAAAATGCCAAAACTGAGCTGTCAAAAAGTTAAGTTTTGCAACACTGCTCTAGGTCTGAGTTGAGGAAAGTAAACTTTACACGCCATCCAGACCTGCCGGAAACTCTGACATAAATGTTAGCAGAAATGTCATTAGAAAAGTCTGTTGTGACGTAGGTGGGCTGCTGATTCTGGCATGACATTTCAGTTCCAGAAATGCGTTGAGCAATAAACAACTCAGAGTAGTAAATATGACGATCTGTGATTTCACTTTTTTCTTTAAAATCTCCACACTAAAATGAAATTCGGCCTCCTGCTGCCCCCACGATGCATTTTTCAAATCATTTCTTTGTAAAAATTACTTTTAAACAGTATTCGTTTATAACACGGAGCCACTCTGCACGTAAAAAATTAGAATCCGCCATCTTAAATTCCATTTCTGTTACGATTTCTGTTAGCAAAGATGTCAACAAAAAATGTTAGACTTTTATGTCGTAACAGCTGACATTTCAATCTTCACTAGACATAACATCAGACGTGACAGCGACACTGACGGCATTCATGGCAGGTGTGGATTAGTAGTTACCCCGGCAGCATTTTAGAACGTGGTAAAGTTAAGTGCGCTGTCAAAAGGCACATTTTTTTATTTAAAGGTAGAACCAGAAACATACGTCCGTGCGTCCGCCATGCGTCCGTCACGTTGACAGTTCGATGCGGTCAAAGTAAAATCAACGGGCTGCTATGAGTATACTCCCCTAATAATGCGTTTGTCCGATGCGGCAGCCGCATAGAGTAGGTCGACTTTTACATGCGGCAACGCACGGAAATGTCATTTGGCAAAAAAGTTTGTTTACGATTTAAGCAATTTAAGTATGGAACAAATTGAAAGTAATTGTTGCGACGATAAACTAATAGAAGTGCAAAAAAAGTGAAGAAGAAGTGATTCGTTGCCGTACCTAACTGTCACCGCATAAAACTGTATACCGGACGGACGCATGATGGACGCATCGACGTACGATTTAGGTTCTAGCTTAAATCATAGACGTGTGTATGTTGAATAAGTATGTTACGAAAAACAGTGACTATATGCATATTTGATTAAAAAACACATGAAAAGGATATGATTAATGACGACAATATTTCGGAAATATTTTCCATTCAAATGTTTACTTGTCAAATGTCAAAGCTAACCAAATTGCGTTCTGAAATACCGAAGTAAAGTTTACTTTATTTCCAACTTCAGCAATCAGCTGTTTGAACTTTAACAAACCCAACCGTAACTTTTAGCATAAAAGATTGTGTTTACATTGGGATTCACTTTGAGGCGGCACGTCATTCGTGAGGGTGAGGGACGCAGTGGGGAGGGAAACCAAAAAGAGCGAACGAAGTTTAGATTCACTTAAAATTATCGGTCGCAAACCGGTTTTTGAGTCTGGTCGTTGAAACCTGTCGTTTAGTTTTGTTGATGAAACCGGTTTATGAATCCAGATAAAGCGAACCGTGTGCACACGGCAGAAAAATGAGGAAAGACGTGCCGCCTCAAAGTCAAACCCAATGTAAACACACTCAAAGAACGCACCGCAGCAGAATCCTGGAGAACCCGGCATTTTCATTCAAATTGTTTCAAATCAATTTAACAGTACTTTTATTGAGAAAATATATTGTTTAACGTTTACTTTTACTGATAAAACATAAAAAAACTCCAATTTCGAAAAGACTATCATGCAAATCTATGACTTTTCCTACGGCAACTGTTGTGTCATGGAAAAAAATGAACCAGTTGTCAAAAATGTTTGCCATGCGATGCATATTTGGAACGGCCAAAACATGAAAATGAAATCTTCTGTACGTTAACCGTTCTGTAGTCTTGTTTATGCTCTAAGTTCAATCAATACCTTATGACTGCAATTGTTAAAGTTATAAAATTGAATACTAAATCATTACACTATTTACACAGATTTTCTTTCACATAGCAGAATATTTTAACCAACAAAACTTACAGGTCGATTCCTTACACGCGTCACTTTGCGTGACTCAAAATTGCCTGTTGTATTTGTTGTTTTGTACCAACAGGCAGTCACGCGAAGTGACGCATCGGAGACAATCGACCTGTTAGCTTAAAAACATATTGTGAAAACACAGTTTTATGCTGTTTTTGACTTGATACATTATTTAAAATTATTTTTAAAATGCAAAATTGGCTCTACGACCTTATATCGATGCCTACAGATCGCATTGTTTGTCGTACTTTTGCCATTTCTTTCTCACATCTATCTGCTAATAAATGTAGACCTCTCATATTTATGTTTCAAGTTTTTTGAAGATTTTCAGTGAAGGTTTAGTTGACCATGGATTTTATATTTCCTGTTGTAACAAAAAAACAGAATGATTTGCACACCACGCAAGTTTTTTAAGAAAACAAATTTCTCACGGCGAACAATCTGGATATTAATAATTGGGGATCCTCCCTATTTGTAAAAATTTAAAACAAATCGTGTGTTTAATTTTTTACAACATGTCATTTAATGTTGATGAATTTATTTACAAAATATATTCAAAATTTACATAGTATCTAAAATAATGGTATATCGTCAATCGTATATCCATACTTTTTAAGTAACACGCATATAACAATAAATCCGTAATATCCTCCAGGGATGATAGCTATTAAACCTATCATTATCAATGGCCAACTTCTATCCTCATATTTTTCTTCTGTCGCGCCAAATAAAATTATAATGCCAAGAGTGAGAGTAACCTTCAATTTAAAATTATAATAAATCAAAAAGGATTTTTTTAGAATTCTTCAATGAAATCCTTGCTAATAAAAAGGCAAATATTTACTTACCATTCCTACTGCCATGAGAAAAAGAATACAAATAACTGACTTAGTTGGAAATTTTGCTGGAGGTTTTTCAAATTGGGCAGGGCTACATCCGTCCGTCATGTCATCTGTTGGCAATTCGGTGTATCGTACATTGAATCGACGTCTAGACATTACAATACAATTTTCTATTGTATTGTTCTAGCTTCACCTAAAACCACGAAAATATTTTAATAAATTTTAATTTTTTAAGGAAATTTTTGAATTTAAATGTAGTTTTTGGGGAACATTGAAAACCTTCAAGATAAAAAAATATTTTTAATGTTTAAAGGATTCTGAAGCTCCTAAAACCAAGGACGTGGCCATATTAGCAAAAATGCATTAAAAATTTCGACATCAAAAAACATCAGGGTTCTCCGTATTATCAGAGAACGAGGTAGAGTAATGTCGTGGTTCCGGGGACCATCAAGAATTTTCTACCCCCTTCAAAAAAAAGTTTCATATAATTTTTGAGCGGGTTTTTGAGCAAAAATGCAAATTAAAAAAATGAGCAACGACTATAAATTGATAGGGGACACTTCCGCCTTCCTCCCCATACACACATCAAATACGTAGCGTCACTGGGGTTAAACTGAACTTTAGTTGATCGGTTTAATAGAGGTGTAGATTTAGAGACCGATATGTTAAAATTGTCTTCGCCTGGTTGGAAAAGCTCAAAACCAAAACTTATGTGTTAAAAATGAAGGTTCTATCTAAATTGAGTGTTACAATAAAAAAATTCGTTTGACAAGAGATCAAAAAAGGGTCGATTACCCTATTAATTAACTTTTTCCGGTGAAATGCAGAAAAAGGCAAGTCTTTCAAAAATGCAATCAGTTTGGAAGCGCGACAATTATAGGGGATGAAAAAAGCATGGCTGCACATAGGTTTCTCTACCCTATGATACTAATTTTAATTTTTTTAGGTTTCTTTACCTTTTATGTATATAGGTTTCTCTACCCATAATAGTAATGTTAAATATAAAACTTTTGGTTTTCATTTCGTTTATATCGGACGACTGGTTGCCGAATTATGGCCAAAAATCTGTTTTTCGGTCAAAATTTTCCCCTCCAAAACACACCTTAAAACTCAAATCGAGCGAATATAAAAAAATACGGGTCACTTTTTTTCGGTCGGCTACAACATATCCAAAAATCATCCAAATCGGAGAGTTCGACCCCGAGTTCCGAGTAAGCTATATCTATGCTGTCTACCCTGGCGCTTCCCCACTGGAAATTTCAAGTTTCTAGATTAATCCCTTCGAAAGTTATGGTGTTTGCGATCAGACAGACGGACAGATAGACAGACGGACAGATATACGGAAATCAAGATCTTTTGTCATCCCAAACACCGTGGTGTAGTTCATTTTTGTGTCCCACGATTTGTTCCATGCGTTACAAACAGTATACTAAATCTAATATACTTCTATAAGGTTCTCATATAGCGTATAAATATAAAAAAAGTATCTTAATTCTTCGGCTGCGCCATAGAAATAATTGAAATAAAATTACTCCGCAAGTAAAATTTAAAGAAAATTCGATAAAAACCGAAATATAAAAAAATACAAAAAAAAATCCCGATGTTAATTGTCCTAACCGTTTCCAGAGAATCGTATATTCACATTTTATCCTTTGTGAAGTTTAAATTTTGTCCTTTGCGAACTTTGTCTCAAAAGAAATTCCGACCTGAGGGCCGCCCTTATGCTAGAAACCAGCTTCAATGTAGATTTACCAAATCATGGAAGAAAATTTTTATCATGTTGCGAAATGATAGGCTTGAATTTTTTGTACTCATCTAAAATCCACATCCGGCTAGTAGCATTTTTGCATCCCCTCACAGCCCTAGATCACACTTTAGGAGCCTAATTTCAATTAAAAATGTAATTCGTATGTGATTTATCCAGAGCAAGGTCCTTCGACTACCACACTACTAGACTATCAGTAGAAATAGCCGCCCTATGATAAAGGGGATATTAGAAGTAATTTTTGAATGTGAAACATTCACAAATAATATTTAAAAAATGCAAACTAGTTCATCTTTTTAGGCCAACATTTAAGTAAAGTCCAAGGATTACATGAATTTTATTACAACGACAAAATATCCGCCCAGTAACAGTGCTGCATATGATTGTTGCCAATTTCCTTAAGAACTAGGTCTTAATGCACAAAACCGAATAGAAGCCAAAATTGCGTTAGTCAGTAATCAATAATAGCGATTCGTATGGATAAGTAAAGTGAACCAAATCGCAAAAAATTTAAAATTTTCGGTCATGGTCAGAAGGAATACTGCAACAATAAGATATCACACCATACTACCGCTCATTTCATTCAGTAACCTTGACATTCATTTTATGAAAGCTTTTTTTAAATAATAAACAGAGCGATTAATGATTGAAATATAGAAAATGGACGAAATGAATCATAGTCGTACTATTATCCACCTTGTATACAAGATGAAGATTCAAGGTTGCATGTTTATCCCTAAGGCATACTTAATAATTTTAAATACTACTTGTATGTACCATCAGCCAGAACATAATCGCATGCCTGACGACACGACGTCAAATACAAGGTGGTAAATGGTGGTGTGGTGCTGACAAAGGACATTTTACTCACGAGTGCTAAAACATTAAATTCAGTGACATTCTGATTAGCATAGCAAATAATCACGTTGCTGCAATCAATCGATATTTGCAAAACATGTGACTAGCAACACGTTTTCCCTTCTATGTATGTAAGTTTTTTCGATGCAAATCAAAAGCAGGGGTTGTTTGAAAAACTACGAGTTTCACAAATTCGCCAGCAGGTGGAAACCTGAAGTATTCCCATTTATCGTGCATTTGCAGTACCTCAAAAAAGGCAACACACTCCCGATTCACTTTTGAGAAGTGTATATATGTAGACACCATATTACCCCAATCGCAACAATACTTTAGTAGTCATATTTTAGTTCAAGATACAAATATACTGAACTAATAAGCTGTGGTTTATATTCGCTTTGTACATAGAGATATCGAAATAAAATACATCCTTTGCTCCTGTTTCCCATACCAGCGCGTAGTCGGCTTGAAAAAGGTCAGCACTACTGAATGCGAACACTTGAACTAATAAAGGAAGAAAAGCCAGTGTTAAATGCAAGGATATTTAAAAACTTACTTTGGGCGGATTGCCTGCTTGGGTAAGTAAAGAACTTAACTTCTATAATCTGCTATAGTCCGAGGTAATACCTTGGATAGACGGAAAGTGGTGTTAATCAAATCATTTTCTAGGTTTAAAAACGCAGCCAACAGTAAGGTGGATATTCTATGAGTCATTCTGACGGCAAAAATTTTCAACATGCGCACTCCGCATGCATTAAAAATTTCGCGTTGCGAATATCCTCCTCATTGCGTTCGCAGTGTTGACAAATTTCACAACAAAAAAAATGTTGAATCATTACTGGGGTGATTTTGATTTCGTAATACAGAATGATTATGAAATTGTTTGATTATTTCGTAATTGACCCTTAGCCAGAATCGAATAAGATGACTCTTTCGCTTGAAGATTGCACAAAAACCTAATCATCTTATGGAGTTCAATAACTACAACTTTAAAACTCCCAAAAAAAGTTTGCAGCTTTCCGAAAAATTAAAACTCTTGTTAAAAGTTCCTCCGACAAAACAAAATTAGTGACCTTAGGTGACCACAAATTTGAAGTCCTTTCTTAGAAGACCAACATTTGAGCCTCGATGTCCTGCTTTGAAGGATCTTAAACATTATTTTCTGTGGTTTCGCAAATAATAGCTGTCTAAAGAGTAGGGTAAAATACCCAGATCTGAGCCCCCTTAAGCCTTTTTTCACTTCATACCATCTTTTCTTTGTCTTCCGTATACTTTCTGAGAAACTTACACTTACTGGTCGAAAGTATGGAATGTTTAAATTAAATTAACATATACATATTCCTCACCAATTTGGATAAAAAAAAGAATTATCCCAAAATCCAGTTCTGAGCCCCCCGTATTAAATTAAGTACGCCTAGTAACTCATAGAAATAAGAATTGAATTCGAAGAATAATTGGTTTCATCACGTTGTGAAATGTGGTTTAATCGGCTCAATCGCGCACAATTCTTGTTTTAGCCGGAAAATTAACAGGGGTGCTCAGAACTGGTGCCGGGGCTCAAATCTGGATACTTTACCCTACGTCTCGAAATTTTTGGGCTTGGACGGAAAGTAACTAAAATGGCGGCTTTTCAAAAACCGCAATCTTGTTTTTCGCGATGTACTACGAAACTACGCGTTTTCAGCAGCACTAGAACTGCATAACTCAAGCCGTTATCGAGATACACTCAGAAAAATGTCCAGGTCAACTTTTTGTCAGGTTAACTCTGACCTTACAGAGGTGTCTGTAAGCCTGCTAGCGGTCAGAGTTAACCTATCTAAGGTCAACTCGTGCAGCTCCCAATGCCCTACTTCACCTGCTGGTGGCTTAATTTCAGAATTTCTCCGACCACAGGTCAACTCAGTTTTACTTGCCCACATGCAGGCGAACGCGCGCCTGCCCGAGGCCAATTACGCCGTATGTAAGGTCGTCGAGTTAGCCTCCATTTTTCTGAGTGTATGCCGTTATTTCAAAACTACCGGTTTTTTGCGATTATCTCGAAAAAACGGGTTTCGATGGTTCAATATATGAGATGAATTGAAGAGAATAATATTTTCCATAATTTCGTATTTTACCGTTATCCGCTATCTTTTACCGGTATTAAGATATTTTCATTGAAAGGGTTTTAGCGAATAGCTTGCAAACTAACGGTATTTCGAAAAAGCAGTTGAAGAAAAAATTAAAGATATTAAAATTCTCTATATGCCTTTTATCGTAAATCGATATATTTCAATGTTATCGAGATATTTCCGATTTTGTAAAAAAAATAATACACATTTTTACATCAACTAAAATTTTATTCCTTAGGTTATAGTTTACTGGTAAATTGCGCAAAGACGTAGATTTTGTATAAGAAAGTCGTGTGCTGCTAACATCAGATATGTTTCAATTAAATTAATTACAGAAAAATTTATTTGTTCGCCGTGAGAAATTCTATACGAATGGATAAGAAACTGATTTTTACATCAATTTAAGATATGAAAAAAAAAATTTGAAAAAATACAACTCTTTCTGCTCGTAATCTATGAAAAGACTATTTTTTGTTTTAATAATTCATAAAAAGGCAATTTTTTTCATTTGCAGGTATTTAAAATGTGGATGGACACCGCAATTCCCCTGGAATCCCTTCAAGACGTCTCGATATACCACGACAAAAATTATACACACGTCATGATTTTTTTTCAACAATTTTTTTTAAATGGTCAAATTTTTGAAGTTTTCATGTATTCCAAATATTGTCAATGATCAGGCATTTATACCTCGATTATTTCCACAATATACATTAAAAATACCTAAAAAAAATACAAGACTTTAATATACGACGTTTCGATTTACGATGCAAAATTACGTAATTTTATCCGCTAAAGAACGTCGTAAATTGAAAGACGCCTGTATTTAATACCTCAAATAAATGACTAATCGAAGTTATAGATTGAATTAAATAGCAATTGTGTAAGTAAAATTAATAATTCATTTTGGTAATAATATTTTTACGGAATGGCGATTGGTGTGCCAACTCCCTAAATTTTATTTTTGAGATTAAAAAAAATACCAAATCACAGTTCAATTCGAGGTAAATTAGGCAACATCGTGTAGTTTCAGAATGTCGCGACACATCCCTACTTTATGCAAAGTGCCCACTAAATGGAAAGTACAGGAAAAGTAAACACGAGGAAAAGAGCTCACCCTTCTGATGCAGCATAAAACATAACTAAACATATGTGAACTGATGTACCATCATGTATATGTATATATAAGGACAAACCAACTAACGAGGAGCCACTGAACATTGGACATGGTGTATGCATTGGGTCACATCAATGCGCACTGCTCTCATTAACGTAAAGTAGAAGCAGAGTGTAGTCCTGCCGAGCTTATTTTATATATTTCCTTGCAGAGATCTACACACACTGCTGCTAAATTGTACGTGCCGACTAATTTTGTTGTACAAATACGACTGCATATACAATGAGCAACATACATAGATGTATTCATGTTCATATGCAAGGTAGAAAAAAAGTTGAGCCTTCAAGCAAAATAAATCATTTGAACAATAAAAAACGAATGTTACCGTTTTACTAAAACACAAGAACTAGAATGTATCAAATTTTGAAAATTATAGAATATTTTTGATATAGAAAAGGATAGAATATTTTTGATATTTAAATTTAAAACCAGAACAGGAAATCTACATGTTTAATCCATTTAAACCCAAACGGTCGAAAACGAATTTTTATCGTTTTCGAACAACTCCCGATTTTCAGCCCCATTGATCTGTTTTGTAATTTTTTTTCCTGTTTCTTAGCACGCTTTAACTAACATATGAGGATTTTAACAAAATATTCGAAAAAAAGTTTTGGGAAGTTAGCTGAGTTAAGGATCTAACCCATTTAGATTTTTATTGATTTCAATAAATATTTAATTTGGTCCTTTACTAAATAAACTTTTTTATAGAAATTAATCAGTCTGAAGTGGTGGAAATTGTTATCTCGAATTTCTAATATTTTAGATTTGCATAACTTTCGGGCACCAGGTCACATTGGAATATTTACTTTATTTTGTTTCTGTCGAAACCATTTCCTTGGATTTCTTTCAAATTTTGCGCAGCTTATGCTCCCTCAGACCTTATGAGAATTCTAATTTTCATATTTTTTTTTGCTTATAGTTCCAAAGTTTCTTAAAATCCTTACAAAATCACAATTTTCTGCCAAAATGCAATCATAAATAGGAATCACTCAGACTCTAATTTGATATGTTGTTAACATAAGTTTCGCACCCTGAATACCTCTAAGCCCCAATTTTAAATTTTTTTAAAAAATTACAAAAAAAACTTATATCTTAGGACCAATTTAAAAAAAAACAAAAAAAAACTTTTTTTTAACACTCTAACTGCCACGACAGTTTAAAGCCTTTTTCGAATATTTAGTTGTCAGTCAAAAAGGCACTAAGAGAAAAAAAAATTGAAACATACAAGAAACGTAATTTAAAATATCAGTTGTGGTCAACACAAAACTTTCTTCTACAAAATCTACGACCCTGCGCAATTTACGCTAGAGCCCTGTCGCGTTGTCAACCTAAGAGGACCTCCCAATAAATTCTTGGTTTATTCAAAAATATCAAAAACGTACAAAATTTGAGATAACTTGAGAACTGTAAAAGATATCAATTTACGGTAAATGGCAAAAATGTAGAAAATGTTAACATCTTTAATTATTCTTTTAACTGATTTGTCGAAAAACCGTTAGTTTGCAAATTATTCGCAAACATATGATTTGTTACATATTAATGAAAATATCTCAATAACGGTAAAAGATAACGGATAACGGTAAGAAACAAAATTGTGCAGAATGCCATTCTCATTAATTCACTTCATACATTCAGTCAGCAAAAACCCGTTAGTTTTCGAGATAATCGCAAAAAACTGTTTTTTTCGAAATAACGGTTTATCTCGATAACGGGTGGAGATATCGAGTTATAGTTAAAGACAAAAGTGTGGGAAATTTTATTTTCTCCAAGTTTTGTCATACTTAAGGCCACTAAAAAACGCGTAGTTTGGGAGTAAATCGAGAAAAACGAAATTGCGATTTTTGAAAAACCGCCATTTTGGATACTTCCGGTTAACGGATTTCCACCAAAAGTTGATAGGATCGTCCCATTTCAGGACCCAACATGCCTATAAAATTTCATGGCGCTAGCTCTATTAGTTTTTGAGAAATCTTGTACACAGACTGACAGACTGACAGACAGACTGACAGACATTTTTTTAATATGACTCCAATCGACTCAGGAGTGATCGGGAAATGTTTTTTAGGCAAAATTAAGAGGTCGAAATTTTTCATGAATACAATACTTTATTATACTCCGTAGAAGAAAGTAAAAAAAAATACCTCTGATCTCCAAGACTAACCTCACATCCCCTCCTTGCAGGGAATCTCTGAATTTTTATTTCTTCCTAAAGATCGTTCACAAATCGAGGTGTACATAAACCGAAACAGTTTTTCTCATAGAAGATGATTTAACCTGATCCCGAATCTGAAAATATTGGTCATTCAAATCTACACACGAAACATAAAATCTATTTCAAAACAGTTAAAATGTATAAAATTTTACACAAAGTGAATACAAAGGCAAAATATGGATAAAAAAAAAGTTCTAGTCGCACGATCGTACAAGTCCCAAGTAGAAGTTAGAGGAAAGTCATTTTCGAGAGGAACCATTTTCCAGAAAAACGACAGACAGTCTTTTTATTAGGAGCTTCCTCTTTTCCTTTTACATTTCTTTTGACACCACTCAACCTTTATTCGATTCGACTAGACTTCGGAGGACATCGGCACGTGACTGGGACCTGTGGCGAAAGACATTGCGGCAGGCCAAGACCGGAAACCGGTTATAGTGCCGCGAGAGAGACTTCGGTTTCACTTTTTATTGTCACATGCCTGTTCAACAACCGAAATTTTATTCGCAAACCGAAACGTTATCAAACGAAGGCATTTACGGACCGAGGTTCCACTGTATTTAACATTTCTTTTTTACAATATACAGTCATAAATAATTTGATCCGTTAACATTTCATACATGTTAACATATTTTACAGTACTTTCCGTGATTAACATATTTTACAGTACTTTCCGTTTCCATGATTGATTTTAAAGTGACTAGGTTTGCTCGCAGAAAAACTTTGGTTTGAATAGACATTACAATAGTAATCGAAAAACATAACAAAAGCTATAATTGCCAATCTGGCAATCATTGGAGACCCGTATGGTGATATTCGTATCAAAATTCGAACAGTTATACCAAAATTCCAATTTGAAGTCAAACTTTCCAATAAGATTTTTTAAAATTTATTCCAATTGGATTTTGATGTATGGGAGTTTTATGTAGAATCATATCCTAAATAACTTTTGTTCTTGGACTTTTTTGATAAGATGCACCGTTTTTGAGATATTCGCAAAAAACGTTTTCGTTCGTATGGGGGGTACCCCCCCTAATGGTCCATTTTTGCCCATTAACGAACTTAGCCTCGCATTTTACAAAAAACGGATCTGTGCAAAATTTCAAGTCTCTAGCTCAATCCGTGCGCCCGCAATCCGCGCCACAGACAGACAGACAGACGAACGGACAGACAGACGGACGGACAGACAGACGGACAGACGGACAGACGGACAGACGGACGGACATGCAGAAATTAATTTTTTTTTCATTCTAAACACAATGGTGTAATTCATTTTTATGTGTGGTGACGGGATCTTGGCGTTACAAACGGTAAGGCAAAGTTAATATACCCTTTGGTTTCACCATACGGGTATAACAAGACTGTACTTTGACCACATGATTAGCACACGCGATTTGAAATATGTTAATAGTTCTTTTCAAAATTCTTGCTTGTTAAAACCTAATTAGTTACAATTTTCGGTTATGATAGTTAAATACATACATTCCCAATGTTTACTGTTTCGCAGGAATATCCTTAAAAACTAATATCGGAATCGGTAACTCTGGCCTGTACCATTCACAATACATCGACATAAAAGAGCAGACGTATACTACCACCACCAGCGACTGCGAAATGGTAGTGGCTGTGACCAAGGTGGTAGATTGAACCCCTGCAACATAAGGAAGACGGAACCCATACGGCACATCGGTTCACAGTCAGCAGGCGGAACGGATGAAAATTTCTCCTTCGAATTTCCGTTTGGTGCCCCATGGTGCTCCACTCATTCGTTCACTGCCTGTGCCTGTCTGTCAGCATTCTCGGTCGTTTCGTTGCAATTTCGAAGGCATAAAGTTTGGTATTGCGCGCTGTACGAACAGTTCACGCTAGTCAACGAATCGGTTGAAATATCTCGCTGAGAAGCTCTCTATTTCTAGCATCACCGCCGCCCTTAAAAAATAGCCAGGAAAAAAATTGGAAAAAAATATATATATAAGGGAAAAATCAAGAAAATTCACTTCGGTTGCCTATTGTGCGAGACATATTAATCAAAAGGAAAATCGAAATCCAAAATTTTCGGCAGAGTATAATTTTATGTGAATAGTAAATAATTCAGTTTCATCAAATTCAGTAAAAATAGAGAGGAAATTTCATTAGAAAATCTCGCACGGATCAGATATTAATTGAATCGGATATTATATATTTGGCTACCATAGACTAAATTTTATTTTTTCGATCGTAAAAAAAAGGCAAACGACAGGCTGATTAAGTGCCATTCACAGAGCACCAACGAATTATTTCATTTAGCCGTAATTCAATAGTGCAGTTCGAAATTCGTCTGGGGACGGCCGGTGGGGGTGCTCAGGGAGGCATAGCACCTGTCCAGATCCGAAGGAGCCTCCCGTCTCCTCCTTAAGGCCTACCCAAATTTACAATATCTAGTCATACAATTAATACATATAATGGGGGTGCATCATGCATCTATCAATTATTAAATAGTACGTGAATTAACAAAAAGAAAATAATTTTATAACTAAAAAAGTGTTCTGTGATCTTATAATTAACAAAAAATTTAAAACAAAAATTTCTTAAAAGTGTGAAAAGGATTGTCTGCCATCAAACAAACACCGACTGGAAAATTAGTAGATTTGAAAATTTTGTAAGTATTAAGCTTTTGGAATCTTTTTTTTTCCAATATCGGTTCAGAAATTTCAACAAAAAAAATATGTTGTATGAAAACAGTAATTAAATATAGACAAACAAACAGGACGAAAGACGTGTATGTAATGCGATATTGTTGATAAGGGACGAGAAGCAATAAAAATTAAAATGAGAGTTATTCAAGGAAGAATTTTCTGTGTGTACGATGGTATATCGTTTCTCACTTTGCGGCATTTCACAAAAGGAAAATTATTGATTTTCCTGCGTCGCAAATCTGATACATCCCAAAACGTGCTCGCTATCGCTACTCTATTCGACATTAGAGTTAAGTTTGCCTAAGTGGACCATAAACATAGCGGCAATTGCAGAAAAATTATGCATTTATATAACATTCATTGAAATGATTTGGAAAATTCGGATTATTATTAATAAGTGCGTACATATGTTTCAATATGCCGTTATAAAAAAATCATCGCACACGAGATATTAATAAAAAAAAAATCGTGTCAATTGATAAAAAAATTATTGGAAGTCCTTGGCTTTTTAGTGAATTCTTTCCAATATTTTCCGTTACCACTGAAATCGTTAGTTGTTGTCATGCTCGAAATGGCTTCCTTTGACTTTAGCATCCGCTTATTCATCTATTTAGGGTTGTTGCTAAAGGGGATGCAGATCTAGTTTTTTTCTTTCTTTCAGCTTCGTAATTATCTCATGAATTATGATGATGAGGATACGTTTAGTGTAAAGTAGAAGAATCTGAAAAGCACATAGAATGATTTTAGACACATACAGAAAGTTGTTCAAAATATCTGATGCGATACGATTTTTTCCGCATCAATATCTTTTAATCACAATTTGTTTGTGATAAGTTGAAAAATAATTTCGAGTATTATTTAGAATCTCTATGTTTTAGAATCTCCATGTTTTAGAATCTCCATGTTTTAGAATCTCCATGTTTTAGAATCTTATAGACAACTGCTACCCCCCCCCCCCCCCCCCCCCTCCATCTCCCAGCAATTTGGACTATTGTTTTACTATTCTATGACTATAAAACTCTTTTTAATAGTCATTAATTTGCATTATTGAACGAAATATTCAAACGGCAGCAGATAATCTTTAATCACGTTGTAAATCTTGACTTTGCTTAAAAAAAAGTATTTTACTTTCTTATAAAAAGGTCTTTTACTTTCTTTTACGCACAAGGTTCTGCTTTTTAGGAAGTTTTCAATTTAGTGGTTTTACTTAAAAAAATTTCTTGCGCACTGAAAAACCAGGCTGTTTCAAAAAAAAAGGTCTGGCTGTCAGTGTGTCTGTCTGTTAGTCTGTCTGTTAGTCTGTCTGTTGGTCTGCCTGTCTGCCTGTTAGTCAGTCTATCTGTTAGTCTGCCTGTTAGTCTGTCTGTTAGTCTGTCTGTTGGTCTGCCTGTCTGCCTGTTAGTCAGTCTATCTGTTAGTCTGCCTGTCTGTAAACCGACTTCGTAAGTTATCTCTTCGACGTATATATATATATACGTATATATATATATATATATATGTATATATATATATGTATATATATATATATATATATATATATATATATATATATGTATAACCGCAATTCTATCGTGAACGGTTACAGATGTCGAGTTGAAATTTTTTGTTCTGTTCAATATAGCACCAGAAATAACTTTCCTCCTTGTCGATCTATCCCCACAAATCCCCTCTCCTGCTAGATTCTACATCATTATGAATACCGAGTTGAAACTTTTTGTGTTGTGTTCATTACAACACCAGAAAGGACTTTCTATATATCTCTCCCCTGTCGTGCTGCCCCCTCTAACCCCACCTCCAGCTAGATTCTACATCAGTAAAGGTATCGAGTTGAATTTTTTTAAGAAAGACTTTTTACATATCTCTCCTCTATAGCGTTGTCCTCTCAAACCCTCTCCCCTGCTAGATTCTGCATCGTTAGATATATCGAGTTGAATTTTTTTGTGTTGTGTTCAGCAGGTAAGACTTTTTAGATAACTCTCCCTTTAACACTTCAAATACTGTCAAATTTGAGTGCCAGAAAAATTTAAATTGTTTCTACAAACTATCGTAATGGGTATTCTCATATATATTGGAAATATGAAGTCGAAGCAATAATAGTTTATATAGAGGAAAATGGTGAGTCATTTTGAGACTTGATTTTCTTTAACCCTTTCAAAACGACTGGGACACGTATGTCTCACCTTCTAAAACTCATATCATTAATGTTTTTATAAAAAAAAATCTAAATGATAAATTTTAACTTATTTTTAGTCATTCTTACAGTTCCGTTGTGAATGGATTAAGATGTATTATAGGGATATTGCTTACAACGGACATCCATACCTAATTTCAGGTCAATCGATTCAGCCGTTTTCACATGAAACATAGACACCGATTTATTTTTATATATTAGTATGATAAATTATAAATAAATAAATTATAAATCATAAATAGCCAAAAAAAATTTTTTAAAAAAATTTCTGCCTTATCGGTAGGTTTCAATATTTTGCACCACCTCGAAATTTCGTCAGCTTAAAGTGAAATTGTGCTAAGTCCAAAATATCAAATTTTACAGAAGATAAAAAAAACTTGTTAAATCCTTTTAATCATACTAATATATAAAAATGAGTTGGTGTCTATCTGTCTGTCTGTCTGTCTCTTTCACGCAAAAACGGCTGAACCGATTGACTTGAAATTTGGCATGAGTGTCTGTGGTCGTTCTGGTTCCAACATAGACATACGGAAAAGTAGCGCAAGAGGTGGGGGGAGTAAGGGGAGGGGGTAAAATGATTTCGAAACTTAGTTTTTGCGCTATGTTACTCTTTCGCGGGAAAACTACCGAGCCGATTGGCCTGAAGATTAGCTCCAACATAGACCATAAAAAAAAATTTTTTAAAAACTTAACCCGGCAACGACAGGTATGCAAGCTAGTTTTCGTTTAAAAAAAACTGAGTCTAATTTAAAGAAAACTGAATCTCATTTAAAGAAAACTGAGCCTCATTTAAAGAAAATTCAGTTTTCTTTAACCCTAGACCCGTGTACTATAAAACTTCCACATATCGTGTACTTGGGCACTCAGTGCCCAGATGTAATTCTAATAGAAAATGTATGGCTGGTTTGTTTAAAAATCATAAAAATGTGGTTTATTCGTTAAACAAGTAAGAAATACAATGGGCATTTCATCATATTCTTTATTAAAAATATTTTTAATTGCGGTTCAAAAATTTTTTCGGTTAAATGAGAATTAACATGATTTAACAAGGTTTTTTTGCTCTTCTCAAAAATTTGATATTTTGGTATTAACACAATTTTGCTTTAAACTAAAGATTTACTTTGTGATTTCCCATGCGAATGAAACTGGTCTTTGTCATTATTGCGAATGCATTCGCATGGAACTTCACAAAGTAAATTTCAAATGTAGCAAAACATTCAAACGATAAGGAAAAAAAAATTTTTTTTTAAATAAAAACTTTCACGGTCGAAACAAACCAAATGATAAAAAAAATAAAATACACAATTTAAAAATTAAAAATCAACAACGCGACCCAAAAGAGATTTCTTTTTTAAATCTACCACCATAATCTCACAAATGCTGTAAAAAATCAAACATTTGTAGGAATTTGGGTTCGTGTAATTTTAAATAACTGAAATTTATTATAAATTCCAGATGAAGTTTTTTACAAACTCCGAATGTATAATTTTTTAATCCAAAATGCTCCAAATTTAAACACCAAAGTGGAGTTAAAAACAACAAAAGCTATAATTGCCAATATGGCAATTATTGAAAACCCGTATGGTGATTTAAGTGAACAGCGAACACTTGTATTACAATTCCTCTTTAAAGTCAAACTTTTCAATGAGATTTTTTTAAATTTATTCCAATCGGATTTTGATGTATGGAAGTTTTATGTAGAATCATATCCTAAATAACTTTTGTTCTTGCACATTTTTGATAAGATACACTGTTTTTGAGATATTCACAAAAAAAAAACGTTTTCGTTCGTATGGTCCATTTTTACCCACTAATGGTCTATTTTTGCTCATGAACGAACTTAGCTTCGCATTTTACGAAAAATGGAGTCTATTGAGACACTTTTGGTATTAAATTCTTCGAGTTTTTGATCTCCTAATCAGATCCTGTCGATTAAATTCATCATACTTTTACGGGTGAAAGGGGGTGGATCAGCGATACTGTGCTGGCGGTACCATGCAAAAGTTTGGGAACAGGTAAAAACCGATAGATTTCAATTTGTAGACATAGTTGGACCAAGTATAACATTTTTCGTCAGCAGACAATATTTTTTTTTAACAATTTTAAGTTAAATTGCATTTTTGTTGAAAGCTTTCGCCTGTGGTGCTTTTATTTAGCTCTTACAAGCATTACATATTATAAACGATGTACCAGATTTTTCCAACGAATTCTGCACGTGGGTACCAAATTGTATAATTTTTCTGAACCACTGATGAAGTTGAGATGATAAAATTAACCATTGATGATAATATAGAACAATGTTTTTGCTATTGACATACTGTGAGATAATTTTAAGCTGAAAAACATTGCCAAACAATGTTATATGTCTGTGTCGTCAATTTTTTTAGTAATTGATCCCTTTTCTAGGATTTATACTTCAAAAATTCAAATAAATAGCAATTTTTAGCGTAGAAGATTGATCTTTATCTCATTTTAAAGGTGATGAGTCCTACTATCATTTAAAAAACACTATCACAAATATTTTCCTCCAAAAAAACTAAAAGGATAAAAAAGATGTCCTTTTTCGACTTCACTGACTTATAACTTATATATTGGGGATTGTAGCCCATTCAATTTAATAAAAAAATCTTTTTATTTTTCCCCGTAACATGCACCGGAAACATGATATTTATGAAAAACTAATTTGTAGATGCTCTCAGATAGGCAAACAGAGACTAAAAAGTCGACTGAATTTTATTTTTTCGCAAATATTTTCTTTCTAGTGAAGAAAAATGTAAAGACCATTATTGTTGGCTAGAAGATTTTTACGTTAGTTGAGCCATTTACGAGTTTCAAAGGGTTGAAGTCGAAAAAATGACATACTTATTATCTTTATTAGCACACTTATTAGCACACCAAATACGAATTCGCACCGCGTAGCGAAAAAGTTCAAACTTACCAAGCGATCTTATATCGTATGTCATCTACATGAACTCTAATGCGGTAACAATGCGAAGAAATTAATTTCTATATAAGACAAAATTAGAGCGCATGTAGATGACATACGATATAAGATCGCTTGTTAAGTTTGAACTTTTTCGCAACGCGGTGCAAATTCGCATTTGGTGTGCGAAGTGCTCTAGTACGTTTTGAGGAGTTGGTGTTGTAAAAAATCAGCACCAATCTGAAGCATTACTTGTCATTTTAATCTCATTTAAATATTTGGAATTCCAAGCAATTAGTTAAAAAAACCTTTTTTAGAATTTTTTTTTTTAAATAGGGAAGGAATCGTTGTGCTGTGACGTATTTGCAAAGCCAGGAGAAGGACTGCGAAAGTGTGACACAGGGTGACGAGGGGGAAGTTAGGAATGGTCGAAAAGGGCCAAATTTGGGGTGCCGTATTTTATGAACAGCCCCAAAATTAAAATAATAGCATTAATAACTATTAAACAACATTGAAATTCGTTTACTTCGCTAGGAAAATGTATTTTGTTGTAATTTGAACTTTTTTATAAATAAAATTGAATATTTTAATTGTAGTCTCAAATATAGCTACAGAATAATTAAATTTACATTCCTCAATTCATAAACATCAAATTATGCAAATTGTATCAATATTGCGTTCTATGTTAAACCTAACAACGCTTTTTTTCTGTTTTTGTAACCAATTCTATGTTTTAATCAAAAACGTATACGTCGCATTTTGTTGTCATTAAACCATTGCGCATAAATATTCCATGAAAAAATAAAAATTAGTACGAAAGAAATTATTTAAAGATTGATAAGATATATCGAATTTCATTGAAAGACGAAGATGTGAGAAATTGTATTGTCAACAAATTTTCTACTCAATCATTTATTATGATATGTGAATGTTTGTATATCACACAAACAGATATAAATTTTGAAGGTCGTAGACCTACATAACCCTAAAACCTAAAGAAAATTATATTAGATGTTTTATCAATTACACACATATGCAAAAACGAGCAATCTTACCAGACTCTATTAGGGCGTTGCAAATTTTAATTTCGTATAGAAAGCACTTGATGTCTGTAACCAAAATTAATTTTTATTTTGTCCCTCAATAAAACGAAAGAATTTATGCGTCTAGGATTTCAAGTTTGAATCAACTTGAATGGTTTTTTTTTTCAAAATAGAATACCAAAGGAACAAAAATAAACGAAAACATTTATTGACTATAAATGGATTAAAACAAATGTTAAAACGTAAAAAAACTAGAATTGCAATTTCAATGAATTTTTTAAAACAATCGTATGAAATTAACAGAGTTGGGCGGATTCAATTCAAAATTGAATGCATTCAAAATTCCATTCCCATTCACTTACTGAATGGTATTTGAAATTTTTACTCCATTACCATTCAGTAGTGAATGGTAATGGCCAAAAAATTCAACTCTCCATTCACTGAATGGGAATGTCAATCCATTTCCATTCCCATTCGATTTGAGTTGAGATTTTATGATTTTAAGTGAATGGTAATTCAATTTAGTCAAATGATTTTTTTATATGGAAAAATGCTCGAAATCGATCGAAATGAGGGAAAAGTTAATTTGCCTCAAAACGACAGGACCGATTTTTATGATCCATATCACATTGGATAGAGATCAGTGTGGCCTATAGTACTAGATATGAGGCATTCTGGAAAAATCAAAATGGCGTCTGTTAGACGCCATTTTGTCCAAATTACCCCTATAAAGGCCCATCAAGATAGGTATCAAATGAAAGAGCTCTGGAAGAAACTTACAAATATCTATATCAAGGTTACCAAAAAAACAAAATGGCGGCTGTTAGACGCCATTTTGTCCAAATTACCCCAATAAAGGCCCATCAAGATGGGTATCAAATGAAAGAGCTCTGGAAGAAACTTACAAATATCTATATCATGGGTACCAAAAAAGCAAAATGGCGGCTGTTAGACGACATTTTGTCCAAATCGCCTCAATAAAGACCCATCAAGATGGGTGTCAAATGAAAGAGCTCTGGAAGAAACTTACAAATATCTGTATCATGGTTATCAAAAAAAAAAAAAGAAAATGGCGACCAAACACCGTAATAAAGACTTATCAAGATGGGTATCAAATGACAGAGTTTGGGAGGAAACTTATAAATCCCTGTATTTTTTTTTTTTTAAGAAACAATTGACTTAATTTTTTGTTTTATTCAAATTTACTTTCATAATCACTAATTTTTCATGAACGGAAATTTGAATAAAACAAAAAATTAAGTCAATTGTTTCTTAAAAAAAAAAAATACAGGGATTTATAAGTTTCCTCCCAAACTCTGTCATTTGATACCCATCTTGATAAGTCTTTATTACGGTGTTTGGTCGCCATTTTCTTTTTTTTTTTTGATAACCATGATACAGATATTTGTAAGTTTCTTCCAGAGCTCTTTCATTTGACACCCATCTTGATGGGTCTTTATTGAGGCGATTTGGACAAAATGTCGTCTAACAGCCGCCATTTTGCTTTTTTGGTACCCATGATATAGATATTTGTAAGTTTCTTCCAGAGCTCTTTCATTTGATACCCATCTTGATAGGCCTTTATTGGGGTAATTTGGACAAAATGGCGTCTAACAGCCGCCATTTTGTTTTTTTGGTAACCTTGATATAGATATTTGTAAGTATCTTCCAGAGCTCTTTCATTTGATACCTATCTTGATGGGCCTTTATAGGGGTAATTTGGACAAAATGGCGTCTAACAGACGCCATTTTGATTTTTCCAGAATGCCTCATATCTAGTACTATAGGCCACACTGATCTCTATCCAATGTGATATGGATCATAAAAATCGGTCCTGTCGTTTTGAGGCAAATTAACTTTTCCCTCATTTCGATCGATTTCGAGCATTTTTCCATATAAAAAAATCATTTGACTAAATTGAATTACCATTCACTTAAAATCATAAAATCTCAACTCAAATCGAATGGGAATGGAAATGGATTGACATTCCCATTCAGTGAATGGAGAGTTGAATTTTTTGGCCATTACCATTCACTACTGAATGGTAATGGAGTAAAAATTTCAAATACCATTCAGTAAGTGAATGGGAATTGAAATTGAATGGGAATTGAAAACGCCCGACTATGGAAATTAAGAGACCAGTTTCAAATGTACAAATCAGGAGAAAGGAATAATTTAATAAAAATTTGATAATATAGGATGACTTTTATCCCCAAATAGGGTGACCAGATCTCCAGTTTTGACCCGGAGTCTCCGGGTTTCAACTTCAAATCTCCGGGTTCCGGGTTTGGTTACAAAATCTCTGGATTACACTAAAAGTCTCCAAGTACTGTCAAATCTGGAAAAGTTTCTGGAAAAATTTGTTTTTTTAACTGTTTTGTTTTATTGAATTGTTGTTTCGTTTTATTGATTTTTTTGTTTTTAATAAACGTTTTTTTTTTTAAAACGAATTAAACATTTTTAAAATTGTTTGCTTGTTTTGGTTTTCTATTAGCATAACATCTTATGTTTATATGGAATTATTTCATGTGTTGTGGTAGGCTGAGAAATATTTTATGATATAACAAACGACGGATGGTTCTATGGGAGTTGGTGTCCAGATTTTATCAATATTATAGAGTGAAATACTATCGCTATTCGCCACATTATTTTTTTTTCACCACAACCGATCTCGGTGTTTACAGAAATAGGAATGTGGTCACCCTATCCACAAATCACCATCAGCCAATTATTGTTTTATGATTTTACTGCGGGAGCCTTTTTTCGAACTTTTGCCATAAGCGTTTGCCAATTTCTTCTACTTCTTTTCGGTTAATTTTTTCTACATTCTAGTGAAACCAATTAATCCTTTTGGTTTTTTTGATTCATTTAAATATCTCCTATTAAAATTTGCCCAGAATTTTCCAATCGGTCGACACTGAAGCAAATTTGGAGAATTTTCATCCTGGGTGATGACTTTGATATTTTTTGCTTCAAGGTAGCTGGTAACAATTTAGGCGTAGTGACAAGGTCGCGAGGTCAGATCATATTATGACGTCTAGTGGAGAATGATGTTTAAGGATGAAGGGTTCTTTTTATACCCGTATGGTGAAACCAAAGGGTATATTAACTTTGCCTTACCATTTGTAATGTCAAGATCCCGTCATCACACACAAAAATTAATTACACCAGTGTGTTTTGAATGATAAAAAAAGTTGAATTTAGCATGTCCGTCCGTCCGCCTGTCTGTGGCGCGGATTACGGGTGCACGGATTGAGCTAGAGACTTGAAATTTTGCCCAAATCCGTTTTTCGTAAAATGCGAAGCTACGTTCGTTAATGAGCAAAAATGGACCATACGAACGAAAACGTTTTCTGCGAATATCTCAAAAACGGTGCATCTTATCAAAAAACTCCAAGAACAAAAGTTATTTAGGATATGATTCTACATAAAACTCCCATACATCAAAATCCGATTGGAATAAATTTTAAAAAATCTTATTGGAAAGTTTGACTTAAAAGGGGAATTTTGATACAACTGTTCGTCGTTCACTTAAATCACCATACGGGTTTTCAATATTTGCCAGATTGGCAATTATAGCTTTTGTTATGTTTATAATATCGGATATACCTGTGAAATCTTGGAGGAGTCACTAATAAAGGGATGAGAGAAGTATCCTTTGGAGTCGATTGCTTGCCAAATGAGATATTTCATTGAAGATTTACTCTTAAATTATACTTAATTTATGTTTGTAAGACACATTATCGCCGTCTTTGAATAAGAAAATTGCAATCTCAGTAGATTCAACAGGGACGTAAATCTTATCATCGATAATGATGATGTTTCGTGTTATTTTTTATAGATTTTTTGTAGGAATGGAAATCTTGATTTGCCAAAATATGCCAGATCGTTTCTTTCTTTCAGTTTAAAGAGTCCACAAAAAATTTATCTAAGACATGTCTACAAAAAAATAATCATAAACTAATTGCTGGCTGCATTTATTATGATATTTTAATTTCATTCTGATGCTTTATTGAAAGTGCATTATAAACGATTTGGTTTTTACAACTTTCCGATATGATGTGCCGTTTTCAAGAAAAATTGCAAAAAACTGTTCCGTTTGTATGGGCGAATTGTCCGATTTTGTTCTTCTTCTTTCTCCACGGATAGACCGACAAAGAGACAAGCAGAAATCAAACCGATTCATCATTATAAACATCCTGATATTATTCATTTTCTTGACCGACGATTAGTTCTATGCGATACAAATAATAAAGCAAAACTACAAAACCCTATTTATGGTTTTGCCATATAGGAAATGTTAAAAAGGGTCTTTCAATAAGGACGCTCGATTTTTAAATGTCAATAAAACAAGTTGTGTGTGAGATATCCATTCCAAGAATATTTTATGACATTAAGTATGGAATATAACGTCGTTCAAATGTCCACCGCGGCTTTGCTTGGTGGCACGTATTCGGGAGGTCCAATTTTCGATGATTTTGTCGCATAAATCTGGATGAATTTGCTGGATGTCGTTCGTTATGTTGGCGTTGAGGGCATCAATTGTTTGAGGTTTATTCGCATAGACCTGCGATTTAATATAGCCCCAAAGGTAGAAATCCAAGGTTAAATCGAACGATATCGGTGGGCAGTTCACGTCGCCATGTCTTGAAATCGCTTGTGGGATGCGCTGTGTAGCATGTAGCGCCGTCCTGTTGGAACCACATGTTGTCGGTATCCATATCATCCAGTTTAGGCCACAAGAAGTTACTTATCATCGATTCGTAGTGCTCGTCGTTGACGATTATGGCAATTCCAGTTTATTTTTGGAAGAAGTACGGACTGACGATTTTGCCAGACCAAAATTCACACCAAATAGTGACTTTTTAGGGATGCATTTGGTGCTGGTGTATCTCGTGTGAATTGTTATCGCCCCAAATCCAAGAATTTTGCTTGTTCACATATCCATTCATCCAAAAATGAGCCTCATCGCTAAAGATGATTTTTTTGGCGAAAGGGTCAACTTACAACTGCTTCAAATTTCATGATTGGCGCACGTTGTTCACCGCTATAACCTTCCATGGTGATTTACCATACACTATTGGACAATCATACTAATATATAAAAATGAGTTGGTGTCTGGCTGTCTGTCTGTTCCTCTTTCACGCAAAAACGGCTGAACCGATTGACTTGAAATTTGGCATGAGTGTCTGTGGTAGTTCTGGTCCCAACCTAGGCATACGGTAGCGCGAGGGATGGGGGGAGTAAGGGGAGGGGGTAAAGTGATTTCGAAACTTAGTTTTTGTGCTATATTACTCTTTCGCGGGGAAACTACTGAACCGATTGGCCTGAAATTTGGCATAGATGTTCGTCGGGGGTCCAGCCCCAACATAGACCCATTTAAAAGTTTTTAAGTTCTTTCCGCTTTTCTTCGTATTCTAAAACTTAGACAAAAAACTTAACCCGGCAACGACGTGTATGCAAGATAGTTCACAATAAATTTGACAGATATTGCTTTAACAACATGGCCGCTATAACTTAACAAAGTTCAACAACCCCCTTTAAAAAAAACAACTCCTTTGAAAAATATTTAAAAAAATAAAATTTTTTATCTTGATTTTGTGTCGTGGACAGCAAGACAGACAATCTGTTTTTGTCTTGGTTGTCAAAGTAGCTAATCTAAAAGCATTGCTCATGTAATCCATTTTTGTGATGTTTACACTTTTACTATATTAGGCATAAATAAAGGACGTTCAAACACAAATCCAATTGAAAACAAAATTGGACTTTATGTAATTCTTTGGATTTAAGCAATTTAGTGCATTTATTCAAGGTATTGATTTTTTAATTCTTTAATCAATATTCACAATCCCGTTTTAAATACAATACAACGTTTGAAATCGAATCGTGACAATCATTCAATTTTAAATCAAAACAAAATACAGAAACAGAAAACAGAAAAGTCTTTTGTAACTTTTTAATAAATACTCTCTGTGAATACAACAGAGAGCAAAAGAAATTAATTCGATAATGTATTTATTTTATCTGCGGTTAACAAAGAGATAGAATAGTAATCCATTTCGTCCAAATAAAAAAAAGTCATGTTTCAATTAAGAATACTAGAAACGACAACATATGTAACAGTATGTCACTTTAGTTGAGTATAATTTAAATTGAAATTAATAAACACCTGTTATTTATGATATCAAGAAACATTTTGAGCATTTAGTTCTCGGTCACTAATTAAAATTAAATAAAATGGAATTTTAATCGCTCGGATTTATTTTTAGTAAGCAAAGTTGTAAATCTTTGGCGCAATACCAAAATAATTCGTCAAAATTAATATCTCGTGCCCAACACCATTAAATGTCTCAAAGATTGTAAAAATTCGTTGCGCCGCGCCGTTGCCTTTTGATCATATTTTTAAATGTTATTACCTCCAAAAAAAAAAACTTCGCCGTAAATCCCAAAATAAGCCCAGGTGAACTTGCTTTATTTGGTCATATAAACAAACGTAATTCCTGTTGGGAGATTGAAAGACGTTTGTCTAAATGGTTTGTTGTCATTATAAATTTTCCATGTTGGATAATAAACATTTTCACCTGCGGTGCATTTCTCTTCTACAAGTAGAATGTTACCTTGCGTTGCATTCTTTGGCTTGTGCAAATGATGCGTGCAGAGTATTTTTCTTATGGACTTTTACAAAAACCATCTAATCTATCAATCAGGAGTTAACCTTGGTCGACTGATAGTAGTTCCTTAATGATTGTACAGGGTGGGCCAGAATAGACGCAGGGGTTTGAAGTCTTTATAACTTTTTTTTTATTTTTATTTTTTTAATTTTGTTTCAGCATTTTGTTAAGAAGACTTGGGCAATTTAAAATGGACCTGTACACAATAGAACAACGAACCGGTGGGCGGTGGGCTCAATGGCTCTTTTACGGGACATGTTTGGCGGACGCATTATTTCGAAAAGAAGCGATTTCAATTGGCCTCCGCGTTCACCTGATCTAACGACTCCAGATTGTTTCCTTTGGGGATATTTGAAAGAAAAGGTGTACGTCAACAAGCCAACAACCATCAGCCAATTGAAAACCAACATTCGCAGTGAAATCGAGCCCATAACACGAAAAGTTATGGAAAATGTCTTGGAAAGAGCACGAATTTGCGAAGCAGAAAATGGCCACCACTTGCGGGATATAATTTTCCATGTTTAGACCAAAAATATTCCCCATCAATCAACTACATGTATTTTAAAAAAAAAATTATAGGTTCCGCTAAAATAAAAAATTTATAAAGAATTCAAACCCCCGCGTCTATTCTGGCCCACCCTGTAGTTTACCATCGTTAACTTTACTCTCGTTCCTAAATGACGAATTTTAGGTGTCAAAGTTAATTTTTTCAACTTTACTCGAGAGCAGAATTGAATAAAATAAACTTTACTCGAGCATTTCGAAACGCGAGTAAAGTTCCGAAATACAGTAGTAAAGTTATCTTTATTTTCAACTTGGGCAATCAACTTTCAAACTTTGACAAACCCAACCTGAACAGTTCATCATAATCAGATCCGATTTGAATCCTAAGTGAAGTTCGCCTGAACCTTCAGCTTTATAAACGGATTCAGTTTGTATTCAAATTTCCGGCTGGGACCGCGTCGGTTTTGCCCCACCCTTTACCAACAATTGACTCTTCGAAAAAGCTTTACTGAGGTTTTGGTGACAGGGGAATGAATAAATTTCACCCTTATGCAATAAAAATTTTATTTAAGGAACATTAAATATAGCATTCGATAAAAAGAAACAATACTTATACTTCGTATAGGAAAATAAAAACCACACAACCTTCTATTGCTTCCTAATTCCACATTTAGTAATTTCAATTTAAAATCTTGAAAAATTTAACATTACTGCTTCACCCCAAACGACATCGGACACATTTTAACAATATTAAAAGAAAGTTTTCAAAGAGACGAAAAAAATTGTTTGGTTAAAAGTTTATGCCAGAAATAAAAAGAAAGGTGCAATTTGCCAAGGTCAATCGTTGGGAAAATCCAAATGGGAGACGATTTTCTATTTATAATTTTTTAAGGGTACAAAAACTTTAATAGAAACAAGGATCAGATATCAAAACTTTTTTTTTTTTTTTGCTGAAAAGGAAACTTTTAAACTAAACATTTTTGTATTTCAGTGAACTTCATTGTTAAATTGAAATTGGGCGGTAAGTAATGGCATTTAAATCAATTTTAGCTTTTTGCCTTTCAATGCCATTTCCGATACAGCTAAAAAGCGCAGTGCCTTAAATAAAATAGTTTTGTGGGAATTTCATTTTGTGCATATTTTTATTTTGTTTTTAAAAATCGACACATTCAAATGATTATTACTAATAAAAACGCTATAATGCTTGGATAGGATTTAATTAGGTATACAGTTTTACACATGGCTATATGCACATTTTAAAAGTGTAAACAACAAAAGCACGAAAACAAATTCAGCAAAAGAGTTTTCTTTTTTAATTATTTTACCCTCATATTTTTATCGAAAGCATTTCATCTGCATTCAGTTGATATTTTAGGGCTAATATTATCTTTTTGAATGGATTTAAAATTTCAAATCCAAAGTGATCGAAAAAAAATAAATGTAATACTTTAGAACATAGTCATAAAATACCTCAAAAAAGACGCCGCAGGTGAATTTTTTGGAAAGAATATAATTTTACTTGAAATAATTATACAAAAAATTCAGATCAAATGCAGAGAAAATTTATGCAGATCAAAGTCAATATTACTTTAAATTGATGGCTAAACAGTTCCGAAAGTTACTGTACTTTGCCATATGACGAATTCGAATCACAGATTTAGAACATACTCTACTCTGGAGTCGAAGAGTACCTACTTTATCAAGACAATTTTGTTAGAAAAAATTTGTCAAAATTTTCTATTTGATTTAAAATCTAGATCAAGCAGTTTGAAAACATAAAGAGCAGGCCATTCGAATACGCCATTTGTTTGGTCCTTTTCAGTTTCTAAAAAGAATATCACTGCCCTTGTCAATGTTGTGTGCAGCTAATACATTTTATTGATGGCGATATTATGCGAGTATCAGACATGGCTACTTTTACTGCGCAGCATGGACAAAAATTGTACTGAGGCACAGCCCCCGCACAGTTTTTGTTCGGGATACGCAGTCACAAGTAGCCATGTCTGATACTAGCATTAATCCGACTTTTGTCTGATTAGCCCCGTGATTCCCAAACTTTTTCAGTTGATGCCCTCCTTGAACATTTATCAAACAGCTAACGCCCCCCAGTTTGGGAACCATGGGATTTGCCAATTATAACCTCCCCTTTCGCTTTACTTGTTTTGGAAAAAAAAAATTTACTCTTTGAAAAAGTATCGTTTCTAGTGGTATGTGAGGAATTGGACTCCGTATAGATGCTTGGCTATTTAATGCCTTGGTTATATAAACCCTTTATTTATACGAAACCTTTGGCTTTAAAATATTTTCCAGCAAATTAAACTTTCGCATTTGTAGTAAAAGAAAATTTTACAAAAAACCCTTTTTTCCTGTTTCGTTGAAAAATTTCTCAAGAAGGGAGAAATTTCTCAATATTGCATGCAAAAATACATTCATTAAATATTTTCATGGATGATTTCTTCCTGGCTCAAAGATAGAGCCGTGCAAAAGCAAAGTGACGTCCTGGGGAAACCCTGTATTTGGCGCCCCTCCGTTTGTAGATATAATCGATAAAAACGCATTTTTGTGTGCTTGGAATTTTTGAAAGGCCGATCTGAGAGAAGGTTTGTCTCAATCTAGATAAAATGGATATCTTAATTCTTCGGTGTGATACAAAAAGTGCGCCACAGACAAAACATTTTTTTTTAAAAGCATATAGACAGAAATCACTAAAAAAATCCGACGAAGGCAAAAGTTTTTAAGTGCCCAAGTCAAATACATTCTTAAATTGACCTAATAGTTACAAGAGAAGCAAATCTCCATGTTTTGTCCTTTGAGAGGTCTAAATTGTACGCAGAGAACTTCCAAATGTCTCAAAATGTCGCCCAACAAATCTTACACAGATTCAGCTTTTTGATTGATCTTTTTTAATTTCCTAATTTCACTTGTTGGATCAAAAAAACTTAAAATAACTATATTCTGTCCAAGATTTTTTAAAGTTACAAACTGTTCAACGAGATTTTTGTTTATTTGTATCTAAACGCAGAGAAAAAATAGCAAATCTAACTACTTTATAATGGGAAATCGGACTTATCACTAAAATAGTTAATTTTCATTACAAAATAGTTAATTTAAATTGAAGCAGTAGTCAATTTAAATACACAATAGTAAATTTTACTACAAAGGAGTTAAATTTCTTTAAAAAATTGTCGATTTTGACTATTTTTGTAATTAAATTTAACTATTTTAGCATTTAGTTATGAGTCCCCATTATAAAATAGTTAAATTTACTATCTTTTCTCTCAGTGTAATGGCTGTTTCTAATACAATATACTTTGGCTTACTGATTTCAAATCTGAAAACAATTCCTTTCCATCAAGCAACAATTTTACAAGTACTACTTTATAATAAAACATAACAAAAGCTATAATTGCCAATCTGGCAATCATTGGAGACCCGAATGGTGATATTCGTATCAAAATTCGAACAGTTGTACCAAAATTCCACTTTGAAGTCAAAGTTTCCAATAAGATTTTTTTAAAACTTATTCCAATCGGATTTTGATGTATGGGAGTTTTATGTAGAATCATATCCTAAATAACTTTTGTTCTTGGACTTTTTTGATCAGATGCACCGTTTTTGAGATATTCACAGCAAACGATTTCGTTCGTATGGGGGGTACCCCCCCTAATGGTCCATTTTTGCCCATTAACGAACTTAGCCTCGCATTTTACGAAAAACGGATCCACGCAAAATTTCAAGTCTCTAGTTCAATCCGTGCGCCCGCAATCCGCGCCACAGACAGACGGACGGACAGACGGACAGACAGACGGACAGACAGACGGACGGACATGCTAAATTCAACTTTTTTCATCATTCTAAACACACTGGTGTAATTCATTTTTTTTTGCGATGACGGGATCTTGGCGTTACAAACGGTAAGGCAAAGTTAATATACCCCTTGGTTTCACCATACGGGTATAAAAAGCAATATTTTTGTAATCGATTTTGTCACAAATAGATTTTGGAAACTTTCATACAAAAGCATTAGAAAAGCTATAATTACCAGGGGGCCAATCGTCAAATCATATTATAATTCCTCTTTTTTCTGTTCAGTTAAAGTGTTTACCTCATATTTCGTTTTAAGAACGATCTAGACGAGTCCAGTTCGATTTTTTTAAGACCGATCTATTAGAGGGGTCTAGTTCGATTTTTCTATGTTTGTCTGCCTGTTTGTACCTTCATCAGAGGCTACATGTTTTTTTATTTGGACCATCCCTCCCCCTCTGTTGACTACGCAATTGTCATCTGTTGCATATAACTATAACCTAAGCTATTGTCTACTTTAAAACGTATAGGAACAACATCCTATATAACGTATATCAAACAACATTTTCAAGTTCATTAGCATTTCTATATAACGAATGGCGAAAAATTTTGCTGTTCTATGTAACGAATGTGTGTAAAAATTACATGCAATCACATAAAAAAACTATTTTGTTTTGTAAATAATTTGTGTATACGTAAAACGGTCGCGAAAAATCAAATTTTTGAGGTTATGTAAGCAGTTTTAGTTGGATTTGTAACGCTTATTCATTAAAGCACTATCCCACATTGAATATATGTATATTCGTGCCGTTAAGACATCCTTACAGACTTCTTAACGCGAGATTCGGATTCAGCGATCCCGAAAACCCCCAAATTAGGTTTTCCTAAAAATTTGAGAAAAAGGATAATCACTTTATCCTTTCAGGACATTCCGTTATCCTTATAGACTTCATAATGCTAGAATCGAATTCAGCGATCCCAAAAACCCTCCGATAAGATTTTTTTCCGGAAATTTTGAGGAAAAGGATTATCACGTTATCCTTACAAGGCCTTCCGTTATCCTGAGAACGATGAACTAATGAAAATGTTGTATTATATGCGCGTGCAAAATTTCAAGCCAATCGGATGAGTGTAAGTGGGTCAAAATTAAATTGCAAGATTTGACCCTGACAGATAAACAGACAGGCAGACAAACAGACAAAAACGAAGGCAAACTAAATAAAAGCTTTTGAAAAGATTCCCCAGAGCCATGAAATTTGACAGGCATGTTGGGTTCCGAAATGGGACCATCCTATCAACTTTTGGTGGAAATCCCTTAACCGGAAGTAACCAAAATGGCGGCTTTTAAAAAAACGCGATTTCGTTTTTGGCTGTTTACTTCGAAACTACTCGTTTTTCTGTAGTCTTATGTATGTCGAAAGTTGGAGATAATACAATTTCCAACATTTTTGTCTTTCACTTTGCAATTTACCGTAAATCGATATCTTTTACTGTTATCGAGATATTTTAAATTTGTTAAAAAAATCACGTTTTTATATAAACTAAAATTTTAGTCGTCGGGTTATAGTGTACTCAAAAGTTACGCAAAAACGTAGATTTTGTATAACAAAGTCATGTGCTGTTCACATCAGATATTTTTATATAGTTCCAGCCAGAGCTTACAAAAAAAAAACCCTTTAATGCCGAAGCATGACTATCATATGAAGTATAAATAAAACTCTAAAACTAAACAAACTACAAATGTTATTATCGTTAATCGTTCGCAAAAATAAAACCGGATAATAGCACTCTATAAGATAATACTACATACAAATTAAACGATACTCGAATTTCAAAATATTTATCGCTCAAATTAAATGATAAAGATCTGATAGTAAGTAAATTAATAAAAACAAAGAAAAAAAAACATTTTTAAAAACAAGATTTTTTTAAATGTGCTAAAAAGCAAAAAAAATATTCTATACTCACTCAAACTCATAAAATAATATCTCTGATAAAAGCATGGCAGTATCTTTCTTTTAATTTTTTAATACACTTTCGTTGTCCTTTTATTTCTAAGGCCGGACGCGTACAAAAATTATTTTTTTTCCCTTTTAAAACATTTTAGTAAAAGCTTGTTTAAAAAAAATTCATACTTTTCAGGTATTTTTAAAAGCTTTTATTTAGCTCGCTATCTTGTCTGTTTGTCTGTTTGTCTGTTTGTCTGTTTGTCTGTCAGATCAAATCTTGCAACCCAATTTTGACCCACTTCCACTTGTCCGATTGACTTGAAATTTTGCACACTTATATAAGTCCGATGACAATACAATATTTTCACTACTTCGTCCTTGTACGGATAACGGAAGGTCCTGTAAGGATAACGTTATTATCCTTTTCTCCAAATTTTCCGGAAAAAAATCTATTCTGGGGTTTTTTGGGGTCGCTGAATCCGAATCTGTCATTAAAAAGTCAGTAAGGATAACGGAAGGTCCTGTAAGGATAACGTGATTATCCTTTTCTACAAATTTTTCGGAAAAAAATCTATTCTGGGGGTTTTTGGGGTCGCTGAATACGATTCTCAAGTTAAAAAGCCTGTAAGGACATCTCAAATGTAAGGATATATATTCGAAGACTAAAAAGAACAAAATAAAAAAAATAAAAAAAAAATTTTTAAAAAAAAGCTTTTATTAAAAAAGAATGCACTAAAAAGAAAAAAATAATTTTCTGGACGCTGTGTATCACAAATATAAAAGCTTTTAAAAAGCGAGATAAATTTTTATTTTATTGTCGTAATTTATGAAATTTACCATTTCTCAAAATTATTGTCTAAAAGTAGATTTATAATTTGAAATCAGAATAGTTGAATTATCCTGGAAATCATATTTGGTCAAAGGAAACAAAAACAATGTGTAAGAGGAAAATTAGTGAACAATTTTATGCAATTTACATTCCTTTTACACATTTAAATGGGTCATAACTGAGAAAAATGAAAAAAAAGGAAATTTTTTTACTGCATATCACAGATAGTCAAAAATTGCATGTTTTTACTTGTTCTAGAAGTGTCTTTATGATGCGCTGAAGTTGAAGAGATTCGAAAGCTTGTAGAGCACAGATATCGGAATTAGAATAGATATCGTGTTTTGCTATCTCAAATGGGCCACTGAAATGTCAAAATATTATTATGGGGAAACGAGATAAATATATCATGCTTCGTTTTGGAATATAGAATGTTTGTAGTTCACTTAAAAGCTAAAATTCATTTTTAATTTGAAACTTGATAAAAGCAAAGTTGGCAATTCTGGATTCATTTCACTATGGTATGCAAATAAATTTTCGGCTTATGAAAATAGAGAAAGCATTAGTGTTTTTGGCCCATTTCTTTATACGGGCTTTTCAAGTAAGGTGCATTCTATGGGATATATTTCTGTGTTGTAGAGTGACACATTTCGAAGATTCATAAAAAAATATATTACAATATTTTTCTTCAAATCCTCTTTTGTGTAGCTTTAGTATTGCATAAACAATGGGTGTGTAAAGTTTCATTCAAATCCGTCTAGCGGCCTATATGTACCTCCGTTTCACTTATTTTTTTATGGAAAGAACCTACGATCATGACAGCCAATATTTTTCAAATTTATTTTTTTCAATTTGGTATATGCCTACAATATAAAAAGCACCATTAATTGCATTGCCAAAATGAACGCATTTTTATATTTTTTTAATTTTCAGAAATGGACATCATTCCTGAAGGCAAAAACTTTAGATTGGTTCAAGATAGCGATCTTCCAGAGATATTGGAATTCTTAGAACAGTTTCTTCCGGAGGCATTAAAGGTAATTAAATATTAAATTGTAAATAAAAAAAATAATTTTTAATAAATTTAATTGATTCTACACACATCTATTTGTACGTCTAAAATGCAGTAGGAACCATTTATTCAAGGGACTGAAACCAGCTGATAGTTCTAATCAGCTGATAATTAAAAAGCGATCAAAAAAAATATTTATGGGCTCCAGCCGGAAATTTAAAAATGTCCAAGTCGTAGCCGGTATTGTGGTGTTAACAAACAGACGCAAAAAATGCTAAAAGGAGAATTTATTTTTAAAATGTCACCGTTTTCACTTCTAATAAGTTTTAATTTTAAGAGGACGGCCAGTTATTTGTCGTGTACTCGAAAATCGAAAATGTTTAATTGACATTTTTTTCATTAACACGTTGGCTACCATGTGAGTCACCGGTGATCGCAGCGTGTCACCCACAGGGACAATGTGAGTCACCGGTGTACACACACTATTGTCATTACCGTCAGTTTCTCAAGTTCCATGGTTGAGTGCACTCGCTCGTGCGGTACGACGATCTTGTGTTCACCGGTGCCTCACAGTGTGCAAAAGTGAAATAAGAGTTTGAGTCACCGGTGACTCACAAAGTACAGAAATGATTTTTGCGTTTTTTCCCAGTGTATACTAGCGGAGTAAGCGTTTTTTTGGCTGGTAGCCAACGTGTTAAAATCATAGATTTTTGCTTTAAATATTTGTCATTTGGACTAAACATGTTGTGTGTGTGGGGGTTATTCTTTAAACAAATTTTTAATGAGGTTCACAGGAGGAATTTAATGAGGTTCACAACCGAATATTTATTCTGTATATTTTTATTTATTTTTCAATACTAGGATTTTTAATCCCAAAAAAAACCTGAGCTTATTTTACTTTTTCAAAGAGGACACTGAAAATCGGCTAACTAGCCACCCGGTACCGAAATCGACTAGAGAAAAGAAATAGATCCTAGGCTATGACAGATTCTTGCTAAAAAAAAACCTTTGATCTTCACTTATTGGCTCTGACTTACTGGTGCTGAACCTTTACTTACTTACTTTTATATAATAACTAGCAGACCCTACGTTGGCAGCTAAAAGTTTTTTGTATAAATTTTAGAATGCCAAAAAACCATAAATAACTTAAAAAATTTTGGGAAAAAATGTTATCCTTACAGGACCTTTCATGTCGAATTTTGAAATTCCAACACCGGATTCGTGATCAGCGACCCCAAAAACCCCATAATGGCAATTTTTCCGGAGAAAAATGGGAAAAAGGATATTTGCGTTATCCTTACAGGACCTTCCGTTTCGAATTTTAAAATCTAACATAGCTAAAAACCTGCTCCTGGCAACGCAGATCATTTTGCAAAAAACCGCGTCAAAATCGGTCCAGTAGTTTTTGAGTTTTGTAATCTCAAACGGACAGACAAACAGACAGACAGACAAACATCCATTTTTATATACATATATAGATGCCGATAGGCTCGGAGCTCCCTCAAACGATTTTTGTAGAAGCTGTGGGGATGTGGACGAGGAGGAGTCGACAACTCATCTTCTCTGTCATTGCCCAGCACTAGCTAAATGCAGAAGAACTCATTTGGGTAGTTTCTTCCTAAACGATCTAGAGGACTTAAGCGCTGCAAACGTCGCAGATCTACTTCGCTGCATCAGAAGCTTCAGGATATAGGGAAATGGATCGTTAAGATTCGCGTGGTATCACAATGGCTCATTTCTGGCCTAAGTGTGCCTTTTTGGCAACCACTCCAACCTAACCTAACCTATCCTACTCTTATATGTTATTTTTTTCAAAGAGGACACTGAAAATCGGCTAACTAGCCATGTGTTATTTATATGTTGTTTTTCCGGAAGATAGATGGCACATTTTTTTCTAAAACAATGCATTCTTCTCTGGTTCAATGGTTTATTTCCGCTCCGCATTTCTTCATATCATTATTGACCGTGAATACTTCCAGAATCCAACCTTATGCTGTGGTGCATGGGTGCATTGAATCTCCTAATGTAGTTACATGAGCTTAATTGTGCCAACGATATGGCAATTGTTTATGTTTGCACAATTAAACATCTGTTGTTTAATGTTTGGAAATTTTTCCGTCTCTTTAATTGCTCATAGCAATGCCTACGTTTGCCTCATGTTTACAAACAGTTGACGGAGTTATTATATTTCTTAATTAGTTCGATGTTTCATGTTTCATTGAACGATCCTTATGTTTAAATGAATGATCCACTCCGGCAGTCTAAAGGTTAAAAGATTTCATATGTTGATTCCAATTAAGTAGACTGCATTTATACTGATTTTAGTAAGGCATTTGACAAGCTTCCGCATAAAGTGCTTCTTTTTAAATTAAGAAAGCTAGGCTTCTCCAAAACTATATGCGCATGGTTAGCTTCTTACTTGGATCAAAGATCTTTTAGTGTGCTCTTTTCCAAAGCTTTTTCACGCAGTGTTACTGCTTCGTCAGGAGTTCCACAAGGTAGCCACTTGGGACCCTTACTTTTTATTTTATTTATTAACGACTTTAGTTATAGAGTTTATTCATTTGTTGGGATTTGCTGACGATTTCAAATTTTATATGACCATTAGAAATCTCCAGGATTGTCACTTACTGCAACAACAGCTCGCCATTCTTAACGAGTGGTGTTTGAAAAACGGATTAGTAATTAACACTTCAAAATGTTCAGTCATGACCTTTAGTCGTAAAAAAAATGTTGAAAATTTTAATTATATCCTGAACGAAAGCTCTTTAGGCCGATCAAATGTGGTTAGTGACCTTGGTGTTTTACTTGACACGAAATTAGATTTCAATTTACACATAAAGGATGTAGTTAGTCGGGCAAATTCTATGTTAGGATTTGTTAAGCGCTGGTCTAGGGAATTAACTGATCCTTTTGTGTTGAAAGCTTTATACTGCGCGTTTGTTCGTCCTATTTTGGAATATGCTTGTGTTGTCTGGATGCCTGAATATAAAATTCATATATCTAGAATTGAAGCTGTCCAGAAACGTTTCATTCGTTTTGCTCTACGATATTTACCATGGGATAATTGCTTACTTCTACCTCCTTATGAGCAGAGGCTTCAACTTGTGAATTTGCCACAGCTGAGCAAGCGTCGTGAAGTTTATGCTGTAACTTTTATCGCAGACTTACTTGTAGGAAATATCGCTTCCCCAAATTTACTTGAAAAGTTGAATATTCATGGCAATTTACGCACTCGAACTAAAAATGATCTTATTTATAATGGCTTTCATAGAACAAATTATGGTCGTTCTGAACCAATCTCGTCCATGTCTATTATATTTAACGAATATTATGATTTTTTTGACTTCAACCTAACCAAAAGTTGTATTAAAAAACGAATTTATAAAAATTGATTATGTATTCACATATTTTGTCAGATGGTGCTTTGTACCTGTTGATGTATAAATAAACAATTGGAAATTTCATTTGGGGTCTTTCAGATCGGACGATTTAAGGAGGATCTCCATTACCATGACTTCTGTAACTGCAAAAAAATGCAGAAAACTAGAGCAAGATAGACTTATGTAGATCTAAATAGGAATGACTGAATACAAGTATAAACGCTTTCCCTTCCAGTTTAACAACTTTATAGCAATCATATCAAACCTTATGCTATGAATATAAGGTTCAAATTAGCATAGAAATAAAGCTATACACCTGCATGTGTGTGTTTGAACTACATGAAAAATGACAGCTACGCTATAATAACACTTTGTATGTGTCTGTGCTCACTATTCACTTACAGGGACAATGTGTGATTGTAGTAGAAATCGCTATAAAAAAGTTCAAGTCCGTCAACTGCAACCATAAAATCGCCATAAAAAAAAGAGGGGAAATTATTTTTGCAGTTGCCGACAAATTTTTGCAGTTGCCGACAAATTTTTGCAGTTGATTCTTATCTCCCTTTCTCGTCAAGGTATCTTCACATAAATGTGGCTCTATTTTTTTGCAGTTGGGAAAAGTCATGGTAATGGAGGGCCAACTTTATACTACAAACTTTATTCTGCGATAAAAAATTTACGTTAAATTTCAAATAAAAATCGCGGAGAAATTTCAAAATAATTCGCAAGTGCAAAGCTTTATCTTTTTACTTTCTTTAACGAAGTGTAGTAAAGTATTGTATGCATGAAAAATTTCGACCCCTTAATGTTGTCTAAAAAACATTTTCCGAGCATTCCTGCTCTATTTTGCAATAATCTTACTACGTGTTTTCAGGCAAAACTACTTGTTTTTCAGTAGTGTTATGTATGACAAAAGTTGAAGACTGTGAAGTTTCCTACACTTTTGTCTTTTACTAGAACTCAATATCTCAACCCGGTATCAAGATATACCGTTATTATAAAAAAAATCAATTTTTCGCGATTCTCTCGAAAACTAACGGGTTTTAGGTAATTCAATGTATGATATAAATTTTATTTACCTGGGAAAAATATTTCCCTTTTTTTGCTGTTAGTTTTATCGCCTATTACTGTTATCCCCTATCTTTGTCCGTTATTGAGATATTTTCATCAAAAAGCACAAAAAAAAGTTTTTGCGAATTGCTGGCAAACTAACGGTTTTCGAAAAAACAAGATTTAAAGATATTAAAATTCTTTACATTTGTGCCTTTTAATGTAAATGCCGTTATCGAAATATTTCAGATTTATAAAATAAAAATTCATATTTTTATAGAACCGAATATTTTACTCGACAGGTTATAGGGTAAATTGTGTACAAACGTATAAGAAAATATTCCGCTGTTCACATCAGAATTTTTTTTTAATATTTTTGCAAAAAAAAGATTTTTCCTTTAGAAAACTATTTAAAAACCTAAAAAAAAGCTACAATTGCCCGAATCGTCAAATAGTCTATATGAGGAGGACAAACAAAATTTGTGGGAGAAGGAAAAAGGAATTGTTTGTTTAGCCTTTGATGAATGCAAAGCTTACGTAAAAACATATTCTAAACACATTTTATCTACATAAATATTTTAATACAACTCACAGTTTTCGAGAAAATCGCAAAAAAACTGTTTCGTTTGTATAGGGCAGGGAGTAAGGAATGGCCCGATTATGTTCGTTTGAAAATTTTGCCTTGCTTTTTAAGGGAAACACAAATGTAACAAATTTCAGGTCTCTAGTTCCATCCTTTCCAAAGTTATGGTGTTCACGGACACATAGACGAACAGACGGACGGACATAAGGCAATATTGCCTTCTAATATAGAGTGGAAAAATTTTAAAATTTAGGGAACTCATAATCTAACATCTATTCTGAATATAATGTTTAATTAAAGACTTTCACAACATGAAGTGGATGCATAGAAATAGAATATTAATTCACCTACGTCATATTTCTGTTAATACGTGTAAAATGTTCTAACATGAATTCAAAGGACATCTGAATGCAGCTTATAAAAACCGAACATTCAACATTTGTAAAGAATTCTTTTTTATTATTCGTTTTCACTTTTATTTAACCAGAAAAACTTACTTTAAGCAAATATGTAGTTATACATACAAATATGTAGTTCTGTCCATGGAAAATGCTCAAAGGTCATGTCATTATAAGAAGCCAACGACCTTCTACATACGAATTTCTCACAAAAAAAAATGTATGAGCAAAAGTTGTACGATTTCGTGTCACTTATTCTCATTCGTGTCGAAAGCCAAAATTATTATTATTGCACTTTTATCTATTAAAAACTTAATGCAACAATCGAAATTTGGCCTCTAACCAAAAATATATCGTGAAAATTGTACAACGCCAAGTGCATAATTTAAGACTAAAATAAATTTTTTTTTTTTTTTACAAGGAAAACAAACAAGATTTTGTTGTAAAAGTTTTAACGATGTATGTGGATGGCAAACGAAAAAAAATCGTAACTATACCTACATTTTGTTATATGACGAAATTCAAATTTTGTTTCGTTACGTTCTTTCGTTTTGTAACGACAAAAAAAATTATTTCGTTACGTTTAACGTTATTATTTTGTTGCACGTTATAAGAAAATCAATAATTCAAGTCAATAAATATGCATGCAGTTTAGTTTTCCCTAATGTTTTTGACTTATCATTAGAGTCCGGTCAGTTTTTGGCCGAAAACGAAGCCGAACTTCGGCCTACACTTATATAAGTCCGATGACAATACAATATTTTCTCTACTTCGTCCTTGTAAGGATAAGAGAAGGTCCTGTAAGGATAACGTGATTATCCTTTTCTCCAAATTTTACAGAAAAAAATCTATTCTGGGGCTTTTTGGGGTCGCTGAATCCGAATCTGTCATTAAAAAGTCTGTAAGGATAACGGAAGGTCCTGTAAGGATAACGTGATTATCCTTTTTCTCAATTGTTCCGGGAAAAAATATATTCTGCGGGTTTTGGGGTTCGCTGAATACGATTCTCAAGTTAAAAAGCCTGTAAGGACATCTCAAATGTAAAGCTATACATATATTCGAAGACTAAAAAGAACAAAATAAAAAAAAAAATTTTAAAAAAAGCTTTTATTAAAAAAAATGCACTAAAAAGAAAAAAATAATTTTCTGGACGCTGTGTATCACAAAAATAAAAGCTTTTAAAAAGCGAGATAAAGCATAAAACAATAAAATAAACATTTATCTCGCTTTTTAAAAGCTTTTATATTTGTAATAAGCCCATATCAGAATGCAGCAGCGTTTTCGAGGCAGCGGGCAGCAAAAGTTTCCCATTGGCTAAGAGCAAAATTATGACGTACTAAAAGCAGCAAAAATTCTCGCTGCTTTTTTAGCGCTATTTCTATTTTTACTGACGCTGTCCGAGCAGTAAATTTTCCATATAGTTCGAATATACGCTATACGCCGTCAGAAAGCTAATGCCTTCATTAATTTTATCTAAATCATCAATTACTGTAGACATTTTATGAACGAATAGATAAATTAACAAAATTTCACGAGAAAATCAAACAAATGAGAACTGTCAAACTGATTTTACTTGATTAAAACCAATTTTACTGCAGTTTTGCTGCCGCAGCGAATGCTGCTTCATTCTGATATGCGCTATACACTATTTTTTTCTTTTTAGTGCATTTTTTTCCTTTGGTGCCATGATAGACTTAAATTTTTGTGTTAAATGTTTTCTCTGCTAAAAAAGAACTAAGCCATAAATTGTGCACAATGAAAATTTCTAAGAATTAAATAACTCCGTATAACTAAAAAAACGAAATACCTTTTTTCGATTTTCATTACGCTTTTCGTTATTGTAAGGAAATTAAATTTCTACAACGTGATACCACAATTTTAACCCCTCTGCTATGTTCGGGTAATTTCATGACCCAAAAAAAATTTGAACCAAAATTTTCGTTATTAAAACTTCTGTGAATTCAAATTTCTTTTGGACAGTGGAGCACACAGTGAAACGCTTATTGCGAAGATCATGTATAAATTGTAATTATGCATTATAAAGGAAAATAAACGGGGGGTATTTTATGACCCCAAACATTCTATTTGTGTGTATTTTTTGAACATAATAGAAGGGTTAAAGAAAAATTCGGAATATCATTTCGTAAACGTTTCCCATCCCTGATGCTTACAAATTCTGGTAACAAAAGCACACTCCTTATCCCCTTGTAGACACTTCATTGGGGCTACATATACTTAAAAATATCGAAAAACATAAGAAAAGCTACAATTGCCAGGAGCCAATCGTCAAATACTCTATATGAGGACAGACAAAACTGTTATTTAAAAAATCGATTTGTATCCGAGAGGGAGGAAAGTGTAGTCAGACCAGTGTTGCCATTTTCAGCGACTTGTCTCATTTCTAGCGACTTTCATGCCTTAAAAAGCACGTGTTGAGATTTGAGATTTTAGTGGTCTTTTGGGGACTTTTCGGAGATTTTCAGCGATTTTCAAAAATTTCTTAAAAAAAACTGTGTTTTGCTAATAAACATCATTTTTCACAATTTTTTACATTTATGTTACACAAGAACATTTGATAAAAATGCAAAAATTAATGAAAATTGACTTAAGACCTAACAACAGTGGATTTAGACATAAATAAATCTTTGATCTCAGATGTGAGTAAATTTTATGTAGATATTTTGACTTGAAGTCTATTTAGTTATTATTTTTCTAAGAAGAACTTAACAATTTTTTATTTTTGTGTTTTTTAAGAAGACAAAGTTGTTATTTTTTATTATTATATTTTATTATTGTTAAAAACAAAGAATAAAAGCGATTTGAAAACAAGATATATGTTTAAATATGCATTAAAAAAAAGTCTCAAAACTAGCGATTTTTGTCTATAATTTCGGAAACTTTTGAGATTTTTTTTCCTCATTTCAGCGATTTTGGGCTTGAGGTCTCCGGCAACACTGACAAGCAAACCTCGCGAAGTGTAACTCTCAGATCTTGATGAAACTTACATATGTGAAAGAAGGGCAAAAAATAAGGGACACGTATTTTTTTTTATGGGCAACCATCCATGTTTAGGCCTCCCTAAAAATATGCAATTTTTCGTTTTTTTGTCTTTTTTGATAGAAAGAGTTGTCCGATTTTAATGAAATAAAATCTTAAATTCTTCTCTCGTCGAGTAGAAAAAAATAGATTAAAATTTTTGCTGAAAAATTTCAATAGGGTAAAAAACCACGTTTTTACCGCTACTTTTTACTGCCCCACTCCAACGGAGAAGCATTTAGAAAAATGGAATACATGATTAGATGCACTAATTAAAATAGAAGTTCACCTGTTTTTGCGTTAAGGTTGGAAAAATCGTTTTGTAGGGTAAAAGGCCCGATTTCGATTCTGGGTCATTTGCCTACTAATACGGCCTTTATTATCGAATACATGACCCTAGAACCTTAAAAATTGAAATCCGAATTCGAGTAACAACAATAATAATAATAGTAAAAGTAAAAGCAAAGGTAATAATAATCATGATGGTAATAATCAAAGTATTCACATTAGTAAAAATAATAGTAATTATTAGTAAAAGTTATATTATCATAGTAATCGCAATTCAGTAATAGAGTAATAATAATAATAACAGTAGGGGTATTAATATTTAAAATTAAATTATGTAATTGCCACAATTATGATACTGTGTAAAAAAATGAGTAACGCACAGATTATTTTTACACCACCCACATTTTAGAATTGCCATATTGTTGCACTGTGAGCAATCTTGATTGTTTACATCGAAACAATATTTCGTGGGATTTTCAAAGTTGGGTGGCCTGGTTTCCAAATATCCGCATTTATGCCATGTATATTTTAAAAAATTTCGAAAACGAGGAGAACAAAATTGTCTGTGCACCAAAGATTGTATTTTTAAAATATTATCTCTGGAGTGAAGATTAATTTGATAATCAAACATCAAGACAATATCTGAAAATTTTCTGACGAAATTCTTCCATATCCGAAAAACATGTACATCGAGCGGTTGTATATAACCTGTCGTGCCTTTTGGGATAATTAGTAAATGCAGTTTATAATTAGGGGGTGTTACTTCCTGCACTGTTTTTTCTTGCTGCCCGCTCCACGAGTCGAGCAACAAAATGGATTCTGATTCGGTGTTTGGGAAAAATACTTCCTTTAGCCAAGTTTTCAAATGACCGCTGGTCAATTTACCGGATTTGGAAGCCATAGAGAAAATATTGTCCGGTTTGAACATACTTGCCTTGACCCTTGGACCGAAATCTCCAGATGGTTCTTTAAGGACCACTAACAGTGGAGACAATAATTCTCCATCAGCTGATATAGTGGGCTGCACTGTATAGCTGTGGGTCATAGAGGACAAAGATTGAACTTTTCCTTGAATTGATGTTGACCCGGTTAACCTTAAAGTACGACCAGAATGAAACTCTAGGTTGAAACCACTTTGATCGGAATTGTAGACGGATTTAACTCCGAAGCGTTCAATAAAAGGCTTTACTTTAGAAACGAATTCCTCACATTCAGTGACGACATTAGAGTCTTGCTGTATATTGGCTGTTGTTACAAATTTTATAATTTTGCGAGAAACAATTCGAAAGGTTTTTTTAAAAGTGTATACCCAAGTATCAGAAGCCTTAAATTCGACCATATCAATATTTGATTTGGCTTCTAGAGCCCAACGCCGAATATCGAGATCGTGGATAATCAATTTTTTTTGTGACTGCTTCCATAAATTTTTCTAATGTATACTCCCGGATATATATCATTTTTTCCTGTTTTGTTCCACCCTTATTTACTTGCTGTTCCCACCTTAATAATTGTGTTGTGGATGTAACCAGGTTATATCGATTCTGGACCGTGTTTAATTTTAACCTTTTATTTTTGCCTTTTTTCCAAAATTTAACAGCTTCTTTCTTATACTCCGGAGGAACTTGTTTATTTGGTGTTGACGCAAGTGTTGTATAATTTTCACACAACGCTTCACCAACATCACTAGCAGAATTACTGACGTCATCAGAATCAACTTCAGTTATAACATCATCCAAATAGTTTATGTCATTAGATTCATCAATCTCCAGACATGAAGTTTCATTGACAGTATATTGAGGATCTTCTTGAATTTGTTTTATAAGATTAAGGAGTATGTCCTTCACCTCCCTTTCTCTATTTGTTATTGGTGTATTTTTTTGGATGGATGAATTATTAAAATCCTCGTATAACATATTAACAATATTTATTGGATTTATCTCCATTTTTGACTCAAAGTTCTTATTTAACCAATAAGTTGCGCCTTCTAAAGTCAAAAACGCAATGCGGGCGTTTTCTCAGCTTTATTCTGATTGTGAGTTTACCGCGAATGGAACTGTAATTTTAATTTCCAAACAGATCAAATGTAATTCAAATGCCGCCTTTTAGGAAACAGTACCCCGCCGTAAAATGCTCATCTGTTGCAGGCGAGAAATGAGAGGAAAATTTTGGATTTAACTTAGCCACGCTTATGACTCATGAAAATGAACTCGGATTTCAATTTTTAAGGTTCTAGGGTCATGTATTCGATAATAAAGGCCGTATTAGTAGGCAAATGACCCAGAATCGAAATCGGGCCTTTTACCCTACAAAACGATTTTCCAACCTTAACGCAAAAACAGGTGAACTTCTATTTTAATTAGTGCATCTAATCATGTATTCCATTTTTCTAAATGCTTCTCCGTTGGAGTGGGGCAGTAAAAAGTAGCGGTAAAAAACGTGGTATTTTACCCTATTGAAATTTTTCAGCAAAAATTTTAATCTATTTTTTTCTACTCGACGAGAGAAGAATTTAAGATTTTATTTCATTAAAATCGGACAACTCTTTCTATCAAAAAAGACAAAAAAACGAAAAATTGCATATTTTTAGGGAGGCCTAAACATGGATGGTTGCCCATAAAAAAAAATACGTGTCCCTTATTTTTTGCCCTTCTTTCACATATGTAAGTTTCATCCAGATCTGAGAGTTACACTTCGCGAGGTTTGCTTGTGAGTCAGACTGGATTTTGATGGGTTATGTAAAATCCTATTCTAAACACATTTTACCTTTATAAATTTTTCAATACGACTTAACGTTTTCCAGAAAATCGCAAAAAACTGTTTCATTTGTTTTGTTGACGAGGAAAAGAAAGGTCTGATTTTCCCCGCCCAAGAACTTAGCCTGACTATTTACGAGAAACGCAACTGTACAAAATTTCAAGTTTCTGGCTCAATCCTTTCGATAGTTATGGTTTTCACGCACTTACAGACAGACGGATGGATGGACAGACAGACGGATGGATGGACAGACAGACGGAAGGGTGGACAGACAGACGGATGGATGGACAGACAGACGGATGGATGGACACACAGATGGACGGACATGCGAAAATCAAGATCTTTTGTCATCCCAAACACCCTGGTGTAGCTCATTTTTGTGTCCGATGATTGGTTCGATGCGTTACAAACGTTATACTAAATCGAAATTATATGATCTAAATTATTTGTCTACTAAATTATATGATTCTGTTATAGAATATAAAAAAGGTCAACCTCCACATTTAATGCCGTCAAAAATCTATTATCCACGCTTGCCTTCGTTTTACGTGTTGTAAATATACAACATGTGGGATTGTGCAGAGTGTCGCCTTGGTACTATGAACAAAATTATATATTTTGAATCTAATTTAAGGAACTGAACGAAAATATATGATCGATCAAACACTGGGCGCTTGTTTTAGCAAACAGTTTACATTCTATATGTATAGATTTATAGAAGGAAAATAGAAAAATCGTATACCCGCTTTCTTTATAATCCTAAAAAAAAATCACATTTCAATTCACATGATAGTATTTGTATTGCCAATTGCTATCATATTTCGTACCGGCAAAATCAATGCTCAAATGAATGGGAAAAATAGGGATCCTGTAAAATGGTAGAAAACTGGAAAACATGTTAATAATTGATATGGTCCCTTTTGGCACAAACAAAATAGAGAAGAATTAAATCAAAAGGACGGCGCCAGGCTAATTAACATATTTATTCCATTACACTTGTATGTGTCAAGTGGCTCAATGAACGTAATATGTAACAAATGTGTTCACTTCTAATGCTATTCCGTGACTGTTGAAATATTTTATGTGTTATATATTACGTTTTCACTTACTATAAATATAGTTACCATATGATATATGTATTATAAATTTACATACATACTTGTATATAAGAAATAGTACACTGAGCGAAAAAGTCATAGAAAACGCATATGAATTCGTATGTTTCAACTATAAAAGGGCGCCATTGCGCAAAATTGTAAGATTTACATTGAGCAATGTGAAACACGGCCGCATTGTGAATTCAACATTTTGCCATATGAATTGATACCCATATTGTGCATTTTAAGCAGCAAATATGCGGCGTTTTCTTTCTCCCTCGAATGGTTACTTAGCTTGGTGAGTGAACAGAGATGAACAAATTAAAACGTAAACAGAAAGCGAACAAGAAAAATCTAATGGCGATAAATTAATCGAAACTTTTTGTGGAGTATTATTTTATAATGGACTTTTCCTCCGATTGCATGTCGTGATTTTAGTTGCCACGAAAATTTTTCGACAATATTGGATCTGAAATTTAAACATATTTTAATGGGCCATCAAATTATTTAGTTTTAATGAAAAATTTCTTTAATTTTATTTTACCGGTCAAATTTATTTTTTCTTTTGCAATGAAATTTTGATGCCAATAAAATTATGCTGTTTCAAAAATGTCTGCTATATACTTTTTATGCAATATCCTTCAGTCATTCGCCTGAAATAAGAAATTTAATTCTCGAAACGAAATCGTTTCCATCAAATGTCAATGGGAAATATGGCGGCTGAAGGCATCAACTTTCTTTTTCTTTTTACATTTGAAAATACAAAATTAACCTCACAAAAATATAAAAGTATAAGTTGAAATGCATGATTTTATAGTCGAAAAATGTAATTTCGTATGTAAGTCGAAAAATGTAAAGTCGAAAAATGTAATTTCGGATTTTATTAACTCACATGTATTAAATGATATGGAAAATTGTAAAATTTACAAATCTGCAATGTAAAATTATATATGATTTATATTATTTTGTATTTTACTCTGGGTTTTTCAATAGTACATATCAATTCATCAACAAACAATGTAAAATTTACCATGAAAACATAGTTTTCCCTGTTTTCATATTAATGTATATGTAAGATCAATAAGTTTATATTGAAAATTGCGTGCTTTTCCAATTTGGGGAAAGTTTTTACAATGCGAAGATTTACAATGCATCATTGTAAATATCGCAATGGGGTATTTCTCTCAGTGTAGGTATATTATTAAATGCGGTTTCGTGTACCTGTACCTTTTTCGTAGCGTGTCAAGGTTACGACTAAATTATTCGACTAGCTGCTACCAAAGTCCGCATAATCGTTAACAGTCTTCTATGCTACATTTGATTTTATTTTCATTATGATATTAGTTTAACCTATGGATAAACCGCATTTACAGTTAATTTGATTTCTAAAACGAGAAGTTCTATTTACCTTATAAGAACAATGCTGTGTTATTGTAATCGAAATGCGACAGGAACCTAAATATACATAAATTTAATGCATGAAAAAATCCCATAACCCTCTATATAATGATGAATATGTAGCTAACTGTATATAAAATAAATATTCGTATCTTAATATGGATAGACATCAAACTTTCTAATATGCCTCCTGAATGTTATTTTTAGTGTTAGCGATTTTTGTTAAAAATTTAGGGCCTTCAGGGCGCAAAACATTGATTAATTTTTACTTTCGCCTATACTTCCGGATTGTTCCCTTCACTTTTCTCCCCAAAACATATATATAACCGTAGCCAAGAAACCCTAGGTGGGTCATAAAACCAAGTTTTTCCAGGCCAGGAGCAAAGAGACATTCAAAGTTGAAAAGTATGATACAGTAGAATCCCGATAATTCGTACCCCGATAATTCTTATATCCCGCTAATTCGTATGAATTTGCTGGTCCCTTGAAATACGAATTATTGGGATTCTACTGTATTTTTTTACATTTTTACCGTTTTTAAACATTCATTTTTTAGAAAAACCTTTATATCTCCGATCCTAGCTGGTGCATAGTTGGTATTTCATTTTAAAGCTAATACCACTAGCTTTAATTTAATATTAAAATATCAACCACACACGTTCAGTAATTTTTGAGATGTCTGCTCTTTTGTTTCAAGAATTTTTCAATTTTGAATGTCCCTTTCGTCCTTAAATGGAAAAACGGGTTCTGGTTAGGGTTTTTTGGTATGACTCAAGCTACAATTATAAATATGTATGCCTCGGTTCGAAAAGTGGAGGCAGAAATTCGGAGATATCTTCTTACTTTCTTATACGAAGTATAATAAGGTATTGTGTTCATGAAAAATTTCGACGTCTAAATTTTCCCTAAAAAACATTTCCCGAAAAACACATTCCGGTCGATTGAAACATTATTACAAAAATGTTATTCGGTGCGTTAGTTCGTCAGTCTGTTAGTCTATCAGTCGATTAGTCTGTTAAGCCCAATTCAGACTAATGATTCCGATTACGATTGACCAATGAGATCAAAGCTTTCATTTTCCTATTGCTGAAAGCTTTGATCTCATTGGTCGAGAAGCTTCAATCATAATCGCAATCGTATTCACAATCTGAATTGGGCTTTAGCTTTAGGCTTTCCGCACACCAAATGCGAATTCGCACCGCGTAGCGAAAAAGTTCAAACTTAACAAGCGATCTCATATCGTATGTCATGTCATCTACATGACCTCTAATTTTGTATTACATAGAAATTAATTTCTCCGCATTGTTACGTAATATAAAATTAGAGCTCATGTAGATGACATACGATATAAAACCGCTTGGTAAGTTTGAACTTTTTCTCTATGCGGTGCGAATTCGCATTATCAAATTACCATTATGGAGATATTTCAGATTTTCTGAAAAAAAAATTGTTTTTATATAAACTAATATTTTATTCATCGGCTTATAGTGCAAATTCTGCACATAAAGGGTCTTTCAACAAGGACATAACAATTTTGTATTTTAATAAAAACGCACCCTAAAACTTTTTTTACGATCTGGCAATGCTAAAACGTCAGTCAAGGGGTTTACATTTTTATCATAGTGAAGTTCACGAACGAGCAATGCCACACAGTTGGTCAAACTATTGATCTATTGAAGGAGAAGTTCGGTAATCGTGTAATCTCGAGAAATGGTCCGGTCGAATGACCGCCTCACTCATGCAATTTAACACCGTTGGATTTCTTTTTATGGGGTTATGTTAAGTCGTTGGTTTATGACAACAAGCCAACAACGTTAGAGGAGCACAGGAACAATATCGAACGCGAAATTGCCAACGTTCCGGCCGATATGTGTGGAAGAGTGGTGGAAAATTGGCTCGAAAGAATCAATCAGCAAACGTGCTCGCGGTGGCCATATGAACGACATCGAATTTCATACTTAAATGTAACATGTCCACTACACCTGGAATAAATTTCAGCCCGACATCTCAATTATTCTGTGTTTTATTTAAATACAAAATTATTATGTCCTTGTTGAAAGACCCGATACAAAGTTTTTGTATAAAAAAGTCATGTACTGTTCACATCAAATATTTGGTTCTTGATTATTCACAGAATGTGTCTTTAATAACAAGTTCTGTTTTTTTATACCAAAAATTAAAGAAAAATTGGTCCATATACCGTAAAACACCTCAAATTCTTTTCCAGCGACAGAAGTTGGACAAATATTTAGACAAGCAAAGACACGGATATGTTTTATCGAGATTTTTGCAATATTTTCCTAGACATTGAATTATTTACGTTGATGAAGAGGCCTTAACCTTAACAGTACCAGCATTTTTTCATTAAAACCATAGGTTTTGTGTCGAATATTTGTTATATACAGTAGAATCCCGATAATTCGTACCCCGATAATTCGTATATCCCACTAATTCGTATGAATTTGCTGATCCCTTGAAAAAAATCCCGATAATTCGTACCCCGATAATTCGTATATCCCGCTAATTCGTATGAATTTGCTGGTCCCTTGAAATACGAATTATCGGGATTCTACTGTATTTGGAATCTACATATTGAGTGGAGCCACCGAGATTGTATGTTACCCCGTTCCGGGCCAACTCGGCAGTCTAAAGGTTAATTGAATTTCGAAAGACGTGCAAGATAAAAATTGAGAGAAACTTTCTCTGTGATCGGTCTTTCAAAATATCCGAGTACACAAGAATACAATTTTATTTTATTCTTTTGTAAAGAGCGAACGGAGCGCAGCTACAGATTTTGCCCTGGGTCCTGCTGAAAACTACAGATATTAAAACTCAATAGTCATTATTTTGTTTTCCAGGATAAATATCTAGATTGAAATTCATGATATCAAACCGTCTGCAATGTTTCACTAATCAAAAACAAATTTTTTGCGAGAACTGTTTTATCAATACTTCCAGTAATCTGCATTACATGTTTCTTGAAATTGATAAATTCCAACGTTCTGAGACACGAACATAACTTCGTAATTGGTGAAAACAATTTATGTCAACATAACCGAATTCTATTAAACAAAAATGTTGTTGAAATTACTAAAAATAACTAGGAAGTAATAAATATAACCAAACATTCCAAAAACTATTATCGCTGTCAAGTAATTCTAAAATATATATTATGCATAAAAAACTCAAAAAAGATAATGGACATTTTACCTGTTTTACATGTGAGGAGGATTAAAAATCACTTAACTGAAAACGATTTTCATGTTTTGAACCATTTCTAATTTATAGTTTGCTTGACCATATTAGGTCTTTTGGCCTGCTGATAATAAAAATAGAACTCTATTTGGTCTTTTGGACTGCTGATCGTAAAAATAAACAAACTATTGTTGGATCCGTCTTTGATGGATTGGTTTTAAGCTTAAACGACCGCAGTTCTCCTTGCCTTTTTCTATAAAATAGAGCTGTAACTAGGGATGCCAACAATACCTCGATGTTTGCAAAACATCGAGGTATCGTTGAAAAATATCGAGTTTTAACCTCGATGTTGAACAGACCGATATATCGAGGTATCGATGTTGTTATCCACGATGTTAGAACATTACTCTTCATAAAATTAGTAGAGAAACTAATTTTAGGAGTAGAGGGACTAGTTTTTAGATAGATTTAATATAGCCACTCTACTTAAAGATTTGTTTAAATTTCCTTTGGTATCAATTTTCGGTTTCATCTTTCTACAAGATTTCGCAAAAAATACCAGAGCTAGCCATGAAATTTTACAGAGAAGTTTGGTCCTGATGTGGAAATCCGTTAACCAGAAGCATAAACAAATTATATAAAGACTGTTTTTTTCTAACAACTCATCTTAGTGCAAAACCGAAATTCAAAATAATACCCCATCGTGACGTAGCAGCTGCCGACTAGCCACAAGCAGCCACAAGCAGCCGTGGTGATCGCCTATACATGCCGCTGCTTACATTCGCCCTTTGTTAAAACCAGTTTTCGTTTCTAGTTCGTTTCTAGTTCGTTTTATTCTCGTTGAATTCTTATGCAAGTGAGACGAAGCGGGGGCAAGTGTGTTTGGTGTTTTTTTTTTGTGTGTTTGTATTTTGTGTGTGTGTTTTTTTGTGTGGGCGTATTTTTTCCTTCCGCAGATTTTCGATTTGAATATTTTGATTTTTAACAATAAATATGTGACATGAGAAAATTTTTAGTTTCTGTGTTAATTCAAAATTTATTTTGAACTTTAAACGTTAAAATAATCAAACTAAAAATTTTATCTTGTTATATTTTGTTCATATTTTTAAATTGCTTTGAGAATGTAAGTTTCAAGTTTTATCAAATTTCCACAGAATTGTAGTTTGATAAAGCAAGTAAATGTATTTTATTTAAACAATTTAAAGTATGATTTAAACAATTCAAAAAAGAGATATGAGCATTACATGACTTTCTTCTGCAATATTTAAATTTTCCGAAAAAATATGTGAAAAATAATGTTTTTCAAATTATCTCATGAACCGTTAGAGATATGTAAAAACTTCATACTCGACTTAAATGGAGCTTGAAAGTCACCTTTGTTTTTTTTTTAACTTTTTTCATTTGGATGTAGTTAGGGACCTAAAAAAAGATACCCGTATTTTTTTGTTTCTGGGAATAAATTCCAGTAGGAGGAGAGGAGGGGGTCAAAGTCGGCGAAAACTCGAAATCACAAAAACTTTAAAAATTTGTATCGAAATAACCGATTGAGATGATATTGAACATTTTGGAAAGGTAATTCCTTGTGACAAAAAAAAATTTTTTTTACTTCATCTCCCTCCCCCTCACCTTCATATTGTAAAATTCAATTTAGTGACGAAATTTAAAATATCTCAAGAAAAACAGCAACAACTTCAAAGAAGGTTTAAAAGTGTCAAAATACTTCCAGAAACTCAAAATTTTCACAGATTTATTCCAGACGGAAACTTTCTCAAAGAGAAAAAAACTTTCTTTTAAATGAATTTCTAATTAATTTTAAACTCCTAAATCTTTTGAGTTAATATTATGTACAGAAAACAAAAACCAATCGAAAATCAGTAAAATATATACAATTTTCTTGTATTCGATTTTTTTTTGATTTTTTTTTAAATAACGCATTTAGGCCCAAATTTTATTTATATTGCCACTAAATTGAATTTTACAATATGACGGTGAGGGGGAGGGAGAGGAAGTCAAAAAATATTTTTTTGTGACAAGGAATTACCTTTCCAAAATGTTCAACATCATTTCAATCGGTTAAGCCGTCACAAATTTTTAAAGTGTTTGTGATTTCTAGTTTTCGCCGACTTTGACCCCCTCCCCTCCGCCGACCGGACCAAACAAAAAAATACGGGTAATTTTTTTTAGATCCCTAACAATATCCAATCGAGCAAAGTTAAGAAATCGAACTTAACTGTAAACGAGAGTATGAATTGAGGTGGAGTTCACCTAAAATTAAAAATGTGGGCAATATTATTTCCTTTAATTTTGATTATATGCATTTTTTCTCACAAGCGCAGTGTTCGAGAAATTTGTATTTAAGAAAAATTGTATGGGAGGTAACCGTTGTAGCTAGCGGTACTTTCCCAAAAGTTGATAGAAAACTACGATTTCGGTAAAACTTCGTGTTGATCAGAGAGTTTGAAAATGAATTGAATGTTTTTCTTCGGCCAAGCGACATGCTCCGCTGTTCGTGTGCGCTGCCGACCGCTTGCATATCTGCTGCTTTGGGGTATTATTTTTCAAAGCTGAGTTGTTAGAGAAAAACAGTCTTTATATAATTTGTTTATGCCAGAAGTAACCAAAACGGCGGCTTTTTAAAAACTACGATTTCGTTTTTTGCGATTTATTCCGAAACTAACCATTTTCCAGTAGTCTTATGTATTACAAAACTTGGAGGCAGTAAAATTTGCTACATTTATGTCTTTTACTATATCTCCGTATCTCAAGCCGTTATGAAAATATGCCGGTATTTCAAAAAAATTAGTTTTTTGCGAATATCTCGAAAACTAACGGGTTTTTGGGTAGTTCAACGTATAAGAAGAATTAAAAACGTGTTAATTCTACCTGGGTGCACTCCACCCACAGTAGAGCGTCCGCCAGGTGGCTAAATTATTTATTAAATTTAACTTTTTCAAAACATTGGAAAAACATCGAGGTATCGATGTTTTCAGGACGATGTTTTTTGACATCGATGTCACCTTAAAAAAAACATCGATTTTCGATATATCGAGGTTTTATGAACGATGTTGCATCCCTAGCTGTAACCCATTAACAGTCACTCGAACTGGAATATGATGTAATGTGAGTTGTGCGAAACTGTATTCCAAAAACTTAATGTTTATTTTCTTTAAATTTCGCGTTTTTTATTGGCTATTAAAACCAATTGGAAAGTCTCTTCTAAACCACCCTTTAAAATGGTCACGTTTAGAAGAGACTTTCCAATTGGCTTTAATATAAAAACTCCTAAAAATTCAAGCCAAAAGAGTGTTAATGTGATTTTTAACTCCTTAAAACAAGAATGTCAGAAAAAAACTGCGCACTACGGTGTTAATTTTTTTCTGAATAACACTACGAGATGCTTGCTTTTAGCTATGTTAATTTGTTCCCGAATCTTTTCGAGAGTGTATAAAAGATTCAAAATAAAATCCTATAATTTAAATGAAAAAAAAACGCAGGATATCTAAAGGTTAAACAAGTTTTTTTTTAATTATGCATATTTAGTTTCACTTAATTGGTTTGTTTGTTAATTTTTGTCAAATCTTGTAATCTCTTCTTACTTTCAAAAGAATAAAAAGAATCAAATAAAAGAAAATAAATAAAAAAACAAGTTTTGAAAGTCTTCTAAAAATAACAAAAATAATTTTACGTAAAATCATTTATTTATTTTTGATTGGTCAACATTAATTAAAAACTGAATAACAGGAAATAAACGAAGGAAAATAGACACGCGTATACACAATTATGATTCATGATGTCTCACACGTGTAAACATAAAGACTATTTAAACGTATATCCATGATTTTTCGAGGTTTCTTTTAATTAATTGCTTAAAGTCTATGTACACGTATGTCATTAGCAAAACAGAGCTCATGGATAATGGAGAAAAAAAAATCGCATGTCATAACTATTTATTTAAATTATTTATTGAAAAATTCGCAACAGGAAAAATTCAAAACTTGCTCAACAGTAAATTATGCTACAATCTAAATTTATACTTCAATTTAAATTGTTGTTTACACATCAACAGCAAACAAAAGAATGATAAAAAAAATCATATTAATTAAAATCCAACATTTTTTCTAATCTTTATAATATTAAAATCTTTTAAAATCTAAACAGTGGAAAACATATAAAAGTCTTTAAAGGGATTGCTTTTTATCCAGTTGAGCAACTTTTTAAGCGGAGTTTAATGCCCTCTATACTCCAAACGATATCAAATTTATCCATAATTAAAACATTCATCAGATTATAAAAAAGCTAATAATAATAATAATAGAAAAATCAATAAAGAGAATTTTTTTCCTATTTCAGTTTCATCAAACAATTAAAACGTACCTGAATGATCGAGTATGGAAATTCTACTTCTATGTTGCAAAAAATTGGCCCGACGAACCAGTTATTTTACATTTTCCAGGATGTACCCTAACGGTATTTATATTTTAAAAAAAAATTTCTAAATATTAATTTTTGCCGAAATATTAAATGTTTTTAATAATTAATTTTCAGCCTAATAAAAATATGTACGAAAGTTTTGGCATATTTTGCCCAACATCAAAAATCGAATGTGTTGATTTGATGGAAACGGAAGACATTTTGATTAATTGGAAAAATCCTTTGTACCTGAATTTTACGCACATCGGAATAATGAATCGATTAGATTCATTCTATTCAGCGATTGGTGTGATGGAGAGATTGGCTGGTGACATTTACGTCTACAGAAAACTTTCAAACGAATTGCAATTGGAAAGGTGAGTTTATTGAGCAACTCAAACGAAAAAGAATCAATTTTTTTTATAAATATTTTCATCGTATTTATTTAATTGATGAAAGGACAACACCGACACACAATCTTATTTGTTTTTTTTTAACAGGTTGCCGTCCGATGAAGTGGAAATGAGACGATTGACCGTTGATAATGTCAAAGCCATTCACGATCTCTATCCTGCCAGTGAAATTGAATGTGTCGAAGTATTTGAAAAATTAGTCGAAACTCTTCCTGGTGTCGGTATATTTCGTAAAGATACTGACGAGCTAGCCGCATGGATGGTCCATTCGTATTATGGAGCTATGTTTTCAATGCAAACTCGCCCAGAATTTCGTAGAAAAGGGTAAGCAAAATTCCATTAATTTATCAAAAGGAACTAATTAGAAAATCGTTGTTTTGTTGTTACCTACATTTATTTTTATAAATTTATTACTAGACGATAGCACCCAGTGTAATCCCCTTTTTATCTGTTTGTAGACCGACAATTTTTATTTAAAAATTAAATATTAATGAAAGCAACAGCAAAATCGACTGAAGAACTGAAAATTTTAAATATGCAATAGCACAACAAAAAGGCGTGTAGTGACATTCATTGGATTTATTTGTTTCTCTCGAAAACGCCTGCTTAACGAAAGTATCGAATTCCTCACCATGAAATATTTTTGTGATATTATGTTGAAAAGATAGCAATTTGAATTCTAAAACATTCAAACGTTTGTCGTGAGAAAACTCTAGTTCTGCGCGGCAGTTATGTGTCAAAAAACAGATCACAATCGCGCGGATCGAAATTTTCAACAAAATTGCGGCTAAAACTGCCGCGAAATTTTTACTTCCTATTGGAGTGGTCCAATTTAGCTCATTCAAGAACTTGAAGGCTGTCCATAGAACACGTCAAAGCTGAAATTATCAGTTCCCGAAAAACAATTTTTCAGTTTTCTGTCCTGATAACTAGATTTTTAATTTTTAGGTAAGCAGCAATAAAAAATTAGCTTCAGTTTTACATAGTTTTCGAAACATACATCGAACCCATAAATAGAAGAACACAATTGTGGCAAACAACTCTGTATCTCCAAAATTGAAACTAACCCAAATGAACCAGTGCACATTTTAACCCTTTCGGCACGCATGGTACATTATATGTACCACCAAAATTTCAAACATTACTAAAAACTAGAAATTGCATGCTAAATGGTCTCTATTTGTACCAGAACGTTTCTAAAACTCTTCTTTACGCAAAATAACTGTAATTATCGTTTTGCTTCTCGCTTTCCTGTCTCATATTGTCCAGTTTTGTGAAGGAAGTCGACTGAACAACACGCACGAATGGTTCAAAAGAGTACCACTTAACATCCCGACTGGTACATTTGTGTACCACCTCCCACCATGTAACCCCCCTACGAAGGATCAAGATCTTTGCACGGATAGTATCTATAGCGGCTAATAAACATATGGAACATTTAAATTCGAGTTCTACTCGGCTACACGAATTGCGTGCCGAAAGTGAGGTCAAATAACTCACAAAGAATCAAATATTGATTTAATCAAAATAAGCATTGTATATGAATTAGAGCGATTCAAATAACATTTCCGTTATGTCGGATACCGATTGCTCGAAGACATATATGCATAAAAACAGTAAATAGATTTAAAACAGGAATAAAATATCTTGTAAATAGATCAAGGGTGAGTGAGTGACTAAAGCCTAATCTAGACTAACGATTGCGAATACGATTTAAGCTTCTCGACCAATGAGATCAAAGCTTTCAACGATAGAGACATCAAAGCTTTGATCTTATTGCTCAAGGAAGCTCAATTGTAATTGTAATCGAAATCGTTGTCTGATTTGGGCTTAAGGCCGAATCGAACCGTCGGTCGAGCCGAGAATCTAAAAAAAAACATCGCCACAATTACTAAACCAGTGAATACGACTTAATTTCTTGGAAATGCAAAAACACTTAAATACAAAACGCTTAAATTCTGTCACAAAGATTTTGCAGCATTTCTCATACAAATACAATACACGAATAAATTCAACATGGATAATTGCAGTAAATGTGTCGCACTCAAGTTCACAAATGACAAAATTACATTAATTTTTACACGCTTAAATGCAAATCTGCAAAAATGAAATATAATTGAATTACAAATTTTGAAAAAGGCACATCTCCGATCTGTTTTCAGCTGTGATTTCACATCTGTCGACCACTGCAGATTGCCTTCATAAAAATTTTGAGGTTTTTGTTAGGTTTTTATACCCTATATTGTAAAAGCAACCTATAACAAAATCCTAGATCAAATTCTAACTGAAATAATTAGTACTAATTTAAATTGAATAATTTAAATAATTAAATAAATTCAATAAGTACACAAAAAAGCTATCCCCACACGGAAAAGTATTAAAACGAAAACAATTAGACTTATCCCAGGAATTTCAAGGTCGGCCCACTCAATTTAAGTCACTTTGGCGACCATATACATAAATACCGATAGAGTCCGCAGGGACGTGGGTTAGAGTTTGTACGGTTTTTTTTTTAAATGTTTGTACCGAGTCTTATAACACAAGTAGTTGTTTCGGATTTTTTCTAAATTGATGTTTGTCGCATTTTTGTGAATAAAGCTTGACCAAACATTGGCGCATTTGAAGTAGTGCGAAACTAACCTTCTTCTCTAAGGTTGTCGTACCTTTCAAATCTTTTTTAATTGGAGTTGTTTCCAGATTTTAATCTTCTTAGATTTCATGTCAGCTACATGACAAAGAGAACAAATATGCGAAGAAGTTTCATTGATATTTTTTCTTTTTATTCACAAACTATTAAAATATATTTGAAAAAAAGCTAAATAAATTAAAAAAACACTTTCAGTTATCATAACAAATGTTTATAAATATTTTATGTATTTTTTAGATATGGAATTCATTTAGCCCGATCGTTAACAAAAAAAGTGATTGAACGTGGATACAAGCCATTTGTAGTTATACGTCCCGAAAACGATGCATCGAGAAGTTTATATATGAAATTAGGTTTTGAAAAGGTCTATGAAACTGTCCGAGCTACTCTAAGACCCCATGATAACAATGAACAGCAGGATGGTCAACGAGATGAGGGAATTGAGGATATGCTAACAGAAAAATGCATCATTAAAAACGACGACGAAAACGATGAAGCTAAAGATGAAGGAATTGATGAAGATGCTAATTAAATTTTTTTTTCATTATTATTAAACTACAAAAATTGATTTTAACTAAAAGAAAAGAAAAGCTTAATTTTGACGTCAAAAAAATGCTTATCAAAATGTTCAGCAATCCTTTTCTTCAAATAATAATAACCGAAAAATTCCTTTGATTAACACAAAAACAAAAACAAAAATAAATAAATACAAGCTTCATACGTAATACTGTATCAATAAGCACAAAAATTAATGAAAAAAAAAACTATCTAATATCGTTTTTAATTTTATTTCCGTTATAAGATTTTTGTGAATTTTATTTCAATATAGTAGATACCGAAATTAATTTTAAATATTATTTTTTACAATATGTATATTGATATATTTAAATACTTTTCAGTTTTTAGAAATTCATTAATATAATATTTTACAAAATTGTACACGTAAGGGCCGTTTGTATCAACGAAACATATAAACTTAAGCTCAGCTTAATTTACTTAAGTTTGAGAGCTTAAAGTTTAATGGATAGTCTTTGCAAATAGTTCTGAATTTTTATTATATTTTACAACCAAATATTTTTGACTACGGGAAAAATATCGGATTTTACAAAAATAAAAATAATGATTTTAGAAATTAAACTTAAAACTGCTTGAAACTCTTGAAACACTTTTAAAGAGCGAATGAAAAAGATCAAAAGATGTGCTTTACCTAGTCATATCCTCCTTTAATTAAGATAAAATTATAAAGAGAAACATTCCTTTCTGTATGAATACACTACATTCTGTAATATTACAATAAATTTATCATAATTGAAAATTTGAATTAAAAAAAAACATAATAAAATGAGAACTTAATAAAATAATTATAACTAATTAAATGCGTAAACACAAGAAATTAACAAAGAAAAAAAACAAAATTTAACAAAATTAATTATATATGAAGAAAAAACAGAACTTCACTAGGGAGGTCCAAATTCGTGATGATTTGTATTCAGTTGTGTGGTAGGATTTAATAACGAAAATTATAATGACATACTATTAAAACCAATTATAATACTTTTAATTCGTTACTAAAGCTTTATTTAAAGAAATGATAATAAATTAAATTGAGAAATTGAAGAAAAATCAAATGAGCTAAGAAAAATAATACAAACATAAAGAGGAAATCAGTCTAGTCTTTTTAGCTAGAATTGGAAAACAAAATTTTCAAATTTAATAAAAGTAGATTTTCTTGATGAAAAAACAGATCAAATATGCAGTTTTATTATTGCTTTTCTAGAAATCTAATTTCATGCAGATGCCCTTTCCACGGTACTTTCCAATCAACCATAGTAACTAACCAGCTGTTGATAACCATAATTTTCTAAGTACTTTTCTTGGTATTAAGTACTTTTCTTAGTAAGAGCACCGAAACATAAGCAATTTGAGTATCAGGTTCCGAATTTTAAAACCGGGCACCCGGCTGTTTTTAGCTGTCCCAGTGAAAACGTCAACCACCAAATAATTCTGTTGAAAAAGGAATGAGGTGAGTGGACTTACATTAACACGTTCGTGACATCGTGTACCACTGGTGGTACATGTACAGTTTTTTAAAACCGCGCGAGTAAATAGTGAGGTAATTTTTTTGTGGTCGTAAATTCTTATTTCTAAATGATCAAGAAGTATATCAGTGCGAAGTCCAAATCCACCCACCCACCCACCAGTCCACCCGTGGTACACGATGTCCAAATGTAAAAAAAAGTTGAAAAAGCAAATGTCACGAACGTGTTAACGCGTGTGGTTACAACTGTTTTTTCTTTTTTGAAAAGATTGATATTTCTGTAGACAAACAATGGGTATATACAATTTTGGAATCTTCACAAAAAACATTACCTTTTTGCTAAATTTGAATAATCTCAATTATTTAATTAACAAAAAACATTACTTTTTTTTGAAAAAATCTCGATTATGTCTATTTACTTTCATAATTTTTGGGCTATATGTCATATTGGTCATATTATAGCCCGAAAATTATCAAAATAAATTATATTAAAATCCAAATAGTTGGGAAATTCAAGTATTTGATATCTATTTACGATAAGAGGCTAAAATGAAGACCATTTTAATATATTTCATACTTTCTTTAATTATTTTTTCGAAAAAGTGTTACTTTACAACCAATTCGTAAAAATATTATTTTTCACTTTTTAATGATAATATCTTGACAACGGTAAAATATTTCTAATAACGTTAAAAGACAAAATTGTAGGAATTCCCATTTTATTCAAATCATACAGGGCGCCACCAAAAAAAACCGTTCATTTTCGATAAAACCGCAAAACACTGTTTATTTTTTAAAATAACGGTATAAGCCGATACTGGTTTGAGGTATCGAGTTCTAGTAACTGACCAATAGCTAGAAAATTTAATTGTCTCCAACATTGATCAGCCATAAGACTACCGAAAAACGAGTAGTTTCGTAGTAAATTGCAAAAAAAAACGAAATTGCGACTTTTTATACTCTATATGATATAAATATAGGATTATATTAGATTTAGCATATCGTTTATAATGCATAGAACCAATCATCGGACACAAAAATTAACTACACCAGGGTGTTAGGGATGACAAAAGATTTTGATTTTCGCATTTCCGTCCGATCCGTTCATCCATAAACACTATAACTTTCAAAAGGATTGAGCTAGATACTTGAAATTTTGTATAGTTACATGGATATGCTAAGTTCTTGAACGGACAAAATTTGACCCATAAAACAAAACATATTTTTACAATTTTCTCGAAAACGGCGAATCCTATTGAAAAATATTGAAAATATACATTTTGTCGGTCATCATATAGATCATATTATGTTTAAAAATGTTTGGCTTTTCATATGATTAACGGATTTTCACCAGAAATTGTAGGATCGTCTCATTGCAAGACCAAATGTGCCTGTAAAATTTCTAGGTTCTAGCTTAATACAACTAAAACTACAACAATAAAAACCTACCTTCTAAATTCTGCTCATTTTTCCAAAGGCCCCGCTTATATTCACGAAAAAATTCGTTTGTTTCAAATGGCTTGAAATAAAAATACAAAACAAAAAACAGACAGAATTATTATGTGTTCAGCCCTTTTCATATATACAGTGTGACCTCGATAAACGCAACCCTCATAGAACGCAACTCCTCGGTTAACGCAACACCTAAAATTTTGTACTGTTGACTCTGTAAACGCAACTTTCAAAAATGATTGACTCGATTAACGCAACTTTTTCATTTCGAACGAAAAAAAAGAAAGAAACAGTACAGGCTGTTCCTTGCGTTAAATGGGCAGAGCAAAATGCCATTGCAACAGAACTTGTTCTAGCTATCCAAAACATTAAAGAAGTGGCTATCACAAAACAAAAAACAAACAAAAATATCGGGATCTTTAATCAAAGACTAATTTTTAAAAAATCGTGGTTATGTTTTGTTCATAAAAATTTTAGTGAAATAAAACTTTTGTTCAGTCATAGAATGTCGTTTAATGGCTTTTGTTTCCTTTTTTGAAACATATCGGTACTGACTCGGTTATTGCAACACGGTCTGGCCACTATAGTTGCGATTATCGAGTTCACACTGTATATCTATAACCGCTATACAGGAAATGATGTTAGATTCCCATACAAAGCGAAAAAGAAGATAGCACAAAAAAACATACCTAGATAATCAGTGCCCATAGTAGCATCTGAACCCATTTTTAACTCGTAGCCGACAGTCGTAGCTGACAAAACGCTTTTGTTTTAGAAAGCTTAAAAGCTTCTATTGCATCGACGAAGAATAAAATGCCGAAACGAACCGACTACGATCGTTTGCTAGATATCCTCTTCCCTTTGTGCCTTTCGGCGATCAAATAGAATGTTGGATTTACTTGTTTGTTTTTCTATTTCGCCTTTACCATCATTGCATGCGACTTCAATTTAGAGTGCCAATAAAAGCTTTCAAGCTCTGCCATGAGCCAACAAAAGCGTTTTGTCAGCTACGACTGTCGGCTACGTGTTAAAAATGGGTTCAGATGCTACTATGGGCACTGGTTATCTGAGTATGTTTATTTGTGAAGATAGGTAGCGCAGCGGTCTTCGTGAACGTCTAGTTCGAATACAAGAAATGGCGTGGCGCTGATGTCGTAAAGTGGTTCGCCGTAAATATTCAGCTGTTAAATTTTTTTCGTATATTGTTTATTTATTGAATAAAAAGTTTAGATTGGTATTCCAATGCTTCAACTGTTCGAATGTTTCAAATTCACACAGGTAAGTGTTCAAACATTACACATAGCTGAATATGTGGGGTCGACAACTTACGTTTCCCGATATATTTGGCTACCGTCTCCTATATATTAGTTACTAGAATTTGGACCCGGCTTCGCCCGGCTAAAAGCGTGAATAGAAAAAAAACTTAGGAAAACTAAATTCATTTGGTTAAAAATTAGGTAGCCTGCATGCTGTTCGTTAGTTTTTTCTCTTCGGAAAATGATTAACCCATTCGGTGTTTTGATTCCATATGGCAACGCAGTTACAAATTTGAATTGACTTATTATTTATTTATTTTCAACACTCTATTCTCATTTAGTGCACCTTTAAGTGCATTTGTCACCCAATTTTGATTTTTTGAGTAAAAAGCTGGACTACAGTGGACGTATTTGTAAAAAATAAAAAATTTTAATTTTTTTTTGTTTTTGTTTTTTTTTTTTGGTTTTGTTTTAAATGAATACTAATAGCTTAAACATCATTAATTTGTATAGAGAGTATTTTTAACCCCCATAGAAAAAAACATGTACCGAACGGGTTAACAAACTAACAAAAAATTCCAGCACTTGCATTCGGTATTACTTTACCCCCCTCCGCTTACTCTCCCACCTATCGGGCTACTGTTTAATGGATCTGTCTTGGGGCTGAGCCCCCGACAAACATCTATGACAAATTTCAGGCCAATCGGTTCAGTAGTTTCCCCGCGAAAGAGTAACATAGAGGAAGAGCTAAGTTTCGAGATCACTTTACCCCCTCCCCTTGCTCCCCCCACCCCTCGCGCTACTTTTCCGTATGCCTATGTTGGAACCAGAACTACCACAGACACTCATGCCAAATTTCAAGTCAATCGGTTCAGCCGTTTTTGCGTGAAAGAGGAACAGACAGACAGACAGACAGACAGACAGACACCAACTCATTTTCATTTTTATATATTAGTATGATATGGCCCTATGGTAACTGATACCACTTTACCTTACGTTAAGCAGTGACGTAATATGAAGGCCTTTTTTCAGGGGTCCGAAGAAGCCCACAAAAGAGGAACCATAGCAACGGTTACGGATAAGTAAAACCATAGACAAATTATATAAAGACTGTTTTTTTCTAACAACTCAACTTAGTGCAAAACCGAAATTCAAAATAATACCCCATCGTGACGTAGCAGCTGCCGACTAGCCACAAGCAGCCACAAGCAGCTGTGGTGATCGCCTATACATGCCGCTGCTTACATTCGCCCTTTGTTAAAACCAGTTTTCGTTTCTAGTTCGTTTGATTCTCGTTGAATTCTTATGCAAGCGACACGAAGCGGGGGCAAGTGTGTTTGGTGTTTTTTTTTTGTGTGTTTGTATTTTGTGTGTGTGTTTTTTTGTGTGCGCGCATTTTTTTCCTTCCGCAGGTTTTCGATTTGAATATTTTGATTTCTAACAATAAATATGTGACATGAGAAAATTTTTAGTTTGTGTGTTAATTCAAAATTTTTTTTGAACTTTAAACGTTAAAATAATCATCAAACTAAAAATTTTATCTTGTTATATTTTGTTCCTATTTTTAAATTGCTTTTTAGAATGTAAGTTTCAAGTTTTATCAAATTTCCACAGAATTGTAGTTTGATAAAGCAAGTAAATGTATTTTATTTAAACAATTTAAAGTATGATTTAAACAATTCAAAAAAAAGATGTGAGCATTACATGACTTTCTTCTGCAATATTTAAAGTTTCCGAAAAAATATGTGAAAAATATTTTTTTTCAAATTATCTCATGAACCGTTAGAGATATGTAAAAACTTCATACTCGACTTGAATGGAGCTTGAAAGTCACCTTTGTTTTTTTTTAACTTTTTTCATTTGGATGTAGTTAGGGACCTAAAAAAAAGATACCCGTATTTTTTTGTTTCGTGGAATAAATTCCAGTAGGCGGAGAGGAGGGGGTCAAAGTCGGCGAAAACTCGAAATCACAAAAACTTTAAAAATTTGTGACGGCTTAACCGATTGAAATGATATTGAACATTTTGGAAAGGTAATTCCTTGTCACAAAAAATATTTTTTGACTTCCTCCCCCTCCCCCTCACCGTCATATTGTGAAATTCAATTTAGTGACGAAATTTAAAATATCTCATGAAAAACAGCAACAACTTCAAAGGTTTAAAAGTGTCAAAATACTTCCAGAAACTCAAAATTTTCACAGATTTATTCCAGACGCAAACTTTCTCAAAGAAAAAAAAAACTTTTTCTTTTAAATGAATTTCTAATTAATTTTAAACTCCTAAATCTTTTGAGTTAATATTATGTACAGAAATCGTAAAAACCAATCTAAAATCAGTAAAATATATACAATTTTCTTGTATTCGATTTTTTTTTGATTTTTTTTTTAAATAACGCATTTACCCCCAAATTTTATTTTTATTGTCACTAAATTGAATTTTACAATATGACGGTGAGGGGGAGGGAGAGGAAGTCAAAAAATATTTTTTTGTGACAAGGAATTACCTTTCGAAAATGTTCAATATCATTTCAATCGGTTAAGCCGTTACAAATTTTTAAAGTTTTTGTGATTTCGAGTTTTCGCCGACTTTGACCCCCTCCCCTCCGCCGACCGGTCGGTATTCTACCAAACAAAAAAATACGGGTAATTTTTTTTAGATCCCTAACAATATCCAATCGAGCAAAGTTAAAAAATCGAATTTAACTGTAAACGAGAGTATGAGTTGAGGTGGAGTTCACCTAAAATTAAAAATGTAGGCAATATTATTTCCTTTAATTTTGATTATATGCATTTTTTCTCACAAGCGCAATGTTCGAGAAATTTGTATTCAAGAAAAATTGTATGGGAGGTAACCGTTGTAGCTAGCGGTACTTTCCCAAAAGTTGATAGAAAACTACGATTTCGGTAAAACTTCGTGTTGATCGGAGAGTTTGAAAATGAATTGAATGTTTTTCTTCGGCCAAGCGACATGCTCCGCTGCTCGTGTGCGCTGCCAACCGCATGCATATCTGCTGCTTTGGGGGATTATTTTTCAAAGCTGAGTTGTTAGAGAAAAACAGTCTTTATATAATTTGTTTATGGTAAAACTTAGCGCCGTAGGCGAAATTTCATTGTTTTTTCTAAATTTTCGTTTTTTTGCAAAACTGTTTTTTTTTATAAATGCAAAACTGTTTTTCTGTGACCAGAAGTCGATATCCTCATACCGTTTTCAAAAAAATCTGTGTACCTTTTAAGAAACTTTGTAAAACCAATTTTGCGTCGTTACCGTAACAGGCCCTCGTCCACATCCTTCGTGGTCAAGTCAGTAACAGAGATCATGGCGTCACTCTGATTAAGTCCAACTAATAGATTCTAGAATCGAAACTTGTTGTTTCCTATCAAAAAGATCTCCAGTCCCTCATTGTTCAAATAAGGTTATTGGGTTAACTACATACTTGTGGCCATGAGATATCTGTACCAGTGATGCTATATCGAGGGGAATTCCCCTTTTTGCGGGGAATTTGACTATAAAAATTGTTAATAGGGGAAAAGGGGAAAATGCTTCAAAACGAGGGGAAAATCTTCGCCTTTCAACTAAATCCGAAATACTTTTAAAAAATTACGGAAAAGTAGAAATAAAAATAAATAAAAACAATTACAATCCAATTCCAAGCTTAGGAAAAGGTAAAGAGGGAAGGAAATGCCCTTATTTATGCATTTGCCACTTTATAATGATCGTATTGCAATTGTAAAGTACACACCAATCTTTTAAACAAAAGCACTTTAAAATGGCTTTGGAACGTACGTTTAACCGATTTTTCAGTGTACTTTTTAACCGCTTTGAAAAAAGCACATTAAAAAGTACCATTTCTCATCTTATTCAAATTAATTACTTTAAACTACTTTAAAAGACTTTGATGGAAAGTAGTTTCCATGAAAGTTCATTGACACATATTTTTTGTTCGTTTTTCGGATTTCAATAGAAATATTTTCAATTGCAACTCAGCAGAAGTGCTTTGTTTAAATTATGTAAAGATCAATTAAATCGGTAATTTCTTGGTCATCTTTAAAATTTGGCTTAATGTACTAATTTCGACCAATATTCACCAGAAGAATGCATGGACCAGTGGCAAAGTGCCCGGAATACAAAAATCGAGTTCCAGTCGCGACATGATTTCGTTTTTTTCCATTTTTTTGATATTTTTATATTTTTCAAATTCAAAATATGGAAATAATTTTTACCGAATTTAAGGAGGATAGGATCATTTTAAGTTCGAAAGCAAAGGAACTACCTTGATTTATAAATTCGTGACTTGCTTTGATTATTATCTAATTGTGAATCCCGGCTTCTTTTCATATCTTATTTGACGTTTGGTTGGAGACCCGTGACACTGTTATGGGGAATACAATTAACGAGTATTTTGTTAAAGCTTTCCAAAATATAAAATTATTTCCTAATTTGTGCTTTTTTCTCTTAAAAACTTTAACATGAGTCCAGAGGACAATAATTTTTGGTTTTAATAAATGAATTCTTTATTTAAAATTCGTTGTTTTTATAGGGGAAAAACGAGGGGAATTTCGTCATTGAAAAAGGGGAAAAAGGGGGATTTTGTCATTTGGAAAGGGGAATTTCACTAAAGGTACATAGCATCACTGATCTGTACACCGATTCTGAGCATAATCGATACTTATCGCCAGTGGAATGTCGAAAAGAGGGAATTTTTTCAAAGTTAGGAAATTTTCTTGAAGATCCGCAGCGATGAAGAATTTTTTACCTGCCCGATGTGAATTTTATAAGTTGCAATGCTAATGGTATGTGTAAAATACATTCTCATTATATTAAATTTGCCATATAGAATTTCTTGACTGAATTTTACCAATTTATCATTGGTATTAAGTTTGTACTGAATTTATACTTAATACTATAGCATCGATAAATAATTGAATTGAATTGAATTTATAAGTTGCAAGTGTAATAAGTAACCCAAATATTCTTGATTTGACAGCCGCAAATGTGAGAGAAGTGGACAACGAAAAGTACCGCGAAAAACTTTAGATAGTGTTTTTAATAATTTACCATAGACAATGAATTCCGCAGTATCCGTTTATTATTCTTAGGAGGAATCAAATGCGAATAATGAGGCGAAATCTACGGGCCGCGTCAGATCCTTATGCGATACTCGAAGGTAAAAAAGCCTAAATTATGTATGTTTAAAAACTTTAAATTTATGTGTTTGTGAGGTTTATAGAAAAAAATGGGCTTCCACAGGCACTAACAGTGGAAATCATTGAAATGTTGACTCCGCACATGCCTAATCAAATTTTAATATCGCCTGCTCTTGGTGTTTTGTATTCGCTAAACTTCTACGCAAATGCACTGTTATCACTACCTCATAAAGCAAGCGATATCCCTTGGAAATGTCGATAAAAACGTTGGAAATGTGGAATGGATTTCCAGACGTCAAACCATTAGTGTTACCCGAGTGAAGGAAATCACATTGGAAGTCAAACCTGCATTAGTGTACTGTATCCACCAACACAATTAAAAGAAAGTTGAATATGTGCACATAAGTCGCTTGTCGATAAGTATCGACAGTTCCCTCAGAATCCCTATACTGGTACTTAAATAGAAATTGTTTCGATAAAAGCAAAAATATTGCAATATAATATAAGCCAGAAGCTATTCAAAAATATTAAAATCCTAGAGGTAGCAAAAGTCAAATAAGTTACAGGCTAACGTCATTAGCTTGGACACTCCTCCAAGTCTTGTGTGGTATAAACGTTGGTACTGTTCATATCGGATAGTTTAGTATGATAAGGAAACCAAGTACAGATTTTGGAGGTTTTCATGAATGAGTTTTACTACTTGATTTAGTTCGAGGAAATATAAAAACAAAAACATTGAATTATCTCAGAATCAAATAGTAACCAAAAATCATTAAAATATTGCAAAAAGTTTTGACTCGATATTTACTACAATTTATTCTAGTAAATACTGACAATATTTATACTTATATCACTCAATAATTTCGTATTTATACTGTCAGTCGACAATTTCCACATGGAAATAAATTGTGCACCAAATACTCACTAAAAAACTGTTCGAAATCGTTGCCTTCCTTCTCCGAAACTTCTAGAAAACATTTTATCGGATATTCTATTTACATTTTTTTTTACTTCACATTGCTTGTTCTTATTCAAAGTTGCGCCGGCAATTGCCTTCACAAAGAATTGAAAATCACATTCCATTTGCTGGCTTTGCATCAATATGGCTTTTTCTCACCCTGTACCTTGTAGGAGCTTGATTACACTAGAGAGCCTATAACCTAGAGAGTGGCCATGGGGACCTAAAAATGGCCGGCGAACTGAAAAACGAGCGCGAAAAACTTTAAAAATTTGATTCATTGTTATAAATAATTGCCAAAATAACTGAAGGTGGTTAATATATGTAAAAATAGCATGTTTGAGGTATCAAAAAAATTTGGAAACTCATAGTTGTTTTGATAAATTGAAAAATTGTTTACAGACTGTTCATATCTGGAGAAAAAGCTGTTCTAACTGACCTAATAGACTGTTCTAATTGGAGTTAATAGACTGTCCTACTCAGTAGCACAGTCTATTAAGGTAGCATGGCCACTCTCTAGGTTAAAGGCTCTCTAGATTACACGGGACTGTATTCCTTTGATTGTGTTTACATTGGAATTCACTTTGAGGCGGCACATCTTTCCTCATTTTGTTGCCGTGTGCACACGGTTCGCCTTTTTCATTCGCTAAAATCTTTCGCCTTTTTGACGTTAAGACATTGGGATGAAAATAACCTCAAAATTTAACTCAGTTGTAAAATGATTGCAGTGAAATTTGTTAAATTTAATGAAAATATGGATCATATATGGATCATAATAATTGCAGTAACAAGTTTATTATATGGTTCATCAGCAACGGCTCTATTTTTGTGCCAATCTGAAGAAGAAAACTCGGAATTTTCAGATGCGCACGACTCCACAGCAAACAACGAAATGACCAATAAAAGCACAACGAGACACAAACCGGTTTGCGATCGATAATTTTAAGTGAATCTAAACTTCGTTCGCTCTTTTGGTTTCCCTCCCCACTGTGTCCCTCACCTTCACGAATGACGTGCCGCCTCAAAGTGAGTCTCAACGTAAACACAATCTTTATTATGGGCTCTCTCCATTGCCAGGATATTTTAGTTGCGATAAAAATGTGTTACAAATAGAAAGAGACAGATAGCTGTAATTGTCAATGGGATAGACAGAATACGGGCACGAGTCTTTATAGAAAGTTTTATAGGATAAAATCATAGGAATTTAAACCGTATTCCATGTCCAAAACATTCTATTTGCATCTCCGAATCGCATATCTGTATGTCCTCTAATATCTCAAATTTCCTACCTGTAAATATGGTTATTATTATTATTATAGTCTGTATACCAAAACATGTAATAAATATAAATACCTTCGTTGTTATTCATTGTATTGTAAGTTTTAAAACTGAATTTGTCAAAATCAGACAGATTTTGACTACTTTTGTAGTTTATTTTATAGGAAGCGTACGTCAGTTCAAATACATCTACCAAAGCGACACCTGGCGATGAACGCTTCCTATAAAATAAACTACAAAAGCGACGTACGCTTTTTTTGTTCTCTCTCTTTCTTACCAAGCCTTTGTTATATAAGTGTGTCCCTATATTTTATCGCAACTAAAATATCCTGGCAATGGGGAGAGCCCTTTAACCGTGGTCGACTGCAAGTCGTTCCTAAATGCTTATGGTTTACCGTGGTTCACATATTTGAACGAAAAATGTTTTAATCGATTAATTAAAGTACAGTTTTCCTGGATTAAGGGCATAAAAAAGTTTTTACTATAATAACATATTTTTAAAAAAAAACTGAAAACAAAGTTGATTTTTTGAACAAAATTTTCGAAAAAAGACGTTTCGAAAACGGTCTTCCGATGGCCACACTGTAGTTTTATATAGTCACTCTAATGTGCACATGACCCTCGACCATTAAGGTAGAACCGATCGATGTTCGTCGATGCGCCGTCATGCGTCCGTCACGTTGACAGTTCGAGTAGAATCAACGGGCTGCTATGAGTACTCCCCTAATAATACGTTTTCCGATGCGGCAACCGCATAGAGTAGGTCGAATTTCTACTTTTACATGCGGCAACGCACGGAAATGTCATTTCGCAAAAAAGTTTGTTTACGATTTAAGCAATTTAAGTATGGAACAAATTGAAAGTAATTGTTTCGACGATAAACTAATAGAAGAAGTGCAAAACAATGAATTAACTCCAGATTCGTTGCCGCACCCAACTGTCACCGCATCGAACTGTCAACCGGACGCACGCATGACGGACGCATCGACGTACGATTCAGGTTCTAGCTTTACTTGACCTCGGTGCGAAAAGCGGTCATCCCAATTTTTCACGAAAATGAGTTATTGATGCAAAATGCAAGAATAAACGAATGCGCACATTTGGCTGCAAACACCATACTTCATTGGAGGGCTGTGTAAAAAGATATTAAAGAAGAGGAGACGACTCATTTTTTTCATATACTTTGGCGCAGAATTTTTTTTTTTTAAATTTTTAATTTTTTTTAATTTTGGAGTTTTGTTTTGTTAAATTGAATATTTTTTATTTGTTTATTTTTAAAGGCTATTAAACATATTTTGGACTGTATTTTGTAGTCATTAACTAATTTTGAAAACCGCTGATCTACTCTTGGGTGCAAGAAACAGCTATCTCAAAAATTTAAAATGTCTGTAGCTTTTTCAAAAAACAAAATATAGATTTATCTCAAATTGAAATGATGTAAGAATACATGCTTGATTTAAATTGTAATTTGTTAACTTTGTCCCAGAGCAAAAATTTCACGCTAATATGTTTTTTGTCTCCTAAAAAAATTGAAAAAGTGGAGATGACCGCTTTTTGGACAGAGGTCTTCAATTATGATCATCTAAATGGGACCTTACATACATTTGATTGATGTTCTAGCTTCATGGGTAATAGTTCCTTAAGTTGTAAGATCAAGATGGGTGATATTAGTGGTGCATTGTAACCATAGACAATATATATAATAATAGACGCCCAACTCTGGCTTATTGACTGCGACGCTTCAGTGCCTGAAATCGGAACTATTTTGGTTTGAGTATTGGGTAGTTCTCGCCTGTGCTAAACTTGGTTTGTGCCCTTGATACATTTTTCTCGCTAGAAAATCCAATAAAAATTTGAAAAAACAAAACCAATATCTTTTAAATGTTTTTTTATTTTAAATTTCAATATATCTTTAAATAGATATCACATTTTGTTTTGTTATTTTTAAATAAATATCACATTACTGCAGTGGCAGTGAAGACGAGGGACAAGCCAAATGTGTCGAGCCAAGCGCTAGAGCTCCAAGCCACAGTATACAGTAAACAAACTCGAAAATAACCCAATTTAACATGTAAGAGTAAAGAAAACACACCATATTCATAGGCAGAAAACACGAGAGCAAACAGCACAGCCATATATGCGTGTAACCGAAAATTTGTAAACAAAAGCGACACAGCTGATCGGTATCTTTTGCATTTCGCAATGTGTTTTGCGCGAAATTTAGTCGACATAAAGATAAAATACTAAATCAAATATCAGCGGAATACACGAAATAGTATAGAAAAATACTAAATTATAAACTTTCTGTTTAAATCACTCACTTCATTTCACAGGAAATTGAGAAAAATAATGAAACCGAAATCCACCCGACTCGTTTCCCATCAAATCAGAGCAACTGAAAGAAACAATTGCAAACCGCATTGCCAAATCTGATTTTTCTGCTGTTGATTTTATGTTTCAGAGGAGGGAATTTTAAAAATTGAGATCTGTTTTGACCACCATTTCTTATAAAGGTACAAACATTCTACATTTTAGGTTGAAAATTTGGATAGAAAATTTAAATTGCCAGGATATAGTAGAAAAGCAATTGATATCCAATCTTCGGGTCTGTTAAAAACATTTTACAAACGACGTTATGCTAATTTCAAAGCAACAACGACATTTGAAAAAAGCTAGTACCAGTATTGACTGAATTTCTAGTTTTCCATATTCAAGCGAACATAATATATAACTCATGTTAGAACTGTATTTAATTTCGAAGAATAAAATATTTTTCTCATCTAGCTCATCTGGTAACGTCGTTGCATCTCTCATGTTTGACAGTATATTTCTTTCTCTGTTTCACTTTTATTAGATTCCTTTGTGGTCATATTGCTTGTTCATTCTTTGTACCCCAATAATTTGAGATTTTTCTAACCAATTAGAATGCCTAGATTTAGGTTTTTTTGGGTTATTCGTTTTCGGTTACACAGGTTATTTTCACATTTTATGTATGAAGTTTGTTTACTGTATACTGTGTCCAAGCCGTCCGAAAAGCAGTTTACAATCAAACGCAGCTACGATATAGGGAAGGCGATAGTGCCAGCAAAGCCCACCATAAAGCTTAAGTGGGGCTTGATTTTGAGGCAACTTTGCCTCCGTTTTCATGGAATGCTCGAGTGTCTCGAACGACTGGAAGAGGAATTACAATTTATTGCAGCAAAGTAAGACTATCCCGAGATCATTACCTCGACTTCCTCAGATCCCAAATAATCACGTCTCTGGCTGCAAAAGTATGCAGGTGTGGTCCTCACTGACTAAAGCTAAATATTCGCCCTCGGGCTCCCCAGAAACATCGTTAATGTAGTTTGTGTGACCTAGAAATACACCATGAAATTTTCTCAAAAATTGCAAATAAATGGAGATACCTTTCAGCAGTAAGTCACTGTGGAAAATTCTTAAGCAGTGATGCGCCCCAACCGCACAGAATGTCACAACTTTGGGCAAAACCGACAGCGAAGTCTCAGGGGCGAAACTGATGGCTCACAACAGGTTTCAAGGTACAACTGCTTCAATTCTACCCACTCAAACGAATCGTTCTCTGATTCTTCCTAAAATACCGGTATTTTAAGGATACTTGAAAAATTACCGGAATTAATAAGTGCCCCAAAATGAAGAAAAAAAAACTAACCTCAAATCATGGTCAAGTCGGAGAAAACATGCCACACGCGCGCCATCATGTTTGAAAAACGAAAAACGCATGCAACAACAGCGCATCCGTGTTTGAAATCGGAACTAAAAATGAAATTTACTTTTTGTTTTAAGTTGACACACCGTGATTGTAACATTTGAGTTCATCGCGAAGTAGTTGGGTTGGAAAATATTGAGGATTTGTTTTAAATAAAATAAGTAGCGATGAGTGATGGTGCAGAAAGCTCTGACGAAGGTATAAATATTTCTTTTACTATGGATCAAATCTTGTGAGCCTACTAACAAAATAACAAAACAAAAACCTAATAACACTGAAAATTCTTTGCTGTTTACTGTTCAATTTAAACAATTATAAATTATTGAAATGCTTATAAATATTTCGGAAACTCCAGATTTGCCGATGGAGTGGGTTCCATACAGCCGACGTAGTAATTGGGCAGATGTGACTCCGCTAGAACAGGATGACGGGGAAAATCCAGTTGTGGTAATTGCATATACCGAAAGATGTTAGTGCAAAGTGTTATCGGGATTCAGATTTACTAAAATTACGGCTGATTTTTCAGTTCGCGATGTTTATGACTACTTCCGTGCTATAGTGGCATCATCAGAGAAGTCTGAAAGAGCCCTACACCTGACAAAAGATGCCTTAAGACTTAATGCCGCCAACTACACTGTATGGCAATATAGGTTGGTATCTAAATGAATCATGATTATCAGAGAAGCATGTTATCTAAAATGACACGTTGATTCGTTTTGTACAGGCGCGATATTCTAAAAGAACTAAACAGTGACTTATACGAGGAATTGGACTACGTCGAGGAAGTCATCAAGGATAATCCTAAAAACTACCAGGTTTGGCACCATCGTAGAGTGATTGTCGAATGGCTGAATGATCCGTCTAGGGAATTAGATCTCACTGAAAGTGTTCTATGCATGGACGCCAAAAACTATCATGCATGGCAGCATAGACAATGGGCAATAAAGACTTACAAGTACATAATTTCAAATCTCAATATTTTCATTTGTTATTTCTGCATTTTGCGCTTGCAGTATATTCGACGATGAATTAACTTACGTAGACAAACTTATATCGGAAGACTTAAGAAACAATTCTGCCTGGAATCAAAGATTCTTTGTATTAAAACATTTTGGTTTCTCTCCAGACGTCCTACTCAGAGAAATCCATTACGCAATGAACCGAATCCGTATCGTCAAAAACAATGAAAGCGTTTGGAATTTTCTTCGAGGTCTGCTTAAGGAGGGCGAGGGTTCACTGGACCAAATCCAAGAGGTATAATAAAAATTCTTGAATGTTGAACTTGAATTAATGCAACGAATTTACTAATTTTAACAGGTAGTTGATTTTTGCGAAGAGCTCTACAATGCGGGCAATCGATCTCCGTTTTTAATTGCATTTTTAATTGATTTATATGCGCAGAAATGCTCACGAGACTCTGAAAAAGATAAAGAATTGTACGCGAAAAAAGTTTATGATCTTTCCGAATCTATGGAAAAAGAATACGATGTTATACGTAAAAAATACTGGCGATATATTGCTGATAAATTAAGGCATAAATTACAAAATAATAGCGAAGACAGCGACATGCCAAATAATAGCCATGAAAATGGCCCGAATGAGTAATTTTTGGAAATGTTGAAATTACTTGTTTGTCCCCTTTTTTATTTGAACAAAATATATACATAGATACAAATTTGCCATCGTATTTTAGACAAAGAATTGTATTTTAAAACGAAATTGCTTTTTTCTATTAGTGACCTCAGTGTTAGTTATTTGTGCAAACGAAATTTATTTACTTTAAGTGGTTTTACTGATATCTTATCTGCAAATACAAATATCTACATGTGTACTTGCTACATTATTTATAATCTTTTTATTATAAGATCATCCCCGATTATGGAAAAGAAACAGAAGCTATATTAGCATAGTTTAAATCTTTTTGAAGTGCATCCGTCGACAACAGAGCAATTATGTTCACCATATCATCGTTGTAGCTTGCGAGGTTAACTTGTTAGTGAATTTTACTTTCCACCAACAAGTAAACCTCGCGAGGTTTAGCTCTCAGTTCTTTATGAAACTTATATATGTGAAAGAATGTTAAAAAATAAGAGACACTTTTTTTATCGGCAGCCAT